>JAWHQI010000505.1:57500-657500 GCA_033032865.1 Dactylorhiza incarnata | reverse complement strand
CCGTCGGCCGACCTTTATCGCAAATCAGCTGCTCCTTGCCGACAAAGCTTTTCACGATCCCTCTTGAAGAAAGGAGAATACTAGATCTCTGATTTTAGATCTGTCAAGTTCCTTTCAGATCTAGTTTTCTCCTAAGTGCTCAGATCAAGGTTTTTCAAAGCAAGATCCATTCTTCCTCTTTTAGATCCAGATTTCAGATTTCTATTTTTTCAAGGAAGAAGAAGATCTTTTATTTCAGATCTGATAAAGTTAAATCTCAGGTAGATTTAAAGTAGATTGTTTCTCAATCAAAGGTTTTGTAAGATTTCTTTACAATATTCTTGTAGGAAGCTTGCTTCTGAGTTGTAGGAGTTTTACTCCGAGTTGTAGGAGCGTTGTCTCCGAGTTTGTAGGAAGTTTTTCTTCCGAGTTTGTAGGAGAGTTTGTTCTCCGAGCTTGTAGGAGTTGAGTACTCCGAGTAGTAGGATTTGATTGATCCGAGTTTGGCGAAGTAGCCGAATCTAGCCTTGTTGTGCTAGATAGGCGAGGCGGGAAAGTGGACTACCCAAGATCGGGGAACCACTATAATTCTCTGTGTTGTGTTGTGCTCTTTTGGATTCCATGTGCTTTTATTTCTAAGTTTTTAATTCCGCAAAAAGATTTAGAATCCACCTATTCACCCCCCTCTAGGTGATTTAGGCCGCAACTAGATCCTTTCAATTGGTATCAGAGGTAGGTTGTTCGTTAAAAGGTTAACACCTTGAACAAGATCCTTAAATCTAGTTGCAAGAGCAAGTTTGTCTGATATGGAAAAATCCAAGGAGTCTTCTAAGATGCTCGTCTGTTCTAAGGAGAATTTCCCTATGTGGAAGGAAAGAATGAAGTTCTACATGGAAGCCACCGACCCAAGAATTTTTCAGATAGTAGAGGAAGGTCCCCATGTTCCTATGAAGCCATCGTCAATAAATTCAGCTATTATGATTCCCAAGAAAATGTTGGAGCTAGACAAAGATGAGATTGCCCTCGTCATCTTGGACAAGAAGGCAAAGAACATTATTGCTGGTGCAGTGGACGATTCTATGCTACAAAATCTTATACACTGCAAGTCTGCCAAGGAAATGTGGGACTCCATAGTTGTTCTTATGGAAGGTACTGAAGAAGTGAGGGATGACCGAAGATCGTTGCTAAACCAAGAATACGAAGCATTCAAGCAAGATCCAAGAGACTCCATTTCTGATACTTATGAGAAGTTCTTTAAGATCGTCAACGGTCTTAAGAACTATGATCGGGAATTCACAGTTGGAGAACTAAATGACAAGTTCTTGAGATCCCTAACGAAAGAATGGGATACCAAGGCTATTGCTATCCGGGAATTCGGAAAATTGGCTACGATGAAGCCACAAATATTATTTGGCAAGCTTCTCTCACATGAACTAAAGCTGAGTATTAGAAAAGCTGAAGAAGAAGGATGCTCCACTTCTGGAAGGGAGAACTCTGTGGCACTGAAGGCCAAAGAGTCAAGAAGAGGTAAAGCTAGATCATTTGAAAAGACACAGTCGTCAGATGAAGACGATGAGTCTGTGGATTGTTCATCAAGCTCAGACATGTCCGATGGAGAGTTCTCTTCACTTGCCAAGAAATTCAAGAAATTGCTCAGAAAAAGGAGCCAAAGAAGGTCAAGGCGTGATGATGAACATCACAAGAAAGAACACAGCAATGACAGGTATAAAACCAAACCGAATAAACATGTTTCGACTGATATTGTCTGTTATTGTTGTAATAAGCCAGGGCATATAAGTACGGAATGTCCATACAAAAAGAAGAAAGAGAAGAAATCCTTCAAGGGGAAAAGGAAAGAAGAAAAGAGCTTCTTAGCAAAGAAGACCAAGACTCTTAGTGATAGTGACTCAGGGAAGTCAAGCTCAGATGAAGAAGCCTATTTTGGGCTTATGGCACATTCAGATGAGGAAGGAAGTGTCTCCTCATACAAAGGGAAGGTAAACTCGCACACTCCTCTTTCTGCATCTGAACCTGATTCCGTTGCAAATGAAGGCTATTCTTCAGAGGAAGACTCAGATCTAATGGTTCAGTATAAAGCTATGTTGGAGGGATTTGACAAATGCCGCAAGGTAGTCAAATCTCAAGCACATGAGATTGCATCTCTCAAGATGGTGGAATCAGCTTTGAGGGAGGAAATTAAACAATTGACTCCTCTCCAAGATGAAGTCCAAATCTTGAAAGATGAACTTAACAGCTCTACTGAATTATTAAATCTTAAGGAGAAGTTTATAAATGAATTAGAAGAAAAGTTAGTGGTGGAAAGGAAGATAGTTGAAAGCTTCTCCAAACCAAAAACTATTCTTCCAATCATTGAAAGATTTTCTGCTCCTGCGAAGGTTAGTGGCCTTGGTCATAAGGCTGAAAGTAGTAAGGCTGCTAAGAAAAGAGCTGTTAAAGGTAAGGGCAAGGTTGACCAAAATCAAACCCGTCCCCGATGCTCCGAAACAACTGCTTTCAAGGCACCTTATGAAAAAGTAATCCCCAAGGATTATGGTTCATTTGTACATGGATCAATTATTAAGAAAGCACCAAAGATTAAACCAATTGTTGCTAAATCTCATGAAGAGAAGAAGGAGTCATGTGTGTGTTGCAACCACGAGGCTTCTACTTCTAAGAATATTGCTCCTGCTAAACTCCCCATTCAAAAGTTAAAACAGGATAACAAGAGAAGATACAATCGATTTGATTGTTGGTGTTGTGGCAAGATTGGTCACTTCGCCATAGATTGTTGGTTTAACCCCAGGAACGTCAAGACTCCACGGGTTAACAATGTAAGAATGACCCCTTGCAATGTTAACACTCCGGGTGGTGTTGATCTAACCAGAAACCTAGGACCCAAATCTTTTTGGGCTCCTAAGGGGTATTAATCTGTGTTTGCAGGTATGTCCAAAGGCCAACCAAAACTCTAATCAGGCATTTGGACAAGTGGATGTTCATGGTACATGACCAGAACATAGAAGAAATATTGTATGGTTGCTGAAAAGCTTAGGAAATCAGTCCAGGCACTGAAACTCTAAGGGGGAGATAAGTCTAAGGGGGAGAAAAGTTTGAGGGGGAGCTGATTCTACATATACTCCCAAATGTGTACTCCTATGCAGTTGCTGAGGGGGAGCTTTGAGCTCTCATGTTTTTTTTTCTATCTGAAGTAGTCAGAAAGGGGGAGAGAAGTTGAATTTGCAAGAGAATTTGAAGTTGGGAGGAATTGGCAAAGTTAGATTTGGCAAAGTTGAAAGAGAAAGTTGAAAGGGAAAGAAAGTTGAAAAAGTTAAGTTTTTAACTCTCCTTATCTATTTGATATATATTTTTTTAAGTGCAATTCAACTCAGTACATAGGTTCTGACTTCTTCAAATAGGGGGAGATTGTTGGGTATTGTAGCTACAATTACCTTGATTTGAAGAAGTGTTCCTGTGAACTAAGTTGAATTGAGATGTATTTGATGTTGTTCTCTAGTTATGTGTTTGCAGGTCTTAATGCTAAGTGCACACCAAAGTCAGGTTGCAATGGATCACCAAACACAGTTCTAAACAGTGTAATCCCTCATTGTGCAGAACAAAGTGTTGGTCCATGTGTAATCTCTCTTTTGGGGTGTACTTCATATACTCATAACTGAAGGCTTTCAAAGTTGAGGAGTGGAGCAGGCTTTCAGAAGAAAAGAAGATTTCTGCCAAGTCCATTCGTCGAGATGACTCGGGTATATCCGACGAATCCCGACGAATGCTGACAGAGGTCATTCTGTCTGGGTTTTGAAGAAATTTTTGAAGCCAAGTCCATTCGTCGAGATGACTCGGGTCATTCCGACGAATCCCGACGAATGCTGACATAAGTTATTCTGTCTGGATTTTGAAGAAATTTTGAAGCCAAGTCCATTCGTCGAGATGACTCGGGTCATTCCGACGAATCCCGACGAATGCTGACAGAAGTTATTCTGTCTGGGTTTTGAAGGAATTTCTGGAGCCAAGTCCATTCGTCGAGATGACTCGGGACATTCCGACGAATCCCGACGAATGCTGACAGAAGTCATTCTGACTGGGTTGTGAAGAAATTTCTGTGGCTAAGTCAATTCGTCGAGATGTCACGTGAACTCCCGACGAATTCCGACGAATGAAAACAGAAGACAGTTTTCAAGCTTTGATCAGGATTTTCAATGGCTAAGTCAATTCGTCGAGTGTTCACGTGAAGTCTCGACGAATGACGGACAGACGGATTTCAAATTTCAGTTTCGTTTTCCAAAATTAGGGTTGGCCGACATGTACAGTACACGTGGCGATCCCTCCTTGTTTGTCGCCCTTCTCGTTGCTCTCGATTATAGCCGTTGGAATGGATAGGCTATAAATAGCTAAGGGTTAATTCTGTTTAACCCTAATCGTGAATCCAAGAGGAAAGACGTTGTTCTCTTCGTCCGTCGGCCGACCTTTATCGCAAATCAGCTGCTCCTTGCCGACAAAGCTTTTCACGATCCCTCTTGAAGAAAGGAGAATACTAGATCTCTGATTTTAGATCTGTCAAGTTCCTTTCAGATCTAGTTTTCTCCTAAGTGCTCAGATCAAAGTTTTTCAAAGCAAGATCTATTCTTCCTCTTTTAGATCCAGATTTCAGATTTCTATTTTTTCAAGGAAGAAGAAGATCTTTTATTTCAGATCTGATAAAGTTAAATCTCAGGTAGATTTAAAGTAGATTGTTTCTCAATCAAAGGTTTTGTAAGATTTCTTTACAATATTCTTGTAGGAAGCTTGCTTCTGAGTTGTAGGAGTTTTACTCCGAGTTGTAGGAGCGTTGTCTCCGAGTTTGTAGGAAGTTTTTCTTCCGAGTTTGTAGGAGAGTTTGTTCTCCGAGCTTGTAGGAGTTGAGTACTCCGAGTAGTAGGATTTGATTGATCCGAGTTTGGCGAAGTAGCCGAATCTAGCCTTGTTGTGCTAGATAGGCGAGGCGGGAAAGTGGACTACCCAAGATCGGGGAACCACTATAATTCTCTGTGTTGTGTTGTGCTCTTTTGGATTCCATGTGCTTTTATTTCTAAGTTTTTAATTCCGCAAAAAGATTTAGAATCCACCTATTCACCCCCCTCTAGGTGATTTAGGCCGCAACTAGATCCTTTCAGAGCGGTCTGAACCTTTTTCTTCTGGGCGATCTGCAATAGGTAATGATTACGAAATGACCCTTCGTCTTCTATAAATAGCTACCTCCATAACATTCATTTTATGCCTTCTTGATTGCGCTACAAGCTCCGGTCTCAGCGATTACTAAATATGGTGTCCGCTCGTGCTTCTTCTGCTACCATCTTCCTGAACGCCGATCACAAACAAGGACGTTTATCAAAGGATGAGTATATTGAATTTATAAAGAAATATATGATCCAAACTCAGGTGGTTGTGAGACCGCCAACTGAGCAAGAAAGGCTAAACTTTGTCGAGGAGAAAAAGTTTATCATTCCCATCGATCATTTTGATAATGGGCTGAGGATTCCACTCCCCTGGGAGTGGTTAGAGATTTTGGAATATTATGGCTTCGTGCTCGCCCAGCTGGCTCCGAACTCCATCGGTCTGGTTAACGTCTTCATCAATTATTTGAGATCGGAAAGAGTGAGATTCACAATGAATTTGTTCCGTGCAACCTTCACCGCAAAGATTTTGAAAGAAGGCAGAAAGAAAGAAGAATTTAAAGGATTGATGTATTTTTCAGCAGATGGAATTAAGATTCTGAACCTTCCTAATAAAATTTCTTTCTGGACAGAAAGATTCCTTGTTTTTGAAGGTGACCTTGGCGGTCTCAGGAGCTCACCCTCTCCGCGACCTGACAGCATTTTTAAGAAAATAAAGGCGGTCTCAGAGGAAGAGCTGAGGATTCTGGCCTTTTTGGCGGGTAAAAGGATCGATCTTGTTTATTATCTAGCGATCTGGCCTGAGATCGCCGAGATCGCCCCTGCTGAAAGTGAGTTTTTTCTTGCGGTCTCGAATAATTTCTTTTTATGTCTTTTGAATGCTTTTTAAAACCTTTTCTTTACTTTTTAGCGAGCTTTGCGGTCCCTGCGCTTGACCCTATCTCCCCAGCGGCAGAAGTTCTTACTCAGAGGGAGAGGAGGCTGAAGCGTGAGGCCGACGTGTTCGGCGTAACTTCTGAGACCGCCGAGCAAGTTTTTCCCTTGATGGGTTTTAAAAGAAAAATGAAGGATATCAAAGGAAAGCCTCTCCTCAGATGGGCGGCCTCAGGAAATTCTGTGAAGGTGTCCACTGATTTACCCTCGTGGAGCGGGAAGGTGACCCGTCACGCATACGCGGTCACTTCGGCTTTGTACGGGAGAAAGAACACAAATGAGATATTAAATATTGAGACCGATGCGCTTCCCGACCTTTGCGCTCAAGTGACTGCTAGAAGTACAATCTTGAATCATCATATGGGGCGGTCTCTTTGCAGCGCTCTGGACGAAATAACTGCCTTGCAAAAAGAAAGAAGAGTGAGAATTTTTCTTATGTTTCATGAATGTGTTACCTGTGATCGCGCGGTCTGACATATATCTCTTTTGCAGCAATCTGAAAAAACGGCTTACGACCCTGAGAATCCTGCTTTCCAGAGGGCTTTGATGCACCATATAAAAGAGACCGCCGACCAGGTGCTGGATGAGGTTCGTAACCGCGGTGGTTTTACTGAAGAGTACAAGGACGTCACATTTGCCGATCTCTTCCCTGACGCGGCGCAAAGAATTGAAGAACAATCTGTGACCGCTGAAGAGACCGCAGATGCTGCTGAAGGATCTGCTGATGCTGCTGATGAGACCGCAGGTCAAGAGAAAAATGTAGTGATTGAAGACGAAGAGAGCGGAAGCCGCTATACCCTTGGTCTAGATTCCAGTTCGAGCTCGAGCTCTGGATCTAGAATTCCTGGGAATAGTCTAGAAGAACCTTCTGCAGAAACCGATTCTTCTTCTTCAAGCGAGCGGTCTTCCAAAAGATCAAAGAGAGAGTGAATTATAATCCCTTTTTCCTTTTTGAAGACCGAGCGGTCTTGTTGTAATTGACATTCCAGAATATATATAAAAATTTGATCTGTTGGATTTTGCCTAGATGAATAAGTTTGTTCTTGATGCATATATTTATTTGTTCTTCTGAATTTAAAATCGGCATTCGATCTCAATGCCTTGAGTTTATCATAATTTTTTTTATTTTTATCATCAAAAAACTCCAAGTAGCGATCTCTTGGAAAAAACACCAAAGACTAAGAGAAACTATTCTGCATAAACAGGAGCTACTCTGCGACCTCGAGATAACCAGATCAATAGATCGCAATATGAGGAAACTACAAGAAGATGATTTGAACATATTAGACTCAGAGTGATCGGCGCCCAAACGACAGGAAATCCATTTGATGGCCCCTTGATAACCAAGATTATAAAAAGAGCTTCATAAATCTCCAGATCAGCGATCACATTATATCCAGACCGGCCTTTTTTGAAGGAAACCCAACTCGATGGGAAACAGGGAATACTAGAATCTTGATCTTATTGAGACCGGGTCGAGCTCCGTCAAGTTGTCACGAGAGCTTTCTGAATAGAGGCCTCAATTACCCTGAAAAAGTCATGCCCGGCGATTTATAAATGACATCACCCTTTGAAGATAGAAGAACATGCGGTCTCATAAACTGCTGACCGCCCGATCCCAATACAGGAATGAATAAGTCCTCTATGATAAAAATAGAGGAATGGATCTTGAAAATGACCCAAAGGGATGGTGTGGTCATGCCGCGGAGGCTATACCGATACTTCTTTTCTTAAAGGATTGCTGAGTTTGTTGCAAATTTGCCAATCCAAGGTTCAGGTGATGGTCATAGATGTTTCTTGCCGCCCCTTACCTAACCACGCTTCAACGAGTATTCGAGAGTTACAAATCGAAATGATCGGTAGGGCAGGTGTGGTCATGCCGCGGAGGTTACACCGACATTGCTTTCCCTGAAAGATCATTAAGATTGTAACAATGTCCTTTTCGATGCATGACAGAGCTGAGCCAGCCACCTAGACCTCCTTGAAACGCTTAGGTGTGCCAGATGTCAGCAAGGACCCGATATCCTAAACTTCCACCGCTCGAGCTTGGCGAGCTACTGCTACACAGATTCGAAATCTCCCCGACATTCGTGGTCCTGGCAGATTTACACGTCGAGCTAACAAGTCAAGGGGGAAGATAGTAGGATCCGTCGATATCTCATTTGACAGGTTTTTTGGCTCTTCAAAAATCAACTTATTTTTAAGACTTGTCATCCATTACTTATATTGCGAATGCTTTGGTGATACATGCGTGATATTTAGGAAAAGAAAAGAGTTAGGAACAAAGAATGAGTGAATTAGATACGAATATTTTAAGAGAAGAAAAGCTTAAGATCATCTCCGCTCCAGGAATGAGGCAACTCTTCCCCTTCATAAGTTTGGAGATGGTAAGCACCATTTTTAAGCACATTCTTTACCACGAACGGCCCTGCCCAATTTGGATTAAGCTTTCCAACTGAACCAGCTCTTGCCGCTGTATCTACTTTCTTCAAGACTAGATCTCCAACAGCGAATTCTTTGGTTCTTACATTTTTATTGAACAACCTTGCCATTCTTCTTTTCACCTCTTCCTGTCTGATGATTGCAGTGTCTCTTAATTCCTCAATTAAATCAAGGCTGCATTTTAACTCTTCATCATTTCCTTCCATCCACTCGATTTGATTTTGTTGTGCCAATAATACTCTTGGGCTTTTCACCTCAAATTCTACCGGAATAAGGGCTTCGGAACCGTGTGATAATTTGAACGGAGTTTCCCCAGTAGCAGAACTCGGAGTTGTTCTCAAGGCCCATAAGACGGAAGGTAGCTGTTCTGCCCAGTTGCCCCTAACGTTTTCTACCTTCTTTTTCAAGAGATTTATGATGAGTTTGTTGGCGGCCTCTACCTGCCCATTGCTTCTAGGATGATGTACGGAAGCGAAACGTAGCTCAATGCCAATTTGCTTGCAGAAACCAACAAGAGTTGAATTGTTGAATTGAGAACCATTATCCGTGATGATTGCCATTGGAATCCCGTGTCGACATACTATCTC
Organism: Dactylorhiza incarnata; assembly: GCA_033032865.1. NCBI lineage: Eukaryota > Viridiplantae > Streptophyta > Magnoliopsida > Asparagales > Orchidaceae > Dactylorhiza > Dactylorhiza incarnata. Next base: position 648,400 of record JAWHQI010000505.1, on the reverse strand, counting down.
TCCCCAAATAAAGTTTTTCACGGCTTGAGTGGTAATTTTGGCCAATGCCTTTGCTTCTGTCCACTTGCTGAAGTAGTCGATCATAACTATTATATATCGACGTTGTCCGCTTGCCATAGGAAAAGGCCCAATCAAATCCATTCCCCAAACTGCAAATGGCCATGGAGTTGCTATTGACTTAAGCTGTTGAGCCGGCTGATTTTGGAGAGGAGCAAACTTCTGGCATTTTACACATTTCTTAGCAAATTTCTCCGCATCCTTCCTCATCTGGGGCCAAAAGTAGCCTTGCCTCAGAATTCTTTTTTCCAATGTCCTGGCTCCAGAGTGACTTCCACATTCTCCAGAATGGACCTCCTGAAGGACCGTTGGAATCTCCTCCTCCGAAACACACCGTGCTAGTGGTGAAAGGAAAGTTCTCCTATAAAGCACTCCTGCAACAAGATAATAGTTAGCCGCTTTCCGTTTAAACCTTTTCCTATCCTTTATTGAAGAATGGAGCTCTCCAGTTGAAAGATAAAGAACAAACGGATCTATCCAAGACTGATGCTGATCAATCTCCATGACCTCTCCTTCCTCAATTGCCGGGCGAAACAACTCCGAAGTTGTTCCCCCTGAAAGAAGCCCAAATTTTGCCAACTCATCCGCTTCCACGTTCTCACCCCTTGGGATATGATTGATAGTGAAGCTTTTGAATTTCCCAACCTCAATTTTTACCATAGTTAAATACTGCTTTAAAATACTATCTTTAGTCTCGAAAGTCCCATTTACTTGAGAAGCCATCACCAAAGAATCTGTGAAAACTTCGACATCGTCAATCCCCAGCTCCCTGGCAAACTTGAGACCGGCTAGCAAAGCCTCATACTCCGCTTGATTGTTTGTTATTTGAAAATAGAACTTCAGTGCTTGATCAAGCCTTACTCCATTTGGGTTGATTAAGATAACTCCTGCTCCGGAAGAATTTTTCCCTGAGGCTCCATCCACGAAGATTTTCCAGGCAAGGGGCACTCTGACCTCCTTCTGCGACTCAACTTTTTTAGCATCCACCATGAAGTCTGCTAAGACTTGAGCTTTGATTGCTATTCTTGGAACATAGGATATGTCAAACTCACTGAGCTCTATTGCCCACTTTGCCAATCTACCTGAATGCTCCGGCTTCTCCAAGACACTCTTTAATGGAAGGTCAGTGACGACTAAAATTGAGTGAGCTTGAAAATATGGCCTTAGTCTTCTTGCTGAAATTACGAGCATTAAGGCTAGCTTCTCTAGGATTGGATATCGAGTCTCCGCATTCTTCAAAATTCGGCTTACATAATAAACTGGAAATTGTTTCTTTTTCTCTTCTCGGACCAAGACAGAGCTTATAGCATCGGCGCCAACTCCCAAATACAGGAAAAGATCTTCCCCTTCTCGCGGGCTTTGGAGTAGAGGAATTGACGTTAACTGCTTCTTAAGCTGACTAAAAGCATCATCACACTCTTGAGTCCATTCAAACTTGGCCCCTCCCCGGAGGGTCTTAAAACTTGGCCGGGAGATGCACTTTTATCCCCTGACCGGGAGATGAATCGACTCAAGCCTGTCATTCTCCCTCCCAACTGTTGAACTTCTTTTGGGGTTTTGGGAGGCGGCATTTCCAAAATAGCTTTTACCTTGTCTGGATTGGGCTCTAACCCTTCTGGAGTGAGGAGATGACCCAAAAATTTACCTTTGTTTGCTCCAAAAACGCACTTCAATGGATTCAACCTCATATTGAAGGCTCGTAAGGTTGCAAAAGTTTCCGAGAGATCTTCGAGATGAGAGGAGAAGGATTTGCTTTTCACCAAGAGGTCATCGACATACACCTCAAGGTTCCTTGCCTTCTGACTTTTGAAAACTGTATCCATCATTTTTTGGTAAGTTGCTCCAGCATTTTTCAACCCGAAAGGCATCACGAGATAACAGAAGCAACCATCATTCGTGATAAACGAAGTATGCGGTATATCCGGTTTATGCATCCTGATTTGGTGATAACCTGAAAAAGCATCTAAAAAACTCATAAAAGAATAACCTACCGCAGAATCCACTAAAGAATCTATCTGAGGCAAGGGATAGCAATCCTTGGGGCAAGCTTTATTGAGTTTAGTAAAGTCGACACACATCCTCCACTTTCCACCTGGCTTTGTTACCATTACAACGTTTGACACCCACTCAGGGTATTGGATCGGTTGAATGAACTTCGCCTTCAGGAGCTTCTCCACTTCCTCACGGATAGGTTGAGCCAGAGTGGTTGCAACAGTCCTCTTCCTCTGCTGGATTGGGATGACATTTGGGCTGATGTTGAGGTGATGGTAAGCAACATCTGGACTCACTCCAGGCATGTCGTCTGCCGACCAAGCGAAGATATCTAAATTTTGCAGAAGACAAGAAATGAGCTGACCCTTGTCAGCTTCAGATAATTCAGCGTTAATGGAGAGACCCTTGCCCTCATCTTCCTTGCTGATTTGGACCTTCTGGGTTGCTTGGGCGGGTTCTAAACGAACTCCATCTCTTGCATCCTCCTCAATTTCTTCTGCAACTGGAACTTGTTCAGGAGTTTTGATTAATTCAGCCATCATGATTTCTTGAGGAGAGGATACGATCATGTTGACCGTTTTCACATAGCATTCCCTGGCCTTCCTTGGGTCGCTCCTGATTCGGTGTTGTTTGCCATTCAAGGCGAACTTCACCGCTTGATGGTAGGTAGAGACGATGGCTTGATAGGCATTTAGGAAGGGTCTTCCAAAGATGGCGTTGTAGCTACTGGGAGCGTCAACGACTATGAATTTGACCAACTTCACTATCCCTCCCAGAACCACAGAAAGGGTGATGAGTCCTTCCACTTCTTTCTTTTCTCCTGAAAAACCATAGAGGGGGCCTTCAGTTGAAAGGAGAGTTTTACCTGTCTTCAACGCCTCGAAGGCGGGTTTGAAGAGCACATTAACTGAACTTCCTGTATCTATTAGAATTTTTTCCACCGTATAATTTTCGATTACAGCTTTGATGACGATTGCATCATCAAAGGGATTCGCGGTCTGAGGAAGATCTTCATCTCCAAAAGTGACCGTCCCTCGAACCGGAGCCGAAGAGGTAGCAGCAACCTCTGACTGGTAAACCCTCTTCAGACTTGCTTTTCTCGAGGACTCCGGCCCTGCACCCCCATGGATGCAGAATAAGTTACCCAAGGCACCTTCATCATTAGCGTCCACGCACTCGTTGGGAAAACCGATGTTGCCCAGATGACCAACATCATCTACTTCCTCGCACTCCCAGTGAACTTCTGCTACCTCCTTGGCCTTGGAGGTTGAAGCTTTGGCAGAATCATTCTTTTGAATGAGATCGCGGAGCTTTCCCTCCTTTAATAGTTTCTCTAAAAATAGGCGGAGAGCTCTGCAATCCTCTGTCAAATGACCCCTATCTCTATGATACTCACAGTAGAGAGTAGGGTTTCTGGTTTTCGGATCAGAATTCAGCGGAGCTGGCCTCTTAAAAAAGGGCTGCTTCTGAAGGATTTGAAGCACTTCATTCATGGGAACACCAAAGTCTGTGAAGGACTCTTGGGATTCATTGTAAAATGGAGGAACGGGTAGAATAGGAGGTTGAGCATACTGGATCTGGTGGATGGGGGTGACTTGCGGAGCAGGAGTAGCGGGAGTTTGAAGAAATGAATTTTGAGGTGGGAAAGATTGATTACCTCGATTGAAGCGGTTGTTTCGGTAATTCTTACCTCTCGGGGCCGGAGGTGGAAGCTCTTGCCGAGGTTTTGAGGAAGATGCCGCGGGATAGAATCCTGCAGAGCCTTTCTGAGTGGCTCTGTTGGTCAGATTGCTAACATAGGTGGGGTTGTTGATCTCCCCTTCTATGTAGCGATTGGCAATGCTGATCAGCTCCTGATAGGAGCTAGGTTCCTTGGTTGTGACTTTGAACTTCAGAGGACCCTCCTGCAGGCCGCTGATCAAAGCTACCATATAGAGTTCGGGGTCCATGTCTCTGACTCCCAAGATCTCCTTCTGAAAGCGATCAACGAAATGCGCTGCAGTCTCGTTGTCTCCTTGCTTAATTTTGAAGAGGGTCGCAGGCCCACTCTTCATTTTCTTTGCGGTGGCGAACCTCAGGAGGAGCTCTTGCCTCAAGGCGGCAAAGCTTGGGATAGATTGACTTGGCAGCTTGTAGAACCATTCCATGGCCGACCCATCGAAGGAGGTAACCATCAGCTTGCACCTCACTCCATCTGAAATGGTCCTGAGGGCAACGGCAGATTCGAAAGCTTGGAGATGACACATCGGGTCGGTCTCTCCGGTATACACAGGAAGACGGGGTTCTCTGAATCCATGAGGAATTGGATCCCGACGAATCTCATCAGTAAAGGGGGAAGGCTCCCCAAAAACAGAAGGTCCTGGAGGAAGAAAAGGAGCTGGAGGATCTTGAGGGTAAGCAAACCCTTCTTCAAAATTCAAGGTCTGAGCCAGAGGCCCCTGGGCTGCGGCTCGGAAAGAATTACGACGGGCGGCGAACTCCTCATGCTGAGATCGCTGAGGAGCTGCAGGCTGGAAAACGGGATAATCGCTATGGTGACCGCTTGCTACTCGGTCAGGAGTAGCGATCTGGGAGGCTTGAGGAAGGATTTTCTGGGAGATCGCGGCCAGAACCTGGTTCATGGCCTCAATCTGCTTCGCGGACTCCTGTTGAGTCCGGACAACCTCTTGTCGATCTCGAGCGGCCTCCTGCTGAGACCGCGCGATCTCTTGCTGAACAGCGGCAGCGTCCTGCCTAGCTCGGGCGGCCTCGCGAAGAGCTTGCTCTACGCGAAGCTCGAAGCGGCGCTCCATCGCCTCTAACGGATTGTGATCGGAAGGGGGAACACTGGGAGACCGCAAGGGACGACCTCTACGGCGATCAGCCATCTTGGAAGTCTGAAGTTCACCTAACACTTCGAATCTGAAGGTCGCGTGTTCGTTCTGTTGGTGCCAAAAATGGTACCTCCAAAATTCACACTAAAGGGGGTGGGAGAAAACTGCGAAGTGTAGGTTACTGAGACAGAAGATGCTGAGACAAAAGGAAAACGATCACAAAAAGGCGATCACGAAAAAATGAGACCGCTTACACAGGTTGTAAGCTGAAGCCCCGGAGCCAAAAGTCCTTTTCCTAGTACCCCTACCCCTCTATTTATAGACGAGGGGGCTGCCCAAACGGGCAGAACTAAAAACTACGGGCTGCCCGGGATACAGGAGAGTCAGGGCAGGGAGAAGGGGTGCAGATAACAAAAATAAGAAAAACAAGTAGACCGCTCAATCTGGCGGTCTCGCACTGCTCTGACCGCTTGACTCAGAAACTCTTGGTTGAGAAGGCAGCTGGCGATCCGGGCGGTCACACAAACGGAGACCGCTGAGATCGGGAAAAAAGTGCCATGAGAGGAGGTCGCGGGCTTTCTGGGCAAACAATATGTCTCAGCTGTATGCTTTCTCAAAGCAGCGTGTGATTGTGGCAGCTACGATAACATTGCAAAACTATAGAAGAAGACATCCATCGCGTTCAGATCAGGAGTTTGATGAATGTGATGAGAACAAATTATTTGTTCATACGAGCTTAGATCGAACAATCGTCCAAGGAATATCAACGCAGATCCAAACATTGTAACTAGTACCTTTGAAGGGACGAGAGCTATTGAAATGTCTGCTATCAGGGACTACATTGCAGATCAATTGATGGAATGTCACAGGTACAATACACATTGAGTCTTTCAATATTGTAAACATAAGTATATAATTTGTTAACTATATTTATTATTATCATTATTATTATGCCGTTAGTATTCGATTGAGTTCGAGAATCGGAAGATATATTCCTAATGTTCATGACTGGGCATCCTTATGTGTTTTTTTGAAAAAAAAAACATTATATTTTGGACTGCCGAAAAATCATATTGACTTATCTAGTATGCTATTTGTTGTGATTTTTGGCTTTAATTAAAAAAATTATACTACACACCGCACACCTGTTTTGCCAAACATATTAAACAGCTTCTTCATTTGAAACAACATTGCAAACGCATTTCTTTTAAAATGTTTACAATTTTTTCCACCACTAGATCTTATACAAAACAATATATTTTTTTCATCACTGCTTCTTCAATCACTGCAGCTGAGCCAAACAGAACTCTACAATGATATGCTGACACTTCTCAAAATATTTTTCTTCGCACTATAAATATTGGACGGATGCATCCGTCCTTGACCACCGCAAGAGTGTAGTGCCTCTCACTTAGGCAGAAAGATAAATGCATAAGACCTCAAAGAGGCAAAATTAAAATTTCATATATATATTAAAAAATAAACTCGAATCTATATTTAGAGAGGTTGGAATAATGGAAACTATGAGAATGTGGAGATCACTATTAAGGCTCCATTGGCGCGGCATTTTGCCCGATGAGTTTGGACAAAAAATACTGTCGTCATAGAATGTATGTTTGGCATGACAACGATTACGACCACCACCAAGAAAAAGGGAAAAAATTGAACACAAAAGTGGATGAAATTTCTTAGGTGAGGTCGGTCGTTCACGATCGCCACCGCCGCACCAAACGGAGCCTAAGATTCAACGTGTAATTTATACGAGAGAAGTGAAGGTGTTCTAGATCAATGCGGATCCTCTCCATTAATTTGGAGTGAAATGGATAGTATCCATTTCGCGGTCCAGATCTATTTCTTGCTGATCCGACGAGTTCACTAATCTCATCATTTTATATTTTCTTTTTAATCAAAAAATTCTCCAGATCAAATGAGAATGCATCCACACCACAAAATAGATACTATTCATTTCACCAAAATGAAGAGAATCCAGATCCGTTCTTAGATTCTGTATATAGTTTGATGGAAAGTGAAGAAGTTATGATTGGATATAATGAATAACTTTATGAAGTCAGATGGAAGAACATGATGGGCTACTTAATAGGGCATATTTTCAGGGAATGTATTGGTGGATGGGATAGTGGGCCCATGTGTGGGCCAATTTAGGCCCACTTTCCCTTACATCTCCAAGAAAATGAATTCATCCTTCTCCGACTTCTTAATGTTATTCATTAAGGGTGGGTGCTGTTATAAGCAAATCCTTTTTGATTGCTAGCAAACTAATTTCTATGAGTTATTACGCGCCTTTTGAAAAAACGCCTTGTACATGCATTTTTAGGAAAAGTGTTCAACACGAAAATTGTAGATCTCGTCGAGATCTAGAACTTTCATGTTGAACACTTTTCCTAAAAATGCATGTACAAAGCGAATTTTCTTGTTATTTTCAAAAAATCACTATAGTTACGATCAGGGCAATTTTAGGGTCTTGTGCATGCACAAAACGTATTTTCAAAAGACGCGTAATAACTCATAGAAATTGGTTTGCTAGCAACCAAAAAAAATTTACTTATAACAGCACCCTTCATTAAATATAGTCAAAGCCTATATTCACTTCTTAAACAAACTATACATTGATTCTTCACATAGCCTCTCCACTTCTCCATTAAATTATATATTAAACCCAATCATGACCTTTACACTAGTCTAAATTTTGCTTTCAATGCTCTAAAAGAATTTTGAGTTCAATTTGTAATATATAGTTGAAGATGTATACGCAATATTCAGAATTTGATGAAGGCGGACTGTTAGGGTGTTGCGTAACAACCTAAGTTTCTTGCGAGCGCAGAGCTTATGAGGAGCTGCGGCCATATAGAGAATCTCTTGTGGGTGTAGAACTCATGCGAAGAGATGAGACCACATAGATGAATTGAAACTCAAATCGAAATTAGAGAAAAAATTATTGGGCATACATAATAATTCAGGACATTAGCTATCGGAAGAGTCTTTTTTAGCCGTTAGTAAACTTATGTTGGAAAATTTTATGGTTAAGCGTGCTTCAGTGAAACTAGTCATGAGATGAGAGATCTTTTCGAGAAGTGCTCGTATGTTGTATTTTGTGTCCTCTGATACCAATTATTGTATTGTGCCACCTCAAGTTCCGGTCTGGTCCAACCTTCTCTAGAGGATTCTAGAGTGGGCGTTTTCCCTTATTAGGAAGTAGTCCTGTCCAAAAAACCCGGCGGGCCCGGGCCCAGACCGGGCCTACCAGGCTCGGGCTTTTTTCCAACCGGGCCCGGTCCGGGCCTAGCCTTAACCAGGCCGGGCCGGGCTCGGGCTTTCCCTCCAAATGGGGGCCTGCCAGGGCCCCCAGGGCCGGGCCCGGCCTTATGGCTGCCATGGCAGCAAGCTGCCATGGCCAAACCGGGCTTTTCAAGAGCCCGGTAAACCGGGCTTTATGGGGGCCCAGTTAGGCCCCCTAAGCCCGGCCCGGGCCCAGGCGGGCTTTGCCCGGGCCCGGGCCTCGGCGGGCTTTTTCCGGGCCGGGCCCCTGGGCCCGATTTTTATGAACAAGTCTGTTAGGAAGAATATATTCCCATCAAGTAACCGGGCTGACCTTTCTTATCTTTCTCCACCTATTTTTGGCATGCCTCTTAAATTAGATGTCTATTTAAATGGAGATTTTCTGACTGATTAATGGAGGGGCAATGTGTATATGGATGACAAATCTATAAATAGAGGTGTTCTGGTAAAGAGAAATTAAGCAATCGGAATTCCTCAAACCAAAAAGAAAAAAAGGGAGGCTGCAACGTTTCTGTGGCAGCGGCGACATCGGATTGCTGGCGCTAGTTCCTCCTCCAGGCACCTGGATCTTTGCAGGCCGGTGATCGATCCAGTTTGGATCTACGTTCTCGGCGACATCGGGACAGCGGCGGAGGCGGATTCGGAGGAGAGGACGAACGTGGTTCGTGCAGTTTCACCCGGCGACATCTTCCCGGCCTTGATCGGACAGTTTCTTTGGCGCAACTCCGATCTATTTTGATCTGAGTGTAATCTCTGTAAAACTCTGATTATTTTAGTGGATCTTCTCCGGTGCTCTCCCCGTGGACGTAGGAGCTTCTCTCCAAACCATGTATATTTTGTGTCGTCTGCGTGCTTAAAATTTTCTCGTATTTTTATTTTTGCGCTATTGTGATTGTTCGACTTGTATTTCAGTTGCGCTGTCCGCGGCAATTCCAAGTCGCGGACTAGATCCAATTTTCATAACAATGTTTTTGCTCACAGAGGTCCGATGGTCGGAACCTACCTCTGATACCAATTGTTATGGAATTGCGCTAGTCCGCGACTTGGAATCGCCGCGGATAGCGCAACAGAAATATGAGCCGAGCAATCACAATAGCGCAAAAATAAAAATACGAGAAATTTCAAGCACACACAGACGACACAATTAATTACGTGGTTCGGAGATAAACGACTCCTACGTCCACGGGGAGAGCACCGGAGAAGATCCACTATAATAATCAGAGTTTTGATACAAAGATTACACTGAGACGAATAAGGTGAAAAAATTACGCCGAGAGACGAACCGCAACAGGTACTGGAAGCTACCGTCTTCGGTATCCAATAACGTCGGGCGTTATTTCGCGAAGCAGTGTCGTCTTCTTCCTTTTTCTTCGGCGTCGCTGTGCAGCCCGCTTCCTTTCCAAAACAACCTCTCCGACTGCTCCGGTGATCGAAAAAGGTGGAGAAGCCCGAGGCTTCCTCCTCCCATGCCTTCAACGGGAGTAATTTTTTGAGCCGGGTAGCGTGCCCTCCTGTAGGCACGGGTTTAAAACACACATTTCAAAATTTAGCCGGTCTCGCCTTCTCCTGGGAAAGACTTCATTTTTCCGATCGTCCTGGAGCTTTAACCTAGGCGACGACCACATTTTCCCTTCTGCGGCCTCCCCCCCCCCCCCCTCGCCGGCGAAGTCACATCTCTGGACGGTGTGAAAGACATTGTTGCCGGCTTCCTCGACCCTCCTTCTCGTCGGCGAAGTCACACCTCTCGACGGAGAAAGCCATTGTTACCGGCTCCCGCGACGCTCTTCCTAACTCCGACCATCTTCTTACCTGCTACTCCAAGTACCTGCTACTCCTTTCTCCCGTGTCCTCAGAGCAGTAACCCGAGGTGTGTGTTTACAACTTTTGTATACACTGTATTTACAACGTTGCATACAACTGTATTTTCATTTGTTATTACAACTGTATTTACAATTCTAAGTACAACTGTATTTACAACTTTGCATACAACTGTATTTCTTTTGTTGTACTCAGATGCCTGGCAGCAAATATTTGAGTTGTCGTTGTGCTGTTTCGACGTTTGTTGCGAATGCCCATCCCCTCCTCGATGTGATTTCGGATGATTCCAAGCATATTTTGAGGGAAGCAAATGTTTTGCCTTTATTCCCCATGCCCTCATTGCCACAGAACATACCTCTGTTGTATGTCCTTGTGAAGCTATATAGAAGGGACAAGAGGTGTTTCCTAATAGGTCCATATAACCTGAAAATTTCAGTTAATGAAGTAGCCATGATTCTTGGGCTACCAAATCGTGGTCGGGAATTTTCTTTTGCTAGACTCCCTTGTATGGAGCTTTCCCACAGGGACTTGCTCAATGAGATGCGCATTCTTGTAAATGAGGAATGGTCCCCGGATTTGGAGCACCGGCGAGTGAGTTCACTGATAAGGTATTTGTTGATTGTTTTTTTCTTCCCTCTGAAGACTCTAAAGATCCCAAATTGTCTGGGCGTGTTGGAGGATGGTCTGGGTGCATTAAGAGAGTACAACTGGCCCAAGGCTATTCATGCTTTCTTGCATACACAGCTAGACTGTCTGAGTCGTGCCAATGCAGTCCGAGAGGACACATGTTTAGGCTACTTCGAAGGCTGCTCGACTGTGTTATTGGTAAGAATTTCGTTTATATTTGAGTTAATGTTTTGTAAAATATAAATTTTAAACTAACATGTGTTTTTGTAGGTGTGGTTCTTTGAGCACACCAATGTACAGAGAGTAGTGCACTTCCTGGCTCGGCCCAGAATTTGTCGATGGTCAGACAAATTGAGGTATAATGCGAAGTTTTGTTTGGACTTGCGGAGTGAACTGATGAAACCCAAACAGGTATATTTATTTATTTATTTACACAATCATAGTCCTTTGTCTTTACAAATGTTCTACGTTTTGTTATATCTTGTAGGTTAGATACAAGTTTAGCAGTATAGAGGAGGAAGAGAAACAACTACTAGGGTCAGAGGAGGAGGACTCTGATTTTGAAGATGTGAAGCCAAGTAAGAGGAAGGGAGAAGGTATGAAGAATGCTACGGATGCCAAGAAGAAGATGAATGTTGAGGACTCAGATTTTGAGGATATTGAGAAGGAGAAGGACAAAATGAAGTTTGAGGAAATAAAGAGAAAGGTTCTTAGAAAAACTGAGAAAAGATTGCTTAGGAGGGTTGAGAAGGAGAAGAAGGAGAAGAAGGAGAAGAGAGGAAATGGAGATGAAGATTGGAGCTTAATGGAATCTCGGCTCCGTGTTATTATACGAGAAGAAGTTGGTAAGGTCGAGGGCTCTTTGAAGACATTTTGCGAAAGTTGGTTTAAGAAGTTGCAAGCTGACATTTCCCAATCCCATCGTCGTACACCATCACCCACACCATCCGCACCCCAGCCTAAAGTGTCCCCCACTACTCCCTCTTCCACCCAACATACCGAAATCATTATCGTGGAAAGCCCCGCAAAAAAAACATGTTCGGTTCAAGTTCCAGGAATGGCTTATAGCAGGAGGAAGCAATTGGTCACGCCTCAATATTACAAAGATCTCTCTTTGGCGCATAACTATCCTGGAAGACCACATATAAGCCCTAAAGTTCAAGAAAATATTGATTTTGTCCTTAGTCGGTTCACGGATAGGTATATTTTTTTCTTGTACGCCTTTGCATACAAATAATTGCTTGACCTTCTCACAATGTTTTTATTTATAATTATAGCTCCAGGGTTATTTTTTCGAGTGGGAACATTGAGTTGACCAGAGGGGGGGGCAAATGATCTGTTGTATAGGGGTTGGATATCAGACACTCACTTAGATGCTTACGCCGTGTTCCTTGGGTCGAAGCAGAAAAGGTCACCAAAGGGAATGAAACGTTTCTTATACGTTTCACCTAATCATGCAGTACGTACTTTAACGCAGCTTCTTGCATTGATCGCAGCTAAATTGATTTAGCTTCTTTTTTTTACATTTACTTTGAGTGTCTGCTTGCTAAATTGTTTGTGCAGTATTATAAGATCAGCAAGGTTCCAAATAGCAAGAACTTGTTGAGCCACATAACATTGTCCAGTTTCGCGGCATCTGATGTAATACTTATGCCCTGTCATATGTCATGTCATTGGACATTGCTTGTCGGCCGCTTGAAGGAACAGTCCTGGGACTTCTATGATTCTCAGCCTGGAAGAGGCCATCATCGTTCCGCCCTTTGTAATTTGGTACACTCACAGTAGTGACCATCACATTCCCATACAAATGTTCTACGTTTATGTGATTTCTGACTTTTAGGTATCATGCAGGTAAGAAGTTTATATGAGGAGGCTATGGAAGCATTGCCAGCAAATATTATCAACTGGCCTATTAACGAAGTTCCTGATTTGCCAAAGCAAGATAACGGGGACGATTGCGGCGTTTTCGTGATGAAATTCATGGAGGTGGCGTTGTCGACCAAGTCATTTTCCTGGAAAGAAAACAAGGAGTGGTGCAAGGAGATGCCACGATTTCGCGCGGAAATAGCAAGCGCCATCTTTCGGACATTTGCTAACATAATTAATTCTAATGTTGACAATTCATGTTCTGATTAATTACTGAACCGAAATAGCCATGTTTTTGTTTCATCCTGATTTCGTGATGAAATTCATTGTTACTGGGATGAAATTTTGATTATTAGTGTCTTGGTTGTTTGAAGAGCTCTGCAACCTGAAAGCAACTTCTGCTGTGAATAAAAAGAGTAGATATGTACATATAGACTTGAATAAATAGCATGCATGCTTCATGGTTTGAAAATCAATTCATACATCATATCATTAAGATTAGTTCTACTTTGAACATCCCAAAAAAAAAATAATATTACAAAACATGCTTCGTTTCATGGTTTGAAAATATCTGGGATGCTCGAAAAATTAAACGACAAATCCAACTCAAAGTCTTCTTGGGGATCAAAAGATGTAGGATTGGCTGATGGAGTTGTTTGATGCGCAAGAACAGAATCGAGGAAATTGTGCGCCGGAACTGCTCTTTTCTTCGCTGCAACTTTCTTTCCTACAATTGAAATATTAAGCTTTATTAACTTGCTATGATAAAATAAAAATCAAAGTCTTGGATAAATTTGAGATAGGAAATACAATACTTGGAATTTTGTTATTTTTTTCCCAATGTGCTTTAGGCCGTGCGTTCGAAACGCCTTTTGGCCGCTTTGTCGGCGGATCCCTTAATTGTGTGTCATTTTGTACGTTCACATGGTCACCCCCAATCACCATAACTTCAACCCTCCGAGCCAAATCATTCATGGAAGTCATAACAAGTTCCCTTGCCGGTTGGCAGCTCTCAATTTGGAGGGCTAAGTCATATGTAAACCTCATTAAATGGTTCCTGAAAACCACATTTGATTCGCATTGGGCCATTGAAGGTGTGCATGGAAGGTAAATACCTTTCTTAGCATTCAAAGTGAATCGTTTGAGTAAATATTGGGCGGGAATCTGCTTTACATTTCTATGAATGAATATCCGCAATACGTGTTTACATAGAATACCTTTGGTTTCAAATCCTCGGCAAGAACATTCTACCTCGCATGTGCTACCATTGAAGTTTACAAACCATCTTTTACCGTCTTGATCTTCGTCACCAAGTGAGGTCACGTATGAGATACTATCATCCGCGTATCTCATCTCATCGACTATGCTAACCCCAACAGCCCCCTCCATGAATGATTTCTCGAACATAGAAAACAATTTTCTGCTGTAAACCTTTGAAGCCTGCTTCAGTATGCCGGAACCTTTATATTTTAAACAAACGCTACCTTGTGTGCACTTAAAATCTTCATCGAACTCAGCTCTCCGCCATGTCGAAAATAGTTTCTCCAAACCGATGAAGCACTCTACAATAGAGCTGGTTGCCTTGGAACAACCATGCAATCCATGGTTTGCAGATTCGCTCCTTTGAGTCGACAAAATGCCGAGATCCAACACATCCTTATTGTAGGCAGTTGACCACTTCCTCCGAACTGCATATAGGTCCCTCAACCATCTGTTCTCCTGTAAGCATCCTTTCAACATCATCTCATTCCAATAGCGATCAAACTCGAACTCACAGTCACATTTGCTCATGCATTGGTAGAATAAACCTCGAACACCTTTGTCATGGTTGAAACAATGAACTTTAGAAGGAGCTTTCTTGGAGATGTGCCATTGACACAATCGATGTTGGCTGGTGGTGAGAACACGCTCAATAGCAACCGCCATAGCCTGATCTTGGTCAGTGAAAATAGTTATGGGTTGTTTCCCACCAACGAACTTAAGAAATGTCTCAAAAACCCAACAAAAAGAATCAATGGTCTCCTCTGCAATGAAAGTGCAACCGACATAAACACTCTGCCAATGATTGTTAACAACAATGAATGGAGCGCACGCCAAATTGTATTTATTTAATCTGTAAGTAGTGTCAAAAATAATAACATCACCGTAACAATCGTAGTCAATCTTAGCACGCCCATCCATCCAAAAAAAACTAGTCAACCTATTTAGTTCATCTTTCTGGACTTCGAATGAGAACATATTATCCTCAAGTTGTCTGGTTTCTAGCATCTTTAGTAAACTACGTGAGTCACCATTTTCAATTAAAGCTTTTTTAGCTCGTTGTACATAGTTATAGGCATCAACCTTGCTGAAACCGACATTTTCAAAACCCCCAACTTCTTCAGACAGGAAATTGTACGCTTGAACGGTTTTTATACCAGCCTCTGTCATATTTTTTATAAGATTGCCCTGTAGTTCTGATACCTTCCGATTTGACCTTAGCAAATGCCTCTCTTTCTGCATTGCAAGAGGGTGATTATGCTCCTCCACAAACTTAACAACCGTCCAATTCTGACCATTTTTATCAGTTCTAAAATGACAACAAGCTAGACAACCGGTTCGAGTGTCTAATTTGCGATATTTAATTGGTGACGGTTTTGCGTGTTTCTTTCCGGCCTTGGAGCAGCAATATTCACGCATTTTGATAATTCTAGTGTGAGTCCAATAAATAAGGTGTTCTTTACGAACACTAAATCCGGTTTTGTGTGCATAATCACAATACAAAGCAAATGCCTCCTCTTCTGAATGAACAACAGGGAAAGTAGGATTTTCATTTTTGAACTGTAGCAAATTATAGAACACATTAGATCCATATACAGTTGTAATGATTGGTATAAATACAGTTGCATTTCTGAAATGAGGTTGTACAGCCATGGAAAATTAAATAAAAGTTGTTGCAGAACAACTTACATCACTGCCTTTATCCATTTCGCCACTGCTGAACCCCATTTCAGTACTCCCCTTCTCAATGGAACCTTTTTCCAAAGACATTTTATGGGCGAAAATGCTCCACTCGATCTTGAAAAACACTTAGACCAATCAAAAACTAAACATACATGGCAGATACCTATACCTAGTTTCAGTGGCAGAAAACAAACCTCTCGTTACTGCTCTGAAGTCCCGGGAGACGGCAACAATGGCTTTCTCCGTCGAGAGGTGAGACTTCGCCGGCGAGAAGGAAGGACGAGGAAGCGAGCAACAATGTCTTCTTTCACACTGACTTCGCCGGCGAGGGGGTAGGCCGCGGAAGGGAAAATGTCTTCTTTCACACTGCCGTCGCCTAGGTTAAAGCTCCAGGACGATCGGAAAAATGAAGTCTTTCCCAGGAGAAGGCGAGAGTGGGCCCGGCTAAATTTTGAAATGTGTGTTTTAAACCCGTGCCTACAGGAGGGCACGCTACCCGGCTCAAAAAATTTTCCCTTCAACGGATTGCCTCTGCAGAACTCTGCCTACCTTGGCCAGAGAATAGCCGCCGCCTCCAGTCTTTGAATAATTGATTAGGGAATCCTTTTCTATTCTTTTTTTAGCTTTTCACAGAACACATTTATATATAGATGTGCTCCCTCCAATAAACGTTTTCTACAAACACAGAAATCATTTAGACGAACGGGATCTTCTGGATTTTGTGCGGGAACTCCAGGGGTGGAGTTCCCGCGATCTCGTCAGTTGGATTTCAACCCAACGGGTGAGAGCCCCTTGTTTTTATATATATTTTTTAGTTTTTTTAGTTTTTATTTTTTGTCTTCTAGCGGATAAATTTAGGTAGCCGTTGGATAGATGAAGTTAAGGGGTCTCGCACCGTTGGATTGAACTCCACGCTGGAGTTCCCGCACGAAATCTAGAGGATCCCGATCCATCATTTATCTCCACTTAAATAGGCAAGAGAATGCCAATATAAGGAGAGAAGACAAAGGAAGGCCAGCCCGATCAATGGCCGTCAAAAAATTCACCCTTAAATTGATCGTTCTATTTAAAGCAGAGGGAGAGAAATAACTGTCATAAATGACAGCCCAATCAAGGGAATCCAGTCCGGTTCAACTATGGGCAGCACACATCAACACTCGTAGGCCATCCATGAAATGAAAAAAAATATGCGCGGTAAATTTAGTATGAACCAAAACGGACAATACCTATGATATTGTGCCAGATCGTTA
Organism: Dactylorhiza incarnata; assembly: GCA_033032865.1. Classification (NCBI taxonomy): domain Eukaryota; kingdom Viridiplantae; phylum Streptophyta; class Magnoliopsida; order Asparagales; family Orchidaceae; genus Dactylorhiza; species Dactylorhiza incarnata. The sequence goes on along the minus strand of JAWHQI010000505.1, from coordinate 631,737 downwards.
TGTGAAGAGTGTTTTGGGGACTGAAGCCCAAACAAAGTAGCTCTAGACAGGATTCTAGGATGATAGACTTCTAGGTACAGTTCAACTTAGTATGAGCTATGATGAACCAAATCGGACAATATTTCTGATATCGTAAGGGTTGAATTATTACAATTAAATGGTAACGGAGCTAAAACTCATGTATTACGATGTGTAGTTTAGGGACGAACCGTGCAGAAGTTGGTGAGTTTTTAACATCATGAATCTAATAAGGGCGGTACGATGGGGGCAAAGCATGTCTATAATGGTGCAGTGAAGCCCAAACAAAGTAACACATGGTAGGCTTCTAGGATGACTTACTTTAAGGTGAAATGAGGTGTATAGGTGACCTGAATCTCACATAAAAAAGAAAGCAAATTTGGAGCAAATGATGCGGTTGTGTTGAAAACTCCATAGTTAAGCATGCTCCGAACGTAGTAGTCCTGAGATGATTGACTCCTGGGAAGTGCTCGTTGGCCAAATATGGAAAAAGACAAAACCGTTCAATCCACCTTAATATCGACTATGCTAAACTAAAACAAAATAAACTTTTTATGAACGAGGTATTTCATGACCTGTTACGTCGTTGTGTACTTGTTTTCTTTGACGACATTTTGGTCTACAACGCTACTTAGGAGTCCCATCTGGGCCACCTTCGAGCAGTTTTTCAGTTAGTTCGTACTCACAGGCATTTCTTGAAGCGTGCCAGGTGTTCTTTTGGGACGGGCTGGGTCTCCTACTTGGGGCATGTGGTTGACAGTACATGGTGTCTGCTGACCCCCTCAAGATCCAGGGCGTGATGGATTGGCCCACTCCCCAGTCCCAGCGGGAAATTCGTGGCTTTCTTGGCCTGGTAGGCTATTATCAACGTTTTATACTTGGGTACAACATTCTTGTAGCACCATTGTTTGCCCTCCTGAAGAAATAGTCCTTTTAGGGGGGGGGGGGGGGGGGGGGCAACGATGACTGCTTTTCGTGCTCTTCAACAAGCCATGGTGTCAGCCCCAATGATGCGCCTACTGGATTTCGACTAGGATTTTCAGGTAGAGAGAGACGCATCTAAACAGGGGTGCGGTGTGGTGCTCCTGCAGGGGAGCCACCCGATTGCATATTTTAGTCACTGGACCGTCATTCATCATCAGAAGCAGCAGGCTTACGGGCAAGAGCTAATTGGACTGTCCAAAGCCATCCAACATTGTCGACCGTACTTATGGGGGCACCCCTTTCTTATTCGCACCAATCATTTCAGCCTCAAGTACCTATTGGAGCAGCGCCTCATCACTACACTGCAACAACGTTGGATCAGAAAATTGTTGGGCTTTGACTTTCGTGTGAAGTATAAGGCGGGGGCCTTGAACCGGGCCGCCGACGCCCTCTCCCTCCGTGACCATCAGGAGGGATCCTTGTTGGCCATTTTTTACCTGACATCGACCACTCTCCACCACCTGCAGAGGGAGATTCAAGACATGCCTGCTCTACGTGATCTACTTCACCGCATTGAGGAGGGGAGTTTGCCCTCATATTGGACAATTCGGGACGACCTCATTATGTACAAGGATCACCTCTATCCTTCAGCCACCTCACCCTTGATTTCGGATATTTTGATGGGTTCGACGACACCACACTTGAAGGGGTTCATAAGAACCATCAACGGATCCGAGCCGAGTTCTTTTGGAAGGGACTCAAATGGGAGGGGGTGGGGTGGGGTGGGGGGGTCCAAATCTTCATCGCCCTTCGCCCCGCCTGCCAGCGCAGCAAGGCCGACCGTACCACCTCCTACCAGCCGGGTTGCTTCAACCTCTTCCCGTTCCTACACAGATTTGGGCCGACATCTATGTATTTCATTGAGGGGTTACCCACTTCGAAGGGCCGGTCCATTATCTTCGTGGTGGTCGATCGCTTGTCCAAGGACGTGCACTTCATGGCGATGAGTCACCCTATTGTAGGGGACGTGGTGGCCCGCATCTTCTTCGATCAGGTGTTCCGTCTACATAGCATCCCAGAGAGTATAATGTTCGGCAGGGATAAGATTTTCACCTCCCTCTTTTGGCAGGAGTTATTCGAGTTATGTGTCACCAAATTGGCCCTCTCTTCAGCTTACCACCCGCAGTCGGACGGGCAGACGGAGGTGGTCAATCAGACACTCGAGATGTACCTGTGTTGTATTGCCGGGGACCGCCCCAAGGATTGGGCACAGTGGCTACATGGGTGGAGTATTGTTACAATACTTCCTACCATTCCGCCCTGCAGACCACGCCTTTCTGACTAGTCTATGACCGTGATCCGCCTCGCCTCCTTACATATGCCAGTGCCTCCTCCCGCTCACCCACGATTGATACCGAGCTGTCTACTTGTGACCAAGTCCTCGCCTTGGCCCGTGAATGACTGCTTCAGGCTCAGGCCTGCATGGAGATTGCCTACAACAGGGGGCACCATGAGTTGTTCTTTGCTCCAGGAGATTGGGTGTGGCTTAAACGTCGCCCCTACAGACAAACAACTATAGCTCAGAGTTCCTACAACAAGTTGGTCCCCAAGTTCAACGGGTCATTCATGATTTCAGAGCGCATTGGAGAGGTGGCATACCGCCTCCAACTCCCTTCCGAGGCCCGGATTCATGACATGTTCCACATCTCGTAGTTGAAGCCGTTCGTGGGGGTGTCACCTCCGGAACCCTTGGTCCGCTTACCCCCACAGCTTCAGGATAAGCTTGATGACGACGCGAGCGGAGATGTTACAGACCCATGTTGGGGGATCACCTACAAGCGCCGCGCCTCGTTACACACCGCCTAGTCATCTATTTTATATTTTCGCTTGTATCTTTTAATTTGGGTTTGCATTTTGAAAAAACCTTGGTTTGGTTTGGGCTCAACTGGTTATATGGTTGGGTGGGTTTTGTTTGGTGGGTATTATGAAATCAATTATCAAACTCTTTCTCTCTATCTCACGGAAAGCGCACGCCGACTCCCTACCTGACGCCCTAGCCGACGCCGCTCGCTCCCATTTCCACCAACTCCAGCGACGCTCCCGCCGATTGTCGTACCCTCCCCTTCCTCCTCCGTCGCTACCTCTTCGGCGTGATAGGTTCGCGAGCATCTCGCAAGGTCAACACCGATCCTCTACGGAACTTCCCTCTCCTTCCCCGCGAAGGAGATCTTAAACGAAGGCCCGTAACAGATTCTTTGCCACGATCATCTCTGCAATCTTCAGATAAGCTTCCTCCGTTTTTATTAAAGCCCGAGACAGAGCCTCAAGAACTTGATCATGGTCCATTAATTCAAAATGCCCGACTCTTTCCTCCCAAAGCAAACCCTTGAGATCATACTTCATGGAATGGAAGCTGATGGTTGTCCGGCTTCTTAAAACACTGCTTCTAACTAGCTTCAACCTCTTCACATATATATATACTAGCATCTTCGAACGGGCTTCGCCCGTTCTCGATGCGTCGTTGCGGGCTTCGCCCGTAACCAAGCGGGCTTCGCCCGCTTGGCATTCAAGCGTGCTTCACCCTCTTGGCATTCTAGCGGGCTTCGCCCGCTCCCGACAGTTATTAGAAAAAACCATTAAATGTGTGATAAATAACAATTAGAAACTACAATTCGAAAACAACAATGAACGACAAAATTTGTGATAAATAATAATGCAAACGTTTGATCTTACACATGTAAGTCCTTCGACACCCTAGGTATTACAATTCCTGGCCTTTTGTAGTGCGTTGATAAAGGCATGGAGTGCCAACTCGTGCTCTGATTCACACCATCTGGACCTTTAAATATTTCATCAATTTCGTCTGCATAAGCTTGATCAGAGTTTGTGTAGTCCAATCCTGACAACGTGGAGACAATATCACCCAAGATTGGTTGCCCTTCCGAAATAGTTGGAGGCGACACCATTAATAAGAGCCTAATGACTTCAATATCTTCAATGCGGACATAATCGTATTCGTCCACTTTGATTTAGCACAATGATCTCCAGACACAATAACAATGATACAATTATAAGGTGAAGAAATACTTGAAGAATAGAAGAGGCCTGTTATGTTTTAAGTGAATGAAATCTTAAAACATAACAGAAATACTTGAAGAAATACTTGAAGAATGGCCTGTTATGTTTTAAGTGAATGAAATCTTAATTAATAATGCTATATTAAAAACAACAAAGAAAAAATATTGTAACTTGTGAGCATTCTATAAAAAGATAAACCATTCTCAGCAAAAAAATAAAATTGTTCTCAGGAAAAGATATAAAAAAAATCAGTATTATTTTCTTGGCGGCTCCGCTGTTCACCTCTTTATAACATGTCTTCTTCCCTCTAGCAACCTCTGAGCTTATTTAAATTAAAAGGTAACTTCAATTCATACATAGGAGGCATTTAAATGAAAGCTTAGAAAAATGAATATGATGATTCCCCGCGTTTACTACTAAAAATTTAGAAGAAACGCTACAGAAAAATGGAGATCTATCTACAACTTCAAAGCAAAAACATATAAAAAAGGCATTTTCCCCTTTAATCATAAAAGGGTACACAGTGCCGGATGAGGCGGACGGAGCCTGCCTAGGAATGGAGTTGGTCAAATTCCTTATCTATGCAACCCACTCTTTCTGCCAATATATGAATTTAGTTTTAAAATAGACATTAGATTGATGAGCAACTTAAAAAAACATAGTAGCAATCAGATTTTTAAAAACCCCAAAGAGTCTGGGCATCAATATAACAGATTAAAATCGTGATCATTTTTGTAATTATTAAAACCTAACATTAAAAAACTGGATTAGTGATAGAAAAAGAATAACAAAATGGAGAATAAATAAATGAAACCGTTGAAGCATTTAGAAATAAATAAGACAATGAAAAGTGAAAACATGATCATTCGTTTAAATATTTAGAAACAAACATTCAAATAAATGAAATAAATATTGGAAAGTTACAAAACAATAAGTAAGAGTTTTACTAAGGGAGAGGCCTCAAACCTCTGAAGTCTGAAACAGCTTCACAGCAAAGCACATGAGGCCCTTAAATTACACCCGAATGAAATTACATCGTTTATCCAATGTCCGCCTAAGAGAAATGAAGGTTTAGTAGTACGTAAATTTTTCATAAACTGGAGAGTGCATATTCATCAAGAAAATGAAGAACTTTGGCATAAATAAATGTATAATTAAGACAGATATAAAAAAAAAATCTTACAAAACTCTTCTATGAAAACTCTTCTATTTAATCAACTCTTGGCGAGCGTGGGAACAGCACTGCCAGGAAACACATAAATGTGAAGAAAAACAGAGGGGGAGAAAAATAGAAATGGTGCAAACAAAGAGGGGGTGAAAGAGTTGTGAGATCGTCGAAACACACGTCGGCAGCATGGCTTTTGGTTCTCTATAACCCATCTTGATTATCTCTCGATTCAACCTCTCTTAACCCACCAGAGGTATATTTTAAATGTAGATCAACGCCCATGAGAGCCGCCATCTCCTGGGCTAATCCGGCAGTTGAGGGCGGAGGCAGAAGGTCGAAGCATGGCGCCCATGAGGGCCGCCATCTCCTGGGCTAATCCGGCAGTTGAGGGCGGAGGCGGAAGGTCGAAGTATGGCCGATGAGGAAGAGGTCGGACTCCTCATAGAGAAGATGAGCAGATGGTTTGCAAAAAAGCTGTCGGTGGAGAGAAAGGGGAAGCAGCGAGGGGATAAGCAGGACTGGCCGTGAGAACACAACCACTGGAGTTGGTTCACCGGAGCACCGTAAGTTACCGGAGGGTAGTGCGAGATCAGGGCGGAGCACTGTAGGTTACCCAAGGATTAAAAAGATGGAGATATTAGAAGCTTGCTGGGTTGGGCGGAATTTGTTGGTTTGGGCGGGATTTTTGAGTTTAGGGGGGAGCTTTGCTTTTGGCAGCAGATTCAAAAAATTGGACTCAATAGCCATCTTAGAAGGTGAGCGTGGAGACGGGAGAAGCCAGGATTTAGGCTGTGAGGAAGGAGAGGGATGCCACGTGTATTAGTTTGGGGTTTTTTTAAGGAGTTTAGATATATATATATATTGTTGAGTTATTTACGGAAACCTCTTTTCAAAGTTTGCGTAATTACAGCTTGCTCTCTTTTAACTTTTGAAATTACAATTATCCTCATTCAATGTTTACATTTCATAACATCCATGCACAAAAAAACCCCATGAAGATTTACTCTAAAGAGGTACTTTTGTGCATGAATGTAATGAAATGTAAATATTGAGGGGAGGTTGTTGTAATTTCTAAAGTTAGAGAGGTGCAAGCTGTAATTATGCAAACTTTGAGGGAGTCTCGGTAAATAACCATATATATAGGGTTGAATACCGGGACATCCCACGAGAGTTTGCATAATTATAGATTGCACCGTCTCTATCTTTCAAAATTACATTTACCTCCACTCTAAGTTTCTCCGGTTTACAAAAATGCCCCCTTTCAATAGATATATGGATGAAAAATGATAAAATCAGCTAAATTATTTTATGATATTTCAATTTTATTATTTTATAATTACAATGGATAAAATTGAATATCATAAAATAATTTGGCTGATTTTATCATTTTCCATCCATATTTCTAATGGAAGGGGCATTTTTGTAAACTACAAAAATTTAGAGGGGAAGTAAATGTAATTTTATTAGATAAAGGGGTGCAATATGTAATTATATATATATATATATATATATTTAACAACTATATAAAAGACAACTACAACTATATAAAAGAAGTTGTCTTTGATGCAACATTCATAATTGTTAAATATATCCTCATTCTTTTACTCCAATGACTTAACATATATTATAAAAATTTGAAATTCATAAAATATAATGACTATTTGTATAATTACATTATATTCTTATAATAAAAATAATTATGGAAATTCCAAGGTTTTAAGAATCAACTGGAGAATGAATCGGTGAGATCAAATGTTTAAGGTCCGATCGGTTTGACCGATCTGACCGGGGTTGAACAGTTCTGCCATAATAAAAATATATTTATATATATATGTTATATATATACACGTATATTATATATATATATGTTATATATATATTATATATATGTTATATTTATTTATATATATATCTGTATTATCGATACTGTATGTCTATATATTTATTTATATATATATATATATTAAATATGTTATATTATATATATATATATTATATATGTATCTATTATATATATTATATATTTAATTTATATTTATACAGATTTAGAGATATATATAAAACAAAAGTTCGGTCAGAATCAAGAAGGTGCAATTGGCCTAGTGGTTTGTTATCTTTAGTTGCTCACGGGTTCGAATTCCAATTCAAATTATTTTGCTGTGAATAAAATCTAGCCCGCCCGGTTCTATAAAACCGCGCCCAGTTTCCCAGTTTTTAAGCCCGCCCGCCCGGGTCAACCGGTTCTTATCCGGTCCGCTGCAAGGGCGGGATTGGCCCTTGACCGGACCGCCCGGGGGCCCGGTCAGCGGTCCGACCGTCCGGTCCAGTCCGGTTTTCAAAAGCTTGGGAAATTCATAAAATCCAAAAAAATTTAGTAGACCTCCTAGACATACTATGATAAATTACAATTAGGCCTAAAAAAATTAATTTCGAAATATAACGACTTACTTTAAAATAATTTTTGTAAAAATATAAGTGTCCGTTCGTTACGTCGGAATTGAGATGCAGGAATTAGAATTAACTTCAATTCCAATTCCCGCAGGTTCAATCCCAATTCTGTTGTTCGGCTAAATGCAGGAATTCTATCACAAGAATTGAAATTAGTAATTCCACTGTTCGGTTGCATGTTAGAATTTTTCGCGCGGGCGCGCATTTTTTCGCATGGGCGCACATTTTTCATCCCGGGCGTGCATTTTTCACCAGGGCGCACATTTTTCACCGGAGCGCGCATTTTTCGCTCGGGCACGCATATTTTCTCCCAAGCAGGCATATTTTCCCCCCGGCGCGCATTTTTCCGCCTGGACGCGAATTTTTTGCTCGGGCGCGCATTTTTCGTCCGGGCGTGCATTTTTCCACCCGGGCGAGCTTTTTTACGCCCAGGCGCACTTTTTCTGCCCGAATGCGCTTTTTTCTTAATGGGCGCGCATTTTTCTTCTCGACGCGCATTTTTTGCAGAACAATGGGAGCCCGGGCGAATAATGCGCGCCAGGGAGAATAAAGCGCGTCCGGGCGAAAAAAGCGAGCCCATGCGGGAAAAAGATCGCCCGGGCGAATAAAGCGTGCCCAGGCGAAAAATACGCTCCCCGGCGAAAAATGCGCTCCCCGGCAAAGCGCGCTCGGGTGAAAATGCGCTCCTGGGGAAAAAAGCGCGCCAGAGCGGAAAAACACGCCCGGGCAAAAAATGCGCGACCGGGCTGAAAATTTGCGCCTCGGCAGAAAATTCGCGCCCGGGAAAAATATGCACGCCCGGTCGAAAAATGAGCGCTTGAGCAAAAAATGAGCGCCCGGGCGAAAAATAAACGACCAAGCAAAAAATGAGCGCGTGGGTGGAAAATTTGCGCCCGGGCAAAAAATGAACGCATGGGCGAAAAAATGTGCGCCCGAGCGAAAAATGCGCGCCCGGGGGAAAAATGCGCGCCCCGGCGAAAAATGCGCGCCCCGGCGAAAAATGCGCGCCCGGGCGAAAAATGCGTGCGTGGGCGGAAAAATGGCACCTGGGCGAAAAAAAATGCGCTCTTGGGCGAAAAAATGCGCGCCCGAGCAAAATATGCGCGCGCGAGCGAAATATTCACGTCCGGGCGGAAAAAATGCGCGCACGAGTGGAAAAATGCGCGCCCCGTCGAAAAATCCGCTCTTCGGCGAAAAATGCGCCCCTAGGCGAACAATAGAGTTGGCGTCGAGGACTTTTTGAGATAGTCTGGGGTGCACTAGTAGGGGTGGGAATTGCGAATGAAGACCTCACGAGGTCGGAATTGAGGGAGACATGTTTCATTTATAACCAATTCCTAATTAAATCCAATTCCGATGTATTTTTATGGGCGCCGAACGCTAGAATTGTCAATTGAATTCCGAATGCAACGCTCCAATTCCGACGAACGGACCATAAATGTTTTAAAAAAAAATAATTATAAAATATTGATGTGTATTTTTTTACGGTCATTTTGAGTACTCATATGCATGTGTTGCGGGCGAAGCCCGCCGTCGCCTGCCGGGTACTATCGAATGCGGACGCATCCCGCTCGAATGCGGGCGCAGCCCGCTAAGAGTCAGCGAGCACAGGTGCGGAGCTGCTCTCCCAGCACGGGGCTCCGCCCCAACGACCAGCTGCGACAGTACCCGGCCGGCTTAGGCGGGCTTCGCCCGCCCCCGGCGCGATGCTGTCGGGCGGCCTTCGGCCGCATCCAGGCGGGCTTCGCCCGCCTCCGCACGGGCTTCGCCTGTGCTCGATGCGTTTGCGGGCTGCGCCCGCAACATATACATACGAGGACTCGAAATAACTGTAAAAAAATATACATTAATATTACAATATTTATTTTGTAAAAAAATATACTTATATACTTAAAAAGATTATTTTTTTCTCTTTCCTCTTTTTCTCTCTCTCCCTCTCTCTAGAAATGGGGGATCGGGATTTTGGGGGATGGATGGATGAGGGTTGAGCCAAACTGGATATTGGCAGATCATTGTGATGGTTTGATTCGAAATCAAACGGTGGAGATTGTCTCAATGTCTCTATTACCTAGTCTATTTATCTCACCATGGCCAAAAGTGATACTTCTTTATAATATATTATATATATATATCTATACTATATTATAAAGAAATATCATTTTTGTGTCCATGGCAAGGTAAATAGACACTTCATGGCAAAGAAATTGAGACAAAATCAAATCACAGCCATTGGATCTCAAATCAAATCAGAAAAAGGCATGCGAATAGCCAGAATTTTAAAACCTCCCTCCCACACTCCCAACCATTTCCCGTGCCCCCCAATCGGGGCGGGAGGAGGGGCACGGGAAAAAAAATATATAAAATAAAATAAATATATATATAAATTCGTCGAACGGTGGCCCTGACCGTTCGTCGAACGCAGGAGCCCCTGCGATCGTCGAGCGCAGGAACACCTGCGTTCGTCGAACGCAGTAGTGCCTGCGTTCGTCGAACGACGAACCTGCGTTCGTCGAACGCAGGCGCGCCACCGTTCGACGAATTTATATATATATATATTTTTTATTATATATATATTTATTTTTCCCGGCGCCTGCATTCGACGAACGGTGGCCCTGACATAATTTTTTTTTTACTTAATATATATAATTAGTTAAAATAAAAGGGGCGGCTGAGGGGCGGGCGAAGCCCGCCGGGGGGGGGGGGGGGGGGGGGGGGGGGGGGGGGGGTGAAGCCCGCCGATTGACCTCACATAGGGCCGAAGGCCCGTGCCTGTCACTCGTCTTTACATAAAGAAGTATCAAACCCATGAATTTTAAAGCCGTTGAAATGATTACAGCCGTCGAATCTGGCATGATATTTCATCAACCGTTGGATCAAACCACTCCCTCTCTCTCCACTTTATCATACGTCTCCTAAACCTACTAGGGGGTGACCTAAAACTATGAAGGTGTAGAGTAACCTACAACATGAAATTATGATTTTACCCTTAAATTTATTGAAAAATGAGTGTCATATGACCCATTTTTTAATCTCACAAAAATTATCAATGGTGAGATTTGAACTCAGGTCTTCACTATGTCAAACAAAGATAACAACCATCACACCATATGATTTTTGTTGAACAAAATTGAATTATGTTTTATATATACATAAATAAATATAGATCGCCTCCACCGAAAGTCACATCCCCAGCTGAATGTGCCGCCCCTGCCGAATGTCGTCACCGCCGAATGTCGCCACCTCTGCCGAATGTCGCCCACGCAGAATGTCGTCGCCCCTGCCGAATGTCGCCGCCCGCACGGGGGGCCCACGTGCCCTGTCACTCGTATATATCTATAATAATATATAAAGATATTTACCCTGATCTACAGTGTCCTCCGCGTCCGTCGCAAGCGTGATGCCTTTCCGTCGTAGCGTGATGTAGAGAGAGAGGGAGGGAGAGAGAGAGAGAGAGAGAGAGAGAGAGAGAGAGAGAGAGAGAGAGCGGTCCGTTCCATGAACGGGAGCTCGCGTTCGTCGAACGGAGCTCGCGTTCGTCGAACGGAGCTCGCGTTCGTCGAACGGGCTCTATAATACATTACGGAACGCAGGGCTCGCGTTCGACCAACTGCATTAAGCTTGAGCCCTGTGTTCGTCGAACGCAGGGCTGCTGCAGTTCGTCGAACGCAGGGCGCCTGCAGTTCGTGAGCCCTGCGTTCGACGAATTGTAGCAGCCTTGCGTTCGACGAACGCAGGGCTCAAGCTTAATGCAGTTCGTCGAACGCGAGCCCTGCGTTCCATAAATGTATTATAGAGCCCGTTCGACGAACGGGAGGTCCGTTCGACGAACGCGAGCTCCCGTTCGACAGTTTTCATTTTTTTTTAATCTTCGGCACTGCTGTAATAAACAATTTGTAAATCTGTTAATTTTATATTTTTATTGTTAAAGACAAACCAAAAATGGCTATCTGCACACTGCCAATATAACTTAAAATCCACACTTTGTATTTTTATTGTTAAAGACAAACCAAAACTGGCTATCTGCACACTGCCAATATAACTTAAAATCCACATTTTAAATTAGTTCTGATTTTTTTAAAGGCAACCCAAAATATTGTTATCCGCACACCAACATAACTTAAAATTCTCATTTAAAAATAGTTCATAAACATTTATAGTACATCATATTGCACTTCTTTGTCGATTATCATTTATTGTGCACACATATACTGAATAAACAAATCATTATATGATGCGAGAAGGGTCCGTTCGACGAACGTGAGCACGCGTTCCTCGAACGGGGCGCCGTTCGACGAACGCGAGCTCACGTTCGTCGAACGGAGATATTAAATAAATAAATAAATATATATATATATATAGATAGATAGATATATCTATGGGACGCGGGGTCCGTTCGACGAACGTGAGCGCGCGTTCGTCGAACGGGGCGCCGTTCGACGAACGCGAGCTCCCGTTCGTCGAACGGAGATATTAAATAAATAAATAAATTTATATTAATATATATATATAGATATAATTTATACGTTATATACACTTATATATGTATATAAAAATTTATAAATATACGAGCATCTTCGCACGGGCTACGCCCGTGCTCGATGCTCTTCGCTTCGGCAGTACCCTAGCATCGACGATACCTCCGCCCAAACTCGCCCGCTCTAAGACGCCCGGCTGATTGGCAGTGCATGAGTGTCCCCGGTGCCCCGCTCGGAAGTAATCCCGCCTCGACAGAGTTTCGGCGCGACGGCACTCCCGCCGCTCGCGAACCCCGGTGCTCTCCCCCATCCCCTAAATTTTGCAGTTCGTTTTGTTCCTCTTCATTCAATTTTCCTAAAGCGCTGGAATTTTATTTCTTCTTCTTACTCTTCTTCATATTTGTGGTTCCATTTCCCAACTAATTATTTTTTATGTGATTGTGTTTTGTTGTTGTTTAAATATAGTGGAAATTACTCAAATGAATGGTCAAACCATGATGTACTTTCATGCAGTCTATGATTTAACAAAAATATATGACATGAAAATGTCATAAAATTGTTTATAGAGTCCTGCCGAGCATATACAGTAACTTACATCTTCGCCACACAACCATACTTAATGCAAAAGTCTCACTCAAGTTCATAACTTACATCTTCGCCACACAACCATTGAATTCCAGCACATCTTCAAATATCTCTAAAAAAGATGCCCACCATCTAATCTCACGAAAAACTTTCACATGAAAACAGTACAAGCTAAACATACAGGAATGCTGATGAAAAGAATGTGTAGCTCAAAATAACAAAAAGAGGTCATGAACGATGTCGCATATGAAATTCTCAGCACATTTTAGTAGTAGAAAGGCAAAATTAATGTCGATAAGCAAATTTGATAAATTAGGACTGTTCCATGGATGGGCTGAAGTGGTGAGTTTCAAGTCTCTAAAAAAGATATGTGCTCATACAGATGTATATCCTTCCAGAATGAAAAAAACGAAAAACTGAAAGTAAGGTAAAATAATATATTCATGCTTTTATAAAAATAAGCAAGTTTGACAAAAACAACAATCATATTTCAACCAGATAGATAAGTCATACTGCCATGTAATGAATTTTAGATTGTCTTAGGTAATGCCTGATGAATCTATAGGAGACTTGACATTAACCCTCTAAACGAAAATGCAAGCGCATGCATGCACATAAGAAGTAAACATCATAGGCGAATAACTAAACAATAACGTTGATGCGATGCAAATAATTCAACCATGCGGATATTTCCGACGCACAACTAATTAAAATAGAAATTTAAAATCAGCACAAAAAACACATTTGATTACAATTATTTCTAATCGGACCAACAAGTAATAATCACATGCAACTGAAAGTGCTAAAAATATTGAATGCAAAATGAATAAAAATGCACATATATTAAAAGAAAATTAGTAAAATATCACTAACAATAAAGAGTGCATTCGTACAATGTAAATAACATTAAAATAAAGGTGGGAACTCACCATGTAATCGTATCCAAAGTGGAACTGAGAAAATGGGTGGCTTTGGGGAGGTATGGGAGCACTGTAATGGATCATATTGAATATTCTCATTTCATACGAGCATCTTCGCACGGGCTACGCCCGTGCTCGATGCTCTCCGCATCGACAGTACCTTAGCAACGACAGTACCTTTGCTTAAACTCGCCCGCTCTAGGACGCTCAGTCAATTGACAGTGCATAGGTAGCCCCCGTGCCCCGCGCGACAGTGCCCCTCCTCGACATTGTCCCGACGCTAGGCGCTCCCTCCGCTCGCGAACCCCCGTGGGCACAACAGAATCGGGATGGGGGAGAGCACAACGGGGGTTTGCGAGCGGAGGGAGCGCCTAGCGCCGGGACAATGTCGAGGAGGGGCACTACCGCGCGGGGCACGGGGGCTACCTATGCACTGTCAATTGACTGAGCGTCCTAGAGCGGGCGAATTTAAGCGGAGGTACTGTCGCTGCTAAGGTACTGTCGATGCGGAGAGCATCGAGCATGGGCTTAGCCCGTGCGAAGATGCTCGTATATATATACATACATACATACAAACATATATATAAAGTTATTTATGCTGTGAATAGTGTTCGATTGTCCGTCGCAAGCATGATAGCGAGAGAGAAAGAGGGTGGGAGGAGAGAGAGAGAGTGAGAGGGAGGGGAGAGAGGAATATAATAAAAAAAGGGTGTTGTTAAAGGCAAACCAGAATAGGCTATTGGCAAACCAATTTCTATGAGTTATTACGTGCCTTTTGAAAATACGCTTTGTACATGCATTTTTAGAAAAAGTGTTAAACACGAAAATTGCATATCTCATCGAGATCTACAACTTCCGTGTTGAACACTTTTCCTAAAAATGCATGTACACAGCGTATTTTTTTTGTTATTTTCAAAAATTCCCTATAGTTACGATCATGGCGACAATACGCCTTGTGCGTGCATTTTTAGGAAATGTGTTCAACACGGAAGTTGTAGATCTCGACGAGATCTACAATTTTCGTGTTGAACACTTTTCCTAAAAATGCATGTACAAAGCGTATTTTCAAAAGACGCGTAATAACTCATAGAAATTGGCTTGCCAATAGCCAATTCTGGTTTGCCTTTAACAATTCCCTAAAAAAAATATGTAAAAGGGAGAGAAAGTGGGCGGGCGGGAGAGAGAGAGGGAGAGAGAAAGATGGAGAAAGAGAAAGAGAGAGAGAGAAAGAGTGGGGCTGAGAGAGAGACAGAGTGGCGGATGAAAGAGAGAGAGAGAGGGGAGTGGCGGAGAGAGGGAGAGCGAGAGAGAGGATCTTATATATTAATTAATTCCCAAATCTATATATACTAAAATCGATATATATTAATTCTCAAATCTATATATACTAAAATCTATATATATTAATTCTCAAATCTATATATATTAATTTCCAAATATATATATAATTAATTAACATTAATTAATTCCCAAATTATATATATACGAGCATCTTCGCACGGGCTACGCCCGTGCTCGATGCTCTCGGGCGGCCTTCGTCTGCATAAATGTGGGCTTCAATGCGATGGAATGCGAGCGGCGAGACATTCGTAATATTCACAGGCGAAGCCCGTGCAATTGAGAGCACCGAAGATGGGCGTAACACGGTTTTTATGCAGGCGAAGTCCGCAGTGATGCGACCGAAGGCCGCCCGAGAGCATCGAGCACGGGCGTAGCCCGTGCGAAGATGCTCTTATATATATATATATAAACAATATGCTTATTAGAAATTATACATGAAATTGAAAACAAACTATAAACGTCTGTCCAGATTACTAAAAAGTTGAACCGGAGGTCCACAAACTGTGAAAACTTTTCTAAGCAGCATTTGCTAAAAATTTAATAAACCTATAACTGAATCATGCCTCATGCATAGGAAACTTCCACTAGTGGTTCCACTAGATGTCTAGATTCACGCCTCATGTTATGTGTCTAATAGACCTATAACTGAATCATCATTAAAAGAAGAAAAAAAAAATTCACACGCCAGCAGATGATACAAAGAGCCATACTGGCTGATATGATAATAATACTAATAAAAAAAATTTATTTGATTTGCTACAAGCATTGCAAATCTTGGAGCAGCATCAATTAAATAAAGGCAGGAATAGTTACAGGCTACCGGTTCCGAGGGAAGACGGTCTGGATGAACTTCAAAAAGCGCTCGGAGTAGAACTGGGGATCGACGGCCGAGATGGCGAGGCGATCAAACTGAAGGGATTTGTAGGCGTGCTCAATCCTCTTTGTCATGTTGTAATCTTGCAAGATGTCGATGATCCCCACGTAGAGCACGACGTCGTAAACCTCGTTGAACATCTGCTTCTCGTCGGCCTTTGGAATGTGCTCCGCCCTCGCTGGCATGTTCACCCCCAACTGCACCTGGAGCCTGACAATTTTACAGCATCCGTCGCTTTAAAAATCTACTATGATAAATCTACGGTCAGAGGAGTGCACAATTTATGAACCTTTTACGGTCCTACCACATTGCTTCCCGCTGGAACCATAACTCCTCATTCGTCGCCGCCGGCGGAAAATTCTTTTTGGAGTGAATCGCGTAAATATTTTGTTTTTGCTAAAATTGCGGAAAACATGTTGAAATTGATGAAAATTAACCGAAGTTGCAAAGCACAGATCGACATATGTCCAAAATAGTAAGGATCTTTCAAAATTGATGAAAGGTAATGGAGAAAGGTAATGGATAATTTGGAATAAGGGGTGATCTCCTTTATATGTAGGAGAGGCTACATTGGGTACAATAGTAAATACAGAAATATTAAACTATGCTTACACTATTAAACACCACAAATCTAACACTCCCCTCAAGTTGGGCGTGTGATGTCTTTCATGCCCAACTTGCATATAAGTCCATCAAAGGCTCGAGAGCCTAATCCTTTGGTGAGAACATCCGCAAGCTGTTGACCAAACGAGACAAACGGTGTGCTCACAACACCTCTTTCAATGTTCTCTTTGATGAAGTGACGATCAACCTCGACATGTTTTGTGCGATCGTGTTAGACTGGGTTGTGAGCAATACTGATAGCTGCTTTACTGTCACAGCAGAGTCTCATAGGATCATTGTGTTTCATTCCAAGATCATTCAGGAGAGATCGGATCCAAAGACCTTCGCAGATTCCATGTGCCATCGATCGAAATTCTTCCTCAACGCTTGATCTGGCCACCACATGTTGTTTCTTACTTCGCCAAGTAACCAAGTTCCCTCCAACAAACGAGCAATATCCAGATGTAGACCTCCGGTCATCAGCCGATCCTGCCCAGTCGGCATCGGTGTACACTTCAACATTTAATTCATTGTTCGGAGAAAACAGGATACCCTTCCCTGGAGAGGATTTGAGATAGTGAAGGATCCTGTGAGCAGCTTCCAAGTGCCTGGTTTTGGGTGAATGCATAAACCGGCTTATGACACCAACAACATACGTGATATCGGGACGAGTATGAGCCAAATAAATGAGGCGCCCAACCAGTCATTGAAAACCAGCAATATCCTCCACCGGAACACCATCATCCTTTCCTAGCCCATGGTTGGCTTCAATAGGGGTGTCAGCAGGACGACACCCACTCATTCCAGATGACTGAAGTAAATCCAAGGTGTATTTCCTTTGGGAGATGAATATTCCATGCTTAGAACGAGCAACTTCAATCCCCAAAAAGTATCAGAGATCTCCAAGGTCCTTTACATCGAATTCCTCTGTCAGCCTCTGTTTGAGCTTTGCAATCACTATAGTGTTATCACATGTTATAACAATATCATCAACATAGACGATGAGGGCAGTGACTCTACCCTGCATGTGCTTTACGAACAGGGTGTGATCAGCGTGGCTTTGGGAGTATCTATAACTCACCATAGCCTTATGGAATCGTCCAAACCATGCCCGGGGAGACTGATTCAGGCCATACAAAGCCTTTTTAAGCCTGCACACTTTACCTTCAGAACCTCTTGGGGTAAACCCTGGTGGTAAAGACATATACACTTCTTCCTTTAACTCCCCATGCAGAAAGGCATTCTTTACATCCAACTGGGACATGGTCCACCCTCTGCAGACCGCACATGAGAGAAGCACATGTATAAAGTTCATCTTTGCCACAGGCGCAAAGGTTTCCTGATAATCAATGCCCATAGTTTGAGTATAACCTCTAGCAACTAATCGAGCCTTGTACCGCTCAACTAGCCCTTGGGGGTTTTGCTTGGCCGAAAACACCCACTTATACCCAACAACAGTCTTTCCTGGAAGGAGAGACAAAAGGTCCCAAGTGTGCTTCTTCTCGAGGGCTAACATCTCCTCATGCATGGCCACTTGCCACTTGGGATGTTCAATGGCTTCCTGCCAGGTGGAGGGAATCGAGATGGAGGATAGAAAGGAAACAAAGCTTCTGTGTACGGGAGTTAGCGAAGCATATGAAACAAAATTGGACATCAGATGTTGGGTGGAAGTATGATTACCTTGAGACTCTGTCAACGTATCAGGTGAAGGAGCCGGTAAGCTAAGCACGGGGGCTGATCCCCTGTTCCGTCGAGTGACACCTGGAGACGCGGAGAAGGAGGCGGAATCTAAGAGGAGGCAGTAATGGTAGGTGGTGAAGGTAGAGGTAACGAAGGGGTAATAGTATTTGTCCTGACAGATGGTGAAGGTAGAGGTAACAGAGGAATAATAGTATCAGGAATGACAGATGGTGAGGGTATAAGTGAGGAAGGAGGAATAGGTAATGAGAGAGTAGAACTAAGAGAACTCTCTTCCATTGGAGACTCCCCCTGAAGAGAGGATTCGCAGTATGACTCAGACTCCCGAAAGATGACATCCATAGTGACAAATGCCCGTTTGGAAGGAGGATGAAAACATTTATACCCCTTCTGGGTAGGCGAGTACCCAATAAAGACGCACTTGAGAGACCGAGAATCAAGCTTGGATTTCGGATGCACGTAGACAAAACAGGCACACCCAAAGATCCGAGGAGAAAGGTGAGAGGGAGAAAGGTGGAGAGCATCGCGGGGGGATTTACCCCTGAGGACACGAATAGGTAGGCGGTTAATAAGATAGGCTGCAGTCAGGACAGCATCTCCCCAATAGAACTTGGGAAGGTGCCGCTGGAGGAGGAGGCACCGAGCAACCTCAAAGAGGTGGCGATTTTTGCGTTCAGCAATCCCATTTTGAGAAGGAGTATAAGCACAGGAAGTTTGATGTATGATACCCCGATCACTGAGGAAACGTTCAAAGTCAGAGTCAATATATTCACGGCCATTGTCGCTACGCAAGACCTTAATGGAAGCATTAAATTGGGTGGTAATCATATTATGAAAACGCTAAAAGGGAGAAAACCTCATTTTTATGTTTCATCAAGTAGACCCAAGTGCAGCGAGAGAAACAATCAATAAAGGTGACAAACCAGTGAGAGCCAGATATAGAGGCAACAGAGCATGAGCCCCAAACATCAATATGAATCACAGAAAAAGGAGTATCACTAGGAGGGGAAAAACGGTTAAAAGAAACACGATGCTGTTTACTAAGAGTGCATACATCACAAGTAAACAAATTAAAAGATACAGCAGACATAGTAGGAAATAAAACACGCATAGTAGATGGAGAGGGATGTCCTAGGCGACAATGCCAGGAGTCCAAGGTAGATGACCGATCAGCATGGAGGGCGCGTTGTCACGATGCTAAGGTTAACTAACTCGTCTTGCGACCATTGTTAAAGATTACTCTAGATATGTTGAGAATATTCTAGAATATTGGAGAAAAATTACACTTGGGAAACATGGAAGAGTATAGAAGAGTGTGGAAGAATCTAGTCACTTCCATGTGTGGAGAAATCTAGATTCTTATTGAGGTTGGAGGGAAAAGGGGGAGTAGGCCTATATAGGGGGGGGGGGGGGGGGGGGGGGACCTCTCCCCATTTGGGATCATCCAGGTTTTGGAGTGTGTTGTGATAGTGAAGTCCCTCTTGTGAGGGTTGAGTGCTTGTGAGATTTAGTGTTGAGCATTGTTGTATGTCTTGATCCTTTTGTATGTCCCGTTCAACTGTTTTTCGAACTGTCTTGTAATTTCATTCATAAGTATAATCAAAGGTTTCCTCTTTAATCAGGTGCTTTATTGAAGCTAGGCTTACTTGGTTAGCTTAAGTTGGTGGAAATACTAGTCAAGTGCCGCACGCACTTAGTGTTGAAATACTAAGTCCGTGATAGTTGGTATCAGAGCGAGGTTCTACATATCGTGCCGCAACAAAGACGAATATGGCAGGAGATGAAGACTACCATATTGAGGAGGAACGAGGTAGGGATACTACCCAACAAACAAGCAAGAAGAAGCGGGACCAAAGCCGGGTTTGAGAAGAGAGACACTTGGTGCTAGCTATGGAGGACTGGGAGAAACGCATGGAAGTCATGGAACTCAATAACCGTACAATGCGTAAAGAGTGGGAAGCCATTCGTGTGGAGCTAGAGAAGAGACTCCAATATGCATTTGATGACAATGCCACACTACACACACGCATCGACGAGTTGGAGGAGGAATTAGCCATATGCAAGAAGGCTATCGCCAATGGAAGTGTCAGCACCACCACTGCCATTCCTAGAGTGGACATCCCAAGACCAGATTCATTCTTGGGCAAGCGGGATGCCAAAGAAGTTGAGAACTTCTTATGGAAGATAGAGAACTATTTTGAGGGTTGTCATCTACGCGACGATGCAACCAAGGTACATACTGCTTCACAATTTCTTGATGACAATGCTGCACTATGGTAGCGAAGGAGGCAGACAGATGCCGCGAAAGGATTATGTCGATTGGACACATGGGACGAGTTCAAGAGGGAGCTTAAACGCCACTTCGACCCGGAGAATGTTGCATATCTTGCACGAAAGAGGCTAAGGGAGTTGAGACAAAAGCGAACAATCACGGAATATGTGAGCGAGTTCACAACACTTATGTTGCAAATCCCTGACATGTCAGAGGATGATCGACAATTTTATTTCATGGATGGGCTACAATTATGGGCAAAACAAGAAGTGCAGAGGCGTGGCCCTCGAAGTGTCGATGAAGCAATTGCAGCAGCCGAATCACTTAACGAGTTCCACCAAGAAGAAGAGAAGAGCCATCTTGAGAATGTGGAGGATGCTGAAGCAGAATCCAAGAACTACACACACCGCCAAAGAAGTTTCGAGGAAAGAAGAAGGTCACCCACCTGCTTTGTATGCAAGGGACCCCATCACATGAAAGAATGCCCGAAGCTTGGGACCTTGACGACAATGATGAAGAAAGAAGAGTCAATAAGTTGGGACGTAGAGGAGTCGCAAGAAATGGCAAGGCTAAGTATCATGCAACGCCTTAATGCCACGTCTACCCAAGGTTCCTACATAAGATGCTCACCTCTGCAGTGTTTCTTCTGTAAAGGACCGCATAAAGTAAATGTTTGCCCGACTTTGGAGACGATACGAGTCACTGCTGATCAAGTGGGGAGAAGGGACAACTACAAGTCAGGAAGGGCAAACCAAACCCATATTAGGGGAAGGATGGTAAGTAAAGGACAAATGATGGTGGATGTGGAGATCGAGGGCACGAAGATGAGAGCCTTAGTGGACACGGGAGCAACTGACTTCTTTATGTCTGAATCTGCTGCCAAGAGAATTGGACTACCGATCAAATTTGGACCAACTCGGCTCAAATTTGCCAACTCTGAGAAAGTGCGAACTATTGGTCTTGCTCCAGACGTGAGTGTTCGTCTTGGAGATTGGAAGGGTAAGGTGCCCATTGAAATTATCCCCTTTGACGATTACGACATTGTCATTGGGATGAATTTTCTTGATCAGTTTGAAGGTCTTCTCATTTTCCCAACGTATGAGATACACCTCATTGATGGTCCGACTTCCTACCCGGTGCCAATAAGGAGAAGACCCTCTCCACGATAAGGTCTGCACAAAGATGGTGAAGGAAGGATGCGTCAAGGTCGACGCATGGTTTCAGTGGGGGAGAATGTCACGATGCTAAGGTTAACTAACTCGTCACGCGACCATTGTTCAAGATTACTCTAGATATGTTGAGAATATTCTAGAATATTGGAGAAAGATCACACTTGGGAAATATGGAAGAGTATAGAAGAGTGTGGAAGAATCTAGTCACTTCCATGTGTGGAGAAATCTAGATTCTTCTTGAGGTTGGAGGAAAAAGGGGGAGGAGGCCTATATAAGGGGGGACCTCTCCCCATTTGGGATCATCCAAGATTTTGGAGTGTGTTGTGATAGTGAGACTCCTCTTGTGAGGGTTGAGTGTTTGTGAGATTTAGTGTTGAGCATTGTTGTATGTCTTGATCCTTTTGTATGTCCTGTTCAACTGTCTTTCGAACTGTCTTGAAATTTCATTCAGAAGTATAATCAAAGGTTTCCTCTTTAATCTGGTGCTTTATTGAAGCTAGGCTTACTTGGTTAGCTTAAGTTGGTGGAAATACTAGCCAAGTGCCGCACGCACTTAGTGTTGAAATACTAAGTGCGTGACAACGTGTTGGTGAAGAAGAGCTGGAGGAATCGAGCAGGTAGAGACCATTGCACAACTTACCAGATCCAATCACCGTCCTCGTCTTCAGGTCCTGAAAGGTGCAAAAGAAAGGAAAAAAAAGTTACAAAACAGTTTAAGGAATTAGTTATGTGGCTGATAGAAAGTAAATTGCGAGTAAATTTAGGAACGCGAAGAACAGAGTAGAGGGTGAGAGAGGAGCATGCGACAGATCCTTTCCCAGCAATAGAGGAGAAGGACCCATCCGCAATGCACACTTTGTCTACCTGACAAGGGAGAGTAGGACACGAAACCTGTAGCAGAACCTGTCATATGGACAGTGGCTCCATAATCAATAATCCACTGAGTGGGTGTGCTAGCAACAGCAGAGTGAGCGCCGGGAGGTCCCTGGTGAGCATAAGAGGAGGAAGCGGAGCTAGAAGGCTCCGATGAGTGTCCCAGCATAAACCGACGGAAAGCATGGATCTCATCAGCAGAGAGAGAAGGCGGGGAATCAACCACAACATGACCGCTAAGAGGAGCAAGGTCATCCATAGTATCAGAGAGGTAAGCAGAGCGAGAGGAAGGAGGGAGAGCTGAAGTACGACCAAATAAATCCCCTACCACCACGCGGGCCAGGGCTGGCCAGGGCTGGCCAGGGCTGCCCCGGGTAGGAGGAAAACCATGAAGCTTGAAGCAGTTATCCCGAGTGTGGCGGGCCTTGCCACAGTAGTAAAAAACTAGATGGTCCTTGTCCACTGCCTTGGGCCGAGAATCACGGGAAGGACGACCCCCAGAGCTGAACCGAGCAGCCAAAGCAGATCCTTCAATAGTAGTGTCAGGTAAGAGAGTTTGACGACGGCCATACTCGTGTTGAACAAGACTGTACACCTCAGGCAAACTAGGAAGGGGAGAGCGGCCGAGAAGCTGAACACTAATAGGATCAAAGTCACGGTGAAGACCATGAAGGAACTCGAAAATCCTATTGCGTTCCTCCCGGGCACGGACCATAGCTTCATCCACCGAAGACTCAAAAGTGAGAAGATCAAAGTGATCATACTCTTGATACAGCTGGGTGAACTCCAAGTAGTAAGATGCGGGTGTTCGGTCTCCTTGCCGCAGGAGAAATATCCGATGACGCAATTGGAAGACCTGAGCAGCATTCCCTCGACAGGAGAAAGTAACTTCTGCCCGTTTCCATATGTTGACCGCGACATCCAAGAATAAGTAGTTGCGGGAAATCAATTCCAGCATAGAGTTGAGGAGCCAAGACATCACCAATGAGTTCTCCGATTCCCATTGAGGCCACTCAGGAGAAGAAGAATCAGGAGCCTTGCTATCACCACTCACATAGCCAAACAAGCGACAACTCTTGAGTGCCAGAGTAATAGATCGAGCCCACGGAAGGTAATTTGTGCCGTCCAACTTAATGGTAGTGATCTGAGGAGTCCCGTGATCATGAGTGGCTCGAAAAAGGCCAGTCGGAGGAGAAGGATCTGAGGGGGCACTCCCGCCGGAAGAGACATTCGGAGATCCCGTACTACCCGACATAGAAAGCGGGAGAGGAATACACAGAACAGCTAAAAAAGGAGATCTCACTCATAGAAAGAGGAGAAACAAACAACGAAGTAAAAAACTCATGGTGTTACACAAAACATCCCACCGAAAAAAGGAGAAGAGACGCCGGACAAGCTAAAGCCGAGATCCGGCGTCACAGAGGGCTGCAAAGGGACATAGAGAAGTAGCCGGCGGCGACTACGAGAGGGAAAGAACGTCGGACAGGTGCTGGAGGCTACAGGAGGGATGCGGGACTAGTGTTGGCGGCTACAGGAGGATGGAGCGGCGGGATGGAGCAGCTAGATGGAGAGGCGGAAGCGGATGAGCGGCTAGATGGATCGGACGAGTGACGGGAGCGGGATTGAGGCGAGCTGCGGAAGCGGATCACGCCCGATTAGGCCTCTGATACCATGTTGAACGGTAATGGATAATTTGGAATTAGGGGTGATCTCCTTTATATATAGGAGAAGCTACAATGAGTACAATAGTAAATACAAAAATATTAAACTATGTTTAAACACCACAAATCTAACAAAAATATTATTCATATCTTATATAGTTATATATATAAATACACTTACAAATATATATTGTTAAAGAAGGCTACGTGAATTTGAGGGAATGATACTTGCTAAAGCTTACCTTGCTGTGCCAGGAAGCAGAAGATCCACTTCTTCGTCGCCAGCTGCAGAAGCGCGCAAGCGGCTTCCTCTTATATGAGGTCCTACAACAACGCTGTTGCCATCACCACCACGAGGAACCAAAACAAGGCCCTCCGGATAGTTATATATGTCGTCCTCATTGGCATCTGCAAATTAATATGATTACATGAATATTATTAGTGTGAAAATCTTTCTGGTTTTGAGAAACATCATAGGTTCATGAAATTCAGAAGATGGAGGATCCAAAGATCCCACAACAAGTGTATTAATGATATCATCTCTCATCCATATTGGCATAACATTGATCTTCTTCTTAAATTCATTATTATTATTTCGACGCGAGATTCTAGCACTACCAATAATAGTCATTAGAAGCGAGGATCCGAGGAATGCACAGTTGGCGCTTGTTGCTACACTATTCCATCAATTGTAATATATTATTTGCCCAATTTATGGGGATAATGGGTATAATGATGATATTTAATAAATTTCATAAGGACATTCTTTCTCACTGATATATCATTTCAACAACTATACTGTCTCATATATCATTTCACTGATTAGACATGCTTGTTAATGCAGTTTAAGGAATAATTACCAAAACTTCCCCGGGAAGTTAGCATAATTACAGATTGCACCCCTCTTATTATTGAAATTACAAAAACCTCCCTTGAATGTTACAAAACATAACATTTACCTCCCCTGAAGTTCACATTTCATAACATCCATGCCCCAGTCGCGCTCGCAACCTCCGTGGAAGGGCGCGTGCGCCAGATAGAAAAGTGCCAAGTCGAAATGCTCACACTGCTGAGGAATTCAGGGGCCCCTCACGCCCCAGTCCAAGCTCCACGCCTGACGATCAACCGCCACTGATTCTGAATCAAGCTTCGCCCAAAGGTGTGAGACCTCAAGAACGATCGCGCACCGGTGTCAAGTCCTCCCATCAGAAGTCCATCCCTGCGCAGCCCTTGGGATGCGCGGTTCATGACAAAAACCCAATGCTCCCTAACACAGCGAGCTCGTCTCACCACTTCGTCGTTCAGAAGGACGAGAAAGACCGGGAAAATAAAAGTAGTCTTGCCCCCGAAAATCAGCCCGAACGTCTCAGAAGAAACGCAAGAAGACGCATGATCGAAAGCCAGGAGGTGGCAAATAGTCCCGATACGGCATATTCCACCAGAAAATCGGGCATAGAACGGAGGATTGTGAGGTATTGAAAAAAGAGATGGAGGGATTCCTTCAACAAAAGAACCAAGCATCAGGCTCCGCAACAATGCCCTTACCTGCAGGCAAACAGCCTTCGCTACGACAAGAAGACCATCAGAGCTACACTCCCCCCAATACCTCTCAGACAGAGATCTTACTCGCCATCCGCGACCCCCTGCTGTCCAGAGGCCTAGGTCACTCGCCCCGAATTAGGGATATCAATCCAAGTTCCGCAACTTTCATCGATGTCACGAGCATGACACGGAATAATGTATGCGCCTAAGGGGGGAAATCGAGCGGTTCGTGCGCCTCAGTCTCGATTTTTTTGCAGAAGCGAGCACAGGAGCGACAGACCAAAAAATAAGCCCGTTGGGGGGCAGGTTGAGGAAAAGGGAACCCACGAGCACTGCATAGCAATAAGTGAGTCAGATCCCTCTGGGGTGCACACTGTTGGAGCCTACGTTCCGCATCTCTTGGTTTAAGAATAGCAAATACCGTGTTGTATTTGATCTTGTATTTTGTGTGTTTATAGTGTGCAGATTGTACAGGAACTATAGCTACACATCCCTATGAGTAGTATACTGAATGGAGACGATTCTCTGGAAAGAGAGTTAACGCCCTGCGTTAGAGTTAACGCCTCGCTTTAGAGTTAACGCCCCGCGTTAGAGTTAGCGCCCCGCGTTAGAGTTAACGCCGATAAGGGATGTCGTCGAGAAGGGAATGACGTCGAGAAGAAATCCGTCGAGTACCAAGTGACAACGCCCCGCGTTAGAGCTAACGCTCGCGTTGAGTCCACGATCTGCCATGATCTCGACGGTTGCGCGATTTCAGCCACGACAGCACGCGGTCAATAACGTTGGCGTTACCTCTTAACGCTAGGCGTTAGCTCCCGTGCCTATTTAAAAAGCAGCCCCTCTCATTCTACATGTGAGATTCTATTGCCTCCAAATCCAGAACTCTGATTCTTTTGAGAGAGGCTCGTCTACAACAATTAAGAGATCTCTCTTGGGCTAACATGAAGATCTAAAGAAGATTTTGAAGGAGAAGGTTTACAACCCATATTCTATACGAAGGACGAACACTTTAAGAACGCCTTCGTCTTCACCTTCAGAATTTTTTGGGGAGTTTTTCTTACTTTATCTTGTAATCTTTTATTTTATTCCTTTATGTAATTTGTTTGGAGAAATCGTTCGGGGAAAACGTCGGATTCTGGGAAGGATTCCGTGGGTAAATTCGTCGCGGTTGTTGGCGACTAGGTCTTTGTGCGGCTTAGGGGATAATTCGCCGCCTTGTGCGTGGCGACTAGGTAGAGGTTAGATCTAGGGGGTGACTAGAGGCCTTATCTGGGGTAAGATAGGCTATAGCCAACCGGTCCTTGGGAGAAGGACCGGTGAAACAAAAAAAAAGTATTTTTAATATTCTCGGCTTGATTTCTAGCGTTATAGAAATCCAATATTTGTGTAATCAATTTATTATGAAATAAAATCATTTCTTTTAATGTTCTATTCAATTGATTTATTTCTTCTTCAAGAATGTGTTAAATTATATTTTCATCAAAGCATTAAAACAACATTTGTGTAATTATCTTTGTAATACAATATTCGTTTTCATTATCTCTGATTTTCTGAAATTGTATTTCGTTAAAATTTTCATAAGTAAAATCATCTTGACATAATTCTGAGCAGCTTACTTTTCTGAAGAGCTAACGCTCAGTGTTAACACTTAACGCCAGGCGTTAGCAACAGTAAGGAAAAAGTTCTGTTAATCTTATCTGAGATATTAAAATACATTTTCCTATAAAATATTCTGAAACTTCAGTCACAAACTCTGATATCTTTAATTAAGATTTAAATTTTATAAAACTCTTATTCACCCCCCCCCCCCCCCCCCTCGTCTAAGGGCGCCGTAAGATCCAACACTTGGTATCAGAGGCAGGTTATTCCAATACGGCTTCACAGCCGGAAATAATGACGCTTCATGATCTCGCATCCACTAGAAGGGGAAGTTTTTATGAAAATGAAAAATCCTTATGTCCACCATTATTTATGAGTGAAAATTATAATTAGTGGAAAACTCTTATGGAAAAATTTATTAAATCTTTGGATATTGAAGTTTGGAATATTACAATTAAAATGCCCTCAAGTATTCTAAATAAAAATCTATGAATAGTCTATATTGTGCACTAGATCAAAATATTTTCAAACATATTTATATACTTTCTACTGCTTATGAAGTTTGAAATTTTTTTGAGAATTCTTATAGTCTTCCTTCCATAGATGATGAACAAGAGCAATTCCTTATTGATCCAAGAGAAGAAACCGATGAGGACTTATGCTTGGAGGAAGATCTATCTAAGAGAGACAAATGCAACGTCACAATATTGGACTCAAATGATGACAAAACATCAGGCAAAAGAGAAGACGAAAACTCAACTATGGAAGAAGAATGCCAAAAAGATGTCAAAGGAACCTTTGATTCAAATCTTGCCTTATCCTATAGCAATGTAAGAAAATCAAAAACTTTTCTTTTTGTAACAAATTCTATTTCTACATCTCGTATGCTTAAAATTGCTAAACATAAAATTTTAAAGTTGAAAATTGCTAATTCCAAATTACGTTTAGAAAATAAATCTTTAAAAGCAGACGATAAAGTAGAATCAAATATTGATCTGTTAAATTCTCTTTCATCTCTTTAGTTAAAATTCCTACTCTTTGTTTTGATTACAATCTATTAAAAGGAAAATTCAAGGATATTGAAAAAGGCCTCTTAGTTTTTAAAGAGTATAATGAAAAATTGATAATTGAAAATGATGCTTTAACTTGTAAGTTAAGACAATTAAAATCTTTTGTTGAAAAAGTTCAAATTTCTAGTAATGACCTTCATCATAAGATTTTGAATAACAATGATAAATTAACTTACAAAATCATTTTTAAAAAGAACCATTTTCACACATCAACTCAAAAGGAGTTTAGTTTCAAAAGGAATTATGATCCTTACAAAATTATTAAGGGTCACTATTATAAGTCTCAATATATTTTCAATCATGACTCAAATTTAAAAACTAATTTTCATGAAAATCAAACTATAAAATATTTTCCTTCATATTATAAGAGTATGTCAATAAGAAAGAGTGGAAATGAAAATCATCAAAATAAAAACTAATCATTTAACACATATTGTAACTCACTCTATCAACAATCACTTCTAAAGAAAGACAATCACTCTTATAAACTTTCAAAGAATCCAAATAATAAAATTCATTATGATTATCAATATCAATCTATTTTGAAAAATAATTTGAATAAACATAAATCCCCAATGAATTATTTTTCAAACAACTATCATCATATAAAGATGTCACATAATCATTATATGGATTTGAGTGATAAACAACCAATATATGAATGGAGACTCATAAAGAAAAATGACACATTAACTTTAATTGAAAGGGCTCATTCATCCTTGTCTCCCCAAAAGCTAACATGATGTCTTTGGGTACCCAAAAGAACCATCCCACTTGGTCCCCTTTGGATATCTAAATCTCTCATTCATTAGTATCCAATCATTTGCATGAAGTAGAAATAAATCAAAATGAAATTTTCAATACTCTACTTCATGACATGTTTAATATTTTTTTCTTTTATTTGTTTTATTATTTTTGAGTCAACTCGCTATGGTCACTTAGATATATTATGCAATATGACTTTCACATTTTAAGTCTAATGTTTAACAAATCAAATTGAATTGAATTAAACATAAAGTCATAAAGTTTTTAAGTGATCTATCTTTTCTTTTTCTATGTTTTATCCTTTTTAAATTCATTGTCTATAAATGTCTTATTTTATCATTATAAATTTGTTAAGTGATATTAGTAAGACTAATGAAATTACTTTTAAAAAATGGATTTAAATGGGCTTTAGGGGTCTTAGGTTAAAATATTAAATGCACAATTTATTGTATATTTGTCTAATTTCTTTGTTGCATATGATAACCCCTATATTGAAAAATCATAATCGAGAAAAATCGGAATCAAATAATATAAAAAACCATGTGTTTTAAATAAAAAATTGCAACTCAAAATTGTAAATAAAAAACCATGTGTTGCTAACGCCAGACGTTATCACTAACGCCGGCGGTAGCCTATTTTTCCTAAAATTTCGATTTCTCTAATTATTATTTTCTGAAAAATTATTTTACTATGTTAAGTATCATTATCTTCTACTTTTAGATACCTTGTATTTGTTTTGTCTAATTTCTACAAATTAAAATTAAAAAGAAAATTTACAAAACAATTCAAAATAACCAAAATAATTGTCCCTTTATATATATGTAGTATAATATTCACTTTACAAGTAGTCACTACGTATTAAAAGGATGAATATGAACTATACAATCACCATCATGATCTATTGATATTCTATGCTAAAATTCATTATAATCATATATCATAATTCATGATCTATCAAGAATTGTCTTAAATCAACAAAATCTATCAAACTTAGGAATTATGAAATATATGATGGTTATTGGTATTATAGTTTCATATCTTGTTTTGTGTGTGTGATATGCATCTTTATTGTTTGCATGTATCTCATTATATTTAGACCTAAGAATTAACTTGATATCAACAAGATGAAATCAAATATAATTGTCACTTCATTCTAGGTTTATGAAAATTTAAAACTCTATGATTGAATACATGCAACTCAATATTTGTCTAACTTTACATAGCTTTGCACCTTGTTGTTCTAACTCATCATACTAGCATCATCACTTATCATAGGTAGAAATCAATGTCCATGCTAGTTATATCTTGCAATGCTAAAGTAAATTATATTACTAAAATATGAAAATCATAATTTCCTTTGTAATTATTTGCATGAGTAAAAAATTTCTAAATGGATTAAAAATCAGCTATCTTCGATATAATTATAAATCCAAAACTAATCATGCAATTATACCATAGTTGATATATTTAAGGCTTACACGCTTAGTGCGTCCATAATCATTATACCTAAGACATGTGTCTCACAATAGCGAGGGCGTAGGATTGTGTGCATTAGAGACATAACCTCTAAGTCATGTCTTATCCTTAACCGAGGAGGGTACCAGTGGGGCCTTGCGAGGCACTGGGGGGAAAGAGTGCTAGGCTGAGCATCGTCTTTTGTATGCATATGGGATTAACACCCCAACCTACGGCATGTGTGCAGCTCCTCATGCGCATCCGTCAATTAGTACGGGGCTAGAGTATAGTCATGCAGTTAAGGTATCTTGATGTTAGATATACTTATATTATATTCATTGCATGAACAACATCTCACTCTTTAAAATTAAATCATGCATATTATTTTTGTTCTATCTTTGCATCTTGTGTTTGCATATTTTATTATTTTGAGCTTTAATGATTTTATAAAACACAAGTATTTGAAAAAATCATCAAAAATATGCTTAAGAGAGCCTTCAAATTATCTTTAAAAAGTCTAAAATTTCAACAGTAAGAAGGTCTCTTTATAATACAACTGAATTAAGAAAAACAATTTTTTAAAAATCAAAATTTGCAGTTCTGTTTTGGCGTTAAGAAGTTAGCGCCCGACGTTAGCCCCTTTGCTCCAAAATTTTTTATTTTTTTGGAAAATTTTCTGTGTTTTTCTCATACATTATTTTTGGATTATTTCTCTGGCATATAATATCATTTACTGATAGGGCTAAAAAAACTTCTATGTTTTCCAGAAAATATTTAAATTTGAATATTTAAAAACAAATACAAAATTACAAAACAATTTCAAAGAACAAAAATATGTTTTTCTCTTTATGTGTGATTATTGTTTTGTACTTATATAAAAATTAAAAAATATTTAAAAATTGATTGTTATTCATTGTCATTGTCAAGGATGATTAATTATATCAATTAAAGATTAAATACAATGTTTAATTTAACTTTCAAGTTTCTTAAAAAGACATTGTTTTGTATTTGTTATGTCTTGAAAATTATCTTGTTATGTGCAATGAAATTGATTGTAGACAAACATATGTAGAAACGCTTAACATGCCTCTAAATATGAGTAATGTATTATGTTTGATAATGATTCATTCACTCACTTATTTTTGATAACTTACATATGTTTACAATCTTATTCTTGCATGATTGTATAGTGTAATAACATAAATAATTAAAATGCACAAATAGATCACCTACACAATATTGAATTGGTTATTACAATTCATTGTCTTTCATGCACTTATTCTTTAGAGAAATGTGGTTTAAAATTAAAATGTTATGTTTGCAAAACAAGTGAATTCGGAGTCCTTAGTCACTAAACTAAAAAACAAATAATAGATGACAAGGATAACTCCACCAAGCACTACTCACCCTCCTGATAAGTCTTAATGAGCATTGCGAGGTTGAGCACCTTGAAAAGAATTATAAAGTGTCTTGTAGCGAACAATTTATATACCACTTCTCTTAGTACACCGGATCACAAATAAAATTTGAAAATAATGCTAAAAAATATAAAAGTGATCCTCAAGCACTACTTTGCACCGTGATAAGTCTTAATAAGCATTGTGTGTGCAGAACATCTTGGTAGTTGTACTCTTTATTCATGTGCATTGAAATATTGTGGAAGTAATAGTATTTGTGTATTTTAATGTTGTGTTATTTTATTATATATGTCATGTGTTTTTGATTGATTCACTTGTATACTTTATCAAAACACTATTTTGTACACATCATTATCTTTCATAAAACTTTTACTCATGAGAATTGGATCATAATGTTCATCTACATTATTCTCTACAAACTTAAGTAAATGCACTAGATTGCAAAGCATGATCGCTCCAATGTTTATGTTTACTTGAAATGCAAATTTTATTATATTGTAGTTTTTATATCTTTTCTTGATATTATGAAATCATGCTTGCAATTTTATCTTAATGTAATATCATCTCTTCAATCTTTAACTCAAACATCAACATTTCAAATTTAAAACTCATTATCTTTTGTATGATTTTATCTTCTAAAATGATGTTTATGTTTAATAGTGCTTATTATATTCTTCTGTTAAGTTTACCACTTATGCTCATTCATGTCTATTATTTTATTTAACACCGTGGTATTCTTTTATCAACAAGTTGGTATTTTAAAATAAGAATGCTTACTTTATCATTTCAATTATGTTGCTTACTACTTTATGTTCCATCATGCTTATATTTTTCTCAACAAGGAGTATTTAACAAGCTTTATATTGCATTCTATTTTCTTCTCAACACAAATCATTTAAATTTTTATTGCATACTATCATCTAAACTCTCTTTTGATACTACCAAAAGGGGAGATTAAATTGCATAAATCTAACATTTAGGGGGAGTACATTAAAAATTCATAAGAAATATTTATGTAGAGGGAGTAATCATATAAGAGGTGCATTCTTTATCCTGTGCTCGATCATGACAATCCTTCAATAAGTGATTCCTAACCACTTAGTAGATATACACTCATCCCTACCCACTTTTGCTAATAACAAAGGGGGAGAAGAAATTGAGAAATCTAGTAAAATAGATATTTAGGGGGAGTAAATTATAAGAGAACACTTATGTAGGGGGAGGACTTGATATAGAAAGAGTATGCATTATCGTTTTCAATTCTATTATGCTCTTAATATGTTATTCATGCATATCTTATTACCGCACTAATCTATAAACACAAATTGTCTTAATCTCACTAATTTCTCATACAGGTATTTGTTATTATAAAAAAAAGGAAGATTGTTGAAGCCTATGTTCCGCATTTCTTGGTTTGAGAATAACAAATACCGGTTGTATTTGATCTTGTATTTTGTGTGTTTATAGTGTGCAGGTTGTACAGGAACTATAACTACACATCCCTATGAGTAGTATACTGAATGGAGACGATTCTCTGGAGACTGGAAAGAAAGCTAACGCCCCGTGTTAGAGTTAACGCTCCGCGTTAACTTATCGTCGATAAGGGATGTCGTCGAGAAGGGAATGACGTCGAGAAGAAATCCGTCGAGTACCAAGTGACAACGCCCCGCGTTAAAGCTAACGCTCGCGTTGAGTCCACGATCTGTCATGATCTCGATGGTACCACGATTTCAGCCACGACAATACGCGGTCACTAACGCTGGCGTTACCTCTTAACGCTAGGCGTTAGCTCCCGTGCCTATTTAAAAAGCAACCCCTCTCATTCTACATGTGGGATTCTATTGCCTCCAAATCCAGAACTCTGATTCTTTTGAGAGAGGCTCGTCTATAACAATTAAGAGATCTCCCTTGGGCTAACATGAAGATCTAAAGAAGATTTTGAAGGAGAAGGTCTACAACGCATAT
The DNA here is from genome assembly GCA_033032865.1 of Dactylorhiza incarnata. Classification (NCBI taxonomy): domain Eukaryota; kingdom Viridiplantae; phylum Streptophyta; class Magnoliopsida; order Asparagales; family Orchidaceae; genus Dactylorhiza; species Dactylorhiza incarnata. The sequence goes on along the minus strand of JAWHQI010000505.1, from coordinate 597,813 downwards.
TCTATACGAAGGACGAACGCTTCAAGAACGCCAACGTCTACATCGCCTTCGTCTTCACCTTCAAAATTTCTTGGGGAGTTTTTCTTACTTTATCTTGTAATCTTTTATTTTATTTCTTTTTGTAAATGGTGTGGAGAAATCGTTTGGGGAGAACGTCGAATTCTGGGAAGGATTCCGTGGGTAAATTCGTCGCGGTTGTTGGCGACAGGTCCTTGTGCGGCTTAGGGGGTAATTAATCGTCTTGTGCGTGGCGACTAGGTCGAGGTTAGATCTAGGGGGTGGCTAGAGGCCTTATCTGTGGTAAGATAGGCTATAACCAACAGGTCCTTGGGAGAAAGACCGGTGAAATAACAAAAAAGTGTTTTAAATATTCTCGCCTTGATTTCTAGCGTTATAGAAATCAAATATTTGTGTAATCAATTTATTATGAAATAAAATCATGTCTTTTAATGTTCTATTCAATTGATTTTATTTCCTCTTCAAGAATGTGTTAAATTATATTTTTATCAAAGCATTAAAATAAACATTTGTGTAATTATCCTTGTAATACAATATTCGTTTTCATTATCTCTGATTTTCTGAAATTGTATTTCATTAAAGTTTTCATAAGTAAAATCACCTTGACATAATTCTGAGCAGCTTAATTTTCTGAAGAGCTAACGCCCAGCATTAACACTTAACGTCGGGCGTTAGCAACAGTAAGGAAAAAGTTCTGTTAATCTTATCTGAGATATTAAAATATATTTTCCTATAAAATATTCTGAAATTTCAGTCACAAACTCTGATATCTTTAATTAAGATTTAAATTTCATAAAACTCTTATTCACCCCCCTCTAAGGGCGCCGTAAGATCCAACACACACCTCGTCCGACCATTTACACATCAGCGCAACCATCAGGGAGCCCCCCACTGAGGTGAACAGAATATTAGTCGACGACGACATAACCACCAACGTCCTGTTCATGTCAACCCTGCTTCAGCTCGGGCTCTCCTACAGAAACATCAAACTAGTGGTAGGCATGCATCGCGGACAACCCCCCAATCCCGGTCATATAGAGCATCATCCATCCCCTTACACTGGGGGAGTTTCCCGCGCAAGTGACCAACGACGTTCAGTTCTTCATCGTACAAGCCAACTCGGCATACAACGCCATACTCAGAGGTCCACTACTAAGTGCATTTTGGACCGACACTTTAGCGTGTGGCATAGCAGTAAAAATTCAAATTTAAGGCGGGTTTGAGGACAACACGGAGGACCATGGGACGACCCGCAGCTGTCACTACCCTTAGAGTCGGCTTTAAACCAAAGGGCAAAGGCCACATGGGATCTCCCCGTCCGCCACCCTTGCAGCTGGGGTGACATGTACCTATTTTACTTTCGATATTATGATTATTATCACAACTATTTCTGACTTCATTTGCAATGCTGGTCTCCGGAAATGAATCTCTGAAGGGTAAGGAAGGGGCAAAGGCCCCCTATACCAGAACCGAGCACAGACCTCTGGCGCCCCCACACCGAGCAGCGGGCTCAAAATTGGTGTGACACTGTTACGGACACGTGTGTCGAGGAGACACCATGGAGGGTTTACACGCGCAGGAAGACGTTCGTGGCTACAAGCCCAGTGGCCGAGATGGTGGTGGACGCATGATGGACTTGGAATGTTTTAATTCCTGTTTTATTTCCTTTTACTTATGTTTATGTTTTAATTATATTTTGGACTGCTTATGCGCACCCCGACAGTTATAAAGGGGTGTGGTATGGATTGTAAGGACTCATCTTTGGATCTATGAAATTAGGGCTGCTCCCTAAGGTTTTCCTCTCTAATCCCCTTCTCCTTCCTCTCCCTACCTCTGCCGGCTCCCCCTTTCCGGAATCCTCCTCCCTACTTCGTAATATTTGGTCTGACCTGCAGCTCCGCCCGCTGCTACAGCCACCAGAGTCTTGCGTCCGGATATCCTAGCGCCTGCACAACCGCGCGTTCCCTCTCGCTGAAGATTCGCACCCGACCGCTCGCCGACCCTCGTCCGCGAGTCCTGCAAGACGTCGCCAGATTCGACGCCACTCGACGTCGCCAGATCCGCACCGCACGACGTCGCCTCGATCCGCCGCCAAAGGCCCCGCACCGCTCGCAGACGCCCGTCGACGCCTGGGCTCGCCTGATCCGCCCTCTGCAGCCCCTTTTCTGGCCAGGTTTCGCCCATGGCTCCTACTCTCCGCTCTAACAGTGACTCCGTGGCGGATACCGCCTCCGAAGCCGTCAACCAACGTCTCGAGGCTCAGGATAACTCATCGCCTCCATGTACGCCTCCCTCCTTGCGCTCCATTCCAAGATCGACTCTCTCCACGCGCCGACCACCCTTTTCGGCTCCGATTCAGCCCTAGATGGAGCCTCCATCCTCGGAGCTCCCCCCCCCCCCCCCCCGAGCGGCTGGTCCCCTTGGCCCCCGCGCGGATCGGCCTCTCCCTCGACCTTCCATCCATCGTCGGCGTCGACCCGATGGGCTGGATCGCTAAGGCGGAACAGTATTTCGATCTCCACCTCACTCCGGAACAAGACAAGGTGTCCACGATGCTAGTGGGGTTGGATGGCTTGGCCCTCCATTGGGCTCGGTGGATCCGCCAGTCAAACCCCACCCTCTCCTGGTCGGAGCTAAAGCAGGAAATGATTCGCCGTTATGACGACCGCTACGCCGGGTCTTCCGCCATCGAGCGTCTCTGCGGAGTCCGCCAGACGACCAGCCTTGACGATTACATCGATGAGTTCGTGGCGTTGGTAACCCACGTTCCGGGTCTACCACCGGACCACTACTTGGGTTTCTTCATGCAGGGCCTGCTGCCTCATGTCCGCTCTCGGTTGCGCACTCACCATCCCCGGACAGTTTCTGACGCCCTGGGCTTGGCCCGCCTCGTAGAGGCTGACCTCTCCTCTCGACGACCGGTCCTGTCTCCTGGGCCCCATTTCCCCGCGCCTCGTCCCCCGTGGCGGCCACCTGCTCCATCTCCGCCGACACGGCCTCCCCCTGGGGGCAACCGCCAGGGGTGGGCCGCGCCGCCCCGCCGCATTTCCGACCACAAGTACAACGAGTGCAGCACCAAGGGCCTCTGTTTTCGGTGCCGCCAACCCATGAGTGCTCGGTGAAAGAGTTCCATGCCATCTTTAGCACCTCTGACCCCGAGGTTACCACAGCCAACTTCGAGTCCCTCGAGCTTTCAGAGGAGGATGGGTGCGGCGACCCTCCTACAGGCGACTTCCACCGTCTTAAGCTTCCCTGTTTCTCGGTGGGGGGCATCTCGGGTCCCCATACCATGAAACTTTCAGGCTCGATTGGCGATCGCCCCATTGTGATTATGGTGGACAGCGGGGCGAGCCACAACTTCATCTCTACCCAGTTGGTGTAGCAGTTATAGATACCGTCCACTCCATTTCTGGATTTTACGGTCTGCCTGGGTGACGGGCGCCGACGGCCCACAGTGAGTTATTGCCGTGACGTCTCTCTATGGGTCGGCACCTGCCCGATTACCGCCGATTTTTACGCCTTCAGCCTCGGCAAAATCAACATCATCTTGGGGGTGGCATGGCTTCGCACGCTGGGTGACGTACGGGTCAACTGGTCCACCATGACCATGCAGTTCTGCCACCAGGGCCAGCCGTGCCGCCTCGTCGGCGACTCGGCCCTCCTTCGTTCTTCCGTCTCCTTCCGGGCGATCCATCAGATGACTGACGTGACTTTTGACGCTTGGCTCTGTCCCATGTCCACAGCTGCTCAGGACCCCCCTCTCACCCAGCAGACCTTTAGGAGCTTCTCACGGAGTTCGCCGACATCTTTGAGGCCCCGACCGGCCTCCCTCCCGCCAGGCCGACAGATCATGTCATTCCCTTGCAGCCGGGCACCGCAGCCGTTTCGGTACGGCCCTACCGCTACGGCCACACACAGAAGGATGAGATCGAGAGATTTGTACACGAGATGTTGATGGGTGGCCTCATCCGCCCTAGTGCCAGCCCCTTTTCCAGCCCGATCTTGCTGGCTCGGAAGGATGGTAGCTGGCGGTTCTGCGTAGACTACCAGGGGCTCAATAAGGTCACGGTCTCCGACAAATATCTGATTCCGGTGATTCAGGAACTCCTGGACGAGCTGCATGGGGCCATCTTCTTCACCAAACTGGATCTCCGCGCGAGCTACCACCAGATCCCGGTACGGCCGGAGGACGTGGCTAAGACGGCTTTCCGCACTCATGACGGCCACTACGAGTTCCTGGTCATGCCCTTCGGGCTGACGAACGCACCCGCCACCTTTCAGGCTACGATGAACAACATTTTCAGGGCAGTTCCCGTAAATACAACGCTCCGAGTACAATGAGGAGAAAAAAAGAACGATGTTGTTTCCCGTAAATACAGGATTCACATTGAAAATAAGAAAAGAAAAAAATCAGGTAGAGCCCGCTTGAGGATAGGCAAAGGAGCATGCCCAAGACGTTGATGCTAGTCGGAGGAAGTGGCGGAGGAGAGAACCGAGGAGGAGAGATCCAAAGTATACAACCCATTGGATAGTCGTCCCCTACCAATGTTATTCCGAGTCCGTTGATCATGTATCACAAAGGAAGAAGAAGAAAACGTGATTAAGCAATCATAATCCTGAGTTAAAAGACTGACAGAGAGGAGAATAAAATGAGAGCCATGAACATGAAGGACAGAGCGGAGAGGAAGAGATGGAGTAAGAGGCACATCGCCAGACCCGTAGATAGGGGTGGTATCACCATTAGCCATCGTAATAAACTTAGGAGAAGAGACATCCGGATATCGAGAAGGTTTGTAGGAGGAGATGTAGTTGGTAGCCCAGAGTCCACAATCCACACCAGATTAGGACAAACAAGAGATACCTGCGAGAGAGGTAGATGCGGCAGAGTCAGAGGCATGAGTAAACATCCCTCAAAGTTGTTGGAGTTCCTCTCGTAGGACGTCAATGTCGGAGTAGGAGGTGGAAGGAACATCCATCACAGGAGAAGTATGAGGCGCAGTGGATGACAGCGGCGGGAACCCAAGTTTCTTGAAGCAGGTGGCCTCGGTATGATTCGTGCGGCCACAATAAGTTCAAAGTCGATTATTCGGTCGGGAGGAACGAGTGCAACCATCACGTCCGCCGCCGCGGGAGCCATGGCGACCCCCCCCCCCCCCCCCTCAGGAGGAGGGCACAGGACTGGGGAGTGGTGCAGAAGGGCAGAAGAGGGGGGCAACACAACATCAGGAGGTGGAGTAACTTTAAGAATCATGGAACACACATCGGAGAGAGATGAAATAGTGGGGGACGAGAGGATGGTCGCCCGGACGCTGTGAAGATGGGGAGGTAGTCGGGCCATCATGAGGGCTATGCCCACAACCTCCTTCTGCGCTCGCTAAACAGCAAAATCCAAGGAGAGGGCTGGTGCTGAAGCCAGACCTTAACGAGGGTCTTGGATGTGGCCACAAAGGAGGTCAGGTCACCAGTCACACCAGGGTCAACCGCCTGGAGCCCAGTACAAATATCGTAGAGATGTTGAAGACTGTCCTGCCTTGAGTAAAGAGACTGAAGCTTGTCCCACATGGCTTTGCAGTCTCGTGGTACATGGTCATACGGTATGGCTCAAACTCCAAAGAATTGGGGAGCCAAGACTGAACCAAACCATTGTCACAGAGCCACTGCTTCGTAGGTTCAGTGGGTTGGGCACGGGTAACATGATGAAGCAGGTCATTGGTCTGAAGGACACGGTGCACATAGTGCACCCATTCCACAAAACTCCTCTTCTTGATGAGGGAAAGAGTGGTAATTCGCAATTCATCACACACGTTAGGTTGGCGAGCCGGAGCAAGAGCCGGAAGAGACGAAGGAGAAGATCCCGCGGACGTTCCCATGACAACCAGAAGGGAGTGCCACCGTTGCGACAAAAGAGGAGTTGCGGCTCAGCAGAGATGATGCAGACAAACGGGAGCCGCGGTCTCAGGAGGAGATGACACAAGAGGCGCAATCACTGCAAGCGCGAGAGGCGCGGTGTGCGGGCTTAGTGGTGAGCGTTGCGGTCACAGGAGGCTGAAGGAGCTTTGCGGTCTCAGGATGCGGCAAGCACTGCAGGCTTAGCGGCGAGCTCTGCGGGCTTAGCGGGTCTGCGAGCCAAGGGAGAAGTCACAAGGACAGGTCCTGGTGCGGTCATTGTGTTCGTTGGGTGGGTGGTCACCAATAGAGTCGGTCTCGCCGTTTGCTAGTTCGGAGAAGCCGCAAAGAGACGAAGAAGGTCGGTCTCTGCGATCACTGATTCGGAGGCTGCCAGTAAAGTCGTGGTCACGAATAGACGAGCGGGCTCTGCGGATGCTGGGTCAAAGGAGGAAGGCGCCCAAGTAATGCCGAGCCACGCCTATAAAAGGCAGACGAGAGGCAGAGGAACAAAATGGCCAGACGGGAGAACAGAGACCGCGAGCTTGCACGTTCACAAAACAGGTGTCTGCCGTTTCACACAAGTGTATGAAAAGCTCTGATACCCCGTAGAAAAGTACCAAAATTGAAATGAAAAATATAATATTTCATTATTTTCTCATAAAATGATCTACTAAAACAAGTGTATGTACACACACACACACACACATATATATATATATATATATATACATAGGGCCATTTATCGGGACCTCCCCTCTAACTTTGCTTAATTACTGAGAGCACCCCTCTTATTTTCGAAATTACAAGAAACTCCCCTATAAGTTAGCATAATTACAAAAACTTCCCTTGAAGTTTTAATTTCATTACAAAAAACCCCATCGGTGTACAATTTCATTACAAAAAAATTCTGAATTTTTGTTCATGATGTTATGAAATGAAAAGTTCAGGGGAGGTTTTTGTAATTTTGAAAATAAGAGGGGTGCTCTCAGTAATTATGCTAACTTACAGGGGAGGTACGGGTAATTATTTATATATATATATATATAGAGAGAGAGAGAGAGAGAGGAGGAGTGAAGGCTCAACTCCATCCTAAGATGCAGGACTAATCTCTAAACAGAAATGGGTCATCCAATGGGTCATTGGATGGGCCTATGTACAACTTATTTCAACACAATGGACGTTCATTTGGCCATAAAACTCACATCTATCTACCCGTCTCTAACCTGAACTTGAGAACTTTATATTTTATTTAAATATGAACTAAACCAAGTTCTACAGTGATACATATTCCGGAGTTGAAATATTTTGAAAATTCTAATTAGAAATTCATATGGCATCTCATATTTACCTTCTTCTGAAAGAATAGCCAATCTGCCTTGTGCCGCACTTTTTAGGCGAGATACTTGTGATCTTAAATGTTGCGGAGCCCTATAATGGACGCCTAATAGAAGGCTGTAATCCATAATATGTTGTGCTTCCAAAAATTTGCTATCTATCTCAATTTGCCTGCAGAGAAATAATAAAAAAGAGTTAAAATTACAAAGATAAAAAACTTAAGTTTGATAGCCCTGATGGGAAAATGATAATCCCATGGTCCCACGAACTTACTGGCCAAAAGCAGTTCAATGAAGGTGAGTTACAATACACCAGTATGCAACCTTACCAAATAGTGCTGACTTATTTCATTATTTTAGCAAGGTAAGCAAATCGCAAAGGGAAGTCTGTCTTCTCTATATCATGGGCAATAATATGAACTTAATACGATCATTGTCGCACACATAAAAGCAACAAATCTCTATCCTGTGTCACACATATGAAAGCGACAAATCTCTATCCTCTGTCGCACATATGAAAGCAACAAATCTCTCATCGTTTTTATACCCAAAATCTTCTCTCCTCTTATTTCCCAAAATAGCAAAGCAAAACTCAACAAACTGCTCAATTACATTGTCGACCAAAACCCATATACAAATCACCACAAAATTTGCTTCCAATATATCTGATAGAAATGACTACGCGCTCCTGCACAATACTGATACACCTCTAGCAAGAGTTTAGAAAAACAGGGAAAGAAAACCCTGAGAAGAAATCAGGAAGAAGTAATAGGAGAAGAAATTAGATACGGGACAGACAATTCATTCCATTTCATTCCTAAAACATAAGCACGACGGGTTATTTAAACCCACAGCAGCCTGGCATTTGCCCAGGTGGGAATGGTTACCTTTCAAATACATAACTGACATAACTGCTAGTTCTAACAGAGAACCGCATGAATGCAATGGAGAAACAACGCCACACACACTCAAACGCAGCTCACGATACATAACGCTCCTATAAATGAAAATATAAAAGACACGTAACAATACACCCTTCCTTTGAGATCCTTGACCTCAAGGATCGAAGGGAGGTGAAAACGACTTCCTCTTTGCAGGCTCCATCCCATTGTCGTTGCTCCCATTCATGATTTTCCAAGGCTTGATGGGAGCAGCCGGATCACACTGTTCTTTGGGATGATAACTTGACGTCGATGGTGGCCCCTGGTTCTTTTCCTTAAATTTGGCTCGCCGATGACTCCATGATTGGTTGCGGACCTGAGGATGACAGATATTGCACAACTCGTCTTGCAGAAGGTGTCGACCGGCCTCCGAAGCATGGAAGATGTTCTTGAGCCGTGGGTAGTATATTCCTTTGTTAGAGCAGAGCTTGAGTTTGGCATGTACTGGGAAATGTTGGAAACCGGTTGAAATTTTGGCGCCCCGACGAGGAGGTTTCACTTGAATGAATCGACCATTGCACTTGAATGATCTCGTGGGAGTGTTAGTTGGAATGGGGTGTCGTTGGGGTTGAGCATTCAGGGAGGATGAGGAATGTCCCATCGGCACACAAGAAACACCCTCAGTATAGTCCGTGTTGGGCGGCCGTCGGAAAACTTCCGAATGGTGCAGCCTCATCTCCCCAGCAACTGGTGGAGGGGACATGCCGGCTAATATTATTTGTTGCTTTCATATGTGTCGAATTCTATGCGACGCTTTTGTTAAGCGCAAACCAAATTGATGTGCTTTGATTTTCCAAATCAACGTGCGTCGAATTATAATTGACGTATGTCGATTTCTCAAATTGAGGTGCGTTGAACTCTGCCTTAACAACCAATTTGAATCCAATTTGATAAAAAATTAGTTTTTATCCCTGTTTATTAATTCTCAATTAATTAAACATCATAAATTCATATTTTTGGACTTATTTTTTTTCATTTATATCTAATATAAATAAAAACCAACACAATCATCTATCCAATTTTCTTACATTCTTAATGTGCGACCACATATGTTCATATTACGTTGACAGTAAAACTAATTCATTGATCATTTCTGCATCACAGATTCCAACAATCTCCCACTTGATCTAGAATGCATCATTCTTAGTCTCACAAACAATGAGCGACGTCTATTAATACATCATTGCTACCCAAGTAATAAAGAGTTAGTAACTCAATAAAACATGTCGGAACCAATGTGTCAGTGTAGTTTAGTATATTTGTCCTTAACATCCAGATTGAACTCGAGGTATGAAATGTGTCACCCTTTTTATAATTCAATCTTTGCTTTCTAGATCTTTGAGTAGACTATATCAGACAAATGAACTTAATATCATATATTGACTCAGTGTAGCATCACCATGCATTTTATAGTTTCACTCAATCAACGAGCACGTGGACATCGCTCCTGTTATATAGGAGAGACAAATTCTATATACATCACTCACAATTACCTACACGATTTGCAAAGCACCCAACAACCAACCGTATCATCAACATTTCTCAAGGAATACTTTAATTAGCATCAAAGTGTAATTCTCCTCATGTAATAACTGTAGCGACTTCAGGTCAAAGAACACACATCATTGTCTTTATGAGAACTACTTGTGGCACACATATAACAATCCACAAAGTAATCTCATGGTGAGTCTGTCCAGTACACTTGTTATCCAACAAGAACTAATGTGATGACTTGATATCCAATATCATGACCTATGAGACTCGATCATCAGTCAACCCACATACTAGTCTTAATATATCATCATTGTCCATTCTATAATAATACCTTGATTATGGACAATTTAAGAATAATGTTTCATATGAAACATAAGATCTCACATTCAAGTCACGTGATATGAACTTGCAAGGGAAAAGGAAGAAATAGAGAGAGACTAGCGAGAGAAGAAGAAGAATTAGGGTTTGGGAGAGGAAGGAAGAAGATACCTGAAATATTATACTTGCCCGCGTTCAGGAGGAGCCCCGGGCCTATTAATACCCGGGGCTAGAGGAGGCAAGCCGGCCCCCTCAAGTAGGGGCTGAACCGGGGTGGTTCAGCCACTATTTGGCCCTTTTAATGATTTGGGGCTGAACCAGATGGTTCAGCCTCGTTGCTTTGTACATGGTCCTTCAGTCGCCGAGAATATTTATGCCCCGAGAACCGTAACATATGCATGGGCATAACATTCCCCTCCCCATCAAGAACCGGCTTGTCCTCAAGGTGGAAGTCCGGAAACCTCTCGCGAAACTCCAGCAAATCGACCCAAGAATTGTGAACCTCCACCATATGCTTCTATTTGACGAGCACCTCGGGTCGGTACTCCGTGCTGCTTTTCTTCCATTTGGTCAACAGTATGGCCTCCGGTGAAGACCGTAATTCGCCTGCGGTGGTAGCTCTGGTAGTGGCAACGTATATGCCACCGGGCCAACTCGTCGGATAATGTGGAAAGGCCCGTAGAATCGTGGAGCCAGTTTCTGATTGGCACGCCGAGAGACTGAAAGCTGCCGGTACGGTTGGAGCCTAAGGAAAACCTCGTCGACCACCACAAATTCCCGTTTCGTACGATGTTTGTCTGCCTGGACCTTCATGCGCTCATGTGCTGCCCGTAAGTTGTCCCAGAGTACTCTTATTGTGCGGTCTCGATCCCGTAGCGTCCGATCGACGGCCGGTAGAGCGGTGCTTTCAGGCTCGTATGAGCTCAAAGTGGGTGGTGGCCGCCCGTAAACGACTTCGAAAGGAGTGAGCTTGCTTGCCGTATGAAAAGAAGCGTTGTAGCAGTACTCAGCCCAATGCAACCAATGGGTCCATGTACGTGGCTCATCCATCACAAAGCACCGTAAATATGTCTCGACCCCCCTGTTGAGAACCTCCGTCTGCCCGTCAGTTTGAGGATGGTTTGCAGTACTCATGCGTAGCGTGGTGCCTTGTAACCGGAATAGCTCCTTCCAGAATTTGCTCACAAAAACTGGGTCTCTGTCTGAGATGATAGAGCGAGGGATGCCGTGGAGTCTAACAATCTCCCGGGCGAACAACTCTGCAACGGATTCCCCTGTATAAGGATGGCTCAAGGCTAGAAAATGCCCGTACTTGGATAGCTTGTCGACCACAACGAGAATGACGGATTTGCCCTGAGACTTGGGCAGGCCGTCTATGAAATCCATGGAGACAGTGTCTCAAATCGGGTGTGGAATCTCTAGCGGGGTAAGCAGTCCCGCGGGCGTTGTCGTCTCGTACTTCTGCCGCTGCCAAACCTCACATTGTCGCACGAACTGTTGGACATCCCGTCGCATGCCCTTCTAAAAGACATTGGTACAGATTCGCTGCAGTGTACGAAGTGTGCCGGCATGGCCGCCGGTGGGGGATGAGTGAAACTCCTGCATCATGACAGTGCGCCACGCTGAAGTGGCGGGAATGACCACCCGACCGTGGTAGTAAAGTCTCTCTCCTTACAGATGGTACCCCGGAACTGTGGTGTGGTCCTGTTGTAGTGCCTCCACAATAGCTCAGAGCTCTGGATTTTGGTTCACCTCCGCCTGTATCTCATCTAAGGAATCAATCACTGGCCCTGAAATGTGGGACAAGGTGCTCTCCGGTATGCGTGATAACACGTCTGCCGCCACGTTTTCTCTCCCTTGCTTGTAGACGATCTCATAATCGTAGCCCAACAACTTTGTCAACAACTTATGCTGGAGTGGGGATGCCAGCCGCTGCTCGAGGAAGTGCTTTAGACTCTGATGGTCCGTGCGGACCTGGAAGTGCCTCCCCAGAAGATAAGGTCGTCACATGGCGACCGCATGGAGAATGGCCAACATCTCCTTTTCATAGGTGGATAGTCCCAGCGTCTTTGGTGTCAACGCCTTGCTGAAGAAGGCCAATGGTCGACCCTCCTGCATCAGGACTGCTCCAATTCCAACCCCCGATGCATCTGTCTCCACCACGAACTCCTTGGAGAAATCTGGAAGTGACAAAACCGGAGTAGTGGTCATTGCCTTTTTCAAGGTCTGGAAAGCATCCTCCGCCTCGGTATGCCACTGAAAGGCATCCTTCAGTAGTAGCTGAGTGAGGGGCCGTGCGATCTTGTCGTAGTCCTTCACGAAATGGCGATAGTACCCAGTAAGCCCAAGGAAGCCCCGTAAGGCCCGGATCGTCGTGGGCTGAGACCACGTCACCATGCTGGCAATCTTCTTCGGGTCGGCCTGGACCCCGTGAGCGGACACCAGATGGCCCAGGTACTCAACCTCTGTCTGCCCGAAAGAGCACTTGGAACGCTTGGCATAGAGCTGGTGCTCCCGAAGTATGGTAAGTACGTGTCGGACATGATCAAGATGGTCCACCCAATTCTTGTTGTAGATCAAGATGCCATCGAAGAAGATCAGCACATAGCGGCGTAGGAGTGGCCGGAAAATCTCGTTCATCACCACCTGAAAGGTAGATGGGGCGTTGGACAACCCGAATGGCATCACTAAGAACTCGTAGTGACCATTGTGGGTGCGAAAAGCAGTCTTGTGAATATCCTCCTCCTTCATCCGGATCTGGTGGTAACCGGACCGGAGATCCAATTTGGTGAATAGGCTCGCTCCATGCAATTCATGCAACAACTCTTCAATCATCGGAATGAGAAACTTGTCCTTGATAGTTGAGTTGTTCAACCCCCGGTAGTCGACGCAAAATCTCCACGAGCCGTCTTTTTTCTTCACCAGTATGATCGGTGAAGAAAAAGCACTAATACTGGGTCGTATGACGCCGGTGGCAAGCATCTCTCGAACACTGCGCTCTATCTCTTCCTTCTGAATGCGGGGATAGCGGTAGGGTCGGATGTTGGTAGGCTCCGCCCCCGCCTTCAACTGAATCTGATGATCACGAAATCTTGAGGGAGGTAGGGTGTGTGGCTCCTGGAAAACATCCTCGTACTGTGTCAGCAAAGTCTGCATCTGCTCGGGTTCCTCGGAGGTGGCCGGTACAATGGTCGTCACTCCTAGGACCATAGCCATCGTGCTGCCCTGCTCTTCCAATCGCTGCAGACTCCGGAGTGAGATCTCCTTGAGTGGGGATGATCGTATGTCGTGCAGGCAATGATCCGTCCCCTGCTGAGTAAACTCCAATGTCATCCGGTCCCAGTCCGTGGTCACCCTCCGTAACTACTTGAGCCACTGGACCCCAAGGACCATGTCGGAGCCCCTAATCAGTAGGAGATAAACGTCAGTGTAGCACACATATCCTTGCATCCACAACTCCACTCCTTTCACCACCCACTCGCATTTCAGCTTGTTGCCGCCCACCACCATGACCTGGAAAGCAACCCCCCTGTCAACTATATGGACCACCTTCAATGCCACCGCGGGGTTGACAAAATTATGGGTGCTCCTACTATCAATCAAAATGGTCACTCGCTCTTGGCCAATCCTTCCGGCAATGCGCATAGTAAGAGGCGCAGTGCACCCCTCTATGGCTTGGAGGGAAACTCCAAACTCTGCTAGGTCCAGTCCTTCCTCCTCGTCAGCATCTGTAGGGTTTTCCTCATCGTCCTCCTCCCTCAGCATGAAAACCTGAACCTTTTGGCACTTGTGACCAGACGTGTACTTCTCATCACAGTTGAAACACAAGTCATTATCCTTCCTTGTCGGCAGCTCCGGCCAAGTCAGTCTTGTCACCGTAGGTCGAAATGCCGGTGGGGGGTCCCTCCGGGCCGCTAACGGGGCCGTCGGAGCTCTCGTCGTGGCCCGGTTTCTCTGCCTGTTAAAGCGCTCCTCCTGTATCCGTGCGAACCAGATAGCATGGCTCAAACTGCGGGGCATGTAGACATGAACCTCATCTCTCAAGTGGTCCTTCAGCCCGGATATAAAGCAGCTAAAAAGAGCCTTCTCCTCCCAACTAACTCGGTTGGCCAGTTTCTCAAACTCAGCGCGATACTCCGTCACCGTCCCCTTCTGTCGAAGCTTCTGTAGCGTTGCTTCGACGTCCTAGTACTCCAATGGCCCGAAACGAGCAGAGAACGCTTCAACGAACTCCGTCCATGGGGCGTATACGCGGCCGCGTAGAAACCATTTGGTCCACTGGCGTCATCTTCCAGGTGGAAGGCCGCCAACTGCACCCAATGCTCCTCGGGAATCTCCTGATAGTTGAAGAATAATTTCGCCTTTTGCACCCACTCGTATGCGTCCCCTCCTCCTCTAAACCTTGGGAAGTTCATGCAAGTTCTCTTTGGTTGCATGTACGCCCTCTGATTCAACGGGTCGTGACCCCCCAGTTCCTGTCCATACCCGAATGGCCTCCTCTGCTCCATGGGAGGGTTGGGTGCCCCTTGGGGTCCAGGAAAGTACACCCCCTCCTGTCCGGCAACGAAGGGAGGCCGTCCCCGATCGCGCCCATTGCCGACTGGTTATCCACCGCCCGGTTGATTGACCGTTGCGAGATGTACTGACCATTGTCCCCCGGTTCCGTTCCCCGGATATGGCCCGTAGGCTTGGGGAAGTGGTAGAAGTCCATTAATCCCTCCAATCGAACTGCACGTTGCCCCGATCGGTCGAAGGCCCCCTTGTACCAGCTCCAGGGGTCGCCACGTAGTCACCCCGCTGGTTTCGGCCCCATTCCAGGGCATCGGGGGCGTTCCCAGGCCGAACGAGCCCGTCGCGTGCGCTCCCGAGCCGATCGGGACCGATCGCAGCTCCGCGGCCCTGGACTCTTCTAGCCGCGAGTTTCCAGCCCCTGGCCACCCTCCGGCGGCGGCCCCTGCTCCGTACGAAAGCCCCAAGGCGGGATCGGCACGGATCGAGTAGTTTTGGTCGGCCCGGGATGGATCGGCGTCCATTCAGGAATTCGGCGCCCGATCCGGTCCTTGCGACCCTGTAGCCGGTTGCTGCCGGTGTGCTTCACCCGTCCAAGGAGGGTTGGCGTTCGTGGGTAGCCGATTTGACGCTTCGGTCTCCGATCCTTCGTTGGTCGCTGCTTTCCCTTTCAGATTCTGCGTTAGAAGGGTCTTGATCTCCTCCATTTGAGCATCCAAATGTTCTTCCAGATTTTTCGTGGATGTCTTCACTTGCTCTTCGATCGCCACTACCGTGTCCGCCAACACCACGTAGTTTTCCACTATGGTTGTCAAGCGTGCGATCTCGACTTTGGTGCGCGTCACCATGGTCGCAGGAAGGATGCTCTGATACCAATTGATATGAATTTGCAAGGGAAAAGGAAGAAATAGAGAGAGACTAGCGAGAGAAGAAGAAGAACTAGGGTTTGGGAGAGGAAGGAAGAAGATACCTGAAATATTATACTTGCCCTCGTTCAGGAGGAGCCCCGGGCCTATTAATACCCGGGGCTAGAGGGGGCCGGTCGGCCCCCTCAAGGGCCGGCCCCCCTCAAGTAGGGGCTGAACCGGGGTGGTTCAACCCCTATTTGGCCCTTTTAATGATTGGGGGCTGAACCGGATGGTTCAGCCCCGTTGCTTTGTGCGTGCTCCTTCAGTCGCCGAGAATATTTATGCCCCGAGAACTGTAACGTATGCGGGGGCATAACATCATGCACTCGAATTCCTATGAAAACAAATAATTTAAGGACAGTTATTATGTTCAATTATACTATAAATATAAAAAAGAATAGACATAATAATTATAAGTGCCTTAATCATATAAATGAAATAATAATAGTAACATCACATGAACACAAAGTCGACAAAGCCAAAACCCACAAGTCTCGCACTAGAGCTGATCATGCAAGTATTTAATACCAAATGATCTAGTATGACCATCATGATCCATCTAAAAAAGATCTTTCATTAGTGGATCTGCAATGTTATCATTAGTCAACACTCTGTATATGTTCACATCTCCACTATCGATGATCTATCGAATGAGATGGAACCGTCGAAGTATATGCTTGGAGCGCTGATGAGATCTAGATTCCTTGGTCTGTGAATAACACCATTATTGTCACAGTAAAGACTCACTGGACCAATAATGTTAGGAACTACATAAAGCTCGTTGATGAACTTACTAATTCAAATAGTCTCCTTCGCCGCATTTGAAACATTGATATACTCGGTCTTTATTGTAGAATCAACTACTGTCTCTTACTTCGAACTCTTCCAACTCACATCACCTCCCGTTAAGCAAAACACATATCCTAATTGAGACTGTCGTCCTAATCAATTTGGAAACTAGCATCTGTGTAAACCTTTACAATACGATTGATCCAATTGCATTAGCATATGAAATCAAACTCATGTGGTTCTTATCTTACTGAGATTTATGACACCGAGTTTTAGAAAGATTCATACTGTTAGCTTGTATTAGAGGTGTGGTGTGCGTATAGGAGTGGTGTGCATTTAGAGAAGTTGTAGAGGTATATATACATGTATGTATATGTTAATAGAAGAGAGAAGCCCTAATTCCACATGGTATCAGAGAGAGGGGGAAGCGCGCCGTCCTGACGATCTCCCGTCGTTGAAGACTCGTTGACGATCTCCCGTCGCTGAAGACTCATCGACGACGGGGAGACGACGGGGAAGGAGAGCGCTGGAGCATCGTCGTCGACGGGCAAGGAGCGAGCTGGGGCATCATCGACGGGCAAGGAGACTTTGCTCGACAGGCAAGGAGCGAGCGCCCTGGAGCATCGTCGACGGGCAAGGAGACTTCGCTTGGTCGAGATAGAGCGGGTCATCGTCGATCGTGATGGGGAGCGATTCATCGCCACTCGACGAATTGAGGTCGTCGACGACCAGTAGGAGAGCCAACGACGGGGAAGGGAGCCACTCGTGTGATACTCGACGAAAATTGGTTGACTCTCGAAGAAGGCTCTCTTACTCGACGAATTGACGGCTCTCGACGAAGGATGTCTTACTCGACGAATTGGAATTGTTGCTCTCGACGAAGACCCATACTCGAGTAAGGCTCTTACTCGACGAAGGCTCTTACTCGACGAAGGCTCTTTCTCGACGAAGGCTCTTTCTCGACGAAGACCCATACTCGAAGAATTGTAGAAGACTGCCGACGAAGAAAGAATGGAGGAGGTCCTCAAGAAGTTAGATCCGGATGAGGTGGTTACCTTGTTGAAGTTGTTGGGTTCATCACCACGACGTCCGGTGAAGTTGGACCTTCCACCGGTTGACCTGAAGCTTGAAGGACCGACCACCTATCTGGGTTGGTCGCGTCGTGTGAGGAAGACTCTTACAGCGCAGAAGGTTGGGGGTTTCTTTACAGGGGAGTTGAAGAAGCCAGAGAACCCAACTGCAGGAGATGAGTGGGAATCAACCCACATGACGGTGTTCATGTGGCTTCTCAGCTCGGTTGTCCCATCGATTGTTGCCACAATTGATGGCCTGGAGACAGTCATGAAGGTTTGGGACAGGCTGCAATGTACATATGATGGAGTGGGGAACACTCTTAGAGTCTTCCAGGTGAAGGGAGAAATCAATGACTGATAACTTCTCAAAAGGAAGTTATTTAACTCATTTGTTTGAACAAAATATTTATCATAAAGTGGGGAAATGAGTCTAAATGAAGTAGGAATGCTTGCAAATTAATATTTATTTTATTTGTGGCTAATTCAGTCTTTTTCCAATATTATATTGTCAGAAACATCAAAGAAATCGACTTGGAGAAAGGAATCTGCCCAAATCTCATGACCAGGAAAATAGGTTGCAACCTCAAAAAACCAGGTTGCAACGCATTCTGGGCGAATTTCAGAATTTTTTAAATTCAAAATTGACGTCTTTTTGATTACGAAGGGATGCATCTCTTCGTGAGTGGTGGACGTTTTTAAGTAAAGAAACTCCTAAAGTATAGAGACACTTAGAGAGAGAAGGATTTTCGGATTAGAGAGAGAAAGAGAAGAACCAATTTCGAAATCCTCCATTGGAGAGTGGCTAGACCAAGGATGAAGGTAGATCTCCGGGCTGTTCAAACGACCAACGTTGTGAAGAGAATCCTGCAGCGACTAAGCATTAAACCATCATGTTTTGTAAGATCTCTCCAAACGTTTTGTGTGTTTGTTCCTTTGCTATGAACTAAATATCTCTAATCTTGTATTGTGAGAGTACTTAGGCTTGTGTGATGAATATTTTCTAGATTTCTCTTTGTGTTTGTTTGGTGAATGCTCCTTATTGAATTTATGATATTTATTGTAAAACTTTTGGCCAAGGTTTTATCTTTTTTCTACGCTCCATAATTCGAGAGATGAGTTGCGTAAGTGCATCATAGATTTGATATAGCATTTGAAGGGAGAAAGAGATTTCCTCTTGGTGTTAGCAACTTTGGTTTTCGTTCTTTATGCGGTACTTGTCTCTCCCGAGGGGGAAATAGAGACTAGGGATTTCCGATATCGAAAGGTACGGATTTCTATTTTAAAATCGTTGCAAAGCATTTCACTACACTTTTATCACAAAGTTTCATTCATAGATTCATCGCACTTGACTAAAGAAATCACGATACAAGATTATTTCTCAATACTGATAAGAAAGTATTTCTCCAAGGAACTATAATTTATTTAGTTTTAAATCTTCATCTAGTTTTCTTTTATTACTTCTCAAAATCATATTACTTAATTTACTTGGATTTAAGGAAAAGACTTAACTAGTATTTGTAAGCACTGAATTGAAACCTCTCCGTGGGAACGATCTTAACTCACTTTATATTACTTGACACGACACGTGCACTTGCGTGTATTACGTATACCTATTTCGGGCGTATCAATGACACTGCTCAAGGGGAGAAGACTGTGCAGGAGTACGCATCAGAGTTAGAACGTATATGGGTGGACTATGACCATGCTTCTGGTGGTATGTGTTGCAGTGACCCACAGTGTAAGACTTCCAAGATTATAGTAGAAGAGAGGACCATGAGATTCTTGAAGGGGTTAAATGAACGGTTCGATCAGAGGAGAGCCTTACTTCTATCAGGTACGAAGATCCCCACTCTGACAGAGGCTATCTCGGCCATGATTCAGGAGGAGACCCGGTTCAAACTCCAGACAGGTACGGGAGATCACGCTGTCGTAAAGTCCGCACTAGCGCCTACTGGCACGGGTATTCCAAGACCACGAGAGGAAACACGACAGTGCTACAACTGCGGGGAGACAGGTCATCTGTTGTATGCTTGCCCCAGATCACCAAAGGAAGGGGATTTTGTTGGTCGTGGACGTGGCCAGGGTCGTGGTGGCAGAGGTGACTATCGTGCCAATCTCGACATTAGTGGATGTGATGAGAAGGCTGGTGTTATTTACACTGAGGAGGAGCAGACTCTTCTGAGTCTAATGAGCAAGATGGAGGGTCTCAAGAGGAGGCAAGCTGGAACCGCCATTGAAGAGCCATCTCATGTTATGTATGCTCATCCTTCTGGAACGACGGAGTGGATTGTTGACTCAGGTGCTTCCCGACATGTGACCGGGGACTCGGGGAAGTTCACTTCCTACTCACGCCTTGCATCTCCAGATGGCATTCAGACAGCAGATGGGACCTTTCAGCCAGTGGTTGGTAAGGGTACGGTCGATTGCACAGGTTCCGTAAAACAATCCAATGTCTTGCATGCTCTCTCATTTCCTGTTAGCTTTTTGTCTATCAGCTCTATTACACTCCAACTAAAATGTACTGTCTCCTTTGATATTCCCAAAGTGACCTTCCAGGAGAAAGGGACGATGTGTATACTTGGGACTGGGACCTGGCGTGATGGGCTGTGGTACCTGGATCAGCAGGGATTGGACACTGCACTTGTATTTACGACGGAGAAGATAAAGGGAACCTGGAGACAAGTATCGAGAAGGCACTTTTGCTCCACCATCGACGATTAGGTCATTCTTCTTTTGGTGTTTTAGAACGATTGTTTCATTTTATTTTTAAAAAGGCATGTAAAAGTAAACTTGTGTGTGATGCTTGCGACTTAGGCAAGCTTACAAGAAACTCTTATGCAAGCTCTGGTCATAAAATCTCTTCTGTATTTGATATTGTGCATTCAGATGTTTGGGGACCGTGTGCAGTTAATTTCTCTAATGGTTATAGATACTTTGTGACCTTTATTGACTGTGCTTCTCCTGTCACGTGGGTATATTTAATGAAAGCTAAGAGTGAGGTCCCCACTTGTTTCCAGAATTTTCACAAGCACGTCCAAACTCAATACGGTGCAGCACTCAAGGTACTTAGGTCGGATAATGGGACGGAATATACCAATAAGACCCTTGCAGAGTACTTATCATCTCACGGGATACTGCACCAAACCACTTGCGCATACACTCCTGAACAGAATGGTGTTGCTGATAGGAAGAACAGACATCTGATGGACGTGGCAAGAAGCATGATGCTGCACATGAAGGTTCCCCAACACTTGTGGGGGTATGCCGTGTTAACGGCAGCACAGTTAATCAATAGAATGCCATCGAAGATCTTAGGGTGGAGATCCCCGTGTCAGGAGCTGCAAGGGCATAACAGAGGTATGCTTCCACTTAAGGTTTTTGGGTGTGTCTGCTTTGTGAAGGATAATAGGACAAGCGTTGGCAAGCTTGATGCCAGAGCAATTAAATGCATCTTTGTGGGGTATTCTGGTACTCAGAAGAGATATGTATATTGGAGTCCAGTCGAGAAAAGGTGTTTCGTGAGTATGGATATCCACTTCTAAGAGCAAGAACAGTACTACCCACAGGAGGAGACTCTACTCGTACCTGAAAAGCCCAATCTTAGGAATGGAGGCCGAGAATTGGAGAGCCTGGTGACAGATTTAAGCAAAGACAGTGGAAAACCTGTTGAGGAGCAAGGGACGAATGAAGAGCAGGAGGAGGTGAGAGGTGTGATACCCACAACTTCAGGGGAGATTGTCACATATCAGAGAAGAGAAAAGAGAACTCCTGACCTCGTACCTGCACCCACAGCGACAGTGCCTAGTCCCTCGTCTATGCCCGTCTCAATCCCGGAAGCACCTCCAGCTGAACCATTGTCACCTCTCGGTGAGTCTATCTCTCCCACATCCCCGACTACTTCTGTCAAAAGGAGCACTCACAGCAATGCGGATAATCCTCCTGATCGATATGGTTGGGATCTTGCTTCATTTGTCTCCTACGACACTATCTCTTCTTCTCATGGAGCATTCATTGCATCCTTGGATAGTATTTATGTACCTAACAATTTACAGGTAGCTAAAGCCGACCACAACTGGCAAGCAGCAATGAAGGAGGAGATGTGTGCTCTGGAGAAGAATAAGACGTGGGAACTAGCACAGCTCCCGACGGGGAAGAAGGTTGTTGGGTGCAAGTGAGTCTTTACCGTAAAGCAGAACCCGGATGGCAAAATCGAGCGCTACAAGGCTCGATTGGTCGCGAAAGGGTACAGCCAGACGTACGGTATCGATTATGATGAGACGTTTGCACTTGTTGCAAAGATGAGTACGGTTCGAACCCTGATCAGCCTGACGGCTAATGGTGGATGGAAGATGCACCAACTGGATGTGAAAAACGCTTTTCTGCATGGCGATCTTGCTGAGGAAGTATATATGGAGGTCCCACCTGGATTTGGTACAGCCATGACGGAAGGCAGAGTGTGTAGGTTGAAGAAGGCACTATATGGACTGAAACAGTCCCCTCGTGCATGGTTTGATCGCTTTAGAAGGACCATGGTCGGGATGGGATATCAGCAAACCAACGCCGACCACACTGTGTTTTTCAGACATAATGAGAAACATCACATCACCATACTTGCTGTGTATGTGGATGACATGATCATTACGGGAGATGACGGGAAGGAAATTGCGCGTCTTAAGTATGACTTGGGGAAGATGTTCGAGGTGAAGGACTTGGGTTCTCTTAAGTACTTTCTTAGGATAGAGATTGCATATGGTGCGAAGAGAATTGTTCTATCTCAACAAAAGTATGCCCTGGATCTCCTCACCGAGACAGGAATGCTTGGATGCAAGCTAGATGCAACGCCTATCGACACTAAAGAGAAAGTGAGTGCTGAGGCAGGGGAACCAATTGATCGGGAGAGATATCAAAGACTTATTGGATGATTGATCTATCTGAGCCACGCGCGTCCAGACATCTCCTTCGTTGTGAGCGTGGTGAGTCGTTACATGCACGATCCCAGGAAGGGTCACATGGATATTGTGTACCAAATTCTTCGATACGTGAAATCTGCTCCAGGAAAAGGGCTACTTTTTAGACGGAACGGACATGTAATGTTCGAAGGATACTGCGACTCAGATTGGGCAAGCTGTGTTATTGATAGGAGATCAACCTCAGGTTATTGCGTCTTTGTGGGAGGCAACCTGATCTCATGGAGAAACAAGAAGCAATCGGTTGTAGCCCGATCAACGACTGAAGCTGAGTATAGGGCTATGGCTCTGGGGGGTCGCTGAACTCCTCTGGTTGAAAGGGATGCTAATGGAGTTGAAGTTGGATCGAGGAGACAGGATGAAGCTATGGTGTGATAGTCAAGCAGCAATCAGTATCGCTAACAATTCAGTTCACCATGACAGGACCAAGCATATCGAGATTGATAGGTTCTTTATAAAAGAGAAACTGAATAGTGGACTATTGAAGCTTAACTATGTCACCACCAAGGATCAAGCTGCTGATTGTTTGACAAAGGGGCTCAGCTCAAACGACATGATGAGGAATTGTGACAAGATGGGCTTAGTTAACATCTTTCGCCCACTTTGAGGAGGAGTGTTAGCTTGTATTAGAGGTGTGATGTGCGTATAGGAGTGGTGTGCGTTTAAAGATGTTGTAGAGGTATATATATACCTGTATGTATGTGTTAATAGAAGAGAGAAGCCCTAATTCTACACATACCATGAGATATAAGTAAGAATCCTTTCTAAGACTCAAACATGTTGAACCGCTTCAACACCTTATCAATGTATGTGCTCTGGATTAGTTCAAACAACTTATTTTATCTATCTCTATAGATCTTTATTCCTAGTATATAGATTGCTTCACCCAAGCCCTTCATAGAAAAATAATTTCTTTGTCAAATTTTAACAGATTATAGGGTTGGAATGTCATCGACCGATGTTCGAAGATGGCCCACTCCATAGCATGCAACAAGACTGCCAACGCATCTCATGTCGCGTCGCTATTCGTGGGGGCGTCTTTAGTTTACACAGTCTGCCCAAGACCATAGTGCCTGACCCGGACGTGAGATTCACGAGTTATTTTTGGAAGACGTTATGGCATAAGACAGGCACGACCCTAAAATTTTCATTGGCCTACCACCCTCGGACTGATGAGCAGACCAAGGCAGTCAATAGAAGTCTATGGAATCTATTTACGCACTTAGTGGGTGAGCAAGCATCTAATTGGGATTCAGTCCACCCTATTACGGAGTTTGCATATAACCGTCCGATTAACAAGTCTACTGGGTTGAATCTGTTTCATAGAGTCTTATGTTACGAGCCTGGAAAACCTCTTGACCACATTTTCGTTCTCTTAGAGTCTCATCTCAGTGAGTCAATTGAGTCTTTTGCACATCATTTGAATGAGTTGCATGAGTCATTCTGACGAAAGATTACTACTAGTAATGAGTTATATAAATATCATGCAGATAGTCATAGGCGGAAGCTGATATTTCATGAAGGCGAGCAGATGATGGTAAGAATCCGTGCTGAGAGACCCCTTAGAAAAACTGCTAAAAAATTGAGCGCCAAGGGAATGGTGCATATACGATCATAAGGAGGATCAGAGCAAAAGCCTACGAGCTTAATATCCCTAAGAGTATGGGTATCCATCCTGTATTCAATATTAAAGATTTGACGTTGTACGATGAGCTACCCAAAAAAACACTGAACAGAAAGATAATCATTTGCCCAAAAATAGCACTCAGCAGGTCCATGTAAAAATTATAGATACCAATAAATTTACTAGAGACAATTTAGAATAGGCAAAATACATAAATCAGTCCCTAAAGTTTGGAGAGGATTTGAAATAGGTCTCTAAAGTTACATTTGTTTAAACAAGTCCCTCGTGTTTCTAACTTTTCTAAAATCATTCCCACTTAACTTTATGTTATCTTTTTTAACGGATTTTGCACTGTTGGCTATCACGAGGCGGCGCGCCCATGTGGTGCTGATGTGGATATTAATTATATTTATTATTTAAAAAATTAAATTAAATTATTATTTTTTATAAATAACAAAAATTAACATGGCTTATTTTTCTAATGTTTATTCCCAGACATATATATAGTACTGAAGACATGTATATAGTACTGAAAGTAAGGCTATCCATTCATGTAGTTCGAGGTTTTTATTTTCTAAGTATCTACTAGCTAAAGTACAAATTGTGATTGTGCACGATAATCCCAGGGAGATATTCTAATATGACAGTAGTTAGTACTGCCATATTTTTAGCAGTTCATTTAAAGATAAAGTGAAAATTGTTCATTGTTAACTTTATTCTAATTGATGGGTTATGTGAATGTTTGCAAGTACCCCTTCATCTTTTTCGCAAATATATGTATTTTTATGTCTTCACTGCTATATATATGTCTAGAAATAAACATTAAAAAAGTAAGCAAGTTATCTTTTTTTAATTTATAAAAAATAATAATTTAACTTATTTATTTTAAATAATAAATATAGTTAATATCCACACCTCCATCATCGCCAATAGTGCAAAATCCGTTAAAAAGGATAATGGAAAGTTAAGTGGGATTGATTTCAAAAAATTAGAAATATTTGGGACCTATTTCACACAAATGAAATTTTAGAGACCTATTTCACACAAATGAAATTTTAGAGACCTATTTCAAATACTCCCCAAACCTTAGGGACTGATTTAATTATTTTGCCTTTAGAATATTACAAAGTAAAAAAGATAGAAGTCACAAAAAATTATATACCAAACATATAAAAGGAAAAAGAATGAATACCCTGGATATTCCCTTACATGAGTAGAGCATCCCTCCATGAAGGTTCCAAATAAAAGCAATAATTCAAATCCAAATCTTTGAGTGTTGTATTCTCATCAATTTCAACTTTATCAGCAGAACGGCCCAAGGAGGACCCCTTCAAGTCAAATCTTCGGTGAATTCTTAATTCTGTGCAAAACATGTTCCCCATAACAACGAACCTGAACTGCAAATAAATAAAAAAGGTACGATTTTACTATTGTAGAAAAAACAAATTGAAGAATATCACTAATTGTGCGGTTGGCTTTCACCTTTTGACCACTAGAAGGTTTCACCCTGTGGAGACCAAAAAATTTGGTTATAAGGGTGTTCTCGTAAGTTCTTACGTGATGATGATAGTTTGGCAACATCCGTAATAGTACCTACAAGAATACTACTTATTAGTTATTAGTACTGCTGTGGCAGTTAAATATGGCATCTTTTCTACTGAAGATAGGATAATAATTGATATCGCTTTAGCATAATCCAAACTATTTACGGTACTGTATGCACTCTTATTTTTCATTGGCTTCTAACGAAAGTTTTACACGTATTGATGGGGATTACATTTCACGGGAGACCGACCCTTATCGGAACCCGCCCGAGTCTACCTACATGGGAGGCGGAGTTAGGATCATCGAATGGACAATCCTAGCCGATAGTCACGTTCAGAAAGACGAAGGCATATTTTTTGTATTTTTTGTAATTTTATTTCATGTATATTTAGTGGTTTTATGTTTCGGACGATCGTGGCCGCCAGTAGTGATTTCTAAGTCTATAAATAGGGGTATGGAGGCTGATTTCCAGGGATTGCGGAATTTGGAGAGAATTTTCAGGCTCTCGCGGTCTTCCCACGGTGCCGATTCCGTGAATTTTTGGTGCCGAAGCCAAGGTAATTACCTTCCCACCACCTATAACTACCTCTTCCCAATAGTAACCGTCCATAACCACCACAATTTTCGAAATCCTCCCCATTATCTACAATACCGCCAACAGGAAGGCCGTTATTACTGCAAATCCTACATCCCAAGTCTCAAACGAAACTGCTTCCATCACCCCACTACACGATCTCCCTTCTCAGCCAACCCACGCATCCATCAGTCAAGATCCCCAGTTTTTCCTTGTAAGATTTGAAGGCACGCAAGATTCCCAAGGTTCTGCAAGCATTCCTACGCTAACAGCCAATCTATGAATTTGACTTATGTGAAAGTGTTATGGGCTGCGTGTCGCGTGCCCATTTATTTAATTAATTATGATTATCTCTAGGTGTTATCATTATGTATGGGACCTCGAGAACCGGGTCTAGTAATAGGTGTTATTATTATTGTTTGTCATTTATTATGTTGTAAGCCTATATAAAGGCATATGTATGGTTGTATGAAGCAAGTAAGAAGAAGTCTATTTGCGGTCTACTGTGAGATCATTGGTGGCTCTCTCTAACGAGCAACCACACTTAGGCAGCCGCGGTTAGGGCTCCATGGTATCCTTCCCTCGCTCCTCCGGTCACTCCTTCGACATCCTCCGAGTAGGCCCTTAACAACTTTGGTATCAGAGCGCAGTGGTCCTCTTCCATAAGCCTTCGCTCAGTCCTCTTCGTTCCCACAACCACCAGAGCCTTCTTTTCCAGCCACAGCACCCTGCTCCACAGCCAACAGCGACTGCGCCTTCACCCTCAGGCCGACTTCTGCTCTGCTCCATCACGTCCAACCGCCGAGATCGCTTCATCGAGCCGAACAAACCGTCCGTCTTCTGCACCAACGCCAACCTCTCTGCTCTATCGCATCCAGCCGCCGAGATTGCTTCATCGAGTCGAAGACACCGTCCGTCTTCTGCACCAGCACCAACCAGCTCCTCCAACATTGTCACCACCGTCGCTTAACTTTAGCACTCTCGAGTCGCTACCCACATCTCCCTGCGCCGACGAATCTGCACCCAGAGCCCATCCCGTCACGTTTCTCTGCGTTTTCACTAGCGCACACCTTCCGGTCGTCGATCCCCACGCCGCCACGTGCGTCTGCGGTTTCGAGCCCACACCCTCACCCTCAGTTTTGTTCTCGCTCGCGTAAAGAGTGAACAGGTTCGACCGGTCTGGATATCGATTTATCCACACGCGTTTTGCCCCAACAGTCTTTATTAAGCCCACCCTGCCATTCCAGAGCAGCAAACAAGCACCTTTAGTGTCGACCGTGGATTTTTGGTGCCGAAGCCAAGGTAATTACCTTCCCACCATCTATAACTACCTCTTCCCACTAGTAACCGTCCATAACTACCACAATTTTCGAAATCCTCCCCATTATCTACAATACCGCCCACACGAAGGCAGTTATTATTGCAAATCCTACATTCCAAGTCTCAAACGAAACTGCTTCCAACACCCCATTACACGACCCCCCTTCTCAGCCAACCCACGCATCCATCAGCCAAGATCCCCAGTTTCTCCTTGTAAGATTTGCAAGCACGCAAGATTCCCAAGGTTTTGCAAGCATTCCTACGCTAACAGTCTGTAACACCCCCATTCGTCACAAATAATATAACAGAAGGTCCGGTCGGGGCCCCACGCCATATTATACAGACAAACGAACACATTACTAAATGAGACTATAAAATTCTTTTATTTTCAAAACGCACCCTAACACAGAGTTGCATTCTATCAGAAGCTTTTAAAGAGTTGAAATAATCACCCAACAAGGAATGTCCACTAAAAAAATGGGAACCAGGAATGAAAAGACAAACATAAAAAAGTTTGGCATTAATGCCTTACATCAATAATGTTTAACCAAATAAAGTATTTTACATACTTCGGCACGCAGGCCGGCAACACATGAAAAAGCTAAACAAAATATTCGGGCCTTCAAAGGTCGGCTCAGCAAAAGAGCTTCAGCCCGCTATTTCCCGCTCGGCTCACCTGCTCCTGCATAAGAACATTTCACCAAGCGGTGACAAACAAAGCAACGGTCAGCATAGCTGACCAAATTATAAAGACCACCCCCCTTTCTCGAGGTGACGGTGTTTCTTCCCTGCAAGCAAATTAGCATAATCACATAGAGCCAGAATGTGCCATTTAAGCACCAATCATCACAAACGTTGGCTCGATCGGCCCAACGTCTCGTGCACTCAGGGCACCTTAACGGTGCACCGGATTTCCCCGGGTCCCACCACCATCCTCAGTCCTAGACTGGATGTCCCAAAATTGAGCATTCGCTAACCGTGACCCAAGGTCCTCGACTCTCTCCTATGTCTGTAGCAACACACCAGATTCCTTAGGTAGTCGAACTACACCACATAGGGCAGGTACAGTTCAGTCAAGCCTGTTGCTCAAATCGTCGTACCCAACACGCACGACGCGGGTCAACCTCCCATTGCCTGTTAACGCCTACATAACCGATTGTTATGTAACAAGGGTGACACTCGCGGCCACCTAAGTTGGGCACCCAAGGCGCACAACTTCACACGCTAGCCCAACGGTCTCCGAGAGACGGGCTCCGCATAAACACAACAAAAGCTCCCCAGGAACTAATGTCAACGATCCATCGATCCCGTGCAAACACTAGGGTGTTTTCTGGAGCACACCTCCAGTACTAACTGCAGCTCCGTGCAGACCCCCAGATTCCAAACATACAAATTCCACATAGTCTTCTCCGGGAACCCCAGAACATCACCAATCCAGACCAACATGTCCGGATGGGCTTCACACAGCATGCCTAATCCGCACTCGCGCTTCCGGACACTAATGCAATTAATCGCGGGGATGTATACATCGACCCATCGGAGGGGCACCCTTCCCCCACCTGTCGGTGGAGAGGGGCTTACATGCAAGTATGCTAAATAAGGGCTTCACCTGCCCAAGAAGAAAAGTTGTTACCTTAACGCGCGTTTCAGAGGCATGGGAACGTGCCAGAATTTGACGGCTAGCGAACGTAGCGGCTGTCCACGCACGAAATCGCCCTCCAAGCTTACGCCGGAGCTTCCTCTTCCGCCAAGCGGCGCACACCATCGCATCTTGCGGTCTCCCCTTGCGGCAACCCTAGAGAGCCGAGAGAGAGGGAGGAAAGAACTCGGTTTCCCTTGATCCAGGCCGACGGGAGAGAGAGTGAGAGGTGCTCGGGGAGGGGCTTTGCGGGCTGCTCCAGAAAATCGAGAGAGAGGGAGAAGGAGAGGGCGGCTCGGGTCCTCCAAGCCGACGAGAGAGAGGAGGATGGGACGGCGCTTCCCTGCTCCGGGCGGCGACGGGAGAGGGGGATCGGGAGGGGCTCGGGTCGGCGACGGGAGAGAGGGATCGGGAGGGGGAGAACTTGCGGCTGGGGAAAATCGGGAGAATGAGAGGGGAAGGGGGATTTAGGTTTTATTAAAACCCTAGCCCCAGGCTATCCGCAGACCACGCCTCTATCCGCACCCCAAACCCTCTAAACGCACACCGAAACCGAATTAAATAAATTCGGGGCGTTACACAGTCAATCTATGAATTTGACTTCTGTGAAAGTGTCATGGGTTGCCTGCCCATTTATCTAATTAATTACGATTATCTCTAGATGTTAACATTATGTACGGGACCTCGAGCAGCGGGTCTAGTAATAGGTGTTATTATTATTGTTTGTCTTTTATTATGTTGTAAGCCTATATAAAGGCATATGTATGGTTGTATGAAGCAAGTAAGAAGGCTATTTCCGGTCTATTGTGTGAGATCATTGGTGACTCTCTCCTCTAACGAGCAACCCTACTTAGGCAGCCGCGGTTAGGGCTCCACGGTATCCTTCCCTCGCTCCTGCGGTCACTCCTCCGGCATCCTCCGAGTAGGCCCTTAACAACTTTGGTATCAGAGCACAACGGTCCTCTTCCACACGCCACCGCTCAGTCATCTTCGTTCCCACAACCCTGAGCCTTCTTTTCCAGCCATGACACCCTGCTCCACAGCCAACAGTGACTGCCCCTTCACCCTCAGGCCGACTTCTGCTCTGATCCATCGCGTCCAGCTGTCGAGATCGCTTCATCGAGCCGAAGACACCGTCCGACTTCTGCACCAACGCCAACCTCTCTACGCCATCGCGTCCAGCCACCGAGATCGCTTCATCGAGCCGAAGACACCGTCCGTCTTCTGCACCAGCGCCAACCAACTTCTCCAGCATCGTCGCCACCCAGGCTCAACTTTAGCACCCTCGAGCCACTACCCACATTCCTCCCTCGCTCCTTCGGTCACTCCTCCGACATCCTCCAAATAGGCCCTTAACAACTTTGGAATCAGAGCACAGTGGTCCTCTTCCACACGCCATCGCTCTGTCCTCTTCGTTCCCATAACCCCGAGCCTTCTTTTCCAGCCACAG
Organism: Dactylorhiza incarnata; assembly: GCA_033032865.1. NCBI lineage: Eukaryota > Viridiplantae > Streptophyta > Magnoliopsida > Asparagales > Orchidaceae > Dactylorhiza > Dactylorhiza incarnata. The sequence continues at coordinate 567,421 of JAWHQI010000505.1, read as the reverse complement.
CACCCAGCTTCACAGCCAGCAGCGACTGTGCCTTCACCCTCAGGATGACTTCTGCTCTGCTCCATCGCGTCCAGCCGCCGAGATCGCTTCATCGAGCCAAAGACACCATCCGTCTTCTACACCAGCGCCAACCTCTCTGCGCCATCGTGTCCAACCGCCGAGATCACTTCATCGAGCCAAAGACACCGTCCGTCTTCTGCACCAGCGCCAACCAGCTCCTCCAACATCGTTGCCACCCTTGCTCAACTTTAGCACCCTCGAGCCGCTACCCACATCTCCATGCGCCGACGAATCTGCACCCAGAGCCCATCCCGCCGCGTTTCTCTGCGTTTTCACCAGCGCCCGCCTTCCGGTCGTCGAGCCCCACGCCGCCACGCGCGTCTGCGGTTTCGAGCCCCACGCCCTCACCCTCGGTTTTGTTCTCGCTCGCGCAAAGAGTGAACTGGTTCGACCGGTGTGGATATCGACTTATCCACGCGCGTTTTGCCCCAACAGATTTTATTAAGCCCACCACTCCATTCCAGAGCAGCAAACAAGCACCTTTAGTGTGGAAAACATGGAATTACGTTATCCCTCTCCTGGCTCCCGCGTAGTAAGATTGGACTACTTGTTTTTGCTATCATTGGGAGACGCAACTCTCGTGGTCATTCCCAATCATTCGACTCGGCGCAATCAGACCACCCGGTCACCCGCTCTTTTTCTCGCTCCGCTCATCATATGGAAGACTCCCACAATTTCTTGGAGGCCATGAACCGGTTCCACTCAGTTATATCCGTCATGGATGCACGCCTTCAAGAAGTAGAAGCACGTCATCGGGACGAAATGGCAACCCTAACTACGAAGCTTAATGAACTCACAACCGCACTGCCCGTTGTTACCACCCAACCCACGGATCACGCCAGCAGCCAAGTCTCGCTTCCGCCGCTCATTCCGCCACGAGCCACCTCCACCGACCCTTTTACGCTCTGACGTTGCTACTCTGCAGCGCTCTACCCGACTAAAATTCCCCACCTACGATGGAAAAATTGATCCCTTGGGCTGGCTCACCAGGTGCAAGCAATTCTTCGGCCACTAACAAACTCCGGCGGTTGAACGACTTCCTCTGGCTTCCTTCCATCTTCTCGACTCGGCTTTGCTTTGGGCCACTCATCTCCTCACTGATCAGTCGGGTCTAACATGGAACGACTTCAAGCGACTCTGCAACCTGCACTTCGGTCCCCCCATCCGCAGTAACCCCCTCGGTGCCCTCACAACTCTACGCCAGAAAGGCTCTGTGGACGATTACCTGGAGCAATTTTAGCTTCTTCTAGCACATGTCACACTTTCCCCAGAGATGCAGGTCACCATCTTCACTGCAGGACTTCGCGATCGTCTGCGACTGGATGTCGAATTTGTGGCACCTCCAAACTTAGTGGCTGCTATGAGTCTGGCCAGGCTATGCGACCATCGCCTCCAGCTGGCGCATGAAGCCTACTTGCCCCCCGATATCGGCACTCCGCAGGGCCGTACCGAGGGTCAGGCTGCTCCGTCGATTCGCCGCTTATCCCGGGCCGAGATGTTGGAACGGCGTGCTCATGAATTATGTTTTAATTGCGACAAGCAGTACACTCGTGGACACAAGTGCAAAAAACTTTTCTACCTGCACGTCGAGGACTCTGATGAGGAGGGCGTCGGATGAAGCTCGCACCATTATCAATCCCCTTGAGCTTGAGGTCAAGCTCGTTTTGGACAACGGGAGAGATGTTATGGGCTGCGTGCCCATTTATCTAATTAATTATGATTATCTCTAGATATTATCATTATGTATGAGACCTCGAGCACCGGGTCTAGTAATATGTGTTATTTTTATTGTTTTTCTTTTATTATGTTGTAAGCCTATATAAAGACATATGTATGGTTGTATGAAACAAGTAAGAAGAAGTCTATTTCCGGTCTATTGTGTGAGATCATTGGTGGCTCTCTCCTCTAACGAGCAATCCCGCTTAGGCAGCCGTGGTTAGGGCACCACGGTATCCTTCCCTCGCTCCTCCGGTCACTCCGGCATCCTCCGAGTAGGCCCTTAACAGAAAGCTTCCTGTTCATTATCCCAGCCCAACACCTCCCTCTAAATTCAACTATTCCTCATTCAATTAAGCCCTCCACTTCTAGTTCCCGGTTGATTCGCCTAATTCCTGAACACAACCCACTCCAGCAACCTTCCATACCACCCTACTTCTCCAATTCCTTTACCCTCACTGCCCTCGTCCCCCCCCCCCCCCCCCCCCCCCCCCACCCTGCAACCCAAACATCCCTGGATAACCCTCTTACTACAGGAATTATCATCAGACCTAATCCACAGCAAAAACTGCAAGTACAGCTCTTTCACACCTTGAATTCAACGACATACATAGTTATTGGGCCCCAATTATTTGTGTAAGTTCTAGCACGAAGTCTTCATTACTCATAGTTAAATATTTTGTGAACAATCATGCTATTTTAAATATTAATTTGTATTTGTTTGTCCAACGCATGTTCTATTTGCGAGATTTATTCTTCTAGTATTTAATTGAAGCACTTTCTCTTTAAATTTAATTGGATCTTGCTTGTGTTTCTAACGTCTAATCTCTAGTGTAAATGCTTGTGAACTCTGTACATATCACCTATACATATCGCGCACACGTTCCCCCCCCCCCCAAACCTTTTTCTCCAGCACGCGTTTTTTGCCCTCGCGTGCTTTTTTCGCCATTGCGTGTTTTTTTGCCCTCGCAAACTTTTTTGACTGGGTGCGCGTTTTTTGCACGAGCGTGCATTTCCACCCCGGCGCGCATCTTTTACCCCGACACGAGTTTTTCGCCGCGGCGCACGTTTTTTGCCCGGGCCTAATTTTTTCGCCCGGGCGCGCATTTTTTTGCTCGAGCGCGCGTTTTTCTCTCGGCCGCTCTTTTTCGCTCTGGCGCACTTTTTTCGCCCGAGCAGTTTTTTCCGTCTGGCATGCTTTTTTCACAAATACAAAAGTGACCGACTGAGCTTTTTTCGTCCGTTTTTTTGTTCTTATGATTTTCTTTCCATTCAATTCTTGAAAGTCAAATGTCTTTAATCAGAACAAACAAAAATGACAAATGTCAATTCCTGTAATAAAAATCATTATGTGACGAACAACAAAATTGGAATTAAACCCAATGTCAATTACTGTATGTATTGACATTGGGTTGAAAGTCAATTCTTGAAAACCAATATCTTACAAATGAACGGACCCTAAGCATGTATTAGAGGCTAAAATAACATATATGTGAAGCGCGTGTTAAGAATATAGTCTCACATCAAAAAGTCACGTATCATTTTGCACTAAATATAGATCATGGACCCTGCACCTATAACCAATTGGTTATAGGTTGAATACATAGGTCTTAACACATATAGCACAAAAATAGTTTGTTGTGTATCCTTTATCTAGTAAAAAGGTTAATCAATCAAGTTTTTATATGATGTAATCGTCATGCAAAGAGTACTAAGCTAACAAAATCATAATTTTTTGTAGGTAGTTTCAAAGTATTCTTGATCGAACACATGTCAAGCTGTCATGTCATGTAATATTGTTGAAGATATTGATATTTTAGTATTATTTAAAGTCTTTTAGTATGTGTGGGTTTAGTCCCACATCGTGAGTCTTGTTTAAGAGTCTGCTGTAACTCCTATATATTTCCCATTTGTGGATGAATAAAATACACCAAGTATTATCTATTTCTCTCTTCCAACATGGTATCAGAGCCAGGTTAATTTTTTCCTCGCTTCTGCAACCCTAATCTCTTCCTGTAAGCCGCCCCCTCTCTTCTAATGGTCGCTCTGCCGACGAAATCAAGCAATTGCTCTCCCGCTCCCGTCAAGCAATTGCTCTCCCGCTCCCGCCGACGAAATCAACTTTTGATTCTGACGACAGAAGCTGCAAATGGCCGCCCACTCGTCGTCTACGCTCTACGCCTTCAACGATATATGTGTCGGCGTCGTGCCTTTGGACCCCTCGCGTCCGATCGATGCTTGTTGTTGCTCGGCTAATCTTCTGTTGCTTTTGCTGCGTTCCTATCACTGTTCGTCGTGGACATCTTCGTCCTGCTTCGTTCCCGTCGACAGCCTCTCCGTTGACGATCTCGTCGACGGCTCCTGATTGACGATCCCGCCGTGCTTCTCTGCATCGTCTGTTCCACGGCTTCTCATCCGGTCGAGCCCGTCTCTTCTCATTGACGAAGAAGGGGATCTTCCTTTCCGGCAATGTATCTTCTTCTTCCATCGGATGTAGCAGCCATTTCTTCTTCCCGTCGACCTGTGTGAGCCACCAGCCGCTGGTCTTGCTGCTCCCGTCGTCGACAGATCTGGCTTGTCGCGTCCTCTTCCCTCTTGGTGGTTCCTCTCGCGCTGCCTCGGGTGTGCTCGACGTGCTTATTCGTCATCCTTCCGATGCAGCCTCTGATGATCCTGTCGGCCGCCATAGATTTCGCTGCTTGCTTCTCTAGTCGATGATGGTGATGCTGGAGTGGTTGCTTTGTTTTTAGTAGTTTTTATTTGTATCATTTTTTATTGTGTTATATGCCTTCATGCACGTATTTCACGTGAGGGGGAGTGTTTGTGATGAGGGAAACTCGGATGACTCTCTTTCCCGACTCCTGCATTAGTCACACACGGCCTCCAAACATATTTCGTGTGTTGTTTGTGTCACCACTATTTTTCTTCACCATTGGGTAGGGGTGGTTTGGCCTTTGTTGGTTGACCTGGTTTCAGCTCCCGGAGCATCAAGCGTGATCATGGTCGGTTTGTGGACCAATGACGTGTGGCTCCTGGTTAGATTATCCCCAATGACACGCGGTTGGGCCCCGGTGGCTGTTGTTTTGTCCCACGTTGCCAACCATCATTACCTCTCTTTTTATGATGTGTCCAAGTTGCAGGTTTCTGTTGAGAAACTGTGAACAACTAGCGGAATAATCTTATTAGCGTGAATAGGACCCCTTATATAAGAGGTGGTTACACAATAACATTTAACATAATGCTAACACACACCCTCAAGTTGGGCATGTTATATTCGTCATGCCCAACTTGTCGATGAAGCCACAAAAAACATTCACCCCCAAACTCTTAGTAAGATTATCCGTTAATTGACCATCTGAAAGAACAAAAGGAATATAAATGATCTTCTTCTCGATATTCTCCTTGATGAATTATCTGTCCACTTCAATATGTTTGGTGCGATCATGCTGAACGGGGTTGTTGACGATACTGATTGTAGCTTTGTTGTCACAGTACAGCCGGATATGACTCCTCATTTAATCTCAAATCACACAAGAGGGAGCGTAATCACAATCCCTCACATATGTCGTGTGTCATCGCTCTAAATTCTGCCTCTACACTGGACCTTGAGACAACTTATTGTTTTTTACTTCTCCAAGTAACCAGGTTCCCACCAACAAATGAGCAATACCCAGATGTAGAACGCTTGTCTTCTACAGACGCTGCCCAATCTGCGTCAGTATAAACCTCAATTTTCCATTCCGCATTAGGAGTGAAGAGGATTCCCCTTCCTAGCGATGTCTTCAAATACCTCAAGATCCTATGAGCAGCATCGAGACGTCTCGCCTTCGGGGAATGCATATATTGGCTAACTACCCCATAGGGGTATCAGCAATAGGATCACCATCATTTTTTCCAAGGTTGTGGTTGACCTCCATAGGGGTATCAGCAGGTCTACACCCACTCATACCAGATTGTTCCAACAAATCGAGAATGTATTTTCTCTGGGAGATGAAAATACCCCGTTTAGATCTAGCTAGTTCAATGCCCAAAAAATACTTAAGTTTCCTTAAATCCTTCACTTCAAACTGTTTTGCCAAATTCACCTTCAACGCTTTCACTTCTTCGACATCATCTCCTATTATGACAATGTCATCAACATAGACAATGAGAGTCATTAACATATTGTCCCTCCGCTTTATAAAAAGAGTATGGTCAGCATGACTTTGTCTGTATCCAAGAGAGATTATGACATTGTGAAACTAACCAAACCAGGCCCTCGGAGATTGCTTCAGGTCGTAGAGAGCCTTCTTTAACCTGCACACTTTTCCCTCAGAGTTGGAAGGAGAAAAACCTAGGGGAGAGACATATATACTTCCTCTTCTAAATTCTCATGAAGGAATGCATTCTTCACGTCTAATTGGGTAAGACCCCAACCCTTGCACGCAGCACATGATAACAAAACTCGTATAGAGTTCATTTTTGCAACAAGGGCAAAAGTGTCTTGATAATCAATCCCAAGGGTTTGAGTATACCCCCCTCACCACCAAACTCGCTTTAAAACCGTTCAACCAAGCCTTCAGAATTCTGCTTCACAGTAAACACCCACTTACAGCCAACGGTCTTCTTTCCGTGTGGAAGGTGTGTTAAATTCCATGTACAATTTTTTTCCAAAGCAGTCATTTCCTCAATCATTACCTCTTTCCACTTTTGATGTCCAAGAGCCTCCTATCATGTGGACGGAATGGAGACAGATGCGAGAGAGGATACAAAGGCTCTATGTGAAGTAGTTAGAGCGTTAAAGGAAACATAATGAGACGGAGGATGTTGGGTGTAAGGTCTGATACCTTTTCGAAGGGCAATGGGAGGTTCTGAGGAATCTGTTGACGAGGTTGGCACTGGCGCTGGTAGCGTGGGATGAGCCTGTGTATTAAGAGCTTTACTCCGTCTAGTGTACACCTATAAATTCAGTGCTTTACGAGAAAGCTCCCCCTGAGTGGGAGTCTTATCATAAGGCGGAGTATGAGGAGGATCATGAGGCACAAAGGATAAAGAAAAAGTAGGGGAGCTCACTTCTTTCGTATGTGTGGACTCCCCCTGAAGTGAGGTCACATAATAAGGGTCGGATTCACAAAATGTGATATCCGTCGTGACCAAAAATCGCCTAGTCGGGGGATGATAACATTTATACCCATTTTGAGTGGGAGAATATCCAATGAACACGCACTTAAAAGCACGAGGGTCCAGTTTAAAAAGACTTGGAGTATATATGTGAGAGAAGCAAACACAACCAAAAAGTCTTTGGGTGGATAGAGGTCGGTGGAACCCCTAAGATAGTTAGAGGGGTTTGATGACACAAGACTGGAGATGGCAGGCGATTAATGAGGTAGGCAGCCGTCAGAACCGCATCACCCCAATAGAATTTAGGGAGGTGCATAGTGAAGAGTAAGCAGCGAGCAACCTCCAAGAGGTGGCGGTTTTTTCGTTCAGCAGCCCCATTCTGAGACGGGGAGTGAACACATGATGTTTGATGGATGATGTCATGATCAGCAAGGTAGTGAGAAAAGAGAGCATTGACATACTCCCGACCATTATCACTCCGAAGGATTTTGATAGTAGCAAAGAATTGAGTCAAAACCATTTTATGAAATTGTTGAAAAATAGAGAATTCTTCATTTTTACTTTTCATCAAATAAACCGAGGTGGTTCGTGAAAAACAGTCAATAAAGATAATAAACCAGTAACATCCAGAAATAGAAGCAACGGGGCATGACCCCCAAATATCAGTATGGACAATGTGAAAAGGAGTTGTACTAGGTAAAGAAACATGATTAACAGGAATACGATGATGTTTGACAACAACACATACATCACAAACAAAGTTTTTAAAACATGTAGAAGAAAAAATAGGAAGGTGGAGGTCTGCATGGTCGCAACTGAGGGATGGTCAAGCCGACGGTGCCAGGTAAGCAAGGTGGTCTGCGAAGAGTGAAGAGCGTGCGGAGAGGTAGTCCCACAAGAGTAGTCAAACACATACTAGTCATTCTACATGCTACCAGAGCCAATCACCTTCCCCGTCTTCAGATCCTGAAAAACACAATGGGAAGGAAAGAAGGTAACTGAGCATTGGAGAGAATTAGTCAAATGACTAACTGGAAGAAGATTGCGGGTAAAATTCGGAACATGAAGCACATAGGATAAAGTGAGAGAGGAACAATGGATGAATCTCTTTCCAGCAATGGAAGAGGAGTCATCAACAATGCTCACTTTATCTCTGCCTGAAAGAGGAGAATAGGAAACAAAACCTGAAGTTGAACCGGTCATGTGATCAGTTGCTCCGGAATTGATAATCTAATGTGTAGAAGTAGTAGTGGCAGAGTAGGCACCCGGAGTACCTGTGTAGGCAAGGGAGGAGGAGGACGTAGGGGCAGAAGTAGGCTCAGTAGTCGTGCATGAAGCAGCGAAGAGCCTGCATCTCTTCAACATAGAAGGAGGACGGTTGAGGGGGCAGCTCTCTGGAGTCTCAGTGAGATAAGCAGAGTGATAAGATCGCACAGGAGTTCTACCACATCCGCGACCACCACGTGAAGTCGAACCGCCCCTGGGAGGAGGAAATCCATAGAGACTGAAGCATGTATCCCGAGTATGGCGAGGCTTGCCACAATAATCGCAAGTGAGGTGATCCTTATCTATAGGTTTAGGCTTGAAATCACGGGGAACCCGACCCCTAAAATTGGGTTGATGAGCCACTAAAGCGGATCCTTCCGAAAGGGCAGTGGTGTGCCAGGACTGCCGCCGGTCAAACTCCTGTTGGACAATGTTGTAAACTTCAGGAAGCGAGAGAATAGGAACACGTCCCAAGATCTGGACGGTAATATGATCAAAGTCTTTGTGCATCCCATACAGGAACTCAAATACCCGATTACGATCCTCGTGGCCCCTCAGCAAGAGTGCATCCTCGTTGCAAACCATAATGAGAGAGTCAAAGTGGTCGTACTCCTGATATAGCTGGGTAAACTCAAGGTAGTATACAGAAGGAGGACGATCGCCCTGTCGGAGAAGAAAAATCTTGCGGCGAAGTTGGTAAATCTGGTCCGCATTGCCTTTGCGGGAATATGTGGACTCAGCATGCTTCCAAATCTCCGCAACTGTGTCGACGAAAAAATAATTTTGAGCAATAGACTCCTGCATGGAATTAGTGAGCCATGACATGACAAGAGAGTTTTCTGACTCCCATGTAGGCCTAGGAGAGGTCGTGGCAGGAGCAGCAGTGGTGCCACTAATATAGCCAAAGAGACGCTGAATGTTTAAGGCTAGAGTAATGGAGCGGGACCAAGACCAATAATTGGTGTCATCAAGTCGAATCGATGTAATCTGAGAGTAGTTGTGATCTTGACCAGTCCGAGTAGATCCAGCGGGGGTCACAGAGTTACCGGAATCAAAGACGTCTGACATAATAGAAAAGTTCAACCAAGCTCCGCCGAGAGAATGGTGAGGAGTAGAGAAGAAAACCCTTTCAAAGAACCGAAGGGAGGAGGATCATTGGAGAGTTAGGAGGCGTCCTCCTCTTGAACATGAAAACACGAGATCTGAGATTGCGAAACATTCAACCGTTGGAATCGCGTAAAACTTCAGGAGGAGATAAGAGAGCCAAAGCAAAATTTTCTTCAAAGTTTGGATTCAATCGGACCACCGGAGAGTCGTTGGAGGAACCAGCCAGCCCAACGTCGATCGGCCGACGCACCTGTCGGGCGACAATCGGCACTGAGGCGTAAGCAAGCGAGGGAGGGGGTAGGCCGGCGCTGGAGGGGAGCAAGCGACGGGAATCGAGCGGCAAGCGAGAACGACGCTTAGGGCTCGGGCTCTGATACAATGTCAAAGTAGGAAAATAATAATAGATACATTTCAATAAAGGAGCCCCACCTTATATATAAGGGGGGGGGGGGGGGGGGGGAATACAACATATTAAATTTCACTCTAACATATATTAATTGTCCGACAAGACGTTGGTAACCCGCAACATCTTCAATAGGGTCTCCATCATCCTTTCCAAGACTGTGGTTGACCTCCATAGAAATATCAGCAGGTCTACACCCACTCATACTGAATTGTTCCAGTAAATCGAGGACATATTTTCTCTGAGAGATGAAAATACCCCGTTTGGATCTAGCAACTTCAATCCCCAAGAAATATTTAAGTTTTCCCAGATCCTTTACTTCAAACTCTTTAGCCAAATTCTTTTTCAAAGCTTTCACTTCTTCAACATCTTCTCTTGTTATAACAATGTCATCAACATAGACAATAAGGGCAGTTAACATGCTATCCCTCAGTTTTGTAAACAAAGTATGGTCGGAAGAGACAGATATACTTCTTCTAAATTTCCATGAAAGAATGCATTATTCACATCCAATTGAGTTAGATCACAACCCTAACACACAACACACGATAGCAAGACTCGTACAGAGTACATTTTTTCCACAGGGGCAAAAGTCTCTTGATAATCGATACCTAGGGTTTGAGTATATCCCCTTGCCACCAACGTTGCTTTGAAACATTCAACGAAGCCTTCAGAATTTTGCTTCACGGTGAACGCCCATTTACATCCAACGGTATTCTTACCGTATGAAGATGTGGTAAATCACATGTATAATTTTTTTCCAAGGCAGTCATTTTCTCAATCATTGCCTCTTTCCACTTTGGATGCCCAAGAGCCTCCTGCCATGTGGATGGAATAGAAACAGACGCAAGAGAAGAAACAAAAACTCTATGTGAAGGAGTTAGAGCGTCATAAGAAACATAATGAGATAAGGGATGTTGAGTGCAAGATCTGATACCTTTACGAAGGGCAATGAGGAGTTCGGGGGAGTTTGCCGACGGATTTGGCACTGGGACTGGTAGCGTGGGATTAGCCTGTGTGTTAGGACTTTTACTCCGTCTGGTGTATACCTGTAATTCTTGTTTTTTACGGGCAGACTCCCCCTGATTGAAAGTCTCGGTATGAGGCAAAGTACATGGAGAAATGAAGAAGGGAGGAGGGATCGGTAATGATGTAGTAGGTGAGCTCACTTCTTTCATAGTTGCAGGCTCCCCCTGAAGTGAGGTCACGTAATAAGACTCAGATTCACGAAATGTAATATCCGCGGTGACAATGATCTGCTTAGTCGGGGGATAATAACACTTATACCCCTTTCGAGTAGGAGAATATCCAAGGAAAACACATCTGAGAGCACGGGGGTCAAGTTTAGAACAACCCTGAGAGTGGATGTGAGTATAGTAAATACAACCAAATATTTTCGGTTGGAGAGAAGTCGGGGTAACCCCTAAGGTGAGAAGGGGTGTTTGATGGCCCAAAACCTAAGATGGCAAGCGGTTGATAAGATAGGCAGCCGTGAGAACAGCATCACCCCAATAGAACTTAGGGAGGTTAATAGAGAAAAGTAAACACCGAGCAACTTCCAATAGGTGATGGTTTATCCGCTCCCCATTCTGAGACGGGGAGTGAACACGTGATGTTTGATGGAGAATGTCATGATCGGCAAGGTAATGTGCAAAGGGGGAGTTGACATACTCACAACCATTATTACTACGTAGAATTTTGATAGTAGCAGAAAATTGAGTAGAAACTATTTAATGAAAGTTTTGAAAAATAGAAAAAACTTCATTCTTATTTTTCATCAAATAAACTCAGGTCGTGCGAGAGAAGCAATCAATAAAGGTAATAAACCAATGACATCCAGAAATAGAGGCAATGGGGAAAGGCCCCCAAACATTAGTATGTACGATATGAAACAGAGTAGCACTAGGTAAAGAAACATGATGTACAGGATTACGATGATGTTTAACAATAACACATACATCACAAACAAAGTTTTTAAAAAACATAGAAGGAAAAATAGGAAATAAACGTTGCATGGTAGCAACAGAGGGATGGCCAAGACGACGATGCCAGGTGAGCAGGTCGGAAGTCTGCGATGCGTGGAGAGCTTGCGGAAGAGGAGACCCGGTGGAGGAGTCAAACACATATAGACCATCCTGCATGCTAACCAGAGTCAATCACCTTCCCCGTTTTCAAATACTGAAAAACACAATGAGAAGGAAAATAGGTAGCTGAGCATTGAAGAGAATTAGTCAAATGACTAACAGAAACAAACTACGGGTGAAATTTGAAACATGAAGCACAGAAGATAAAGTGAGGGAAGAACAAAAGATGGATCCTTTTCCAGCAATGGAGAAGAATGACTCATCAGCAATGCTCACCTTATCTCGTCCAGAAAGAGGAGAATATGACACAAAACCTGAAGCTGATCCAGTCATGTGATCAGTGACTCCGGAATCGATAATCCAATTAGTAGAAGGACGAGTAGTAGCAGAATGGGTACCTTGAGTACCAGTGTGGGCAAGAGCAGAGGATGAAGTGGCAGGCTCTGTAGTAAGGCCAAGCATCATGCGACGAAGGGCCAAGCATCATGCGACGAAGGGCCGACATCTCTACAATAGAGGAGGACGACGGAGAAGTAGGATTAAGGCAAAGAGCTCCTGGTGAACAGTGCTCGGGAAGCTCGATCAGATGAGCAGAGTGATAGGTTCTCCCTGGAGTTCGACCACGCCCGCGGCCACCACGTGATAACAAACCACCCCCCTGGGAGGAGGAAAGCCATGTAGACTGAAGCGGGTATCCCGAGTATGACGAGGTTTGCTACAATAATTGCAAGTAAGATGGTCCTTGTTTGTAGATTTTGGCTTGAATTCACGAGAGCCACGACCACGAAAAAAGGGCTGATGAGCAACAAATGTTGATCCCTCTGTAATAACGGTGGTGTGCCAAGACTGTCGGCGGTCAAACTCCTGTTGAACAATGTTGTAAACTTCAGGAAGCGAGGGAATAGGGACATGTCCCAAGATCTGGACTGTAATCTGATCAAAATCTCTGTGTAACCCATGCAAAAACTCGAACACCCGATTGCATTCCACGTGAGTTCGCAGTGAGAACTCATCCGCAGTACAGACCATTGACGAGAAAGTCAAAGTGGTCCTACTCCTGATAGAGTTGAGTAAACTCAAGATAGTAAACTGATAGAGGGCGATCATCCTGGCGAAGAAGAAAGATTTTGCGACACAGTTGGTAGATCTGGGATGCATTCCCCTTCCTGAAATAGGTAGCCTCAGCACGTTTCCAGATATCAGCAACAGTGTCCATAAAAAGGTAGTTCCGAGCAATGGATTCCTGCATGGAATTCATGAGCCAGGACATAACAAGGGCGTTTTCCGACTCCCATTGAGACCAAGTTGCAGTCCTTGGCTGGAGCGTCTGTGGCGCCGTTGATATAGCCAAAGAGACGCCGACTCTTTAAGGTTAAGGTAATGGAGCGGCACCACGATAAGTAATTAGTATCATTCAGACAGATCGTAGTGATCAGAGAGAAGTTGTGATCCAAGCCAGCCCGGGTAGATCCAGTGGGGGTCATGGAGGTACCCAAATCAATCACGGCCGACATTAAAAAAAGAACTCCTCCAAGACAACGGTGGAGGGGAATGGAGAACACATCTTCAAAGAGCGGAGTAGAGATAGGGCTTCATTGGAGAGTTAGAAGCGTTCCTCATCTAGAACCAAAATACACGAGATCTGAGTTTGGGGGACATCCAACCGTTGGAATCGCGTAAGAAATCAGTAAAGCGATAAGCATGTGAAAGCGAAACTTTTCCCAAAGTTTGAGGTCAATCGGACCGGCGGAGCTCCAACGAGGAGTCCATCCCAGCGGATAGCGCCGACTGGCCGACGCCATGAATGCACGGAAGAGGTTGTTGAGCCAGGAGAAGAAAGAGAGAAGGAAGGCTGGGGTTGGACGCTGATGGGAGGGAGGAAGCCGGTGAGGAGCGGCGGCGGGCGCAAGACCGAAGGCGAGAACGAGAGGAGTTTTAGGTCACGGCTCTGATACCATGTTGAGAAACTGTGAAAAACTGGCGGAATAATATTATTAGCGTGAATAGGACCTCTTATATAAGAAATGGTTACACATTAACATTTAACATAATACTAACAGTTTCCCCTCCAGCTTGAGAGGGAGTGTTGAAGATATTGATATTTTAGTATTATTTAAAGTCTTTTAGTATGTGTGAGTTTAGTCCCACAACGTGAGTCTTATTTAAGAGTCTGTTGTAACTCCTATATATTTCACCTTTGTGGATGAATAAAATGCTCCTAAGTATTATCTCTTTCTCTCTTCCAACAAATATATATAAGAACCACAATAATAGAAAAACATGATCTGCTATCGTGCAAGAAATTGATACAGATGCAAGAAGTTACTAAAAGGAATGATGTGAAACATACATACACATGCAAATATATATATAACATTATATGTATCTATGTATGTCTCTGTGTTCGTGCCACATATTTGTATGTATTGCACTAACATCGGGATATGACCTAAAAGCTATGAAGCACCGGCACGGGTACGAGTACCGGGTACACTCTGTATCTGGTACGGGGAAATTTAAAAACCAAGGATGCGGTCATGCGGGTATGTTTGGGGTACGACATAATTAAATTTGTCTTATATAAATACAAACACAGTATATAGTAAAAAAATAAAATACTAATTTGCAACATCTAATCCTTAAATATATAGTAAACAATGAAATAATTAAATTTAAATCAAATTCTCTATAGTTTTAACGAAAAAAATATACTTAAATCTGAAACACATTTTGTTACTACAATAAATAAACACAATTAGTTGTATTTATGAGCCACAAATTTTTCTTTTATAAAAGATACGCAGAAGTCTTTTGTTTACTTTAGAAAAGCATACTCCTTTCACAATAAGCAGAACGATCTGTCAAGTCCAAGCATATCTACAGATTAGAGTAACAGGTGTACCGCCGAGTACCGGGTACGTATCGGTACCGGATATGTATCTGGTACGGGCACGTGACCCTCAAGGAAGTATCTGTGCTTCATAGCCTAAAAGCTATATCAAATTCAAATATGGTTGATGATGTTTACACATATATTATAGAAAGTGCCTCAAAAAAATCTGGTGGCCAGTTTTTTCAGTGTTCAACTTTATTGCACATTTAATCATCCTTTAGTTGAAGCTGTAAGTACCTTTACTTCAGATCTGCGCAGTGTCTTAATCATAAATCGGTCATCTTGAGAGAGGAAAAAAACACTGCCACTTTTCCCTGGAGAAGAAAGCTCTCTCAGTGCAGAATTTCCACATATAGATATCATGTAGTCTGCAGCATCAATCTTGAACATCTCCCTTAAGTTTCTGCAGTTAATTAAGAAGAACATGCATCAAATAATAGGTAGTTTGGCATGGTTACTTCATTTAAATCTCACTTGAGAAAGAAAGAGTCGTTAGAGTTCCTTCAATAAGAATATTACTAACCTGAAAACCATGGGACAGTAGTCTTTCCACTTAAAATCTTCTGAGCGATGGGGAGGTGTTAACTGAGAGCCGGATTTAGGAAAATCCATCCAAAAGCTTGCACGAGGACCAAAATCTGACGTACGAACCTCACGCCTTTGTATTGGTGTAATTTTTCCAACCGTGTATCTGACAATATCGAAAGATACATATTAAGTTTTACTTGCCAATAGGATTCTCTTCATTTTAATGAATCGAAAAGGCTAATAAAAAAGGGCAGCCCGGTGCACAAAACATCCCCGCGCATCGAGGGACGGGTAAGGATCCCACCACAGCGGTGAAATGTAAGCAAACCTTACCCTGCATTTTTGCAAGAGGCTGCTTCCAGGACTCGAACCCGTGACCTCAAGGTCACACGGCAACACCTCAACCGGTGCGCCAAGGCAAAATAGAGTTGAAGGTTCATTCTAACTTGAGCGAAGAAATAAAAACTGGATCTACCTGATTCCAAGCTGCAAACAGAGCATTAAATCATAACTTCTGTGTCCCTTGATTATGGCCTCCCCTGGCATTTTGATATTAGTCAACTTCTTCTGACGTCTCCTTTCTCTTCTAGAAGACGCTGAAAAGCTATTGTTAATCACCAATTCACTGATAAGAACTCCTTGCATGTATTCCCGTTCTAAGATCGGAACATTGGTATCAGCTAGTTTCTCAGTTTCACGAAAACTTTCCCCATAAGCACTTAAAGAAGTTTGACCAATGACTTTCTCAATTGCTACCTCAAGGCTCCATCGTCTCTCCAGTGCTACATTTCCCCCGCGAGGTTGCTCAAAATTTATTAAATTACCTTTAGGAAGATTATCAGATGAAACACCAGCCGATGCTCGAGTGTCGCTAGCCTTAATGTTTCCCATATCGATAGAAGACGAATGAAGAATACGAGAGCCATGACTTTGTCTTTTCAAATCAGGCAGCAGCCCTCTCTTTCTTAAAGCATTAATGTAAATTTCTTGCACAGCAGGTATTTTGCTTCCATTTGGATAGAAGGTACCTTTTCCATCCTTCAAACCCCTAGTCCATGTACCAACATAGAAACCACCATCATGCCAGGTGTAAACCCCACACCCATGCATCATACCATCCAGCCAGCTCCCTTCATAAGTATCCCCATTTTCCCAAGTCAAAGTCCCCTTGCCTGACATCTTTCCACCTCTCATATAACCTTCATAGATGTTCTTGTTAGCCCAGACATATTTTCCAAGACCCTCAATAGTTCCTTGAATCCAAGAACCATTAAAAACATCTCCATTTGGAAAGGTTTGGTGTCCTAATCCATGCTTGAGATTCAATTTCCAGCGCCCATTATAAGTTGACTTATCAGACCCAACATATAGGCCAGAACCATGCATATAGCCGCCAGAAAATTCACCATCATAATATAAGCCCGAGGGCAATGAAAGTTTCCCCTTACCATGCCTCATCCCTCTTCGCCACTCGCCTTCATAAGTGCAACCATCGGACCAGATATACTTACCAGACCCCTCCGGCGTGTTGCCCAAGATTGTTCCAGAGTACATATCTCCATTGGGAAGTAGAAGATCAACAAAAGTTGTGTCACATAAATGGTAAGTTTGCCCATTGGCCAAAATTGTTGTTTCTTTGTAGAAGCTACTAGCATCAAATGACTGGCTAATTCTATGTGAAGAAAGCGGTAATGATTCCACCGCATCAACAAAAGCTACTGGGTCCGACATGCATAATGAATCAAAGGATTCAGATCAAAGGAGGAGAGAATCCTCAGAGCACTGAGACCACCCGGAAAAAAAATGGTAGAAAGTTTAGCATAAGATGGCATTTCCTTCAACAGTTATTTGTGTCTACAAACATTAAATCTATGGATAAATAAAGTAAAAAGATAAAATTTGATGAAAATGAAAAATACTTCCTCAAATTTAGATTTAAATTTAAAACATAACGAAATTAAGTCGGATTTAAATTTTAAAATTTGTCCTATTAATTTGCTAGCTAAATCTGTCATTTTCTAATCTAATTAATTGCTAAAATATTATGTTATAAAAGATCTCAATTTCTTACCTAAAAAGAGTATAGATGGAGATTTATTAATCCTATGTTACGGAGGACGGGTCCAATGGAGAAAAAGTGGATACAAGCCCGTGGAGAGCCTATACAAGGAGCGCGACTAGGAAAGATCCAATGGCAACAGATGCGACTAACGGCTAGCACGGAGCTAAAGTGGATACAAGCACGTGGAGAGCCTATACAAGGAGCGTGACTAGGAAAGATCCAATGGCAACAGATGCGACTGACGGCTAGCACGGAGCTGACTCTATGTTACTTACACACTAGATATTCAGTTTGCTTTTAGTTACAAGTTTGCCTATGGATGTTTGGATTTAAGTGCGCAGGCATCTCATTGAAACTATTTATGCTTGGTAATTTGATTTGAGCCTAGGGCTGGCCAAAGAGGGGTTCCCTTGGACCTCCTTTCTCCCATATCACTGTCTGTCGGCTACCTCGTTGATACCCTAGTAGTATCACTAGACTGACGCGCCTCCTCCAATCGCATGATTCATCATCGACTGGTACAAGGTCGTTCTCACCTTGCATGTATCCACGACAACAGTTGACTCCTCAACCACTGCAGTGTGTGTCTATAGGTATCGCCTCCAGCAACCCATTGCCCGATCTTGCCTAGACTAGATTGCCACGACCGCTCGGAGCAACCATCGGCGTGTCTCAACCCGCTAACATCGTTGGGCAAGTTCTACTCCTTTTACCCTTCCGCTTGCAGTCAATGCATGCCTCGCACAAGAGCAATGACCGATACGCACATTGAGGTTGTGGAGAAAGCCCCAACCCGTCGGTTAGAGGCCCGCAAGGAGATGATGGCTTCAATGCATACTACCTTGCAACGAATTGATGCTCACATGGAGAAATCTCACAACATACGCCTGAGTTCCCCACCTCTTCGCTAACG
The DNA here is from genome assembly GCA_033032865.1 of Dactylorhiza incarnata. Classification (NCBI taxonomy): domain Eukaryota; kingdom Viridiplantae; phylum Streptophyta; class Magnoliopsida; order Asparagales; family Orchidaceae; genus Dactylorhiza; species Dactylorhiza incarnata. The sequence goes on along the minus strand of JAWHQI010000505.1, from coordinate 549,289 downwards.
AACCATCAGCTCTTCTAGGCATTCCAGAAGAGATGCATATGGCGGCCCCCTCCATTGACGATGTCACCACCCAGGCTCCCATATGTTTAAAAGCACGTTTGTTACGACGTTGCATCCGCCTAAGCACACCACCTTGCAGGAGTCACAGGAGCGCATGTGGAAACCTCCTTAGTTAATTACTGTAATTAATTGTTATTAATTAATTAATTCATATTAATTAATTAATATTAATTAAGTATTATTCTTATTGTTTATTGTCATGTGAGCCCCCTCCTCCCTATATAAGGAGGAGGTATGATAGTGTTTGATTATCTTTGGTTATTAGGGTTTTGGCTCTCATTTGAGAGAGGGGTCTTAGGAGGAACCAGTCTCCTAGATCTTGGTCGGAGTTCGCTCCGGATTGTATCTGTTTTCCCATTTAATGCAAGCATGTCTAGTTCTTTGTTCGATGGCATATCAATGGTCCGACCTGCCGCCCCCGTCCGCTCCTTCGAAGCCGTCGGGGCTCATGCCACGATGGACAGCCGCCTCAACTCCATCGGCCGCCATCTCGCCTCCATCGAACGCCGCTGCGACATCCACGACAACCTCCTCGCCTCGTTGTCTGCATCCTTGCAGGCCTTGCTCCACCGCCATGCCGACCAGCCACCCACAGCAGCCGCACACACCAACAGCGGCCGGCCAGCAGCCGCACCTCCAGCAACCGTCGCAACAGCCGCACCTCCAGCCGCTGTAGCAACCTCCGCACCTCCAGCAGTCGTCGCAACAGCCGCACCTCCAGCTGTCGTAGCAACCGTCGCACCTCCAGCAGCCGTAGCAACAACATCTTCGTGCCTCGTCGGTCGCCCGATCCACCCAGCAGCGAGTCCAGCAGCAGCCAGCACCTCCCTCCCACCCGCACCTCCAGCGTCGTCGCACCTCCCTCCTGCGTACGCCGACTCCCATCAAAGGCCGTCGCGCCCTCTCCTTCCCGCGATCGCAGACCACGCGGAAGCCGCCGCCTCGCCCCGCCTAGCACGCCTCCCTTTTCCTGTTCTCGAGCCCCCCAGAAAGCAGCCCCCTCCCAGCTGCTTTAACTTTTCTCCTTTTTCTTGCCAAGTGGACCCCACGGGCTGCCCCCTTTTGGTTTATTTATTTTTTTGGCACAAGCCCACATGCCATCTTCAACCCACCATTTCTAAGCCAGCCACACACGCCTCACCCACTTCCTTTCTTAACCAAATACCAAAATTCCAAAACCTTGCTAGCTGCCAACATTTTCTTTCCTTCTCGCTTGTGTTGTCACGTCAACTTTTTCCCTCTTTCTTTACTCTTTTCCTCTTCCCAAAAATAAACCCCAAAAGTACCGCACACTCTCCTAGCTACAGCCGCCCATCATTCTTCTATCCCAATCTCATGCCACCTCTAACCCCCAACACCCCACTAAAAGACAAACCTCCTCTTACTTTAATTTGCAATTCTACTTTCTCCTTTTATCACATCTGTTTACACCCATGGCAGCCCCCACTAAAAGACAAACCTCATCTTCTATCACCCCCTCTCATCAAATCTTTTACACTCAGCCGCTACAAATTATACGTCTCTCCCATTGTTAAAGACCCCGACAAATTTTGTAATATTGACCTTGGGGACAAGGTCAATTTTCAAGGGCGGCATATTGTTACGACGTTGCATCCGCCTGAGCACACCACCTTGCAGGAGTCACAGGAGCGCATGTGGAAACCTCCTTAGTTAATTACAGTAATTAATTGGTATTAATTAATTAATTCGTATTAATTAATTAATATTAATTAAGTATTATTTTTATTGTTTATTGTCATGTGAGCCCCTCCTCCCTATATAAGAAAGAGGTATGAGAGTGTTTCATTATCTTTGGTTATTAGGGTTTTGGCTCTCATTTGAGAGAGGGGTCTTAGGAGGAACCAGCCTCCTAGATCTTGGCCGGAGTTCGCTCCAGATTGTATCCGTTTTCCCGTTTAATGCAAGCATGTCTAGTTCTTTGTTCGATGGCGTATCAACGTTACTTCAATGTATTTGACCCTATGAGGTGGATCGCAAAAGCAATGCAATTCTCAGACATGCAAATTACCACTGAGGCACAAAAGGTTCTAATTATCCTCCTTGGCATGAAAGGATCCTAATGGAGATTGATCACACCTCATTTGAGCGATTTATCATTATCGACATTTTTGGACTGTTAAACGGACAATCGGAGACCGTGCTTGTGACATGCTCGATTTTTTTGCATTTCTATGTATTTTTATTTCATTGGGCTCTAATTTAAGAGTTTTTCCATGCCAAAGCCTATCGCGCGATATGGGCCATCAGATTTATTAAACTAAATCCCCCTCCCCCCTCTTATATGTATGATATCAAGTTTAGGGCAAGGGGGATTGAGGGATGGCTTCCAAAGCGCAAGCCACTCGGTCGTGTTTTCTCCTCGATGTGACGTCAAGGAACCCGTGTGGTGTCGACGCCATCGGTCCTAGCTAGCGAGGGTGTCTACGCCTCCGTCTGTCGCCTTCCACAGTCCTTATGATCTCCGACGACCCTACTCATTCCCTCCAACAACGCCATTGAAGTTTCCAGACATCATATCCTTCGACAGAGCTCCTGCCAGTCGTTGTCGTCGCCGCCATCCCTAGATCTCATCTCCCACGCCGTCGTAGGCCTCACACAATCTGCCCTCATTCAGCATATGGCCTACTGATACATGCTTTCCTGCGGCCCCCACAACCCTCCGACAACCATAAATCCTCTTCCCCAACCCATCATCCCTTCCGTTCAGTACCTCTGCTCCAAAACGCACCACCTTCAGCACTCTAACCCTCAGTCAAGCCCTTCCCTTCTCCTTCACAATCAACTCCAACCATCCTACACCATGTAGAAGAGAATAGTGAAAGCCCTTAGGTCTCCAATGTGGAGTCCTAACATATATATAAAATACCTCAAAGTTGAATAATTACAATTAAGCCCTACAACAATACACACGATATATCCAGACCATAAATATACAAATACACTGATAATAATAACTCCAATACTCCCCCTCAAGGTGGAGCAAAGATGTCAATCATGCCCAGCTTGGAAGAGAGCAAATCTGAACGAGTAGGACCAAGGGCCTTAGTGAAGGCATCAGCAAGTTGGTCGGCCGAGGGGACATAAGTAGGAAGGACGGTCCCAGTACGAACGTGATCACGAAGAAAGTGAACATCCATCTCTATGTGTTTGGTGCGCTCATGAAGCACCGAATCCTGAGTGAGAAGAAGAGCTGACTTAGAGAGTCGAGCCAGTGGTCAGGGATAGACCAAGTTCAGTCAGCAGCGATCGAAGCCAAATCAACTCAGTAACATCGTGTGCCATGGCACGGTATTCGGACTCAGCGGACGAGCGCGATACAATGTGTTGTTTCTTACTCCGCCATGAGATAAGATGATCACCATGAAACACACAGAGGCCGATAGTAGAGCGGCGATCAGTCAAAGAACCGGCGAAATCAGCATCAGTGAAGCAGGAGAGACTGGAGACACTGTCAGCCCGATAGAATAGCCCAAGACCAGGAGCATGCTTGAGGTACCGAAGAACACGCCGAGCGGCCTCTAGATGAGCAGTCCTAGGAGAATGCATAAACTGACTCAGAACGCCTACTGACAAGCTGATGTCTGGCCTCGTATTTGTCAAGTATATCAGGCGGCCAACCAGACGCTGGTACTGAGAAGGGTCTGGTAGAGGATCCCCAGATTCAGCATGAAGACGATGATTGGTATCCATAGGCGTACGCACAGGACGACAGCCCAGGAGACCAGAATCCCGGAGGAGATCTAAGGTGTACTTTTGCTGGGATATGGAGATGCCCTGTCGGGAGCGAGCCACTTCAATCCCAAGGAAATAACGGAGAGATCCAAGATCTTTTACCTCAAAGGCGGAGTGGAGAGTAGCTTTCACCTCAGAAATACCAGCAGAGTCATCCCCAGTAAGAATAATGTCGTCAACATAGACCAAGACAATGGCACGACGGCCCTCTGGCGTGGCGCGAACGAAGCAAGTGTGATCTGCATGACACTGAGTGAAGCCTATCTGAAGAATAACAGTGCTGAACCGGTCAAACCAGGCACGCGGTGATTGTTTCAGGCCGTACAGGGATTTGTGTAGACGACAAACCCTGCCTGAATACTCCCCCTGAAGGGCAAATCCCGGTGGAGGAGCCACATAAACCTCCTCCTGTAAGGTTCCATGGAGGAAAGCATTCTTGACATCGAGCTGGTAGAGGGGTCATGCCCGGGACGCCGCAAGGGAGAGCAGAAGACGAACACTCATCAGCTTGGACACGGGAGCAAACGTGGCCCCAAACTCATCAGGAGCCTGAGTAAATCCCTTAGCCACCAAGCGAGCCTTGTATCGATCAATCGAACCATCAGCACCATACTTCACAGTATAGACCCATTTGCACCCAACGGTGCGTTTCCCGGGAGGCAGAGGAACAAGAGACCACGTCCCGGTGTGACGAAGAGCGGACATCTCCTCCTCCATGGCCCGAACCCACCGCGAATCAAGGAGGGCCTCAGCGGTCGAAGCAGGGATGCGAACCGAATCAGCAGCAGCCACAAAAACCTGGTAAGAGGGAGAGAACCGCTGGTAGGAAACAACACTAGCCAGCGGGTGCTCAGTAACAGAAGAACGAACACAAGCCCGGTGGCCCTTTCGCAAGGCAATAGGTAAATCATCAGAAGTAGTAGAGGGAGGAGGCTCAAGAGAGGTACCTGAAACCGGAAGGAGCAATGGAGCCGGGACTGAGGGATAAATGGGAGTAACAGGTGGTGTGGGCGCGCGGCGGCGAGTGTAAGTAAGTAGGACGGGCGGAGGTGATGGAGGTGAGACGGCGGGGACGATCGGGACAGGTTGCACAATAGTAGGGGGTCCGGGGTAGTCGAGGGAGAGAGAAAGAAGGGTACTTCCTCGTGAAATGTCACATCACGAGAGTGAATGATACGACGGAAACGGGGATCATAACAGCGATACCCCTTAGTGGTAGTCGAGTAGCCGAGAAACAGACAACGGACAGCCCGATCGTCGAGTTTTGTCCGGGAAGGACGCCGATCCTGGACAAAACACACATCCAAAGACCCGAAGAGGGATGGGAAAAACAGAGGCGGAAGGGTGTAGAAGACTGTAGGGAGCAATACCGCCGAGGGGGCGGGATGGAGTTCGATTGATAAGGAAGGTTGCGGTAAGGAGAGAAGCACTCCAGTAGGACTTAGGAACATGCATGCCTCGAAGAAGGCATCGAACAGTGTCCAACAGGTGACGGTTTTTGTGTTCGGCCACGCCATTTTGCTTGGGGGTGGCCGGACACGAAAACTGGTGGAGGGTGCCTTCAGAGCGAAGAAACATGTCAAAGGAGCGTGAGGTGTATTCACCTCCACTGTCAGAGCGAAAAATGTGAACAGACTTGCCATGTTGTGTTCGTATCATAGCAGTAAAATGAGTGTAAACAGAAAGAACGTCGAATTTACGTTTCAGAAGATAAACTCATAAACAGCGAGAATAGTCATCAATAAAAGTGACAAAGTACGAGAATCCATCAAAAGAAACAATAGGGGCAGGGCCCCAAACATCAGAATGTATCAACTCAAAACAAGAAGTAGCACGACTAACAGAGGATACATAGGTACTGCGAGTGTGTTTTGACAATTCGCAAACATCACAATGAAAAGGAAAAGATAAAGATACATCAGGGCAAACAGATAACATCCGAGGAGGGCTAGCATGACCGAGGCGGGCATGCCAAAGCAAACTCGATGACGAAGCAGGAGCAGCAGTGGTGGTGGTGGTAGCAGCAGAAGGGGGAGGCATCACCAGATGGTACATCCCATTCTTCTCAATCCCCGTACCAAAAGTCCTCCTGGATCGCAGGTCCTGAAAAACGCAATGATCAGAGTAGAAAGTGACTAAGCAGTTCAAAGCACGAGTAATACTACTAACAGATAAAAGGTTGAGAGCCATGTGGGGTACAAGAAGAACAGAGTCAAGGGAGAGAGAGGAAGAGAGAGAGACAATGCCCTGGCTGAGGACAGGAGTAAACGAGCCATCAGCAAGGCGCACATCCCGGTGGGAGCAAGGAGCAACCTGGCGCAGGAGGGAAAACGTACCAGTCATATGGTCGGTGGCACCAGAATCAATCACCCAGGGTGACGAACCCTGGTCAACCGTGGTCGCAGAGCAAGCAAACGGAGTACCTGAGGATGAAGAGCTAGGAGAGGCAGAGGCAGTAGTGGAGGACTGAGATTGCTGGAACTGCTGAAACTGGGTCAACAGGTGACTGAAATCCGAAGCAGTGACTCCTGAGGGACGCTCGATGGTATCAAAAGACTCGACAGCAGCAACGGTAGAGCGCGGAGCACCAGACGAAGTACGATCAGAACCCCGGAGGTGTGGGTAGAGCTGATAGCAACGGTTGCGGTCATGATAGAGACGCCCACAATGAGAGCAAGGGCCAGGCGGACCCGTAGAGCTACGGCCACCGGAGGAGCCACGTCCCCCAGACGGTGTAGAAGAACCACGACCTCCACGGCTCCGAGAGCCAGAAGTGGGAGGACGAGAAGAAGCAGCAAGAGCTATCTGCTCAGTAGGGAGCGAGGAAGTAGTACGCCCGCCGGAGAGGCATGAGTGACGCTGCAGGCGTTTCTCATGCTCAGAGACAATGGAGTAGGCCTCAAGAAGATCTAGCAAAGGAGACATGCCCACAATCTGAGCACGTGTGGACTCATACTCGGGGCGAAGCCCCATCAAGAACTGATAGGTCTCCCGACGCTGTCGCTGTTGCTGGATAAGGGTGACATCCTCGGGAGATTTTAGGGCACTAAGAGGCTCCAGATCGTTGAGTTCCAGAAAACGATCCTGAAGGTAGGTGAAGTACTCCTAAACAGACCGCTCTCCCAGAGTAGCGGAAGCAATATCCTGAAAGACACCAAAAATCTGGGCATCAACACGTGTGTGCCCGAAGGTGCGCTTAAGGGCGGACCAAAGTTCGGCGATGTCTTCAAAACGCATGAACTGGCCGAAGATACGAGGCTCCATCGAGCACTGGATCCAGCCAAGAACCATGAATTTCTTTGTGGACCACTTGGCCAAATCATCTTTCTTGTAAGCAGGAGGCTGTGGAGGGTCGCCGGTCAACCAAGAAAGTTTATTTCGACCAGCAAGGGCCACCTTCATCGATGTAGCCCAAGAAGAATAGTTCCGCTCATCCAGAAGGATGTTAGTAATCCGCCTCGAGGAGGATTCGTAGGTGTCCGTAGAAGCCATGAATCACGAGGCCAGAAACACGAAGATCCCTCCCACAAAGGAGATCGAGGATCAACAAGAAAAACTGCGCTGGAACAGACGGCGAACAGGCGCAGGAAGGTCGCAGGAATAGATCGCCAACTGCGCTGGTTGGCCGAAGAAACGCTGGAACAAATCGATCGCTGGAACAGTGGAGGATGCGTCGTCGATCGATGGAACAGAAGGATTCATCGTCGATCGCTGCGTCCCGATCGATTTTTTACTGTCGTCGTCGAGCGCTAGATAGGCTGCCGTCGTCGAGCGCTGGATAGGGAAGGCGATCACGATGCGGAAGGTGATGCGGAAGACGATGCCGTCGTCGAGCGCTGCCGTCGTCGAGCACTGGATAGGAGGACGATCGATCGGGAAGGCGATCACGATGCGGAAGGTGATGCGGAAACCCTAGGTTGCTCTGATACCATGTAGAAGAGAATAGTGAAATCCCTTAGGTCTCCAATGTGGAGTCCTAACATATATATAAAATACCTCAAAGTTGAATAATTACAATTAAGCCCTACAATAATACACACGATATATGCAGACCATAAATATACAAATACATTGATAATAATAACTCCAATACACCATACTCGATCCCTTTCCCCACAATGACACCATAACCAAACCCCACCCAACATCCTCCTCCATTCTCACCCACTAAACAACCCCCTCTAACACACAAATTACCCAGATCATCCCCAACAGGCACCATGCAGCCTCTGTGAGCCATTCCGGATCATCATATCTCTGGATCTCTGCCTGCACTGACGCGCCCTTATACTTGGTGAGTTCTACATTTATTTTCAAATTCATCTACATTGCAAGGATACACCTTATTTTTTCTAGTCATATTTTACTCAATTAATTTGCCTCGTTTAATTTATATATATGGGTGCCCTATTCACCCTTGCATTTAATCTTAGCACTGTTAGTTAATTTGCACTTATTATATGTTTGTCTAAATTGCAATGTTTGTAATTAATTGTGACGCTTGCGCTGGATTTTTAAAATTAATATTGTTTAACTAATTGCGAGTGGGAAGTAATTGCACGATTGAAGTGTTGCACTTGCATTATGTTACAACTTCTGTTACGAGCTCCTTGTTCATTGGATTGCTTTTTGAATCATTCGCATTATCATTAGGGTTGTTGTAGTATCTTTTTGCATTTTTACGAATCACGAGCATTCTTGCATTCATCTAGGATTAGGGCATTGTGCGTCCAATCATCTGTAGATTAGTCCTACATCAGATCCACTCTTCATAGGTTTTGTAGGCTTTGGAAAACAATGAAGGGCCTCATTTCGTCGTTTCTCAAGCAAATGCTACGATGACCGCTACTCTAATAATGTAGTATAGTGCTTTGTTGAGCCCATCAATCCGACTATCTTGATAACTATATTGATGAGTTCATGAACTCACCAACTACGTGCCTGATCTACCATCCGACAACTATTTGGAATTTTTCAAGGACTTATACCACATACCTGATACCATCACCATTAAATACGCCATGGAGAATGCTCTTTTAGTCGAAGAAAGTTTTTCCGTCTAGACTAACGACTATCTCTACTCCACTGGAGCCTCATCTTCTTACGACACGTTCCAGCAATACCGACCTCCAACTAACTCAAAATTGTCAGCTAATGACACCAATTATCACCCGCAGATGGATGGACAATTTGAAGTGCTTAGCCGAAGTTTAGGCATGCCTTTGTTGTTTTATACCAGATCAACCAACACCCATCTCAACATCCATTATTCCAACGCCATTAAACACGCTGTAGAGAATTCTCTTTTAGTCAAAGAAATTTTTTACATCAAGACCAACGACTATCTCTACTCCACCGGAACATCATTTTCCTACAACACTCGCCAACAATACCGACCTCCAATTAACTCAAAATTGTTAACTAAGGAAACCACTTATCACCCGCAGATGGACGAACAATCTGGAGTGCTCAACTTAAGTTTAAAGGCATGGCTTCGATGTTTTATTTCAGATCAACCTCTCACATAGGCAAACTGGCTTAGTTAGACCAAATATTCGTGCAACACCACATTCCCTTTCTGGTACAACATTCTTCCAAGTACCGTCGAGAGGTTCAGTTCAGTTTTCCGTGTTGGTGAAATTGCGGTTGCATCACTAAAGTTCTGTTCTGGCTAACCGCGCAAACCCAAGCTAGCCTCCCACTACTAAGGGTCATTTTCAGTAGAGGCTAGTGAGCCGAAGGGGCTTACCGTTTACACCCTTAGGTAAGGTGTACATTCATTTGGTCTTCCATGTATCTCAACTGAAAAGCTTAATCGGTAATCATCCCGTGGAAAAGATCATATTGGCGGCTGACGTCGTCGACACACTGTACATCATCATTGATAAATGGTTCGAACTACGGGAGAGGAGCTAGATAGGCCAGGTGCTCAAGACTTGGAAGCATTTTCAACCATCCGGCATCACTTGGGTAGACAGTAATTACTTTCTCCGCCAATTTCTAGTGTCTTGCCATAAGGACAAGACAAATTTTTCAGAGGGGGCATTGTTATAAAAGACGGGCCCGAGGGAGGAAAGGCAGATACGAGCACGTAGAGGGCCTTCATAAGGCAAGCGACTAGGAAAATTCCACAGTAACAGATGTGAACGATGGCTAGTGATTTTGACGCTGTGTTGTAGCAGCAAGACGGCTTGATAGAGAGAGACCTCTAATGGAACGATCAATCTCTCCTTCTGCTAGGTAATTTTTTCTTTAATTAAATCACATCAACAAATCCTCTAGTCCGACATAAGTAGGAAATTCCAAATTGACGTACCTCGAAATCACATTGTTGTTGTATTGGCCGATGTTGAAGGAGTTAGAGCGCCCTAGATGAGGTGGCACATAGTCATTGCTTTCCCCTGGCCGCGATGAAGTTCATTATTTCCAGGAGTAGGATTCGCGGAGGTGTCAAAACAAGTACCTAGGGCAACAATCGTGATGTGTTTCCTCCCCTCTAAAGTTGTGAGTTGATCAACCATCATCTTCCGTAGCATCGCCATCATTTGCCTAATTGATCTCTTGAATCACCCATGACGAATGACTACGATGCTAAGTTGTTACGGTCTCTTAAATAGGATTGAATCATGGGACAAAGATCACTCATCGAATAAGGAGATTCCAACGGCAAGTTCTTGCTCCCTCAAGATCCTCAATGGCGTCCTATAGTGGAATCGAAGGAGGAACGCTCCCCAAAATCTTAGAGAAGTGAAAGTTCCAAAAGAAATTGTTAACATCCGTTATCCCAAAGTGCCAAGGATTGGGTTGTCGCTCAATATTTTAGACCAACTTTCACTCAAGCTCAGCTACAACTTTCAAATTTTCAATTCAGCTTTCATATCTTGCTAAATCACAGGTACAAATGGGTTACTAGTGACCATTTGACAGCATTGTAAACTAAAAATGGAAGCTATATGACACTGTCAACTTATATTGATTTATCCTACATGTTTAGAAATACAACTCCAACCAATCAAAGAGAAGCAGCAATCCTTAATTGCAGATTGCAAAAGCACGGCACATCTAAAACTTTCAAAACGTATAATTTAAATGGACATCAACATTGTACCATGCCAGTGAAGATGTAGGAAAAATGCAAAATCTGCGACTATTTACAGGCATTAAGCAATAAAAACTCCCGAGTAACATCTACAATTTCAGAAAAAATGAAGCTAAAACTTGACATTTACCTTCTAGTTCTTTAAAAAAACTATGTAGTGACTCAAATTTAAAAAAAAAAATACATTTTCTATGTATATAATTCATATCCACACACATTGCTGCTGTGCAGCACCTTGGTTGGTTAAATTTTCAAATTGCTCATACTCGACTATGCACCACAAAAGTGGAATCAATTGACAACCATCATTAAATCACCCCCAAAAGGGATACAAACTACGATAGAGTAATTGCTCAATCGAGAGCATTAATTTTGAGAAATAGCATACCAAAGCAACAACAAGCATCAAACTGCTAACGGACGGTACCTTACAGCTGTAGTGCAGAACACCCGTTTTCCATTAAAGGGGAACTAGTACTGTAGTCCACCTGCAAAACGAAGCCCTATATTAAAATAGATCACAAGCCACTTTGCCCCCCCCCCCCCCCCCCCCCCCCCCCCCCCCCCCCCCCCCAAAATGAAACAAAATACCAAAATCAACAAATAACAATCTAGAAAGTCAATTCTCGTTCAAGATGCTGTCAAATGCGAAGAATTAGAACTGCACCAATTCACTCCTCTCGGAAGAACAAGCTCCACATATTTCACCCCAATTACCATACACTCAATCCCAAATATCCAGTTCTCAAGAGACTGATAGAATCGTCGCCTTCACTTGGAAAGAAAAATCAACGAGCAAAGTTGGCGAATCACAGTGAAAATCCCCATCTAGGACGTAATATGGAATACATCTATAGAAAATTCAACCCGCGGCGAAGAGAGTGTGTGAGAGACTGTACGGATAGTAGCTGCGGGTCAATTGAGTTCTCTCAGCTTCGAAGTAGGCCAGCAGTGTTGAGGAGGTGAGGCGTTGAAGAGATCTGCATAGGAGAAAGCCAGATCCGAGGACAGGGAGGATGGGGTCAAGGGCTTCGCCGCAGAGGTCTTGGGGAGAGAGAGAGAGAGAGAGAGAGAGTTCAAACGAGGAGAAACGATTCGGGGTAGCTGTCGAAAGATAACCCGGGAAAGTGGGGCCCACTAGTAGGAACTGGGGAGAAAAAATCTTGTGCGAAAAAAAAAACTAACGGTTTCTGCTAAAAACCCTAGAATGTGCGTTAATAATTGTGTGTGATATAATCAGAAGAGGATCCTTATTTAGCACGTGTATCGACGCCATCCAACGGTCAGTAAAACTGTAGCAGGGTTGGTTAGAAACAAGCATAAATGTCGAAGAAGATCGTTTGGCCGGACCAAAGATAAGTCCAAACACCATTTATTAAAGTTTGTTATTATTCGCACATGTTTTTCAGGGCGCTTTTATTGATAAATCATTGTTAATGGCAGATCAAAATAATGCTGTTATTGATAAATCATTGTTAATGGCAGATTAAAATAACATTGTTATTGATAAATCATTGTTAATGGCAAACCAAAATAAAAAATCATAGAAATTTATGAACCCGTAAAGGTGTTCTGTCGATAGACATTTTTCCAATAACTCGTACCATTTTTTTTTCTTTTTTAAGTTAGTTTAATCTCCTTTATTATTCCATTTACAATTCAATGGGCTCTATTTGCAAAACATTCGGTCTCGTGCCCTACCCCCTCGCGAGACCCCAGTCGATCACGAGACATCTCGCCTCCTGTCACCTTCCATCTTCCTCAATTCGCCGCTCCCACTCGTCGGCGATGTCACCCCTAGCAGCCTCAACAATGTCGGCGACGCCTCTTCCTCGATCATCATCATCTGAGCCCCTCGCAAGACTGACTTCAGCTTGACTTCGGTCGAGCATGACTTCCTCTAATCTGGCGACGTACATTTGAGCCGAGCTCAACTTTGGCCCTCTCTTCTCCGACGACCATCATCTGAGCCTCTTGAACAACGCGCGTCGAACGCCTCCAAGTTCACGGCGCGCGCCGAACGCCTCCAAGTTCACGGCGCGCGCCGAACGCCTCCAAGTTCACGGCGCGCGCCGAACGCCTCCAAGTTCACGGCGCGCGCCGAACGCCTCCAAGTTCACGGCGCGCGTCGAACGCTTCCGAACATCATGACGCGCGCGTCGAACATCATGACGCGCGCGCCGTGAACGTCATGACGCGGGCGTCGAACATCATGACGCGCGCGCCGTGAACGTCATGACGCGCGCGTCGAACATCATGACGCGCGCGCCGTCGAACGCCTCCAAGTTCACGACGCGCGTCGAACGCTTCGGAACGCGCGTCGAACGCTTCCAAGTTCACGACGCGCGTCGAACGCCTCCGACATCATGACGCACGTCGAACGCTCCCAAATGCGTGGCGCGCACCGAACGCCTCCAAGTTCACGGCGCGCGCCAAACGCCTCCAAGTTCACGAGGCGCGTCAAATGCCTCCAAGTTCACCACGCGCGCGGAACGCCTCCAAGTTCCCAAATGTGTGGCGCGCGGAACGCCTCCAAGTTCGCGGCGCGCGCGGAACGCCTCCAAGTTCGCGGCGCGCGCGGAACGCCTCCAAGTTCGCCGCGCGCGCGGAACGCCTCCAAGTTCGCGGCGCGCGCGGAACGCCTCCAAGTTCGCCGCGCGCGCGGAACGCCTCCAAGTTCGTGGAACGCCTCCAAGTGCGCGGCGCGCGCGGAACGCCTCCAAGTTCGCGGCGCGCGCCGAACGCCTCCAAGTTCGCGGAACGCCTCCAAGTGCGCGGCGCGCGCGGAACGCCTCCAAGTTCGCGGCGCGCGCCGAACGCCTCCGACATCATGACGCGCGTCGAACGCTCCCAAATGCATGGCTACGCTAGAATATGGTTAGGTATCAATTTTTAATTATGGGAGTTGTTATTTGCAGATCATAAATGTTTATCCGCAAACTAATTTTTTCTAGTTTACAAATTGTTATCTGCAGATCAATTTTAGACTTGAGCATTCGATATCTTTGTTCTCTTGAGCAGGGCCCGACAACGAAGGAACATCTCAAATGATCTTTTGAGCACTTCAATGTGTGCACGGATAGTGATTCATAAAATAAATGCGCGGATAGAGACCGAGTTGAGGAAGAAAGTTGATTTCTTCATCGTCCATGCGATTTCCGTTTGTTTTGGAAGATTTAGATAGATAGGGTTACTCTCTCCCAAACAAACCGAAATCGCATGAACGGTGAAGAAATCATCTTTCTTCCTCAACTCGGCCTCTATATGCGCATTTATTTTACGAATCACGATCCGTGCACACATTGAAGTGCTCAAAAGATCATCAGAGATGTTACTTCGTTGTCGGGTCCTGCTCAGAGAACAAAAATATCAAATTCTCAAGTCTAAAATTGGTCTGTGGAAAACAATTTGTAAATTAGAAAAAATTCGTCCGTGAATAGACATTCATGATCTGCGAATAACAATTGCATAGATTATAAATCAAAATTGATCATATAACGCCTAGAAATATACCCTAATTAAAAATTAAGTCTATCATCAAATTAAATTAAAATATATGTAAGATAGAAGAAACATTATATTTGACCGCCTTTGAACAAGGAAAAAAAGGCAAGTAGATGCTTCTAAAGATATTTTCGAAGCTTCACACATGCCACATGGCAATCATTTATAGATTTTTTTAAATATTCTTATCATAAAATATTTAATTGATAAATGACTCATCATTTCTCTTCTACATTTATATTATTATTTTACAACAATTGGAGTTGCTAAAATGTATTTTAGGCTTTATTTTACAACAATATTGAAGAGGATTAAAATAAATAAATTGTTTTTAGCTACCACGTGTCTATATAATTTATTTATAAAATCTTAATATGCCGCAACTAAAGTCAATTTTATAAGTAAGACAGCTGATTATTCTCCCACTGCTTTCCATCACTGCTTCTCCAGTCGCCCCCACCCCGCCAAACAGAGCCGAAGGGGCTAGCTTCTCAAGCTTTTTTTTGACAGCCGTGATGTTTTAGCGAATTATAATCGTAAATACAGTCGTGAAAGTTTGCATGGGTTTGAAACATTCGGTGCCAGTTTTTTTGGACCAAAATTTTACATTACTAAGTGCAGGCGATCATGACATCTAAAGCTTGACCATATTGGACGTAAAATATCATTTTATTTAAATTGTATGTATTTTTCATAATTAGGTTCACAACTGTTGTGCTCCCCTTAATGTTTATGCTATCTTTAACTTATTATAATTTTAATATCCTAATTTATTAATAATGGATAGAATGATCGAGGATGTTCGAAATTAATAACGATTTAAAATTATAAAACTTTAATTTTTATTAATTAAGATTTTATAAATAAATTATCCATGAGTTAAATAGCTACCTTGTAAGAAGATGATATTCTAGTCATGATGGATTTGCTATTTGTTAAGCATAATTTGGGGGCTGGTTATATAATTTGGTACATTTTTTATATAAATAATTCATTATGAATTATACACTCATAGAAGAAGATCATCTTATAAATTAGTTCATAAATATAAAACTAAGCAGAAATAAGAATCTCGCGGCTGCTAATTAATCTCCATTGACTTCATCTCCGGCGTCATACTCGTGCAAAATGCGTTGAATCTGAAAAATGCGTGACCAAGAGTATTTTTTTTTTTAAATTTCATTTTAAAGAGAAAAAAAGCGTTGAATATGAAAATTCAATGATAAAGACCTCGTAAAAATGTAATAGGACCTTAAATATGAGAATCGCAGGTCATTACTCGTGTAAACTAATTTTTCGTAAACTCAACGCGCGCACTCAAAAACTATCTTTTTAATAAGAAAACAACGCCCTAACCGTCATGTGCACTACAAATTAAAGCCATACTTTTCCTTATACTTACGCCGTACCACATGATCCATGCACCGAACTCTATAGGTCATATATGGAACTGTATTGAGATCTTCTCCGTGCTATCAATTTCGCGGTGCAGATTTATTTTTTCCTTATCCGACATGTTCAGTAATCCTATCGTTTTTTTTCATATAACCAAAATAAATGTACGCCTCTATTTGGTCAAAATGGAGAGGATTATTTGATAGTTAGTCGGGCATGATGAATAAGGCTCCGTTTGGCGCGGGGTTTTTTGGACTGATGTGTTAGGAAATCACCACAGATATTCCAACACCGAGAGCAAAAGGAACATAAACGAAAACAAACAAAAAAGGAGAGAATCAATCGCACCGAACACAAGATTTTTTTACGTGGAAAGCATCAAAGAAATAAAGATACTT
Organism: Dactylorhiza incarnata; assembly: GCA_033032865.1. Lineage (NCBI taxonomy): Eukaryota > Viridiplantae > Streptophyta > Magnoliopsida > Asparagales > Orchidaceae > Dactylorhiza > Dactylorhiza incarnata. The sequence continues at coordinate 533,080 of JAWHQI010000505.1, read as the reverse complement.
TAGAACATAAAAGTGGACGTTCATTAGATGAGGTCGGGCATTCACGAAAGACGGTTCATAGTCACCTCATTCACGACGGCTACCGCCATATATGTCAAATGGGGAGAAATTTGTTGGTACGCGGAGCGCACGAATCTTCTTGTGCGGGGAAAAATCTGACCGTAAAAATCGATAATCTGACAGTTAAAATATAATCCATCCGAAAAATCTAATTGGATTTTTTCAATCGAAAAATCCAGTCCGATACAAATTCAAGTCGGATTTTCCTCATCAAAATTATGATTGCACTATTTTGACAGTCAAATTTTTTCCCGCACAAAATTTAAGAATCATGCGCTCCGCATACAAAAAAAATATCTAGTCAAACAGAGCCTAAATAATACGCCGAGGTTAGAAAACTCAGTGTCCGGGTCACACCTAAGAAGGCAATTGTTTTTTTATGGGTGTCCGTACAGGCAGACGACCCCAATACAATAGGTCGGGGGTCGGTAAATTATTTATGATAATTAAGAATTGGTTAATCACACGTAATACAAAATTAATTAGTTAATTAATTGAACCGGCCAATTAAGTTGATTAATTAACAAGCGATTTGACAAATTCGAACACGTCATAATCACCGTACGTAATTAATAAAGCCGATTGTTATCCGCACTAGTTTTGACTATCCGCACTCTTTTTGTATGAGTTATTACACGCCTTTTGAAATTTATCTTGTACATGCATTTTTAGGAAAAGTGATAATCACAAAAGTTGTAGGTCTCATCTAGATCTACAACTTACGTGTTAAACACTTTTCCTAAAAATGCACGCACAAGACGTATTGCCGCCTTAATTAAAATATGTGCGTAACTATAGCGAATATTTGGAAATGTGTCTTGTACATGCAATTTTAGGAAAAATGTTTAACACAAAAGTTGTAGATCTCGTCCGACGAGATCTACAACTTTAGTGTTGAACACTTTTCCTAAAAATGTATGTACAAGACGTATTTCTAAATGAAACGTAATAACTCATACAAAAAGAGTACGAATAGTCAAATCTATAGTGCGGATAACAATCGCCTTAATAAAATAGAACCCATCCCAATAATATAGGTTTCCATTAAAGTAGGATATAAACGGTTCATGACACATATGATTCCATTAAGTGCCCGTTTGGTTAGACTTATTAGGTGCGGTGCTTATGAAACGCACCGCGATTTCATGAGTTATTTCCGTTTGGCGCGGCTCTTCTCCCAATCGGCGTTTAATTAACTCCGCGCTTTTCTTCTGCCACCCATCCGTGCAGATTTATCGCGTCCAGCCGCAAAAGCAATGCAGGGTTCCGTCTTCCCCCATAACCTAGCGCGAGAGCAGCTCCCCGATACCTCTCCTCTCTTCTTCCTCGCTCGATCCCTCCCGACGATGACTCCTCCCGGCGGCGATTACTCGCGTCCAGCAGCAAAAGCAACGCAGGGTTGTCTTCCCCCATAACCTAGCGCGAGAGCAGCTCCCTGATACCTCTCCTCTCTTCTTCCTCGCTCGATCCCTCCCGACGATGACTTCCTTTTGTTGCGCGATTCCTCCCGGTGGTGACTGCTTTTCCTCCTTGATCACCGTAGACGACGCCTCTCCTATTCTTCCTCGCTCGATCCCTCCCGTCGGCGGCAGCGATTAGGTAACGATGCTTCCTCCTTGCTGGATTGTTGCTTTCGATTCTTGGATTTGTGCAGTATTTGCGCAGTTTTTAAGAAATTTTTATTTGGTAACGATTTGATATTGATTTGTGCAGATTTTGTTAGGTGTATGTATGTGTGTGTGTGTTTTTGTTTGTTTGTTGTGTTTATTTGTGGTTTGTATTTGTTGTGTGTATGTGTGGTGTGTATGTTGGTGTGTGTATTTGTGTATGTGTGGTGTGTATGTATGTGTATTATGTATATGTGTTGTTTGTTGTGTGTGTATGTGTTGTGTGTGTGTGTTGTTGTTGTTTGTATGTGTATATTTGTTGTTGTTTGTGTGTGTATATTTGTTGTTGTTTGTGTGTGTGTGTGTTGGTGTGATGTGTGTGTTGGTGTATATATGTGTGTTGGTGTGTATGTGTGGTGTGTGTTGGTGTGTATGTGTGGTGTGTGTTGGTGTGTATGTATGTATATTATGTATATGTGTTGTTTGTTGTGTGTGTATGTATGTGTATATGTGTTGTTGTTTGTGTGTGTGTTGGTGTGATGTGTGTGTTGGTGTATATATGTGTGTTGGTGTGTATGTGTGATGTGTTAATGTATTTTATTTATATGTCCTGTCGTGTCTAGACTGACTCGGATAGCTTAACGGGTTCGTGTTACCTAGGACCCGGTCCTATGCTGGAAGTACTATATATATCCCATTCCATACTTAGATGGGGTATTGTAGAATACTTTGAGCAAACCCCCTATCATTCTCAAAGTAACGCTGCTAGGGTTTGCTCCGTGCGCTCTCTGCGATTCGCCGCTCTCGTTCCCGCTGTAGATCACGTTTTTCCGTCCTCACGTCGCCGCCTAGTTTCTCTCTGCGCCGATCTAGAGGTGGACGCGAAATCGTTCGCTGGTGGTCCTCTCGACCTCAACGTCGCCCGAAGGAGCTGATCCAGATCTTGCCGTGAGGAACAAGTCGACCGCCGCCGTCGCCCTCAATCGTTTTTTTTCTGTTCGGCGCTGGTGTCAGGCGTGTAGATCTGCAAAAAGGAGGAGCCCTGTCGCTGCTCTTCAGATTCGCAAAGCGACAGGAAGATTGCAAGTGCATCATCGAGATTTGCTGAAGCTCCCGTCCGCTCTCGTTCTCGATTATTTTCTGCTTGATCGAGAAGGAGAAACAGTAGATCTGGAGCCCGCTCTTGTTCGGGAAGAAGGTTCTCCTGTTGGCGTTGACACCAAATCCAGATTCAGATTCGCAACTTCTGAATCTTCCTCGTCACTCATTTTCCGCGATCCAGTGGAGAAGGAGAATCGTGGAGGTTCAGTTTTTTGAAGGAGGATCCTCTGTGCGAGAATCTTCTTTCTCAGTTCTGGAGAGCAAGAGGAGGAGATCATCGATCTCGGCTGGTGGTCATCTTTAACCTTGGATGCTGATCGCCGGCAACAGGGATCCACACTTTTTCTGGAGATTGCCGACACAAGAGACTTGCAACTCTCTCCTTTCCTGAACCTGATAGGGTTTTCGGTTCATTGGGAGAATAATCTACAGGCAGCTGGAATCATTCTTGTAGTCTCAAGTGTTGAAGCAGTCAACCACAATCCAAAGGAGGAATTCATCGTTGTCAAGAGTTTCTTGTTCCAGATCTGGGCTCACCAAGGAGGGGAGCTGATCCAGATTGGGTTCTTCTAGCTTCTTATGGTCTCGAGGAGCAGAAAATAATTTTTTCTAGATTGGATCCGAAGACCGCGTCTCGTCGCCGCGCCGCTCAGGTGATATTGTTTCAGTTTTACTGTTTCTAGCTTTAGAGAGATGCCGAAGGTCACATCCTACGACATCGTCAAGCTCCAGTCGTTCGATCTCTCCGACTTCCATGCTTGGAGACTGCACGTCCAGCTTGGAATGAATGAGCGAGAGATTTTCTATACTGTTTTGAGTGATTTCGACACAACCGAAGAGGATGTGGACGACTACCAGTGGAGAAAAGACGAAGATTTCTGTAGAGACTACCTCCTTAATTCACTCAACCCTAGACTCGCCTTGACCTACAGTGGTTATAAAACCGCAAAGGAGATTTGGGACCGCTTAAATGCGAACTTCCAGAAGGAAGAGGGATTGTCGAGGACTCTCCTCGGAGAAAGATTCTTCAACATGAAATTTAATCTAAACTCGACAATCACCTCCCAAATAATTGAACTGGAAGCCCTGCGTCAGAAGTTGGAGGACGATAAGTCTGGTATCTCTGATAATCTATTTGTGTGTTCTATTTTAAGCAAGCTACCTCCTGAGTGGTCGACCTTCAAGACTGAAATGCACAGGCTGAAGGAAAAGATCGCTCTCGATGAACTTAAAAGGTTCATCCATATTGAGGATCAAAACATTGCAGGGAAGAGACATGAACAAGGTGGGCAGTCCTCCCAGACTGTCAACTTTGTGTCTCGACCCAACAAGCCTCGTAGGAAGCCACCAGCGCCCAAAAGTGATGTCTCTACCCAATTAGAGCCTAAAAAGCCCTCTTTCAAAAAGAAGAGGGGAAAGTGCCACAATTGTGGTAAGTGGGGACATTGGGCGGCTGATTGCAAGGCCCCTAAGAAAAACAAGGAGGAAGCCACACAAAATGTGGCGAACATGCTGGCAGATGCTTCAGATCCCAAGTCCTTCGTGGCTATGATCGGGAGCAGTCACCGCAGTTCGTCTGCTAAGTGGTGGCTGGATAGCGGTGCTACCTGTCATGTGACGAATGACAGAGGATTACTGACTGAGGTTAAGGTGGTCAAGGAGAGAGTAGAGAACTGCAACGGAGGAGAGACTCAGGTGACCCATGCAGGGACAGCCGAGCTGGTTCTCTCGTCAGGTAAAAGTTTATTTTTAAAGAATGTTAAAGTAGTTTCAACATTAACTAAAAATCTGATTTCAATAAGTCTGCTAGACAAAGCTGGGATGACCTTCACAACTCAAAATGGTAGAATGACCCTTATGGTAAATTCACATTATTTTGGGTGTGCGTATCTGATCAACGGAATATATAGACTTAGCTTAAACAATGATAGCATCAACCAAGTAAGTTCGAACCTTATAGATCCTAAGTTGTTACATAACAGACTTGGACATGTGAACTATCGAAAGATGCTAGATCTAGCCAAGAGTCAAAACATTCCCTTAGATCTGTCGATTCGTTTTGACAAGTGCGAGGTGTGTGCTCAAACCAAAATTACTAGAAAGCCTTTCAGGTCAGTTTCTAGGAGCACAAAACTTCTTGAATTGATACATTCAGACCTCTGTGATTTCCGCAGTCATGCCACCAGAGGGGGAAGGAAGTATCTAATCACTTTCATAGACGACTTTTCTAGATATTGTCATGTGTCTCTGTTGAAATCGAAAGACGAAGCGTTTGAGGCATTCAAGACCTTTAAGTCTCGTGTTGAAAATCAGTTAAGCCTGAAAATTAAGAGATTTAGAAGTGATTGGGGAGGAGAATATACTGCTACTGGATTCAAGGAATTCTGTGCCTCTGAGGGAATAATTCTTGAAACCACAGCTCCTTACTCACCCCAGTCTAACGGTGTCGCCGAGCGTAAGAATAGGACTTTAACAGAAATGTTGAATTCCATGCTCCTAACAGCTGACATGCCTAATTCCTTTTGGGGAGAAGCAGTCCGCACTGCAAATCACATTCTAAATAGAGTACCTCACTCTCAGCTCACTTCTACACCGTATGAGCTGTGGCACGGTCATCCGTGCAGGTACGATACTCTAAAGACTTGGGGTTGTATTGCCTATGTGCGTATACAAGACCTTAAGAGGCCTAAGGTGGGACCTAAGACGACGACATGCGTCTATCTAGGTAGTGCGGAAGATAGTGCAGCAGACAGATTTCTCGATCTATCCACGAACACCGTGATAGAGTCTAGAGATGCCATATTTTTTGAAGACAAGTTCGTCAAAGATCATGGATTATCTGTCTCCGGGTCCAATGATATGATTACAGAATCTATCGCTGAACCTGAAGCTGGCCCTTCTGGCACTGCTCCCCAACCTATAGAGGTGAAACCTATTCCACTTAGAGCATCTACCAGAGAGAGAGTTCCTAAGGATTTTGGTGAGAATTTCATCACCTATCACTTAGAGGACGATCCATTCTCCTACCAAGAAGCAATGAGGTCTAGAGATTCGTTGATGTGGGCAGAAGCCATTGACGATGAGATGGACTCGCTATTACATAACAATACCTGGCATCTAGTTGACTTACCGAAAGGTGCTAAAGTCCTAGGATGCAAGTGGGTTTTAAAGAAGAAATTACATAGTGATGGATCTATAGCCAGGTATAAAGCGCGTCTCGTAGCTAAAGGTTATAAGCAACAAGGGGGAATTGACTATTTTGACGTCTACTCACCTGTGTGTCATCTATCGACTATCAGGATTCTTCTTGCATTAGCCTCTATTGAGAACTTTATAGTTCATCAGATGGACGTTAAAACTGCATTCTTAAATGGAGAGCTTAATGAAGAGATTTACATGACTCAACCTGAAGGTTATGTAAACAAAGATCAAAAAGACAAAGTGTGCAAACTCGATAAGTCAATCTATGGTCTTAAACAAGCACCTAAGATGTGGCATATGAAGTTTGATCAGGTGGTAAAGAGCATTGGATTCCAGTCCAGTCTCTCTAACAAATGCCTTTATTACCGCTCCTTGTCAAATCAAACAGTCATCATATGCTTATATGTGGATGATTTGTTGATTTTAGGGTCTAATCTTGCTGCAGTTAGGGATGTTAAATTCACTCTGGCAGAAGTATTTGACATGAAGGATCTCGGTCTTGTTGATACCCTGTTAGGTATGAAGGTTAGAGTTGACAAGGGTCGAATTACTCTTAGCCAGGCTCACTATGTTGAGCAACTTCTCTCTACCTGGGGATATGATAAGAGTAGGCCGATTGAGACACCGTTTGACCACAATGTTAAGTTGAGTCCTAATCTAGAGGCCAGCATTGATCAAGTCAAATATTCCAAAATAATTGGTAGTCTCATGTACGCTACAACTTGTACGAGGCCAGACATTGCTTTCTCGGTTAGCGCGCTGAGTCGTTTTACCAGTAGTCCTGGCAAAGAGCATTGGGTTGCCCTAGATAGGTGTTGAGATACCTTCGAGGTACTGCTAACTATGCTCTGTGCTACACTGGTTACCCACCTACCGTGGAAGGACATTCTGATGCCTCGTGGTGTTCAGAAGTCGGGAACAGCAAGTCCACCAGTGGATACATATTCACCTTGGGAGGAGCTGCTATCACTTGGAAATCCAAAAGACAGACCTGTATAGCTTTGTCATCCATGGAGGCCGAGTTGTTTGCCTTAGCTTCGGCTGGAGAAGAGGCAGACTGGATCAGAAACTTGATTTTAGACATTCCCCTGTCTAAGTTACAAGTCAACTCGTTGAGCTTATATTGTGATAATCAAGCAGCAGTTCAAGTCGTTATGAATACCCTATATAATACTAAAAGGCGACATGTACGACTGAGACATGCGTTGTTGAATTATCTGAAAGAACAAGGAGTCATCACTTTGATTGATGTACGCTCATAGGATAACCTTGCTGATCCACTGACGAAAGGAATGCCCAAAGATCGGTTAATTAAAACAGTGGGGGAAATGGGACTAAAGGCGATTTAGTTCGGTCTTAGTTCGGTATCAGGCGATTCAGTTCAGCCTTAGTTCAGACGTTTTGATTATTCCACATTTCCTTGTCAATGCAAGTATGTTGTGGTCCGCTGATGTTCTTGGTTGCTGAGCTCGGATCTGGTAAGTTGTTTCATTCCAAACTTGATGTTAACAGCTTCATCGGATTCGGCTTTTGCCTTGGAGGCGAGTGTTATTCCAAACTTGATAACACAATCTGACTTGGTTTGTCTCTTCTTCTGAAGATTGGTTCCATTCCAAACTTGATGAGTTCCAATTGACTTTAGAAGAGCAGTAACCGTGACATTCCATATAGGATTACAAATATAGCTACAATGTCCAGAAGTCTGATAATCGTTTCATTTGGAAACAGATAACAAATTCTGAGGTTAAACTATAATACTCTGTGAACGTGTCCTCCCAGCCAAATTAAATAATAATCAATACTAAGTTTTATGTTAAAACTAGATATCTGCAAATTGCAAAAGGATAGAATTCATTCTAAAATGAAATTCTCTGTTGAATTGCAGGAGTTTCTGGGATAGGAGGAGCACTGGTTGTCTGGGATCCGGAGAAGGATGATCTTTTGGATGTTTAGCCTGTTTGAGTGTTATTTTGTTTAGATCCTGTACTTCTGTTCAGAGCACTGTTTAGCTCTTATTTTATAGCACTGTTTGTTTGGACTTTTAGATCTCTGCTTGTTTTGGGACACCAGGTGTTTAGGGCCTGTGTCTCGATTGTACCTGAGACATTTGTGTTGCAGCTGGGTTTTTATTTACTTATGCATGCATGCTATTTTGCTTTATAGTCCGATTTTATCTTAAACAGGTGCTGGACACGGTTGTGTATGTCTCACTTCTGGTTGAATATTACACAAACCACCCTCTACCCGAAGTCTGGTTTCACGACGGACATAGGAGGAGATTGTTAATGTATTTTATTTATATGTCCTGTCTCTAGACTGACTCGGATAGCTTAACGGGTTCGTGTTACCTAGGACCCGGTCCTATGCTGGAAGTACTATATATATCCCATTCCATACTTAGATGGGGTATTGTAGAATACTTTGAGCAAACCCCCTATCATGATGTGTATGTTTGTGTGTATGTGTGATGTGTATGTTGGTGTGTATGTGTGTTGGTGTATATATTTGTGTGTGTATGTCTGTTGGTGTGTATGTGTGATGTGTATGTTGGTGTGTATGTGTGTCTACTCTGAATGTTTGTCTTATTTCAATGTATGAATGTGCAACTTATTTTGTTTTTTAAGGATGGGCAAACCAAAAGAGGGTGAGGTGGTTGCTATGTGGGACACTTCAGATGTCTTGCTCTTCTGTGATTTATGTATTAAAGAGATAGAGCTTGGGAATAGACCTACCACACATTATAATTAATAAAGAGGGTTGGAGTAATTTGATGAAAAAATTTGAAGAACTGACTGGAAAAAAATATGATAAAGTCCAACTTAAAAATAAATGGGATCATTTGAAGAAGGAGTGGAAATTATGGACGGAGTTGAAACATGGTGAGACCGGTTTAGGTTGGAATGCATCAAGAAAGACTATAGACGTCTCAGACGAGTGGTGGGACGAAAGATTGAAGGTACTAATTTATTTTTCTGATATTTGATGAGAAAAAAAATTCACTCAAAACTTCGTTTTGTTTCCAAACAACTTTTTCAAAACTCCGTTTTACAAACTCAATTTTCCAGAATCAGCAATTTTTTATCCAAACAATTTTTTAGCAAAACTCCGTTTTCCAAAATCAGCACTTTCCTATCAACAGCTTTTCATCAGCAGCTTTCCATCAGCAACAGCCCAACCAAACAGAGTAAGAAAAATTTTTAGGTGAGTATCTCTCACCTAAAAATAGGTGCGAGAGATAAATAGGCGATTTTGGACTGAACCGGGCCCCACGCCTTTACGATTCCTTTTTGTGCAAGACGGCTCCCCTCTGAAACCTCGTCTCCCACGACGGCGATTTTGACGGCCCTTCGTCTTCCTTCTCGAGCAGCGGCAACCTGAACTCCGGCGTACAAAACAAAGAAAGTGCGCGACCTCCTAATTCAGAGGAACATTAGTAGCCGACAGGGGCGGATCTAGGGGGGGGGGCGGGGGCCCGGGCCCCCCCCAAGAATTTTGCAAAAGTATTAGTAGGTTTGGATTCCTCTCATCGTGCCAATGAGTTTTGACTACTTACACGTCAAAAACGGTGTCCGGATGAGGGAGAAATGTCTCCGAGAAGATGAAGATTTTCATTTTTTTATGAGAGGAAAACTATGCTTGGCTCCCCTTCTACGAAGCCGCTGCCATTTTGATCCGCCCTGCTTCGATTCCCGCAATCGTGCAGTGGCCTCTACGTCAGTAGAAGAGCACACAAAAATTTGTGTCGTCAACAGCAAGAGCGTTGACGCCTCCCAGTATGGTCGACGTGTCTGTTCCCTACATTTGCTGTCTTTTGCGCCTCCATGATCCTTATCGTCATCGACGAAGATAACCATTTGGTAAACGACGCACTTGTCAAGGGAAAGCAACAACGCACGTCATTATGTTTTCAATCTGTCGTGGTCCTGTCGTCCCCAACCACAGCTAAAGCCTCCATCAATCTCCCCTTTCGGTGCCCAGCGACTCCTGCTCGCTACTCACGAGATCTTTGTTGTTCGAATCTGCCCAATCACTCACGTGTGTCGTTCAACATCGTCCAGGTCAACCACAATTTATAGTAATAGAAGCATTAGAAGAGACAAGTCCACAAATCACATTAAGGATATATAAATTACAAGATTACATTGTCCACGATGAGAAAGAACTAAACGAATAAGGGCTTATGCCCGGTACATGTTCAAATATAGTGCAACAACACTCTCACTCTGCATCTATGCGGAAGCTGTCAAACCCTGTATTCATGCATCTGTAGCTGCTACTGCGACGACGTGTAGTGGTTGCTCTGCTTCATCCCGTCTTCCTGTCCTGTCTCTTAAACGGGGTCCTGCTGTTCCGACACATCATCCCTAAAATGATGAGGTCCACCGACCGTCAGTCTATAAGACTCAGCATATTCCTCACCGTCTCCACCTGCGACTCCTAGGCACCGTGCGGGGGGAGGAAGCGGAGGACATTAAAGGGTAAATCAAAAGTAGGTGACATGCGGCTAGACTAGTAGGGTTTATAATTACTGAACATTTAATGATAACAATTCTATGCTAGCAGAGTATAGTGTGACAGCAATAAGTAAAAGACAATGCAATATAAAGAAGCAGGTATAATAAATAAGAGCAGCTACGAATGTAACCTTAACTTATATGCATACACAAAAACACATAAGTTAAGGGATCTGGCACTAAGGTAAACTCATCACATAAAAGAGTCCATACTAATTTATACGATGAGGTTTCAGATTTATGCAAGAATGTTATGCTATGATATGCAATGCAATGTTGCAACTCACGCACACGACTCTGTACGTACAGACCTTTAGTTCCCACTTTTCGGAGGTAGCTAACCTCTCGGGAACCTCCCGTCGTGGTCAAACGGTGGCAGAGGAGCTGGCGTCTCCTCACCTAGGTGGGTAAGTCACACTACCAGACCTAGGCCCTAACGTACGTTGTGATACCGGTACCCGGTACTCACGAGCTCCTGCGTACTAAACTGAATTGGCCAGGCAGGGTTTAGGGAATCCGTCCCGTCGGACGCGCAGTAAAATAACCTGGCCCCTAATCAAACCACTAGCACTGTCGAGTCAACGAACTGCTGTCGGTTTGACGACTAAGCCAGAACCGAAGACCCACCACATCTTATGCACATGCAATTATGTATTATCTCGTACCACCGAGCCTTCAACTCATAATTCTTAAACCAACATTAATAAAAAATCAAGCCAACCGCTCGCAGGACTATCTCAGTCCTTCCTTATAACCCGAGCCTACCGCTCGCAGAACTATCCCAGTCCTTCCTTATAACCCGAGCCTACCGCCCGCAGGACTATCCCAGTTCTTCCTTATAACCCGAGCCTACCGCTCGCAGGACTATCCCAGTCCTTCCTTATAATCCGAGCCTACCGCTCGCAGGACTATCTCAGTCATTCCTTATAACCCGAGCCTACCGCTCGCAGGATTATCCCAGTCCTTCCTTATAACCCGAGTCTACCGCTTGCAGGACTATCATAGTCCTTCCTTATAACCCGAGCCTACCGCTCGCAGGACTATCCCAGTCCTTCCTTATAACCCAAGCCTACCGCTCGCAGGACTATCCCAGTCCTTCCTTATAACCCAAGCCTACCGCTCGCAGGACTATCCCAGTCCTTATTCCTTATAACCCGACCCTACTGCTCGCGGCACTACCCTAGTCCTTCCTCATAACCCGAGCCTACCGCTCGCAGGACTATCCCAGTCCTTCCTTATAACCCGAGCCTACCGCTCGCAGGACTATCCCAATCCTTATTCCTTTCCCTCCCAAATTTGGGAGGGGGATTATATTTCCAGTTCTCCTACTTTACTACTTTTGTCTATTATTAGTTGATCTCAGAGGCTTGCGGTGAATCATGGATTTCCCGTGGATTACCCGGTGAAGGGCTCGCAACGGTACTAGGGAATGCGATGGTGACTGAAGCCCAAGTTCTCCTTTCCAGGATATTTACTCTTATTGGTTTCTACCCATTCTTATATGCCCATTTGCTCTCCAATTGCTCTAAAATCCTATGGTGGATTACCATTTGACTCGGGCAGACATGTGTCGGTGTTCTATTGAACACCGAACCATGTCCTACCTAGTGACCGACTAATTCCTTGTGTCATCTCTCAATCACAACTTGCACTTCCTGCTAAATCATTCTTCACCTTCCCTAATAGGCCCTTGTCAAATTCTTGAATTGATAGTTTTACTAAACACACCCCTGTCTTCACTTTCGTTGTCTGCCTTTGGTGATTAATCCTCCAACCTAATTGGGCATATGCAAATCTCTTAGAGTTAATAACTCTAGGGGTGGTGACCATAAGGAAGGGGTCTGAATCTATGTTCTCAGTTTCTACTGTTCGCAGACCAAGATGAGATTGAACTAGGTTTGACTCTTAAGACGCAACCTTGGCCCTATCATGTCCTAATGAGTTCCAAGTTCTTACCATAGGTTCTCAATGAGTAATGATCTAACAACCTCAAATCCTACATTTCATACTCTTCCAGGGAATCCTTAATCATAGTTTCTATTCAAATAAATGGGGTGAAAGTAAAGTTTTACGCAACAAGTATCATCTACAGATCTCTATAAATTATGATGAATTCACAATAGTATAGTATTGGTCTAAAAACCACAAACCCTAAGTTTCACATTTTTCCAGGGTTTATTTAACCATGATTTCTATTTAACATGAATGAGGTGCAAATAAGGATTTACATAACAAGTATCATCTACTGATCTCTATAAATTCTGATAAATTCACAATAGCATAATATTGGTCTAAAAACCTCAAACCCTAAGTTTCACATTTTTCTAGGGATTATTTAACAATGATTTCTATTTAACATGAGTGAGGTGCAAATAATGATTTACACAACAAGTATCATCTACAAATCTCTATAAATTCTGATAAATTCATAATGACATAAAATTGGCCTAAAAACCTCAAACCCTAAGTTTCACATTTTTCCAGGGATTATTCAACCATGATTTCTATTTAACATGGATGTGGTGCAAATAAGAATTTACACAACAAGTATCATCTATATATCTCTATAAATTCTGCTAAATTCACAATAGTATAATATTGGTCTAAAAACCTCAAACCCTATGTTTCACATTTTTTCAGGGATTATTTAACCATGATTTTTATTTAACATGAATGAGGTGCAAATAAGGATTTACACAACAAGTATCATCTACAGATCTCTATAAATTCTGATAAATTCACAATGACATAATATTGGTCTAAAAACATCAAACCCTAAGTTTCACATTTTTCCAGGGTTTATTTAACCATGATTTCTATTTGACATGAGTGGGGTGCAAATAAGGATTTACACAACAAGTATCATCTATAGATTTCTATAAATTCTGATAAATTCACAATAGCATAATATTGGTCTAAAAACCTCAAACCCTAAGTTTCACATTTTTCCAGGGATTATTTAACCATGATTTCTATTTAACATGAGTGGGGTGCAAATAAGGATTTACACAACAAGTATCATCTACAGATCTCTATAAATTCTGATAAATTCACAATAACATAATATTGGTCTACAGACCTCAAACCCTAAGTTTCACATTTTTCTAGGGTTTATTTAACCATGATTTCTATTTAACATGAGTGGGGTGCAAATAAGGATTTATACAACAAGTATCATCTACAGATCTCTATAAATTCTGATAAATTCACAATAGCATAATATTAGTATAAAAACCTCAAAGCCTAAGTTTCACATTTTTCCAGGGACTATTTGACCATGATTTCTATTTAATCAAATAAATTATCCATGGAGGGCATTTCAAAACTTGTAAAGAAACTAACCTAAATTTTCATCTAGACCACATGAGATCACTTCTACTGATGTGTCTCATAATAATACTACACTTTCCAGAGATTCAACATTCTCTATATATAAAATTTTTCAACAATTACATAAATTGCACATGAAGGTCATTTCATAATTTGTAAAGGAGCAACCCTAGCTTTTCATCTAAAACACATGAGATTGTTTCTAAGGATACATAATGTCATAAAAAGGCTATGTCTAGAAGGTGAGATTTTTCCTAATTGTTTTAACATCATAAATTTCATTAATTTACAAGTGTGACCAATTAAATTAATTTGATAAACCTAAAGTATCTTGCTCCAAAGGCCTCCAAAACTCAAGGGTTGGGATTGCTATGTCACCCCACTTGCATGGCTAAGGTTTTAGTGACATGCAAGGTGATTTTTACCCTCAATCCCATCTAAAACTTCATTAAACCAAAAATGGCTATTAGCACCCCAATTTCCCTTTTAAGTAGAGACATGCAATGAGAATTTACCCTACATGCTGAGATCCATTTGGTATCAAATTTTGACCATAGGCTAATACTGGCTAAATGGGTATGACATCCAAATTTGAGGTCATTTGGAGTTATATACATCTAAAAATATCACTTATTTGATTTTACATATTTTAGATAAAACCTTAGAAAAATCATCACCTAAAAATTTGATTTTTTTTGGGTGCAAGCTAGATATATGTCACATGCATGCATGGCCAAAATCTCAAGTCCATCTGACTTATATTTTTAAAATATATACACCAAATAATTTCTGGTTTCTATTTTGACCAGCCTCACTAAAATGAGTGTTGTAGGTCCTACATTAATCCAAATGGTCTGATTCAACTTCCAAATGAAAGTCGACCTCCAGATCTATAATTCCTATCTCTGGACATTTTTCAAAATATGGCCTCTAAGGGCCTTAAATTTTGCTTCCAAAATTGGGTAAATAATGTGACAGATTGTATAAAACATGTATTAAATATATACTGGTCTGCGATTAGCGCAGCCCGCCAGATCTAACGGTCCAGGGATCGTCTTCCCCGATGAGCCAAGGGCTCAGATTCGCCGTGGCCGGGCCATTTTGCGGGCTGTTTTTCGGCCAACTGAGGCCGTCTCCAGCCAAACGCCCAAGCCACCACCTTCACTTGACATAGGGCTTCCGTTTGGCGGTGGCCGTTTGGCCGGAGGTGGCCGGAGGTGCTCTCCGGCATGTGCATTTTTTCGGCCAAGAACAGTAAAAATTGGAAATGGTGGATCACCATTTCCTTGATAATTTTGAAAGGGGAAGAATTATAGGACTAGCACGGGAGGAGGGGGAAAGGAACGTTGCCTGATTGGGGCTTGGGGAGGGGAAATTCTTTACTTTCCATGGCCGAAATCGTGAGGTCAGCCCTTGCTCGAACATCACCACCAGTGCACGATCCTTCTCAGGAACTTAGGGTTTTGAGTGCTCTCTGAGTTCTGAAGCTAATGGTGGCTCGAATTGGAGGAATGAGTGTGCTTATGGCCTCTTGCCATTAAAGGCTAGGCCGGACATCTCCCATGGCCGTCCAATTCAGCCAGTGCATGGCTAGGTTGACTTCCCAAAGCTGGGGAAATCAATTCCCCAGCTCAGGGCTGCAGAATGAGGAGGGAATTGGGTGCCATGTGGCACCCATTCCCTCTTTTCCTCCTCTTTCCCATCCTTGTCTTCTTCCCCCACTTTTGACACTTGGAAAAGGCCTCCTTTTCCCCAATTTCGAATTCCAACATGCTTATGGTCTGGTCACCATGTGGGTTGACCACTTGAGCCTTGGGATTGGGCTAAGACCACTTGATTTGAGTTTTGGGCTCACTTGACCCAAATAGGCCAAATTGGGGATCATTGGGGTTGGGCTTGACTCAAGCTCACACCACTAAATGTGGATGACCCACATTATTTTCTTGGACCCTATGGACTCACTCCAAGAGGAATTGAGTCATGGTGGGGTCATATGGGGCATAATTGCACAAAATTGCCTATATGGCAATTTGGGCATTTGGGTGATTTTGTCCCAGCCCCACAAAATTGATGGTGCACTTTGGTTTACTTAGGTCTCATTTACTCTCCTTAGTGTCTAGAGAGGGTTGTATTAGGTCAATTTGGCCAATTTGGGGCCAATTGAACCTTACAGGGCACAAGTTATAATTTGGGCAAATTGGTAATTTTTGCCCAATTCCCCAAAACTGGCTTATCCCAATGGTCCAATGTGGAACCATTAGACTCCCTAAGTGGTCTAAGAGTGTTAGGGATGATCAATTTGATCATTTGAATCCTAATTGACCCTTAATAGGGATGGTTGACCTATTTAAGCTAAAGTTGACTTTGGCCAAATTGATCAATTGGGTTGACCCCAATGAGTCCTAAATGACCCAAGGGATTCCCTAAGGGGTGTAGGGAGAGTTGGTGGGGCCCACTTGTCATTTTGAAGATCAATTATCAAGCCCTAAGTTTTGGGCCCAATTTGGCTATGTGCACACCAAAGTGATTTTTACCTATTCACCTTGGTTCTTAAGACCATTTTGGCCTCTTAGAGCAATGTCATGACCTTAGCATGACAAAATTCATCTTAGGGGTCTAGTTGTTCTGGGGATGTTACACATTTGCTCTTGTTGTCTTGATGGTGCAAAAGGATCAGGGGTCCGTTCTAATTGTGAAATTGAAGGACACGGGGTCCGTTCACTTCGTTGAAAAGGGTCGGAGTCCCACTGTTGGGAGCTGAACACTTCGCTGGACAAGGACGCAGTCCCACTGTGGGGAGTCGAACACTTTGCTGGAAAAGACTGGAGTCCCACTGCAGGGAGCCGAACACTTTGCTGGAAAAGGCCGAAGTCCTACTGCGGGGAGCCGAACACTTTGCTGGAAAAGATCGGAGTCCCACTGCGGGGAGTCGAACACTTTGCTGTAAAAGGTCGGAGTCCCACTGTGGGGAGCCAAATACTTTGTTGGAAAAGGCAGAGTCCCACTACGGGGAGCCAAACACTTTGCTGGAAAAGGTCGGGGTCCTACTGCGGGGAGCCAAACACTTTGTTGGAAAAGGTCGGGGTCCCACTGCAGGGAGCCGAACACTGTTGGAAAAGCCTGATGTCCCACTGCGGGGAGACAAACACTTTGTTGGAAAAGGCCAGAGTCTCACTGCGGGGAGCCGAACACTTTGTTGGAAAAGACTGAAGTCCCACTGCGGGGAGCCGAACCACTTTGTTGGAAAAGGTCAGAGTCCCACTGCGAGGAGTCGAACACTTTGTTGATAAAATTAGGAAGCATGCAGTGAAATCGAAAATGACACTTGTTTTTCGTGCGCACGAGGAGGAACTCGTGGTTTATTACGTGGCTACTGGAAACATGAGATACTAGTAGAGATGTCAGATTCTCTGGTTCCATGGGTGGAGGCCAAGCCTGCTCCCGAGATGATCATTCCGGGGATTGCCCCCTGTAGACTTATCTTGGACTGGCCGATCTGGAGCTTGCGTTCCGCAAGAATTTCTCGAGGTGTCCTAGACAAATGAACTGTTCGATTTCTGCTTTTAGTTGGGTGTAATTCTCTGTGCTATGCTCGTGTCCTCGGTAATAGTCACAGTATTTAGATTGATCCCCGATTTCGGTGCGAGAGCCCTTGGCTTCTGAAGAGATGAATGATCGCGGATGGCGAGTAATACTTTTGTCCGTGAGGTATTGATGGGAGTGAAGGTCTGATGTTGGCGGTGCCCCCCGGCTCGGCGGGAGTCGTCGTGACGTCCGTCATTCCTCTTACGTTCCATAGACGAGTCATGTTCCTTTCTTTTTAGACTGCCTTCGAATTTTTGTCGATGAGCTTCTGTTGCCTCGTCTGCCGCTATCTGGGTCTCGATGCGGTGAACAAATTCTGGATAGTTGGACGGTGTTTCTCTCATCAGTGCTGTGTAGAATTCTAACATGCAACCGAACAACGGAATTACTAATTCCAATTCCCGTGACAAAATTTCTGCATTCAACCGAACAACAAAATTGGAATTGACTTCAATTCAATTCATGCTGAAATTAGAATTGGGCTAATTCCAATTCATGCATCCCATTTCCTGCCAAACGAACAGAGTCGTATGGATCTGCCCATATAAATTAGAGTGGTGTTAAGTGCAACTCAGTTTTCGCTACATGCAAACATGAAAAAATAAATGAAAATATTATTTTATTGTATCTTAAGAATTGTTAGGTTCAAACCGCACCGGGAAAAAGCTAGATCAAAAAGCAGAGGAACCACGAGGACTATTCAACTTCTTTACGGGATGACCCATATGATGTTGTTGCTCTGGTTCGGGGCGCTTTAGATCTGTCTTCTCCAAATCGGCTTCCTTCTTACATGAAACATGCCGTTTTGATTCATTCAGCCGCGATTTTGTCCTTACCAACTCAAATCTGCTCCATAAAGACTTAAAGTGCCAGATTTGACTGTTGCGATTGAGCAGGCTGTTGATGTTCGTGTGCCGGTGGAGAAACGAAATAGGCGAGCTCGGGTTTTGGACATGGATCTCGCCGATGAAGCTCTTCTTCTCTGCTTTTTAGGATATGACGTGGTTTGCACATAATTTGTATCTACAAAATTGGTTTGTACTTAAAATTAATTGGTTTGCACCTAGCCAAATTTAATTTGCACTTAAAATCACTCGTAAATTATAAAAAACGTCAACTGAAAAAAGATGGCGATTGTTATCCGCACTAGAGTTTTGGCTATCCACACTCTTTTTGTACAGGTTATTACGCGCCTTTTGGAAATACGTCTTGTACATGCATTTTTAGGAAAAGTGATTAACACGAAAGTTTTAGATCTCATCGAGTCGATGAGATCTACAACTTTCGTGTTGAACACTTTTCCTAAAAATGCACGCACAAGACATATTGCCGCCCTGATTGAAAGATGTGCGTAACTCTAGCGAATTTTTGGAAATACGTCTTGTACATGCATTTTTAGGAAAAGTGTTCAACACGAAAGTTGTAGATCTCGACGCTGCAACTTTCGTGTTGAACACTTTTCCTAAAAAAGCATGTGCAAGACGTATTTCCAAAATACACGTAATAACAATCGCCCAAAAGATTCCATGCGCTCAAGCCGCCTCTTTGCATTGAGAAACACGTGCAGTGCGACGTCACCAGCCTTGCCGTCGACACAACAATGGCCGTCTGATCCCGGGACCCAATTTACAATGGCCGTCTGATCCCGGGACCCAATTTCCATTTATTCAACTCGGAAGGTGAACATTGGGTGATGCGGGGAAAATGGACGGCGGCCATGTATGGTACGATTATAAGGTCTGGATAGGGACGTTTTTATTTTTTTAATTATTTATTTATTTATTTATATATGTCGTTGCTCCATACTTCCCTGGTCGGTTTTAGTGGGCCACCCATAACCATTCTGATTCGCTCATAACATCCATTTTTTAATTCATTTGATACGTCGCTCTCTCTCTCTCTCTCTCTAAATGTAATTTTTTTTGCTTGATTAAATAATTATTAAATTACAATATTTTTGAAGTGATTGTCTTAAAAAAAAAAAAATAGGGGATTGTTAACCGCAGACCAAAAATGCATTTATTTTTTGTTTGATTAAGTAATTATTAAAGTACAATATTTTTGAAGTGATTGTCTTAAAAAAAATAGGGAATTGTTAACCGCAGATCAAAAATGGCTATTCGCAGATTAATAATAGCTCATTTTTGGGGTGTCCGAAAATAGCTATTCGCAGACCAATAATAGCTCTTTTTTGGGTGTCCGGAAATGATTATTCCAGATTTTTTTTCACTGATTTCTTCTTGCAGAAGGATATATTTGCAGTTAACATTGCCGACGAAGAAGGATCTCATCTGTTCGTCTGATTTCGCCGGTGTGTAATTTGTAAAGCTTTCGTTGTCGTCTCCTTTAAAAGCTTCCGCCCGCCAGCAATAATAGAGATTTTTTTCCACTGATTTCTTCTTGCTGGAGAATATATTTGCGGTTAACATTTCAAAAGTATTTTTATTTTTTATGTTGGTCTGCGAATAACAATAATCTCTGCGAATAACAAATTTAAGTTCCTTTGAAGCTGCGAATAGTAATAATCTGCGAATAGCTATTTTCGGTCTGCGGATAACAATCCCCTAAAAATAAAATGATGATCCTATTTTGGCAACTATGTCAGTGGCTGGTTCCAAGTCTGGGAGCAGTTCTCTCTCGGTCTTTGCTCTAAATATCAATAGCCTTTGGATCAGAGAAGTGAAAAAGACAGTTTCAAAATTGATGAAAAAATTGAGGTAATATTTGTATTAAGAACTTGTGTGTGGATATGCACTTACATGTTAAAAGCATGATTTGTGCATTGTTATCTTAAAATTTTTTATAAAAAAGCATGCACGTCTTATAAAGACTTTTAGAGTGTTTATTAATGGTGATTGTTATCCGCACTACAGTTTTGGCTATCCGCACTACAGTTTTGGCTATCCGCACTTTTTTGAATGTGTTATTACGCGCCTTTTGGAAATACGTCTTGTACATGCATTTTTAAGAAAAATGTTCAACACGAAAGTTGTAGATCTCGTCGAGATCTACAACTTTCGTGTTGAACATTTTTCCTAAAAATGCATGTACAATAAAAAATTCGCTATAGTTACGCACATATTTCAATCAGGGCGGCAATACGTCTTGTGCGTGCATTTTTAGGAAAAGTGTTCAACACGAAAGTTGTAGATCTCGATGTGATCTACAACTTTCGTGTTGATCATTTTTCCTAAAAATGCTTATACAAGACGTATTTCTAAATGGCGCGTTATAACTCATACAAAAAAGTGCGGATAGCCAAAACTGTAGTGCGGATAACGATCACCTTATATCCCCCCCCCCTCGCACTTCCTGTTCAGATCCCGGCTCCACGTCGTCCCTGTTCGTGAAGCCCTGCAGGTACTAGGGTTTGTTCCAACATTTTTTTCGGCCGTATTTTTCCTGTTTGGGGAGCTATTCTACATTTGTAGTGATGTTTTTGGTTTCCTATCTAGGATTTCTCCAACACTTCTTCCTTCTTTGGGTTTAATGGAGCATAAGAAATGTCCACCCGTAGATCTTCATGAAGACTCTATGGAACAACTTCCAGACGAAGGTATCGGTTTTTTCCTCATTACTTCCTCATGCATTTGGGTGGATTTTTTTTTGTGCACATGTTCTTCCAATCTTTCATGCATTTGGTGGCTTTTTTTTGGAATGTAGAAATCAAATTACTTTGCTATAAGGAGTCAACACCACTTACTCAAATTGATTTTGGAAGTCATTTTTCCACATCAAATTTATTTCCATGTAAAGAGGAGTTGATTGCATGGGTTAGAAATGTTGTAGTTGGGTTGAGATTTGTTATTACTATAAAAAGTGCTGATAAACTCACCAATCAGCTCAACCCAAGAGTATTTATTGGGTGTGATAGAGCGGGATATCGTGAAAATCAAAGGAAAAAAGGTTGGGTTAGAAAGAATATGAGAAAGTCCACCTCGAAGAAATGTGGTTGCTTGTTCTCTCTAAAAGGTCAAAAAAATGCACACGTAGATGAGTGAAGTTTGGATGTCATATGTGGGGTTCATAACCATGAGATGGTTCATTTAGAAGCTCATGTGTATGCATGTAGATTGGATATGAATGAGCAAAATGTTGTGCATGAAATGTACCAAGCCGGAGTGAAACCACGAAAAATTTTAACTGCCTTAAAGCAAAGAGATCCTTCGAACTACACCGTCTTGAGAACAATATACAATGAAAGTGCGAAAATGCGGAGGGAAGAACTACAAGGGGCAACACACATCCAATTCTTATATAAATGTATCACCGAAAGTGGGTATATTTGTTATAGCAGGATATCAAAAGAGAGTGACAATTTGGAGAGTTTGTTTTTTGCTCACCATGTATCTGTGCAGCTTAGTAAAATGTTTCATACTGTCTTTATCATGGATTGTACGTACAAGACAAATCGATATCGATTGCCGTTGTTGAGCATAGTTGGGGTTACTTCAACAAAGCAACGTTTTATGCAGCTTTCACATTCATTTCTAATGAAACACAAGAGAGTTATGCATGGGCACTAGATTGTTTCAAATCTGTTTTAGACCAACATTCAATGCCCCAGGTTATAGTAACTGATAGGGAAATAGCCTTGATGAATGCTATTGTATCAGTGTTTCCTCAAACTAAGAATATTTTATGCAAGTTACATATTAGTAGAAATATTTTGGCTAAATGCAAAAAGAATTTTAAATATGAGAAGGAATGGGAGAAATTTATGTGTTTTTGGCAACAAGTTGTGGATGCACAAACCGTTGATGGATTTAAAGAGAGTTTGGATCATTTGCTGCACAAGTACAATGACCATTATCCTATTGTTTGTTCATATGTGCTTAGCACTTGGATTTCACCGTACAAAGAATACTTTGTTTCAGCTTGGGTAGACAAGTTTCTACATTTGGATAACACCACAACAAATCGCGTTGAAAGTGGCCACAATCACTTAAAAAGATTCCTAGAGGTGTCAGTTGGGAACCTTACAACGGTATGGAAAACTTTTAATCAAATGATTTACTTGCAACACACGGAGATTAAGAGAGCATTTGGACATAGCTCAATTCAATGGAATAAAGAATTTGGTCATCCTTTATACTTTGAGCTGTTTGGGCGCATCTCTTTCACAGCTTTAGCGTTGATTAAAAAAGAGGAACTATCGGCTAGATCCGGGTGCATAAATGTCGGCGAGTGCATACACAGATGTAGACATGTATTGGGCTTACCATGTGCACATGACTTGATTCCATATATTTCACAATCAAACTCTAACATTGTTCACACTTGATATTCTACATCGTTGATATTGGAATGGTGGTTGCATCTTGCTATAACATTGTTTTTGTTCACTTATCTAAATATCAGTCGTTCACATTACTACCACTACATTCATCGTCGTCGGCTTCTCACAAGATAGTCTACATCAGATTTATCAATGAGAATCATTTTGTTCAATTGCAAATGCGTGAAGATTTTGCATTGCCTCCAACAATATCCCTTTGGCGAAAATATCGAGAAGAAAATGAAAGGGGATGGGATAAACTCAATGAAAATGAGCCGGTTAATTTGAAAAAATATTGAGAATGTACTTTTTTCCTAGTAATATTGAACTTACAACAAATATTTACAATATTATTTAGTCGGCTAATGAAGATTATTATTTTTATGCAGGCTGCTACTAACGATAACATGAAGTTTTGGAGGCACAAAATGATGGAACAAGGCTTTACAAAGTATTTTGTTGTGTGAAAGTGATACAACTAATTTTTGGCATTAACTAAAATGATTGTAACAATGCTTTACAAAATGATGGAAATTTTGATTAATTTTTATTTTTTTGCACATAACACAATGGTTTGCACTTATAATTTCATGGTTTGCACATAACCGTGGTTTGCACATAGCGAACTTTGGTTTGCACATATAATTCTTCTTTATTTAAGAGTGTTTCTTTGTGTTTAAAAAAAAATAAGGGAGTTGTTAAAGGCACCGCAGTTTTGGCTAGGCGCACCGCATTTTTTCCTAATTTTTTGCGCCTTCTGGAAATAAGCCTTGTACATGCATTTTTAGGAAAAGTGTTCAACATGAAAAAGTTGAACACTTTTCCTAAAAATGCATGTACAAAGCGTACTTTTGGAAATACTCCTTGTACATGAATTTTTAGGAAAAGTGTTCAACACGAAAGTTGTAGATCTCGTCGAAATCTACAACTTTCGTGTTGAACACTTTTCCTAAAAATGCATGTACATGACTTATATCCTGAAAGCGCGAAAAATTAGGAGAAAATGCGGTGCCCATAGCCAAAACTGCGGTGCCTTTAACAACTCCCAAAAATAAAACTCATGCTATTTTCTAAATGTTTGACTAGCCTCTATTTGGAAGAACCAATTCTTCAAAAAGATTGTTTTATGCAGGGTTCAAACAATGAATAAAAAGCATCGTACGGGAAAATAATTATACGGTACATTTACTCTCTAACAATAGGGAGTTCTATTCAAAAATAATATTTTATCATCATTTACAACTACTCCATCTTCAACCGTCACGAACGCACGATCCACCCATAGGGGAAAAAATTGTCCGTGCGTGTAACACATCAAAGATCACTGTGCGTTATACGCTATCAGACCGTCGCTTTCTACAAGTACGATTTTTTAAGCATGATTGATCGAAAATACAGTCGTATTTCAATGCGGCTGTATTACGCCTGTATTTTCGCAAAATTAAAAATCTCCACCGTAGGATCACAGATCATAGGACCGTACCTAATTATCTGTCCCCAAAGGGGCCCTTAATTTTTAATATTAATTACTATATAATTTAATTTTAATTATTATTAATTAAAATCTAGAGGAATGTCATATCTAAATATATACTTAGCTAATAATCAAACTTAGAAATATATATTGCGCAATGTGTAACAATGATAATATCACTAGAAATTGTGTTTCATCAAATACAAAAACAGAGGATATCTAAAGAGTGGTGTTGTGGACACACCATAAATGGCTATGGAGAGCCAATGACTATGTACAACCCAATATCGCTATGTACAACACAATATCACTATGTACAACCCAAAAATGGTTTGAGTTCAAATCTGGTAATTTTTTCCCGGGATATTTCTTTGTAGAGATGTTTATTTTGTTTGGTTTTCTTTCCATAACCGAACTGTTCTTCCATTGATGGCTTTGTGCCGATGTAAACATGAATTTTTCTCTGTAGAAGTTCCTGATTTATGGCTCTTCTTTGCAGGTTCATGATTGAGTTTTACATCAAAGTAAGGAGATCATTTTGAAAGGATTTGACTGCTTTTATAAGGGACTTGAGTCTTCTTAATTTCTGCAACTTTAGAGCTTGGAAATTCCATTAATGGTCAGTACAGTTATGTAATAAAACTTTAGCTGTCTCTGGAAATTAACTTGCAGACTATTTTTTTCCGGCAATGGATAAACTAAGCAGTCAGGTTAATGCAAATGGTTTTGGAACAAACATCACAGACGTAAAACCTAATGCAGCTAGCGTGGAGTTGTATAGTGTTGGATCTGTAGGCGCCCAAAGAGGGGGGGGGGGGGGGGGGGGGGGGGGGGGGGGGGCGGGAGGGGGTTGAATAAGGGCTTTTAAATTTTTGTATAAAAAACGTAAAATACGTTCTGAGATTAAAGTTGAAAGAAAACAAAATACGGATTTTTGTTACTAACGTCGACGGTAGAGTTAACGCACGGCGCTAGATCTCAGAAATTTAGAACTTTTCAAAAAGTTTGCCAAAGTGATTTCTCTTAAAATCTTTTGAACGAAATAAAATCCCAGAAAAATCAGAGAAGATGAAAATCGACTTTATTTCAAAAGATAATTATAAAAATGATAATTTCAATAACGCTTGAAATTTAGGCAATGATAAAATTACTTTTTGTTTTTCACTGATCCTTCTCCCAAGGACCGGCTGACTATAACATATCTTCCCAAGATTTGGTCTCTAGACTCCCATAGATCAAAACCTAGACCTAGTCGCCGCACACACCGCAGTGAATTCCCCTTAAACCTCGCAAGGTCTAGTCATTAACAACATCGGCGAATTCACTACCGTTTCAATAAGAAAAAAAAAGAAGAATACAAAGTAAATTATGAAATAAACACTCCATAATGTGATGAGCTTTGAAGGAGATGATGAAGAGTCGTCGTGAACATCATCGGAGTTGAAGCGTGCATCCTTCTTCAAATATGACCGTGTAGAAATCTCCTTCTCACTCTTGTTCTTCAATGATGGAGTTTGGAGTGCTCAGAAACTCGGGATGAAGGCTCTCAAGAAATATTGGAGTTATGACTTGAAAGGTCGTCAGTAGATCAAAGAGATCCATTTTTTATATAGACTCTGGAAACTACCGCCTGCGGTAGTTTTACCGCGTCGTGCTAGCGTTGTGCCCGCTATCGTTGCTGCAACGTGTTCGCCTTCGTGGAGATCGTGCTAACCGCAACGGATCATGGAAATACCGCGTCGCGGTAAGATCTAACGTGCCGCGTTAACTTCCATCATTTTATCATCGAGAAACTATCTGTCGCCAGTCTCCAGTTGTCATCCCATCTACCGCCAACGATATGAGTTACCACTCCACGGTAGCTCTAAATTCAGAGCTCCATGATCATTCTGCATCGCTCTTTTTAGGAGTATAGTTCCTGTACACTATAAACACACGACAAGCAAGATCAAATATATTGCGGAATTTGTTATTCTCAAATCAAAAGATGTGGACAAAAGCTTTAACAATCTCCCCTTTTGATAATAACAAATCCTCTAATATGAAATAGACTATAACTAGAGTAGTGTTTATAGTATATGATAAGCGTGATAAACATGCATACTCCCCCTATATGGATGCTCCTCATATATAGATGTATTATATGGTTTACTCCCCCTAAATAATAGATTTCTTCAATTTATTCTCCCGCTTTTGGTATTATCAAAAGGAGGCGGGGTTGTGAAATAGCAAAATGTACTATTGTGCAATATGTAGAGATAAAAATAAAATCAACTTTAGAAATAGTAAACACAGTGGAATCAATCTTGAACATCTTTAAGAAATAATAAATTTGAATGGAGAAACTCAGGATGCAAGTTCATTGAATTTGTTATCATAAAATTAGCAAACAAGATTACAAATATCAAGAAAAGATATGATTTACAATGTAAATTAATTCGTATTTCAAGTAAACATAAACATTGTAAAGATCATGTTTTGCTATCTAGCGCATTGACTTAAGATTTTAGAGAATAATATAGGTAAGCTTTAGTGTCCAATTCCTATGAGTGGAAGTATTATAAAAGATTAAAATGATGTGTTCAAAAAGATGTTTTGACAAAGTATACAAATGTATAAATCAAACAACATGAAAGTATGTAATGTAAGAACAATCTTTTAAATAAGCATAAAAAATTTTACTTCCACAATTTCAATGTACAAAAAGATGTTAAAAAGAGAAGTGGTGAAACTTTTGTTTGCACAAGACACTTTACAATTCTTGCCAAGGTGTTCAACCTCACAATGCTCATTAAGACTTATCAGGAGAGTGAGTAGTACTTGGTGGAGTTATTCTTATCATATATTTGTATTTGATTTTGATTGTTTTTTTAATTTTGTGACCAACGACTCCAAATTCACTTGTTTTTGCAAACATAGAAATTTATTTTATATACCACTTTTCTCTAATTACAAGTGCATGCAAATAAAGAATTTCAAGAAAGAATTCAATGGTGTGTAGGTAATCTATTTATGCAATTCAATATGGTAAGTTCTTACACTATACAATCATGCAAGAATATGATTAAAAACACATGTAGATTATCAAAAAGGTGTAAGTGAGATAATCATTATCAAATATAAAACAATACTCATACTTAGAGGCATGCAAAAACAGTTCTACACATGTATTCTACAACCAAAATTCATTGCATATTTTAAGATAATACTCAAGACATGACATATTCAAGAACAATATTATAAAGAAACTTGAAATTAAAATTAAACATTGTAAATCATCTTTAAGTAATAAATATAACCATCCTTGATTTTAAGCAATGAAACATTAAACCGTTTTTTTATTTTAGAAAACAAAATAGAAACAAATCAACAAATATAATAAAAGACAAAGACATATTTTGCATTTTTGGAATTGTTTTAAAATTTTATCTTTGATTTTGATTTTTATGGTTAATTTCAAAAACTAAAATACATGAAACTTTATGAAACCAGTGTAGATGCAGTAAAATAATTTCTCAGAAAAGAAAAAAATTCAGAGAGGGATCAGATATATGAAGAATCAGGCTAACGCTGGCGGTAAGAACTACTGCCAGGCGGTAATTCTTGTACCGCCAGGCAGATATAAGAAGAAAATGCCATGATGATTGGCTACACCGACTCAGATTGGGTGGACAGCCTAGTCGATCGGAAGAGTGCTGACTAGTATGTATTCTTCCTTGGATCAAACCCCATTTCCTAGAGCTTCAGGAAGCAACATACTGTGGCACTCTCCACAACTGAAGTTGAATTCATGGCTCTCAACAGAGCAGCCTGTGAAGCAATTTGGTTGCAGAGATTGAAAAAGGGATTATGCAAAGTTAAAGAAGGAGAAAATGAGACAGGAGTAAAACTTCTGTGTGATAACACATCTGCCCTAGCTCTAGCAAAAAAACCATGTATATTATGCTAGAAGCAAGCACATTGAGATACAATTTCATTTCATCAGAGTGGTTGTGGAGAAGAATCTGATCGAGCTGGAGTTTTGCCCTATCGAGATGCAAAAGGCCGACATAATGACGAAACCAATGCACAAAAACCGCTTCATCGAACTCAGGGAAATGCTTGGAGTAATAAATGGTGCAGATTTAGAGGGGGTGTAAAGAAAAATAAAATCAGTCCCATTTACTGTGTTCTGACGCTGCTTGCTTTGGGAGTGTGCTAATCTGCATTGAAATTGTATTAGCCCCTTTTAATTAAGACTTAATGTAACATCTACCTGCCTTGCTTAATTCAAATTTCTAGTTCCTTATAAATGTAACTGTTTGCTTAATGAATATTAAGAGTGCTTTTCTTCTTCCTGCATACAAAAAACATGTAGTAAAACATTAGCGATATCCAGAATTTATAACACGATTCTCCAGACCGAGGGAGAACCTAGTAACCCACAACAATAATAAATTTACATATGTATGTACGAGCAATGCTACTACTGTTAAATACTACTATGGATAAAGAATATCGAGTGAAGTTAGGGTATTGTCGTCGCCCGACACTGCCTATAAAGGGCACGAGTTGTTGAAACCGATTTCTCGGTCTCTGTGGAGTTCGGGGCCCTCACTGAGATGACGGGCGACCAACCCTTACTCCTCCCAAGGGAGAGCTCTAGGTTGAAGGTTGAGGAACTATGGACTGGACCAAGGGCTTAGTGGGGAGGTCCCGCCACATACCCGGAAGCCCCTTAGGAACTTCCCCTCCCAAGCCACTACTAAGCTTGGGCACCACTGAAGGCTCTCCTCACCCACGAGAGAGACTTGGGGAGGGAGAGAGAGGGAGATAGCTAGCCTAGAATGAGCTTGCCTCCAAATGATGCCCCCTTGGTCCTATTTATAGGATTTCTGGATTTGGGCTGCAAACAACCAAACTCTGCCTACGAAGTTACCAAAATGCCCTCGGAAATGGCTGCGGATAGCCAAATTCCGCTGTTCCACGATGCAATGCTAAACGCAGACCGACCCCTCCCCCCGGATCTGGGCGAGAGGGGGCTCCTAGCTGGGGCTCAGCGAGCCCATTAACCGGGTGGGGCAAGAACCGGGGGTCGGACCCCTGCTGGTCTCGCCCCTCTGCTGGGGCTGGGCGAGACCCAGCTAGGGGAGGCTAACCTGCTGGTCTCGCCCTTCTGCTGGGGGCGCGGGGGGGGGGGGGGGGGGGGGGGGGGGTGAGAGGAGCTCGCCCCCTGGAGGGGATGAGGACGAGAGGAGCTCGCCCCCCTTGCCTTGGGGCGGGGCGAGATCGGCTAGCGCCCGGCGGTATTGCTACCGCCGGCGCTAGCGACTCGCCCCCCCTGGGGCCTCGCCCCCCTGCTGCTGGGGGCGCGGGGGCGAGAGGAGCTCGCCCCCTGGAGAGGATGGGGGCGAGAGGAGCTCGCCCCCCTTGCCTTCGGGCAGGGCGAGATCGGCTAGCGCCCGGCGGTATTGCTACCGCCAGCGCTAGCGACTCCCCCCCTGGGGCCTCGCCCCCCTGCTGCTGGGGGCGCGGGGGCGAGAGGAGCTCGCCCCCCTGGAGGGGATGGGGGCGAGAGGAGCTCGCCCCTTGCCTTGGGGCGGGGCGAGATCGGCTAGCGCCCGGCGGTATTGCTACCGCCGGCGCTAGCGACTCCCCCCTGGGGCCTCGCCCCCCTGCTGCTGGGGGCGCGGGGGCGAGAGGAACTCGCCCCCCTGGAGGGGATGTGGGCGAGAGGAGCTCGTCCCCCTTGCCTTGGGCTGGGCGAGCGGGAGGTCTCTATTTCCACCGCTCGCCCTCCTCATACTGGAAATTGATGTTCCAAAATACCTCTTGTCTCGAGAACCTACTCGGAGAATTCAGGGTTGTACACAATCCCCGCTCTTTTCGAGCGAGGTACACGCTCGGAAAGAAATGTCCAACCCTGCATATTCGACGAGTGTCGCTGGAAATCCGGCTAACGGAGCTACTTCGAGAAGAAACATAAAGCCTCCCCGAGAATTCATCCTACCCTGCCGGCTAGCGAAAGCCCGGCTAGCGAGACCACCTCGGGAAAAATACATAGCCTCCCCGAGAGGTCTTCCAACTCTGCCGACTAGTGAGAGCCCGGCTAGCGAGACCACCTCGGGAAAAATACCTAGCCTCACCGAGAGGTCTTCCAACCCTGCCGGCTAGTGAGAGCCCGGCTAGCGAGACCACCTCGGGGGAAAAATACATAGCCTCCCCGAGAGGTCTTCCAACCCTGCCGGCTAGTGAGAGCCCGGCTAGTGAGACCACCTCGGGGAAAAATACATAGCCTCCCCGAGAGGTCTTCCAACTCTGCCGGCTAGTGAGAGCCCGGCTAGTGAGACCACCTCGGGGGAAAAATACATAGCCTCCCCGAGAGGTCTTCCAACTCTGCCGGCTAGTGAGAGCCCGACTAGCGAGACCACCTCTGGGGAAAAATACATAGCCTCCCCGAGAGGTCTTCTAACTCTGCCGGCTAGTGAGAGCCCGGCTAGCGAGACTACCTCGGGGGAAAATACATAGCTTCCCCGAGAGGTCTTCCAACTCTGTCGGCTAGTGAGAGCCCGGCTAGCAAGACCTCCTCGGGGGAAAAATACATAGCCTCCACGAGAGGTCTTCCAACCCTGCCGGCTAGTGAGAGCCCGGCTAGCGAGACCTCCTCGGGGGAAAAATACATAGCCTCCCCGAGAGGTCTTCCAACCCTGCCGGCTAGTGAGAGCTCGGCTAGCGAGACCACCTCGGGGAAAAATACATAGCCTCCCCGAGAGGTCTTCCAACTCTGCCGGCTAGTGAGAGCCCGACTAGCGAGACCACCTCGGGGAAAAATACATAGCCTCCCCGAGAGGTCTTCCAACTCTGCCGGCTAGTGAGAGCCCGACTAGCGAGACCAACTCGGGGGAAAAATACATAGCCTCCCCGAGAGGTCTTCCAACTCTGCCGGCTAGTGAGAGCCCGGCTAGCGAGACTACCTCGGGGGAAACTGCAGCACCAAAGACTTATCACCTTGCCAGCCTCTCCAGAGATCAACCTGAACCCCCCGTCTAGTGAGAGCCTGGGAGCGGAATCGATCTGGGATATTCCAGCACCAAACATATCCAACCTTGCCATCCTCTCCAGAGATCAACCTGAACCCCCCGTCTAGGTGAGAGCCCGGGAGCGGAATCGATCTGGGGCATTCCAACACCAACATATCCAACATTGCCAGCCTCTCCAGAGATCAACCTGAACCCCCGTCTAGTTGAGAGCCCGGGAGCGGAATCGATCTGGGGCATTCCAGCACCAACATATCCAACCTTGCTAGCCTCTCCAGAGATCAACCTGAACCCCCCGTCTAGGTGAGAGCCCGGAGGCGGAATCGATCTGGGCATTCCAGCACCAACATATCCAACCATGCCAGCCTCTCCAGAGATCAACCTGAACCCCCCGTCTAGGTGAGAGCCCGGGAGCGGAATCGATCTGGGGCATTCCAGCACCAACATATCCAACCTTGCCAGCCTCTCCAGAGATCAACCTGAACCCCCCGTCTAGGTGAGAGCCCGGGAGCAGAATAGATCTGGGGCATTCCAGCAGCAACATATCCAACCTTGCCAGCCTCTCCAGAGATCAATCTGAACCCCCCGTCTAGGTGAGAGCCCGGGAGCGGAATCGATCTGGGGCATTCCAGCACCAACATATCCAACCTTGCCAGCCTCTCCAGAGATCAACCTGAACCCCCCGTCTAGGTGAGAGCCCGAGAGCGGAATCGATCTGGGGCATTCCAGCACCAACATATCCAACATTGCCAGCCTCTCCAGAGATCAACCTGAACCCCCCGTCTAGGAGAGAGCCCGGAAGCGGAATCGATCTGGGGCATTCCAGCACCAACATATCCAACCTTGCCAGCCTCTCCAGAGATCAACCTGAACCCCCCGTCTAGGTGAGAGCCCGGGAGCGGAATCGATCTGGGGCATTCCAGCACCAACATATCCAACCTTGCCAGCCTCTCCAGAGATCAACCTGAACCCCCCATCTAGGTGAGAGCCCGGGAGCGGAATCGATCTGGGGCATTCCAGCACCAACATATCCAACCTTGCCAGCCTCTCCAGAGATCAACCTGAACCCCCCGTCTAGGTGAGAGCCCGGGAGCGGAATCGATCTGGGGCATTCCAGCACCAACATATCCAACCTTGCCAGCCTCTCCAGAGATCAACCTGAACCCCCTGTCTAGGTGAGAGCCCGGGAGCGGAATCGATCTGGGGCATTCCAGCACCAACATATCCAACCTTGTCAGCCTCTCCAAAGATCAACCTGAACCCCCCGTCTAGGTGAGAGCCCGGGAGCGAAATCGATCTGGGGCATTCCAGCACCAACATATCCAACCTTGCCATCCTCTCCAGAGATCAACCTGAACCCCCCGTCTAGGTGAGAGCCCGGGAGCGGAATCGATCTGGGGCATTCCAACACCAACATATCCAACCTTGCCAGCCTCTCCAGAGATCAACCTGAACCCCCCGTCTAGGTGAGAGCCCGGGAGCGGAATCGATCTGGGGCATTCCAGCACCAACATATCCAACCTTGCCAGCCTCTCCAGAGATCAACCTGAACCCCCCGTCTAGGTGAGAGCCCGGGAGCGGAATCGATCTGGGGCATTCCAGCACCAACATATCCAACCTTGCCAGCCTCTCCAGAGATCAACCTGAACCCCCTGTCTAGGTGAGAGCCCGGGAGCGGAATCGATCTGGGGCATTCCAGCACTAACATATCCAACCTTGTCAGCCTCTCCAAAGATCAACCTGAACCCCCGTCTAGGTGAGAGCCCGGGAGCGAAATCGATCTGGGGCATTCCAGCACCAACATATCCAACCTTTCCAGCCTCTCTAGAGATCAACCTGAACCCCCCGTCTAGGTGAGAGCCCGGGAGCGGAATCGATCTGGGGCATTCCAACACCAACATATCCAACCTTGCCAGCCTCTCCAGAGATCAACCTGAACCCCTCTTCTAGGTGAGAGCCCGGGAGCGGAATCGATCTGGGGCATTCCAGCACCAAACATATACAACCTTGTTAATTATAATATTGTATGCAAGAAAAAGAAACTAAGTATGAAAACAAACCATCGCACTAAGTGGAGTTACTGGTACAAGCGTTTTTGGCCGCCACCACTTAGCTCGGGACATCCTCTCTTCGTCTCCAACATCCTAGGTCCTGTCCTCCTCGATCCCCTTCGGCTAGTGTCGTTGTCACGTCGGACCATTGCCTCCCTTATTTCCAAAAACTCGGGGCAGGTGGATGTCGCGTGACCTTCCTCCTGATGGAAGGCACGATAGGATAACTCCACCCTACCCCCTCCTATTCCTCTTCTTTCTGCTTTCCTGGCTCTCCTCCTTCTTCCCCCGCCGATCGCCATAGTTTGCGGAGGCGGTGGAGGGGTGCCCTTGGTCCCTACCTCCACCTTGGGAAGTTGGATCTTTTCCTCTTGAAGTTCCCCCTTCCTTGCTCTCGCGGAGTCGGCTTGCTGGCCTCTGCGCTCGCCGGGCTATTGGATTTCCTCCACCCGGGGTGGTCTCGACCATCAACATTCACTCGACTCCTTTTGGGGTGGAGCGAGTGGGGGCCGGATGCCTCCCCGCTCGCCCCCTTTTGGGACTGGGCTAGAAGGGGCGGGGCGAGCTGGGAGGGCGCCCCCCTCCTGAGCTCGCCCCCTTGAAGGGGAGGGGCGAGCTGGGAGGGCGCCCCCTCCCGAGCTCGCCCCCTTGAAGGGGCGGGGCGAGCTGGGAGGGTGCCCCCCTCCCGAGCTCGCCCCCTTGAAGGGGCGGGGCGAGCTGGGAGGGTGCCTCCCTCCTGAGCTCGCCCCCTTGAAGGGGCGGGGCGAGCTGGGAGGGCGCCTCCCTCCTGAGCTCGCCCCCTTGAAGGGGCGGGGCGAGCTGGGAGGGCGCCTCCCTCCTGAGCTCGCCCCCTTGAAGGGGCGGGGTGAGCTGGGGTATGGCACCTCCCCACTCCCCCCCACCGGTACCTCTTCCCTGGACTGTTGGCCGAAAGTTCCCTCGACCATCTGCCGGGGCGGAACCTCTGGACCATCTCTTCTTCTGCCTCCGACTATCATGGAGAAAGCAACCTGGAAGGTCTGTGAGACCTCTTGCTTGAAATTTTCGAACATCTCCAACGTCACCCTAGCCACCGGGGGCTGGGAGTCACTTGGGTCGGATCTTCCTCCACCTCCGTCCATGGAACTCATCTTGAGGGTTTCTTGAATCGGTCACACTCCACGCTCACCGCACCAAAATGTTGAAACTGATTTCTCGGTCTCTGTGGAGTTCGGGGCCCTCACTGAGATGAGGGGCGACCAACCCTTACTCCTCCCAAGGGAGAGCTCTAGGTTGAAGGTTGAGGAACTATGGACTGGACCAAGGGCTTAGTGGGGAGGTCCCGCCACATACCCGGAAGCCCCTTAGGAACTTCCCCTCCCAAGCCACTACTAAGCTTGGGCACCACTGAAGGCTCTCCTCACCCACGAGAGAGACTTGGGGAGGGAGAGAGAGGGAGAGAGCTAGCCTAGAATGAGCTTGCCTCCAAATGATGCCTCCTTGGTCCTATTTATAGGATTTCTGGATTTGGGCTGCAAATAACCAAACTCTGCCTGCGAAGTTACCAAAATGCCCTCGGAAATGGCTGCGGATAGCCAAATTCCGCTGTTCCACGACGCTAAACGCAGATCGACCCCTCCCCCCGGAACTGGGCGAGAGGGGGCTCCTAGCTGGGGCTCGGCGAGCCCATTAACCGGGTGGGGCGAGAACCGGGGGTCGGCCCCCTGCTGGTCTCGCCCCTCTGCTGGGGCTGGGAGAGACCCAGCTAGGGGCGGCTCCCCTGCTGGTCTCGCCCTTCTGCTGGGGGCGCGGGGGGTGAGAGGAGCTCGCTCCCCTGGAGGGGATGGGGGCGAGAGGAGCTCGCCCCCTTGCCTTGGGGCGGGGCGAGATCGGCTAGCGTCCGGCGGTATTGCTACCGCCGGCGCTAGCGACTCGCCCCCCCCCCCCCCCCCCCTGAGGCCTCGCCCCCTGCTGCTGGGGGCGCGAGGGCGAGAGGAGCTCGCCCCCCTGGAGGGGATGGGGGCGAGAGGAGCTCGCCCCCCTTGCCTTGGGGCGGGGCGAGATCGGCTAGAGCCCGGCGGTATTGGTACCGCCGGCGCTAGCGACTCCCCACCCGGGGCCTCGCCCCCTGCTGCTGGGGGCGCGGGGGCGAGAGGAGCTCGCCCCCTGGAGGGGATGGGGGCGAGAGGAGCTCGTCCCCCTTGCCTTGGTGCGGGGCGAGATCGGCTAGCGCCCGACGGTATTGCTACCGCCGGCGCTAGCGACTCCCCCCCTGGGGCCTCGCCCCCTGCTGCTGGGGGCGCGGGGGCGAGAGGAGCTCGCCCCCCTGGAGGGGATGGGGGCGAGAGGAGCTCGCCCCCTTTGCCTTGGGCCGGGCGAGCGGGAGGTCTCTATTTCCACCGCTCGCCCTCCTCATACTGGAAATTGATGTTCCAAAATACCTCTTGTCTCGAGAACCTACTCGAAGAATTCAGGATTGTACACGAGTGATCAATGATGTTGTCGCAGCCTCACGGGAGAACCCTCGTGCACTATCACTCGTCCATACTATATATTAGTTTTAAGAGAAAATGTTCTATTATACCATCAAACAAATCACACTCATTCAGTTTATTTACAATTCAAATATATTTTTTAAATAAAATATATAAATTAAACAGTGTTTTAATAAAAATATCAAATTGATATTGAAACAAAGACAACAAAGGTGGGGCATGAACCTTAAACCAAAAGTCTTTCAATAGTACTCTTTACCAAATGCATTAAATAATGTTTTTGAGTGATATTGTGCGGGCCCTCATGCGACTTTGACAATACTCTTGATCGATTGTGTTCCTTGCATTACAGTCAAATATTATATTGTGAAAATATTGAGTGAAATGATACTTTTATACATCCATAAAGGCCTTGGAGTGCGTCTAGAGAAAACTCCACTAAAGGGAGGTAGGGTCACTGGTCAACACATGATCGCCCGAGTTGAAGAAACCGAACCTGCCATTTCCGTCGTCAATCGCCAGTGCGGGAGAACGCACGGAGCACGCCGCCACAGCCGAACCCCACTACTGGGGTGCGATAAGCCCGCACCCCACTAGTGGGGTGCGAATAGCCGCACCCCCCATAGTGGGGGGTACGACCAAGCCGCACCCCTTGTGGGGTGCGGCCAAGCCGCACCCCCTTGGGGTGCGGCCAAGCCGCACCCCATGAGGGGTGCGGCCCAGCCGCACCCCATGCAGGGTGTGGCCAGGCCGCACCCCAAGGGGGTGCGGCCGTGCTACACCCCGCATGGGTGCGGCCATGCCGCACCCCCTTGGGGTGCGGCCAAGACAAGCCGCACCCCCTTGGGTGCGGCCAAGCCAAGCCGCACCCCCTTGGGTGCGGCCCAGACGCACCCCTCTTGGGGCGCGGCCAAGCCAAGCCGCACCCCCATCGGGTGCGGCCGCACCGCGCCCCCCTTAGGGTGCGGCCGAGCCACTCTCCCCCGTAACGGGGTTAGGGCAAATCCACCCTCTTCTGACTCGCCGCCCGCTCTTCGGGTTCCGGATTCCGCCTAGAACACCTCCTAGCACACTCAGAACGCTCTCGTGTTCGTTGCGCGCTTAGAGCTCCCACGCTCGTTGCGCGCTCAGAACGCCTCTCCGTTCGCTCAGAACGCTCTCGTATTCGTTGCGAGCTCAGAGCGCTCCCGCGCTCGTTGCGCGCTCAGAACGCCTCTCCGTTCGCTCAGAACGCTCTCATATTCGTTGCGCGCTCAGAGCGCTCCCACGCTCGTTGCGCGCTCAAAACGCCTCACAGCGCGACCATGACGCTTCCATGTTCGTTGCACGCTCAGAACACTTCCGCGCTCATGCGCGCTCGGAATATTTCTGAGCATTCTCAGAACGCCTCCCCAGTCGCTCAGATTGCTTCTCTGTTCGTTGCGCGCTCAGAACGCTTCTGAGCGCGCTCAAAGCACTTTCACATTTCGGGCATGCTCACTTTTTGTCTTTCTAATTTCTAAGATTGCAGGAACGGCTTGTCGCCTTTTTCGCCTCCAACAAAGCTGCCCGAACTGCTCGAACTGCCCGGAGGCGAGAGGGTCATTTACGAAAAATGGCGATCCGTGTGCTCCGAACTGGAAAACGTGATTCATCCGCCATGGGTTTACGGTGGTTACAATGGCAAAATTAATGGGCTACCCCCGACCAAAGCTATAAAAGGAGCCCAGTACCTTCATTTGAGAGGACTTTGCCTTCTGCACCCGGGAGAGCTCCTTGAATATTTTCACGGAATTCTCATTCGGTGGTTGAAGATCTCCTTCGTGAACTTGAAGATTTCCCTCATCCCAAAAGGCGACTCAGCATTCTCACTTTCGTTCTCCGGAGTATTCTCACATTTGTTCCCCACAGTTCTCAGAAGGAAAAAGACTTAGCTTTCCGAGAGGTGACCTGTCACCCTCGGAACTCTCTCTCTCTCTCTCTATTATTGTAACGAGCGGCGGTATGTCGCGCTCGGCTTCTAAGTACCTAATTGTAAGCTCTCAGAAGATAGTGAAGTTTGGTCGGCACAGCTCCGGCCATGTGGTTTTTTACCCTTTCCGGGTTTTCTACGTTAAAAAGTCTCAGTGTACTCAACGAATTTCTAATTGACTGTTTGCGCGCTCGGAACGCTTCCGAGGTAAGGTGGTTCAATTCGACCGGTCTACCAGAGCACCCAAGCGACCTGCAATAGTTTGGCGCCGTCTGTGGGAACTTATTCCCAAATGTCGAGCAAAGGATTTCCAAACGCAGCGCCCGCTTCGCCTGAGTTCACGGAACCAGCAAGAGTGGACACCTCCCCCGAACTATCCGACGCATGCAGTTCCTCGGTCCCTGAAGGCCCGGTGAAAAGAGCGCTCATCGCTGCACCCGTCCAACCCCGGTGGATTGGATCAACTAGCATGCCGGCCCCTCACGTAGCAGGGCAGGATCAGAACGATGCCACACACCAGCAAAGGCGATCCCCCTGTCAAAGTCAATTTTGGCATACCCAGTTCCGTCGTGGCTAAAGCTCCCGCACTTCAAGGAGTTTCACGGAGCAGAGGACCCGTACGGGCACGCTAATCATTTCTTGACAATGGTACGGACGTTCGGACTTCCCGACCAAATCAGCTGCAAAATCTTCACCGAGATACTGCGCGGAGACGCCCTCCGCTGGTATCAATCCCTGCAAAATGGAGCGATTCACAACTTCACCGAGTTGTCTCAATTGTTCGTTGAATGACACGAAGCGCGCGCGCCGAGGATCCGAGAAGAAGAGCGAGGAGAGCCCGAGACGGACGAGTCGCCCCACCCAGGGGAAGCGGAGCGGAGCAAGCAGCAAGAAAAGATCTACACAAGCTTTCACCAAGAGCGTCCCCGTGGATGGTTGGACTTTGCCTTAGACGCAAGCATAGGCAATCCAGCCTGTGAATTAAGGAGGGCGTTGATAACCCATCGCATCTCGTTCAATATCCTGTTCGTGGCAGCCGTGGTGCGGCTCAAACTCCTAAGCGGGAACCTCAAGCTCAGGGCCAGCGACGTAGAGCTCCCAGACGGAACTATGGTACCCACCATAGGAGTCGTCACACTCCCCATTCAAGTAAGGATGCACTCGGAACCAGTCCAGTATGACGTTCAGTTCGTCATCGCAGAGGCAGACTCCCCCTACGATGCAATATTTGGGAGCCTCCTACTCGACGCCCTGAACCACGACGTTTCTATGTCTGGACGCATGGCCAACAAAGGGAGAATCCTCAGGTATGCAATTCGTGATTTCGACACGGCCGCAGCCGAGCTCCCTTGGATCAACTACGACCCGTCGCCAAAACCAAATTCTGAGAAACAAGGCGTGCGAGAGGGCCGCACATCCCCCACATTGGCAGAAAAAGCTAATCTTCCGGCACTGGCAAACCCACTACAACTTGGGGATACGTGTCGCAAGAGAAAGGGACAACAACAACAATTCGAGAATTAAGCACAAACAAGAAAGTGCACAGTTAACCTCACTAGAATTCTCTAGAGGGGGGGGGGGGGGGGTGAATAGAGATTAAAAATACTTTGTGCAATTATATATATATATATATATATATATATGTGTGTAATAATCACAGATTTAAACTTCCCACACACCAATAAGAATTAAGCAAGTAAAGAAGAAAAATAACAAGTAGAAAATCACAGCACAACACAAGGAAATATAGTGGTTCCCCAAACTTTGGGTAGTCCACTCTTCTACCCCCTTGGTAGGAATTCACTAGCTTGCACTGAGTCTTTTGATAAGGAGACTCTTAGAACCAGACTGAGTCTTTTGATAAGGAGACTCTTAGAACCACTACAACTGAATTTTTTGAAGAGAGATTCTAAAAACTCTTTTACACAGTTTGAAAATGAAGTAAGAAAGAAAAGAAGAAGTAGAACAAGTAGAAGAATAGAAGACAATATATGTAAGAAGGAATCTTCTTCCTAGCAAGAAGATTAGAAGCACAAGTATAGTGAATATGATCTCTCTTCTATAGTGAGAAGGAGATTTGTAAGCTTTTCTCTCTTTTGTGAGAGCTTTCAGAATTTGCAGCAGAATGGCTTCAGATGAAGGAGAAGATGAAGGTTTTTTCTTTTGCTGCAGCACACTATCTCTTTTCTCAACTTTCTCACTCTTCACTTGGGAGCTCTTCCTTTTTTCAAATGTATATGGTGGATCACTTGTACTTATTCTCTGCCGACCTCCTTCTTATTTATAGCTTTGTTTAAAATATATTGCTAAAGGAGAATAATAAATAAGCAGACAGAGAATTAGAAAGAGATAAGAGTTTCCATAATTAATATTTCTGTAGAAGGAAATGAATTCATTCTGATTTCAAATAATATCCATAATAGTCTTAATCAATTAGCCAAGAATCAAATAGAAGGAAAAGCTGATTCAGAACGGCTATAAAAGAATAATATCATTCCATAAAAATCAGATCTACAGAAAGAAGGAAAGAGATCTGGCGTGTTTTGAATTTCTTATAGATATCGACGTGCGTCGATTACTATTCGACGTAAACGTCGATTTCATCCTGACTTGACGTCGAGAGGAGAATAAGGAAGGTGCGTCGACAAAGATGCGTCGACTTTATCAAATGCGTCGACTAGAAATCAGAGGTACGTCGACTATGATTACGTCGAGTTCTTCTAAGAGTTACTTCGACTTATTCTGAGAGAAACGTCGACTATATTTCGACGTTGCGTCGAATACTATTCGACGCATATTTACTTAGCCCGACTTTTCATACTTAGGATTAATAATCTACTCAATTCTAGGGGTTAAGATAAATCATTTCCCCAACAATCTCCCCATATTTGTCTTAACCCTATTTAGAGAGAAATTGTATCAGTATTTAATCATCTCAATAAAACATTTATATAGAGAAGAATTATGCTAAGTAATCAGAAGAAGATAGAATAAGAAATTATATAAATAACTTTCATGTTCAGTTGACTAATCAACATTTAAGCATAGACAATTGTTAAAATAGAGTAGATCATCATTGTTCAGGGGTAGGAGGAGTTTTTCTTTTTCTAGTGAATACTTTTGTGGGTTGCTCCTTCTCAGCAGCAGGTGATTCCCTCAGCTCCCCCTGAGTCTCAGCAATTTGCTCCCCCTGAGTCAAAGTAGTTTTCTACCCCTGGGATGGACATTCCTTTGAGCCTTTTGCTTCTTCTTCAGTTTCTCTTTCATCTCCAGTTTCAGGTATACCAGCATCTGGCTCCCCTTGAGCTTCAGCTTCCTCTTCAGCTTCATTCTCTGCTCTACTTGCCTCCCCTTGTAATAGATCCACTTGTTGTGCAGCTTCTCTTGCTATAATCATACATTTGATATCCGCTCTTTAGTATGTAGCTCTGGTACTACTTCATTCCCAATGGTCTTGAGTAGAGCTAAACTGTCAGATTTTGAAGAATGAGGGGTTTTGTGGCTGGAGAGCTGCTCTTCATCTAACTTCTCCCCCTTCTTGACCTTCTTAGCCAAGGAGGTGAAGAAAGACTTGGTGACCCTAGATGAAGAGATAGAGGATTTCAGGTTTTGCACAGAGGCATTGACCCCATCTATTTAGGTTTGCATGTGCATGATGGAGGAGTGAAGTTGAGAGCAGTGTCCATCCAGCAAGTCCTGAAACTTTTGGGCTGCTGACTGGATACACTGGGTGATGAGGTTTTCAGTGGATGGAGATGGTTCATGTTGTGTTGGAGAAGGAGGAGACAATGGAGGAGGATATAATGGTGGAGGTGTATGTGATGAAGGTGGAGAAGGGACTGTATCATTTGAATGAGGTGTATTTGATGGAGGAGGTGGAGGAATAGATGAGGTGTGAGCAGGTGATTGAGTTGGTATTTGGGAAGGTGTGGATGATGGTGGTACAGAAGAGATGTCTGTATGAAGAGGAGGAGGAGGTGAAGATGGATGAGCAGGAGAGTTAGGAGGAGATGGGTCCTTTCAGGAATGGAATCAGGCTTGGGAATTTGCCTGGTCCATTTTGAGAAGAGAGCTATAGTCATTCTCTTGCCAGGTGGAATGGGGATTCCTTTTGACCTACATAGGTCAGGGAAGGAGTGGAAGAGTACTTGGCTCATGATTCTCATGTAGGCATTCTCTTTGTGAGAATATTTAAAGCCTATCATTTTGAGCAGGCAGCTTGCCCAGTCTACCTTCTTCTTCAGCACAAGGGCCCCCATGAGATTTAGTTGTTGTCTGGGCACTGCATCATGGACAGAGATCTTGCATAGTAGAATTTTTTCCTACTATATCTGCTAGTAATCTATATTCATCAGAAAAGTCAATTTTCTTCAGGTGGATTGGTCTATCTTTTGAAAACTTCATGGTGATTAACAGATTCTTGATTTCATCAGGAGTGAGTTCCACAGGTTCATCACCTGATAAGGGAATGAAGGAGACTTGTTTAGTTGCTCTTTAGAAACTGATTTTCTTTTCCTATTTGAGTTGAACAAAGATAACATTGGAATGTACCTGATGGAAGATCAAAGGTGGTCCTAATGTGTTCTGCAGAGATTGAGACATGTGTCTCATGAATTGTTCCTTGGATTTCTCCTTGTTCAGATATCTGAACATGAGTCATGAGCTCTGTGAGTTCTGTCTCCAGGAGCTTGCATCTTGTGGAGATGAGCTTGTCTAATCCAACTTCAGTAAACAGAGCTATGATGCTCTTGTAATTTTCTGCGGCGGCTTGGAAAGATTTGAGGTCAATGTCAAAGCCTGAGTTGGTCTTAGGAGCCATTTTAGGTCAGTGAGAGAGAGGAAGAAATGGTTGGACTGAGGAGCAAGAAGGATGAAAGATGCAGAGGTCGTGAAGGTTTCTAACTGAAGAGTCTATATAAGTCAGGTGAAACGTCGAAACGAGGCACAATTCGAGGCTTATTCGGTACAACAGTGGATGTGACCGAAAATATTTTAGTATTGCCGCTCGTTTTCATGAAGTCGACGTTACGTCGAGTGGAATTCCACGTGAGTGTCAATATAGTCTGATTTGGGATGATAGGGTTTCCTATCGACGTATGCGTCGATTGGAGTCGATGCATGCGTCGATTTTATTTATTGAACTGAGTTATCGACGGTGCGTTGAGTCGAAGTCGACTTGACTTTATTTGACAGATTCTGGGTTTTCCTGATGGATTCTTTCTTCCTAATCCTAAAGTTTTCTGAGTTATCCTAGGACTAATTTTATGGGCAATTTGATTGATTATGCCAACACTGTTTGGCAGTGTGGCCAATTTTATTGCAAATATAACACCTGATTTTCTTTTGACTAAGAAAATTTGAGTTTAGGGAGGAATAGGGATGTTGATTTGGATAGAAATTTTGATTAGGATAGAAATTTTGGTTAGGATAGAAATTATGATTAGGATAGAAATTATGATCAGGATGAATGGGTCCTGAATGGGGGTTAAGATGGAAGGTTTTTGGAGGATGGAAGTGTTCTGTCTTTATGTTGCTCTGAGTTTGTATGCGTCGATATCGATTCGACGTATGTTGATAGTTGCGTCGATTTTTATTCGGTGCTTTCTCCAGATTGCGTTGATCTGGAATCGATGCATGGAAGAAGTTGCGTCGATTTGAAGTCGGCGTACTTTTATTCAAGCGTCGAATTGAGGTCGAAGCATCTGAGAGATTGCGTCGAGTAGAATTCGACGCACTATCATTCATGCGTCGATATGAAGTCGACGCAATTGTGTTTTCACAAATTTTATTTTTCCCTTTTTCTGATTTTATTTCTTTATGAGTTGTTTCTCTTGGCCTAGTTACCTTCTCAGAAGAAGTTTGAGAGTCATCAGCTGAATAGTATGATGTTTCATCAAATTGGTTTATTTTCTTGATGTCTTCTCCCTTATTTTGTAAGTCTT
The DNA here is from genome assembly GCA_033032865.1 of Dactylorhiza incarnata. Taxonomy (NCBI): domain Eukaryota; kingdom Viridiplantae; phylum Streptophyta; class Magnoliopsida; order Asparagales; family Orchidaceae; genus Dactylorhiza; species Dactylorhiza incarnata. The sequence goes on along the minus strand of JAWHQI010000505.1, from coordinate 489,496 downwards.
CTTCTTGGTTTGTTGATTTGATGAGTTTAGTAAATTTAACAGGGCTCATCCAAGCAGGCTTGTTGGATGGAATTAGACTAGCTGAGGGATCAGCTCCTAGTCCAAGATTTTTATGTCTTCTTGTTTGTTTTTCTGTGATTTCTTTGAGTGTTTGGCTTCTCATTTTTATTGATTCTTCAAAAGCTTTTGCTTGGGATACCTCATTTTTAAGAAGCTGGTTTTCTATTTTAGCCCTCTCTATTTCTTTTTCTATGATATTAGCCTTTAACTCATATTTTTTGAACAAGTATCCTCTATATTTCTCTGGTTTTTAATGATATTAATTTGTTCTTTTAGATTATTAATTTCTTGTTTAGCTTTTAGTTGATCTAAACATAATTCTATAAAATCATTTTTGAAGTCATCACACAGAAAATGTATGTCATAAAAAATGCTTACCTCATCCTTATCCTCAGATTCCTCTATGAGAATAAGGCTATTTTCTTTACCATCTTCAGAAAAGATGCTTCCTTCTGATTCTGTCTCACTCCATGATTTGGCATCATGTTCTTCCTTTGAGCTTTCAAAAGCCATTAGGCATAGGTCTTTTTGCTTAGACTCTTCATTGTCACTTTTGGATGAGGTGCTGTCCTCAGAATCTGTTTCACTCCAAGCTTCTGCAATGAAGCCTCTTTCTTTCTTCTTCCCCTTTTTCTTAAGATCTTTCTTTTTCAAATCTTTCTTTTTCTCAGTATTTTCTAGACATTCTGGTGCTATGTGTCCATGTTTCCTGCAGGAATAACAAATGATTTCTTTAGTAGGAGTTTTATCATACCTTGATTTTGATTCTCTCCTTCTAGACCCATCTGTCTTGACCCATTTCTTGAATCTTCTGGCCAGGAGGCTGAACAATTCTTCTTCAGTGATAGGGGTTTCTTCTTCTGTTACTTTCAAAGCAATGTTTCTATCTTTTGAGTAGGTTTAAGTGCTTCCTCTTCTTTCCTTCTCTTCTCTGGTTTTTAGCAGTTGCTCATAGGATTTGAGTTTTCTTAAGAGGGCATCTGTTGAGATTTTCCTTTGTCCTCTTGTATCTCTTATTGCCCATATTCTTGAGTCCCATGAACTTGGGAGACTCATTAACAGTTTGTCATTAATCTCTGTGAGAGAGATCTCTCTATCTAGTCTCCTTAATTGATTTATGATCAGACTGAATCTGTCATACATCTCAGATATGTTTTCTTCCTACTTCTTTTGAAAGTTCTCATATTGGGAGATTAATAGAGCCTTTCTATCTTTCCTTTCATCAGCACTCCCTTCTACCATCTTTGTAAGAGCTTCCCAGATTTCTTTGGTTGATTCATATTCAACAACCTTTTGAAAGATTTTATCTGAGAGGGTTGAGACCAGAATGTTCACAGCTTTTGCATCACATGTTCCTGCCTTCTTTTCTTCAGCTGTCCACTCAGCCTTTGGGACAAGTATTTGAGTCACTTCACCACTTGAGTCTCTTCTATAAGGCTTGGGAGGACCTGTCAAGATAACATTAAATAATTCTACATCAATAGAATTCATATAAATCCTAATTCTTGTTTTCCAAACTACAAACTTTTCAAGATTGCACATTGGTGGTCTGGTGGAAGCATAATCTTTGATTTGTGCCATGTGAAAAATATTCTTAGAAATATATATATAAGTATAAAAGAGGTAGGATCTTTTTGATCAAGGAGTTAACCTTTTTAGATCAACCTAGCTCTGATACCAATTGAAAGTGCACAGTTAACCTCACTAGAATTCTCTAGAGGGGGGTGAATAGAGCTTACAAATACTTTGTGCAATTATATATATATATATATATGTAATAATCACAGATTTAAGCTTCCCACACACCAACAAGAATTAAGCAAGTAAAGAAGAAAAATAACAAGTAGAAAATCACAGCACAGCACAACACAAGGAAATATAGTGGTTCCCCAAACTTTGGGTAGTCCACTCTTCTACCCCCTTGGTAGGAATTCACTAACTTGCACTGAGTCTTTTGATAAGGAGACTCTTAGAACCAGACTGAGTCTTTTGATAAGGAGACTCTTAGAACCACTACAACTGAATTTTTTGAAGAGAGATTCTAAAAACTCTTTTACACAGTTTGAAAATGAAGTAAGAAAGAAAAGAAGAAGTAGAACAAGTAGAAGAATAGAAGACAATATATGTAAGAAGGAATCTTCTTCCTAACAAGAAGATTAGAAGCACAAGTATAGTGAATATGATCTCTCTTCTATAGTGAGAAGAAGATTTGTAAGCTTTTCTCTCTTTTGTGAGAGCTTTCAGAATTTGCAGCAGAATGACTTCAGAAGAAGGAGAAGATGAAGGCTTTTTCTTTTGCTGCAGCACACTATCTCTTTTCTCAACTTTTTCACTCTTCACTTGGGAGCTCTTCCTCTTTTTCAAATGTATATGGTGGATCACTTGTACTTATTCTCTGCCGGCCTCCTTCTTATTTATAGCTCTGTTTAAAATATATTGCTAGAGGAGAATAGTAAATAAGCAGACAGAGAATTAGAAAGAGATAAGTGTTGACGCCAGGAAAATCCTGACCTCAAGATTCGGACCGATGCAGCCGGAGGCTACTCGCCCAGCAGCCCGACGAGATGGCTTGGCTGGCAACGATGAAGAAGCTAGAAGAGCAACAAACAGGACCCCAGGTGCTGCGGCAGGGAGGTCCCACCACGTACCCAGAAGCTCCGAAGAGACTTCCCCTCCAAGACCAAAGAATGGCCGAGCAAGGTACGAGGAAGGCACCGACTTGGCTAGCAAGCAGGGGTGACGGGCTCAAGAATTCGGAAATGGGGTTCCAGAAGCTCAAGCACAGGTGCCAATCCAAGTACCCCTGGGGTCCTATTTATAGGCAACCAAGGGGTAGGGGGGGGGGTTTTATAGCCCAGCCCTGACCTGGCGACATATGGGATACTCGGCGAGCATCTTCGACCATAGTCACCCATCTGGCGAGTATCTGCTGCTGCTCGCACAAGCCTGGCTGATACTCGCTCAGGTCTTCTGTGGTTGCCGGACACTTTGGGGCGACATACGGGATACTCGGTACGTATCTTCGACCATAGTCGCCCTTCTGGCGAGTATTTAGCCAATACTCGCCAACCATCTTTTGCTCTTGCTGGCTGATTTGTCTTGCCTCTTTGACTTTGACCTGCCTACGTGGCCTTGAGTGGGTCCTACCCTCGGAGAATAAGGGTTGTACACAATCCCCGCTCTTTGCGAGTAACGGAGTTGCTCGGAAAGAAACATCCAACCGTTATTCGACGAGCTCCTGCCTTGGCGAGTATAGGGAGATACTCGGATCTTGACTGTCCGACGCCCGGACTCTATATAAAGGAGGGGGGGGGGGGGGGGGTCTCTGATGGAACCACCTTTCTGTACTCGCTCACAATGTCGCTAGCTTTTGCTGAGGCTGCCAAAAAGGCCAAGGCCGACCTTGCGAATCTGATCGGCGTGCCCCTTCCTCCTCCTCGCATGGACGCCGAGGTAGACGCCTTCCTCACGAACAAGAAGAGGAAGAGGGCGGCGAAGAAGAAGAAGAGAGAGAGAGAAAAGGAGGCGACTAAGGAGAACGTCGCCGATCCGCTGAGTGAGCAGCGTCAGCAGCTGCTGGAGGATTTGGGCCTCGAAGGGCTCTCGCCTGCTCCTCCCCCCGCTCCTCTCTCGGCAGAGGTCGCCCCGGAGGCGAGTAGGGATGAAATCCAAACTCAAACCCAACCGGACCCTCCCCCTGCCCGAGGTGAGCTCCTTGCTCGCCCTTTTTCGATCAATGCTGTCTTCCGGCGACATTCTGACGTCTTTGTTGCTATCTGTAGATCCGCCGAATACCGAGGCTCGGGAGGAGCCTTTGACTGCAATACCGCTGCGATCATCCCCGATGATCTCGCCTGAGGGTGGGTCTCGGAGTGGTCGCGCGGTAAGGATTCTCCACAGCTCCTCTGTGGAGAAGAGGCCGATGAGCGAGCATGGGGCTCCTCTGGCGAACATCGCTCCTCCTCCGCCTCCTCCTCCACCTAACTCGCGACCAGAGCCGGCGAGCAACACACAGCGGCCTGTGATCGCGCTGCCGCCTCCTCCTCCTGGACTCCCGCCGCCAGTGAATCCTCCAGGCGATCAACGTCTTTCTACCACAACTGCTCCCTCTTCCCACCAGGGGGAGTCCTCGCGCAGGGGCGGGACTGGAGGGTCTTCGGCCTTCTTCGCTCCAAGGGGTGGAGGGCGACCAGGAGATGGTCGCGGTCGAGGGGACCTGCCCTCCAACCGGGATCATTCCGGCAATCACTCTACTCGCCGAGATGGCGTCTATCACTCTCCCTCCCCACACCGAGGAAGGTCTTCTCCTCGACGACGATCTCGCAGCCCTCCTCGCCGACGATCGCGTAGTCCTCGGCCAGGTATTTGATCGCTGCCTTCGGATAGTCGCCACTGTTTTCTGAATTCTGCTGAAGTTCTGGCCCTTTTTGCCTTTTTTCGCAGGTCGCGCGCATACTCCGGTGGGAGCTCTGATCGATGCCGTTGGGCTCCCACCTCGCGAGTACCAGGAAAAGGCTACTCGCGCTATCTTGGACTTGGAATCCCGGATAGAGCGGCTATCGATCTGCGAACCTCATCGCCGCCTAACTGAGGTGGAGTCGCGGGTTGAGCGCTTGGCGGCTAGTGACCCTCATCGCCGCCTAACTGACTTGGAGGTGCGAGTATCCCGGCTGGAGGAGTTTGATACTCGCCTGTCGGGTACTGAAGCTCGCCTCCAGTCTGTCAGCGACTTGGAGCGCAGGGTGGCGAGGATCGAGCATCGGCAACAGCTGCATCATGACGAGCTAGTCGGGATGCACGCGAGCATGGGCTCGGTGGGGAGGCTGGCGAGGATCGAAGACCAGCTGCGACAAGGCGAGGACGCGATGTCTGTGGCCTCTGAGCACTTCAGGCGAGCTCGCGGCTTGGGATGGGTCGGGCGACAACCTCAGATCCAGGATCCCCAGGCGAACATCCAGGCGCAACCCTAGATGCTGCTCTTTTTTATCTTTATCTTCCATGTAGCTTGGTAGCTCCTCGCGAGCATTTATTTGAATCTTGTAAACGATTTATTTGAAGCAGTGTTGATTTGCCGAGTAATTGAATACTCGCCCTTCAATCTTATCTTTGTTTTACTTGATCTTCTTTTATACTCGCCTATATTTTGGCGAGCTTCTTCATGTTTCTGTGATGTAGGTATTCGCTAGATGAAGGTCGGCGGTTGGCGCGCTCTGAACTTTGGGCGACTTTTCTTAGATACTCGCCACCCCTAATCGTGCTCGCGGCGTCGTGTTCGACAAGCCAGACTAACCGACTACTATAAATAGGGGGGGTGGGTGAGTCTTAAATACGCCTTTAGCGATCTCTGGCTTCCTTGAGCGAGCATCCTCCAGGCTTCCAATCCTCGCCCTTCTACGATACTCGCTCTCTTCCCTTTCTTCCCAAGATGATCGACGAGGCGGCCATCAGGCGAGCTAACCATGCGAAGAACTTCGATGAGAGCTCGTTCAAGAAGCCGATCACGAATCAGAAAGATTTGGACGAGTTCAATTCCAAGTTCGCGACTCCAGGATACGTCGCCAGGCTTCCTCGCCCGTCTGAGCGACTAAACACCTCCTCGCAGATGGCGATGATCTTCCCAATCCGACACTTCGAGGTCGGCCTGCGACTTCCCATATGGCCCGAGTTTCGGAAGATACTCGTGTTCTATGGGATAGTGCCCGCCCAGATCAATCCCAACGGAGTGGCGATGATCATGGGGTTCCTGTGCTACCTTCGGGAGCAGAATGTCGTCTTCGACCTTTCGGTCTTTAGGCGAATATTCACCATCATGGCGACCGGCGAGGGCGTCATCTTCTTGTGCAGTCACGTCTGTACACTGGCGGGGACTTTAAATAAGAACCATCGCTGGGTCGAGCGGATAGTCGCCATTGAGGGCGACTTCGCGGGCATCTCTAGCTCGCCCATTCAACCTTCAGAGAACGTCTTCACGGTTCCCTGGCTCGCCGAGGACCAGATGAAGCTGCTCGCCTGCTTTAGGAATCGTCGCTTCGACGTGATGCTTTGGAGGAGGCGAGTAGACGAGCTCACGGAAGTTCGCCCAGGGGAAGGTATCTTTCGTGCGAGCATCAGACATACTCGCCCTAGGGCCTCATTCTGGCGACTAATCTTCGATCTTCTTACAGGCGTGCAGGCTCTTCCGCGTGATGCTCTTCCTCTCGCGGCGAAGGCGACCACTGTCGCCCAAGGGGGTGCGAGAACCTCGGCGCGCGAGGTTGGGGACTCCTCCCCAATCGACTTGTCGCCAGGAGGCGACGATCTGGATGTCGCCGGTGGTGGGGCCGGGACCTCGAAGAAGCGAACGGGCAAGGCTAAGGCCTCTGAGCCCAAGAGACAGAAGAAGGAGGTCGCCCACAGGGATCTGGGCAAGAAGGCGGATCCCTCGGAGGCTGGCGAGCCGAGCAACCATCCTTTCTTCAACGAGGGCACCCGTGGCGAGGACGACTTTGGTCGCCCATTGGTGACCTGGTCTGATCGCGCTCACGAGGTGACTCTGAGCTCGAACCTCCCCGTCTGGTCCGAGGACTGGGAGGACAAGGGGGAGGCCTTCGATGTGCTCCATGCGATCTACAGTCGTACTGACGCCGAGCTGCTGCAGGAGGCCTCTGCCGAGCATCTTGCTCATCAAACCTCGCGCTCAATCTTGCGAACTGCCGAGCTCGCACATTCAACAGCGAAGCGGCTGCTGATGTACGAGGAGGCGATCAGGGTGCAGGGGCCGAAAATGATCGCCATGGCGGAGAGGATCAAGGGGTTCGAGGTACTTCGTCTTTGCGACTTTTCGCGCTTTCTGGAATACTCGCCTCTTTATACGATGTCAAGCTTTACCTTCTTTCTTTTTGTCTTCTATAGGCTGCCGAGCTGGAATCGGCGAAGAGACTGTCCCAGGCCGAGAAGGAGCTAGAGGATACTCGCTCGGCCTTGGAAGCCGCCCAAATCCGCATCGCCGAGCTAGAAACTCGGCCTGCCGAGCAACAGCCGGCGGGGTCGGGCCCTCATCGGTTCGTTAAGCAGGTTAGGATGCATGGCGACGACATGCCCCATATTCGCCGGGAGATCGCGCGAGCAACAGGAGAGGTCATCCTAAATCAGCTGAAGGCAGACGATCTCTTGAAGCCGGAGGCGATGGGATTGACGGTGGGAGACCTCATCCCGGCCATACTCGCCGAGGAGTCCACCTCCCCCCTGCGAGCATCATCGCCGCGACTTAGCGATGCCGAGGACGATGATGATGAGGTTGATGATGATGATGACGATGACGATGACGCCGATGATGGCGACGATGGCGACGAGTCAGATGCAGATATTTGATGGCGAGGATGTCGCCTAGTCGCCCGGGCTCCTTTTTTGCTCGCCCGGCGACCTTTTTGTACACCTGCAGCATGTACAGATTTTTTGTAAAAATGAAAAGGAATTTTGACAAGTTTCTTACTCGCCTATTCCTTCCTTTTGTGCTTTTACTTCCTTGCTTATATGTGGCTTTAGGCTCCTAGGTTCGAGGCGAGGTTGAGTGCTCGCTAGGCTCTTAGGCTCGAGGTGGGAGCGAATGCTCGTGCCTGCATATTCGCATCCGCATGCTCGCATGTGTATACTCGCACCTGTATACTCGCACATCATACTCGCACCTGTATACTCGCCTAGGTACTCATGCACGTATACTCGCACTCTTCAATATCTCCCTTGGTGGAGTCGAGCTGTGGAGGCGACTTGGAGGGTTCCGAAGGACACATGCTCTCAAGGCCTCGCTCTGTACCTGGTGAAGAGTTCATTAGACTCGTTCAATAAATTTTGAAGGGGAAAGAGATAGGGAACGGCAGTCGGGGAGGCCTGGAGGGATATATCTTCCCGAGGCCTCCATCCTACTTGGATGCCGGATGTCGACGAAGAGTGACGTTAAGTAGGGAATGACGGTCGGGGAGATCCAAGGGGATACACCCTCCCGAGGTCTCCATACTTTGACCGGTCGAATCGATCGCTCCCCTTCTCAAGTTGGAGTAGCGGCTTCCAGACTTTTACCCTAGTAATCTCTACAGCCGGACGAGAAATGCAGTCGGTGGGAACCGCGGCCAACATGCAAGGGGGGAGCTGATCTCGGCCGTCATTGCAGAGGCTTGGTCTTAAGGGAACGCACATTCGAGGCACTGTCCCATCATCCGTTCTGAGTTTTTACAAGGGTCAAGTCGGAGGCTCGTCTTCCAACCTGCGGCGGCGAATGTTGATGCAGGACGACGTCAAGCAGGGAGTGGCAGTCGGGGAGATCCAAGGGGACACACCATCCCGAGGCCTCCATCCTACTTGGATGCTGGATGTGGATCGGACCTGCTTCCTGTTGCTCAATGAGTTTAGCAGGGAGTTAAGCACAAACTCGTATGATCTAACACAATAACTTTAGAAAATGAAATGCTTTGCTGCGAGCTTTTCAGCTTTCGAAGGGTACATGACGCCTTTTTTCAAGGGTCCCCTGAGTTAGTGAAATCGATCATCTCTTCGCCGAATCGGAAGGTCGGCGTCCAGACTTCTTCCCGGTAATCTCTACAGTCGGACGAGAAATGCAGTCGGTGGGAACCGCGGCCAACATGCAAGGGGGGAGCTGATCTCGGCCGTCATTGCAGAGGCTTGGTCTTAAGGGAACGCACACCCGAGGCACTGTCCCATCATCCGTTCTGAGTTTTTACGAGGGTTAAGTCGGAGGCCTGTTTCCCAACCTAGCGTGGAGATTGACTTCACCTGACTTCCTTATTTTGAGGTTTTGTTGATGCGAAGGAAGCTTCCTCGTCCCATGTTTCAGGGCGACGTAAATTTTATTCAAAAGGAATGAATTTACAAGGATGGGATATATACATCTCCCCTTAGGGATAAAACCTTTTTAGGTCATCGCCGTTCCAGGTGCTCCCAAGCAGTTCGCCCTCCTGGTTTTGCAAATGGTACCCTCCTGTCAGGAGCGCCTCCCGGATGATGAAAGGTCCTTCCCAATTTGGATTGAGCTTCCCGACGGCGGCGGACCTTCCTGCTGCGTCCACCTTCTTCAGGACTAGGTCACCTGCTTGGAAGTGCTTGAGGCGGACATTTTTGTCAAAATGTTTCGCCATTCGGCGCTTGATTTCCTCTTGCCTGACTGAAGCTAAATCTCGGAGTTCCTCGATGTAGTCGAGAGATAGCTTCTGAACCTCTTCGTTCTCTAGTCGCCATTCTTCGGTTCCGTCTTCCGCGGCTACCACCCTTGGGCTTCTGACTTCGAACTCTACTGGGATGAGAGCTTCCGACCCGTGAGAGAGTTTGAACGGCGTTTCCCCTGTGGCTGAGCTAGGAGTGGTCCTCAAAGCCCACAGGACCGAGGGGAGCTGGTCTGCCCAGTTACCTCTTAGGTTCTCCACCTTCTTCTTCAGTAGGTTGATGATCAGCTTGTTGGCGGCCTCTACCTGGCCATTGCTCCTTGGGTGATGTACGGAGGCGAACCGAAGGTCGGTTCCTAGCTGCCTACAAAAGTCTTCCAGTTCTAAGCTGGCGAACTGGGGACCATTGTCGGTGATGATGGCGAGAGGGATCCCGAATCTGCAGACGATCTCTCCCCAGATGAAGTTCTTCACGACTTGAGAGGTGGCCTTGGCCAAAGCTTTGGCTTCGATCCATTTGGAGAAGTAGTCGATCATGACGAGAACGAACTTTCTCTGACCGCTTGCTTGAGGGAAAGGGCCGATCAGGTCCATCCCCCAGATGGCGAACGGCCATGGGGAGATGATCGATCGGAGCTGCTGGGCTGGCTGCAACTGAAGGGGGGCGAAGAGCTGGCACTTTTGGCACTTTTTTGAGAAGGCCTCAGCATCCTTTCGGATAGTAGGCCAGAAGTAACCATGCCTCAAGACCCTCTGCTCCAAAGTGCGAGTCCCAGAATGACTTCCACACTCTCCCGAGTGGATCTCTTCCAATACTCGGGGTACTTCGTCTTCAGAAACGCATCTGGCCAGGGGACCCGAGATGGTTTTACGGTACAGCTCTCCATCCTGCAGGAGGTAGTATGCCGCCTTGTACCGAAACCTTCTTTGATCCCTTTCGTCTGCTGGGAGCTGACCGCTGGCCAGGAATGCCACAAAGGAATCCATCCACGAGGGGCGTTGCTCGATCTCCATCATCTCTCCCTCCTCAATGGACGGGTGGAATAATTCGGTGATAGTTCCTCCGGTCCTCGGCCCATACTTGGCGAGGCGATCTGCTGCCGAGTTCTCCTCTCTTGGCACATGCTCGACGAAGAAGGACTGGAAGCCTCCAATCAATCCTTTCACTTTTACCAAGTACCTCTGCAGGGTGGTGTCACGCACCTCGAACTCTCCTCGGATTTGCGACGCGACCACCATTGAGTCCGTGAAAGCCCGGACATCACGGATCCCCAGCTCCTTGGCAAGGCGCAAGCCTGCCACTATGGCCTCGTACTCTGCCTGGTTGTTTGTGACGGGGAAGAGGATCTCGACGGCTTGCTCGATCCTTGTTCCCTGTGGGCTGACGAGCACGATGCCCACCCCCACAGAATTTTTGCCCGAAGCTCCATCAACAAACATCTTCCAAGGGATTGGGTTGAGCACCTCTTCTCCGGGTTCCGCTTCCACCGAGAAGTCAGCCAGGAAGTCTGCTACTGCCTGAGCCTTGATCGCCACTCGGGGGGAGAAGGAAATGTCGAACTCGCTGAGTTCTACCGACCATTTCGCCAACCTCCCCGAATGCTCCACTCCCTCCAGGATATTGCGGAGAGGATGATCAGTTACCACTCGGATGGAGTGAGCCTGAAAATAAGGCCGGAGCTTCCGCGCCGACACCACCAAGGCGAAGGCAAGCTTCTCCAGGATTGGATACTTTAGTTCCGCCTTCTTCAGCACCCGGCTGACATAGTAGATGGGTAGCTGCTTCCTCCCCTCTTCTCGGACCAAGATGGAGCTAACTGCCTCTGCTCCCACTCCAAGGTAGATGAGCAGGTCTTCGCCTTCCTTCGGGCTCTGAAGGAGAGGTGTCTGAGTCAATTGCTCCTTCAACCTTCCGAATGCTATCTCGCATCCCTCGGTCCATTCGAAGCTTTCTGTTTTGCGGAGCGTCTTGAAGAACGGAGAGCACTTCTCTCCGGCTTTTGAGAGGAAGCGGCTAAGTCCCGCCAGCCTTCCTGTCAACCTTTGGACTTCCTTCATCGTCTTCGGGGACGGCATTTCTAGGATCGCCTTAACCTTGTCGGGGTTAGGCTCTACTCCCATCGGGGTTAGGAGATGTCCCAGGAACTTTCCCTTTCCTGTTCCGAAGACGCACTTCGTCGGATTGAGCCTCATCTTGAACCTCCTCAACGTTTCAAAGGTCTCCACCAGATCGGCTATGTGTTCCTGGACGTTCTTGCTTTTGATCAAAAGGTCGTCCACGTACACTTCCAGGTTCCTCCCCTTTTGCCCCTTGAAGATGTGGTCCATCATCCGCTGGTAGGTGGCTCCCGCATTCTTCAAACCGAAGGGCATCATCCTGTAGCTGTAGCAGCCGTCGTCGGTGATGAAGGAGACATCGCGGCAATCAGGGGGATGCATCCGGATCTGGTGATATCCTGAAAACGCATCAAGGAAACTCATCACAGAAAAACCGACGGCTGAATCAACCAGCGCGTCGATTCGAGGCAAGGGATAACAATCCTTCGGGCAGCTTTTATTCATTAAGGAAAAATCCACACACATTCTCCAGCCTCCCCCCGCCTTTGTCACCATTACAACATTAGAGACCCAGCCTGGGTACTGGATCTCCGACACAAAACCTGCATCTAGCAGTTTTTTAACCTCCTCCCTAATTGGCTTGGCGAGGATGGTGGCGGTTCTTCTCTTCTTTTGGCGGACGGGCTGGACAGAGGGATCCAGGTTGAGGTGATGACACGCAACCTCAGGGTCGACTCCTGGCATCTCGGCGGCACTCCAAGCGAAGATGTCGACGTTCTTTTGCAGACACGCCGCCATCTCGATCTTCTCCTCGGTCTTCAGCGACCCGCCAATCTTCAGCAACCCAGGCACTCCTGCTGCGGAGAGTACCTCGATTTCTTCCACTTCCTCTGCCACCTCCAGCCTGGCCGGGCTCTCCAACACTCTCCCGAACTCCTCCGCGTCAGCCATCCAGCTGATGGTACTGACGGCGGTAAGATAGCATTCCCTGGCGGCTCTTGGATCGCTCCTGATCCTCACCTGGACGTCTCCTTTACAGTACTTCAAGCACTGATGGTAGGAGGATGGGACGGCCTTGAAGGTGTTGAGAATCGGCCTCCCAAAGATGGCTCTGTAGCAGCTCGGGGCGTCGACGATGATGAATCGACAGTCGATGGAGGTGCCACCGAGTGTTACCAGGAGATCTGCTCCTCCTTCCACTTCCTTCTTCTCTCCGGAGAAGCCGAAGAGGGGACCATCAGATGCTCGAACTCTGGCAGCTTCGACTCCTAGTCCGTCAAACGTCCCCTTAAAGATGACGTTTACAGAGCTACCGTTGTCGATCAGAATTCGATCAACGGTGAAGTCCTCCATCGCGGCCTGAATCACGAGGGCATCATGGAAGGGATTCTCGTTCCCTAGCATGTCCTCCTCGGAAAAAGTAATCTCCTCCATCGGGGGTGGTGCTTGCGAGGTCGAGGCGACACTCCTGCGGTAGATCTGATGAAGGCTCCCCTTGCGGGAAGCCTCCAGCCCTGCTCCCCCATGGATTACTCCAACTCGGCCTCCCTGGCCCAGGTCTCCCCGGCCTCCTTGGTCGACCCGATCCTCGTTCCTCCTGCGAACGACTGCGGCCTGCCCTGCCTGTGGCTCGGCAGGGGCCTCTATCCTCCTCTGCTCTCCTCCAGCCTCTCCTGCTGCCAACCTCCTCCGGGCTTCCCAAAAGTCTGGGCAGGCAGCCATGGCATGTCCTCCCACCTGGTGGAAGTCGCAGTAGAGAGGAACCTCTTCTGCTTGACGCCTCCGAGGCTTCGGCTTCTTCCTTCCTTGACGGCGGCCTCGCCCGGCTACCGCCATTGCTTCATCTCTCCTCCTCTCCTGACGCCTCTCTGGTTGGCGAAAGGGCCTTCTTTCTGGGGATCTCCCCCTTTGGTCTTGACGCTGGTGCCGTCCAGCCGGCCTCCAAGGTGGTCGGTTGACGGGGACCTGGTAGCGTCTTCCCTCCTCCTGACGCTCAGGGGACTCGACGGGCCTTCTCTCCACGATCCTCCCGGTTTCCTTCCTCCTGAGCTCCTCCTTTTTCTCCTCTTGTCGCTCCGGCCACTTCCTTCCCTCCCTTCGGGGCTCTTCTCTCTTCCTTTTCTCAGGGATCCCATCCCTCTCTCCACGGTCGCCTCTGGTCACCCGTGCCAACCTTGCCAAGAAGTCAGGATTGGAGGCTTCTCCCCGGACAAATTTATTGGCCCTCTGAATGAGGTTGTCGTAGGAGTAGGGAGGATTCTCACTGAGTTCCAACTTGAAGAGGCCTTGACTGATGCCGAATGTCAGGGCCAGCAACAGGATGTTGCTATCTACCTCCTGGATTTGCAGAACCTCCTCCTGGAAGCGCTCGATGTAAGGGCCCAAGGCCTCATCCGGCCCTTGCACGGGGTAGAACAGGGCCGTGGCCTCCTTCTTTAGCTTCCGTGCCGTGTCGAACCGGGTCGTCAGCCCACGACATAGGTCTTCGAAGCAGTAGATTGAGCCTGCGGGCAACTGATGGAACCAGTCCCAGGCCTTTGCGCGGAAGGTAATGGCAAACAACCTGCACTTGAAGGCGTCCGACATGGTTCGGATAGAGACTATATCCTCGAACCATTGGATGTGCCTGACGGGGTCCTCCTTCCCTGAATAGTAGTTCAAGGCAGGGTCTCTGAACCCCTCCGGCACTGGCGCGGCGAGAATCTCCTCGCAGAAGGGGCTCCTCCCTCCTGCCCGGCGACGATCCTCCACTTGGCGAGTATCACCACCATACTCGCCATATGGGCGAGTATCCGGGCACCTCCCCTGCTCGCACGGCTCGCGGAAGCGAATACCTTGCGAGGTTGGCTGGTAGAATTGCGACCTCCTTGGTCGCTCGGTTTCATCTTCCATGTGCTCCTTTCCCGCTCGCCGAGGGGGACTCCCTCCCTCGGACGGAACTGGGCGATGCGGCGAGGTCGCAGTGACCTCGGCGCGCGGCTGAAGCGCTGCTCGCATGGCTCCCTCCATGCGCTGCGCGAAGGCTTCGAAAACCTCCAGCGTAACGAACCTGCCAGCCCCCGTCGAGTTGCCGACCTCCTCCTCATGGTCGCCACCTACGACCATCTCGCCTTCTTGCCGAACTTTCTTCCAACGACTACGGTCCACGCTCACCGCACCAAAGTGTTGACGCCAGGAAAATCCTGACCTCAAGATTCGGACCGATGCAGCCGGAGGCTACTCGCCCAGCAGCCCGACGAGATGGCTTGGCTGGCAACGACGAAGAAGCTAGAAGAGCAACAAACAGGACCCCAGGTGCTGCGGCAGGGAGGTCCCACCACGTACCCAGAAGCTCCGAAGAGACTTCCCCTCCAAGACCAAAGAATGGCCGAGCAAGGTACGAGGAAGGCACCGACTTGGCTAGCAAGCAGGGGTGACGGGCTCAAGAATTCGGAAATGGGGTTCCAGAAGCTCAAGCACAGGTGCCAATCCAAGTACCCCTGGGGTCCTATTTATAGGCAACCAAGGGGTAGGGGGGGGGTTTTTATAGCCCAGCCCTGACCTGGCGACATATGGGATACTCGGCGAGCATCTTCGACCATAGTCGCCCATCTGGCGAGTATCTGCTGCTGCTCGCACAAGCCTGGCTGATACTCGCTCAGGTCTTCTGTGGTTGCCGGACACTTTGGGGCGACATACGGGATACTCGGTACGTATCTTCGACCATAGTCGCCCTTCTGGCGAGTATTTAGCCAATACTCGCCAACCATCTTTTGCTCTTGCTGGCTGATTTGTCTTGCCTCTTTGACTTTGACCTGCCTACGTGGCCTTGAGTGGGTCCTACCCTCGGAGAATAAGGGTTGTACAATAAGAGTTTCCATAATTAATATTTCTGTAGAAGGAAATGAATTCATTCTGATTTCAAATAATATCCATAATAGTCTTAATCAAATTAGCCAAGAATCAAATAGAAGGAAAAGCTGATTCAGAACGGCTATAAAAGAATAATATCATTCCATAAAAATCAGATCTACAGAAAGAAGGAAAGAGATCTGGCGTGTTTTGAATTTCTTATAGATATCGACGTGCGTCGATTACTATTCGACGTAAACGTCGATTTCATCCCGACTGGACGTCGAGAGGAGAATAAGGAAGGTGCGTCGACAAAGATGCGTCGACTTTATCAAATGCGTCGACTAGAAATCAGAGGTACGTCGACTATGATTACGTCGAGTTCTTCTAAGAGCTACTTCGACTCATTCTGAGAGAAACGTCGACTATATTTCGACGTTGCGTCGAATACTATTCGACGCATATTTACTTAACCCAACTTTTCATACTTAGAATTAATAATCTACTCAATTCTAGGGGTTAAGATAAATCATTTCCCCAACATACGTGTCGCAAGAGAAAGGGACAACAACAATTCGAGAAGGCCGTACCGCCAATTCAGAACCAAGCAGACCGCTCCCGATGGCTAACAAATCAAAGCTCCCGGATCTACATCTCGTTAAATTCCCCCCGCGAGCATATACTGTCTGTAATCTACAACAACAAAGTCATCAACTGACCCAGACCGCTCCCCCAACGTATGGGAGATCAGTCCCAGTTCTGCAATTTTCACAAAGGCCGAGGACACCGTACGGAGCATTGTGCCAGGTTGAAAGAAGAAATTGAACGCCTTGTCCAGTCAGGACACCTTGAGGCTTTCCGCAAATAAGCACAGAAGGATACCACCGAGGGCCGGTCGCCGGGTCACCGCCCCCCACCACGCTGACGACCGAAAGATCTCGAGCAAGCGCAACACAAAGGGAGCTCGATGTTACCTTCTCTCTCGTCAAACTTGTATCAGAAACTTAGTGGCCCGGAAGCCGCAAGATTGCACTTGCGCATGTATAGATGTTCATTTTCTAATCATGTTTTACCTGTCCTAAACTATTCTAATGCAGGAAAACATTCGGGGCCCTGCCCCGGGGACTTTGCACCGCCGTCGATTGAAGGTTCGCCCTTCTCCTCTGCTGTCGAGTCACGGCGTCGTAGGGGCCTGCCCCCCTTGCGTTCGCCCCCGGTTTTAATACACCAGTTATTCACCGGCCACTTTGGGACCCTGCCCCGGGGACTTTGCACCACCGTCGATTGAAGGTTCGCCCTTCTCCTCCGCCGCCGAGTCCCGGCATCGTAGGGGCCTTCCACCCTTGCGTTCGCCCCCGGTTTGAATACACCAGCTATTCACCGGCCACTTTGGGGCCCTGCCCCGGGGACTCTGCACCGCCGTCGATTGAAGGTTCGCCCTTCTCCTCCGCCGTCGAGTCCCGGCGTCGTAAGGGCCTGCCCCCCTTGCGTTCGCCCCTGGTTTGAATACACCAGCTATTCACCGGCCACTTTGGGGCCCTGCCCAGGGGACTTTGCATCGCCGTCGATTGAAGGTTCGCCCTTCTCCTCTGCCGTCGAGTCCCGGCGACGTAAGGGCCTGCCCCTCTTACGTTCGTCCACGGTTTGAATACACCCGCTATTCACCAGCCAAATCTATATTATAAAAGCCTCGAGCTCAGACTCGCGCAAACTAATTTTCTATATTATAAAAGTCGCGAGCTCAGACTCGCGCAAACTAATTTTCTATATTATAAAAGCCGCGAGCTCAGACTCGCGCAAACTAATTTTTTATATTATAAAAGCCGCGAGCTCAGACTCGCGCAAACTAATTTTCTATATTATAGCTCAGACTCGCGCAAACTAATTTTCTATATTATAAAAGCCGCGATCTCAGACTCGCGAAACTAATTTTCTATTATGTAAAAGCCGCGAGTTCAGACTCGCGCAAACTAATTTTTTCTATTATGTAAAAAGTCGCGAGCTCAGACTCGTGCAAACTAATATTCTACTAAGACTCGCGCAGGCTCATCCGGTATTTTGTAAAAGGCCATCAAGCTGTTCAAGTATCAACGCTAAATAGCAAGCCAGCAACAATCCCAAAGTACGAACATCCTTCGCCGACCATCTTGAAGCACCTTTCCACAATCGACACTTCGACAACAACCAGGGCAACGAGACCACGAGAGTGCTATCACAACGCAGCGCAGCGCAGAGCAAGAAATGCCTAAATAGAACAAGAAAGCAAAAGCAACCACACACTCATCCTTCGACAGCAATTCCTTCCCAAGGCACCATGAAGAGAGCAATCATCAAAGCCGCCACAGAGAAATCGAAACCTCCGAACTCCTCCGCGCTGAAATTTGGACTCCGAAGGTTTGGGGGGCTTATGTTATACATCCATAAAGGCCTTGGAGTGCGTCTAAAGAAAACTCCACTAAAGGGAGGTGGGGTCAACGGTCAACGCATGATCGCCTGAGTTGAAGAAACCAAACCTGCCATTTCCGTCGCCAATCGCCAGTGCGGGAGAACGCAGGGAGCACGCTGCCATTGCCGAACCCCACTATTGGGGTGCGATTAGCCCGCACCCCACTAGTGGGGTGCGAATAGCCGCACCCCCATAGTGGGGGGGGGGGGGGGGTACGGCCAAACCGCACCCCTTGTGGGGTGCGGCCAAGCCGCACCCCATGCGGGGTGCGGCCAAGCCAAGCCGCACCCCCTTGGGTGCGGCCCGGACGCACCCCCTTGGAGCACGACCAAGCCAAGCCGCACCCCCCTCGGGTGCGGCCGCACCGCGCCCCCTTAGGGTGCGACCGAGCCACTCTACCCCGTAACGGGGTTAGGGCAAATCCCCCCTCTTCTGACTCGCCGCCCACTCTTCAGGTTCCGGATTCCGCCTAGAACACCTCCTAGCACACGCAGAATGCTCTCGTGTTCGTTGCGGGCTCAGAGCTCCCGCGCTCGTTGCGCGCTCAGAACGCATCTCCGTTCGCTCAGAACGCTCTCGTATTCGTTGCGAGCTCAGAGCGCTCCCGCGCTCAGAACGCCTCTCCGTTCGCTCAGAACGCTCTCATGTTCGTTGCACACTCAGAGCTCTCGCGCTCGTTGCGCGCTTAGAACGCATCTCCGTTCACTCAGAACGCTCTCGTATTCTTTGCGAGCTGAGAGCGCTCCCGCGCTCGTTGCGCGCTCAGAACGCCTCTCCGTTCGCTCAGAACGCTCTCGTATTCGTTGCGCGCTCAGAGCGCTCCCGCGCTCGTTGCGCGCTCAGAATGCCTCACAGTGCGACCAGGACGCTTCCATGTTCGTTGCGCGCTCAGAACACTTTCGCGCTCATGCGCGCTCGGAATGCTTTTGAGCATTCTCAGAACGCCTCCCCAGTCGCTCAGATTGCTTCTCCGTTCGTTACGCGCTCAGAACGCTTCTGAGCGCTCTCAAAGCACTTTCACATTTCGAGCACGCTCACTTTTTGTCTTTCTAATTTCTCAGATTGCAGGAACGGCTTGTCTCCTTTTTCGCCTCCAACAAAGCTGCCCGAACTGCCCGGGGGCGAGACGGTCATTTATGAAAAATGGCATTCCGTGTGCTCCGAACCAAAAAACGTGATTCATCCACCAGCTGGTTACGGTGGTTACAACGGCGAAATTACCGGGCTACCCCCGGCCAAAGCTATAAAAGGAGCCCAGAACCTTCATTTGAGAGGACTTTGCCTTCTGCACCCGGGAGAGTTCCTTGAAGATTTTCACGGAATTCTCCTTCGACAGTTGAAGATCTCCTTCGTGGACTTGAAGATTTCCCTCATCCCAAAAGGCGACTCAGCATTCTCACTTTCGTTCTCTGGAGCATTCTCACTTTTGTTCCCCACAGTTCTCAGAAGGAAAAAGACTTAGCTTTCCGAGAGGTGGTCTGTCACCCTCGAAACTCTCTCTCTCTATTATTGTAACGAGCGGCGGCCTGTCGCGCTCGGCTTCTAAGTACCTAACTGTAAGCTCTCAGAAGATAGTGAAGTTTGGTTGGCACAGCTCTGACCGCGTGGTTTTTTACCTTTTTCGGGTTTTCCACATTAAAATGTCTCAGTGTACCCAACGAATTTCTAATTGACTGTTTGCGCGCTCGGACCGCTTCTGAGCTAAGGTGGTTCAATTCGACCGGTCTACCAGAGCACCCGAGCGACCCGCAACAGATAGTATTGTCTCTGCCTCATGTATGCTCCAAACAAGAGCATGAGGAATCAATAGTCTCATGGCGGCTTCGCAGGGAAATCACATGTGCACAATCAGACGTCTATTATTATAAGAGAAGAGGAAGCCTTTGGTGACATTTTTGTTATATTTGTTACGGACTGCGCAGAGTTTCATTTTTGAACAAACATGCAGATCGAACATGCCTACTCATCTCTCCGCACACAGAACGCGCTTCATGTGCAGCAGGTTGTTGAGGTGGGGTCTTGAACCCGCAACTTTCTAGATAGAGAGGCTTGACGCCGGCCTCCATCATCAGTTGAGCTCAACAACATATCTAGGAGGGGTTGCGGGTACAAGACCCCAACTCAACAATCTGCTGCACATGAATCATGTTTTGTATGCGGAGATGAGTTAAGATGTATGCGGCCTCTTCAAAAAATAAACTCCTACACTGCCCCTAACAATATTAATTTTATTTAATATTTACAATATTCATCAAAAACATGGGCGGAGCATGTGGGGCTGTACTTTAATGGAATCATACGTGTCATGAACCGTTTATATCCTACTTTAATGGAGTTCTATTTTATTTACGTACGGTGATTATGACGTGGGGGAATTTGTCAAATCGTTTGTTAAATAATCAACTTAATTGGCAGGTTCAATTAATTAATTAATTAATTAATTTGGTATTACGTGTGATTAACCAATTCTTAATTATCATAAATAATTTACCGACCCCCGACATATTGTATTGGGGTCGTCTGCCTGTACGGACACCCATAAAAAACAATTGCCTTCTTGGGTGGGACCCGGACACGAGTTTTCTAACCTCGGCGCATTATTTAGGCTCCGTTTGCCTAGATTTTTTTTTGTAAGCGGTTCTTTAATTTTGTGAGAAAAAATTTGAACGACAAAATAGTGCAATCATAATTTTGGTCAGATTTCCCCAGCACAAGAAGAATCGTGCGCTCCACATACCAACAAATTTCCCCCGTTTGACATGACGGTAGCCGTCCTGAATGAGGTGGCTATGAACCGTCTTTCGTGAATGCCCGACCTCATCTAATGAACGTCCACTTTTATGTTCTAAACTACCTTTATTTCTTTGATGCTTTCCACGTAAAAAAATCTTGTGTTCTGTGCGATTGATTCTCTCTTTTTTGGTTTGTTTTCATTTCTGTTCCTTTTGCTCTCGGTGTTGGAATATCTGTCGTGATTTTTTAACACATCGGACCAAAAAACCCCGCGCCAAACGGAGCCTTATTCATCATGCCTGAATAAATATCAAATAATCCTCTCCATTTTTGACCAAATAGAGCCGTACATTTAATCATCCGGATTGATTTTCATTTATTTTGGTTATATGAAAATAAAAGTATAGGATTACTTAACATGTCGGACATGGAAAAATTAAATATGCACCGCGAAATCAATAGCACGGATAAGAACTCAATACAGGTCCCTATATGACCTATAGAGTTCGGTGCATGGATCATGTCGCATGGTGTAAGTATAAGGAAAAGTGTGGCTTTAATTTGTAGTGCGCGCACATGGCGGTTAGGGCGATATTTTCTTATTAAAAAGATAGTTTTTGAGGGTCCGCATTGAGTTTACGAAAAATTAGACTACACGAGTATTTACAAAATCTTAATTAATAAAAACTAAAGTTTTATAATTTTAAATCGTTATTAATTTCGATTCAGTGTTAAGATTTTATGACAATAAACAATTAACATCATCGATCATGCTATCCATTATTAATAAGTTAGGATATTAAAATTATAATAAGTTAAAGATAGCATAAACATTAAGAGGAGCACAACAGTTGTGAACCTAATTATGAAAAATACATGCAGTTTTAAAAAAAATGATATTTTACGTCGAAAAAAATATCACAATCGCTCGAATATGGTCAAGCTTTAGATGTCATGATCGCCTGCACTCCGCAAAGTAAAATTTTGGTCAAAAAAAAATTGGCACGAATGTTTCAAACCCATGCAAACTTTTGCGACTGCATTTACGATTATAATTCGCTAGCTAAAACATCACAGCTGTCCAAAAAAAGCTTGAGAAGCTATGCCCCTTCATATTATAAAATTGACTTTAGTTGTGGCTTATTAAGATTTTATAAATAAATTATATAGACACGTGGTAACTAAAAACAATTTATTTATTTTAATCCTCTTAAATATTATTGTAAAATAGAGCCTAAAATATAATTTAGCAACTCCAATTGTTGTAAAATAATAATATAATTGTAGAAGAGAAATGATGAGTCATTTATCAATTAAATATTTTATGATAAAAATATTTAAAAAATATATAAATGATTGCCATGTGGCATGTGTGAAGCTTCGAAAATATCTTTAGAAGCATCTACTTACCTTTTTTTCCTTCTTCAAAGGATGGCTATCGCAAGAAGGTATGGATAGCGGTCAAATATAATGTTTCTTCTATCTTACATTTATTTTAATTTAATTTGATGATAAACTTATTTTTTAAATAGGGTATATTTCTGGGCATTATATGATCAATTTTGAGTTATAATTAAAGCTATTGTTATTCGCAGATCATAAATGTCTACCCGCAGACCAATTTTTTCTAGTTTACAAATTGTTATCCGCATATCAATGTTAGACTTGAGCATTCAATATTTTTGTTCTTCTGAGCAGGGCCCGACAACGAAGGAACATCTCTGATGGCCTTCTGAGCACTTCAATGTGTGCACGGATTGTGATTCGTAAAATAAATACGCGGATAGAAACCGAGTTGAGGAAGAAAGATGATTTCTTCACCGTTCATGCGATTTCGGTATGTTTGGGAGATAATAACCCCATCTATCTAAATCTTCCCAAACAAACCATAGCTATCTAAATCTTCCCAAACAAACCGAAATCGCATGAACGGTGAAGAAATCATCTTTCTTCTTCAACTCGCTCTCTTTCCGCCTGAATCACGATCCGTGCACACATTGAAGTGCTCAGAAGGTCGTCGGAGATGTTACTTCAATTCGTTGTCGGGCCCTGCTCAGGAGAACAAAGATATCGAATGCTCAAGTCTAAAATTGGTCTACGGATGACAATTTTTAAACTAAAAAAAATTAGTTTGCGGATAGACATCCATGATCTGCGAATAACAACTCCCATAATTAAAAATTGAAACCTAACCATATTCTATTGTAGCATGTACTGTTGCTTTAAAATATAACTCGGTAGAAATAAGTTTATTGTTTAACTACCACCTTAGTCATATATTAATAATCAGAGATAAGTACAGGTGTACAGCCTTAGGGTTAATTAGTTTGGCGCGGCGTTTTTTCTCCGATAGTTTGGATAAAAACACTGTACAACTCATATATCGTCGAGGGTGGAGCCTATTTGTGTCATGTAGACATAAGTCAAAGTCAAAGGTCAAATCAAAATCAACTAACATGAGCGTTTGAAGGTCATGTGCGAGTATCTTCTTCTATACTCGCCAAGTATGCGACATCAGCGGCATCTCGCCAAGTGTGCGAGGTCCTCCCCTACTCACCAGTATGCGATATTCTTTTATAGTCGTCATAGCCAACCTCGCAGGGGCAGAGTATTATCTTCTACTTACTCCCCCCAAATTTGTCTATAAATAGACCACTATGGGTACCAAAAATTCACTACAAGAAAAACCCTTATTAGCAAAGAGAAGAATCTCTTGCTAAATCATGAAATTCGTTGCTAATTTACATTAGCAAGAGATTTAGCAACCAAATTTTTTTCCTTTCTAAATTGAGTCTAGCTAAATTCAGCAAGGATGTTTTTCCTTGCTGTTTTGCAAGAAAAATTTAGCAAGGCATTTTATCCTTCTTAAATTAGCAAGAAATTCAATTTTTGTTGCTAAACATTATGTTAAAAATTATACTAGTTATGAAGATTCTTGGATTTGAACCCATGACCTATCATATAGGTTCAACAAAGCTTACCAACTAACTTAATTTACTTATTTGTTTTATTGTGGCGATATCTTATCTATATCTAAATATTTAATTAATTTATAATATTATGTAAAGAACTAAATAAATATATTATTATTTTGATTTACACTAATAATTTTTATGCTAATTTATAAGTATTTAAATATTTATTAAATTATATAAAGAAATAAATATATTATTTTGTTGAATACTAATAATCTATGATACTTTATTAAAATATATAAATAATTATAAAATTATATAAAGTGTGTGTGTACGTGTGTGTATATATACATAATTTTATAATTATATATATACACACTTTATATAATTTTAAAAATTATTTATATATTTATATATTTTAATAAATTAGCATAGTTTATTAGTATACAACAAAATAATTATTATATATATTTAATTTTTTATATAATTTTGTAAATAATTTCAACATATATATATATATTATATCTATATTTCTATATATATATATAATCGTTTAGTTTCTAATTTTAACTCGGGTTTTAGGAGAGGGACAGAAAGAAATAAAAAAGTTATGTTTTTTTAAGAAAGAGAGCAAATGCTTTAGGATGTAAATATCTCCATTAATATTTTGCAACAAAAAATTTTGTTGCTATTTTGCAACAAAAAAATTTGTTGCTATTTTTGCAATATATATTTTGCATCAAAAAAATTCGTTATTGATTTTGCAACAAAAAATTTTGTAGCTAAAGTAGAAAATCATTTACCTAGCTAAATTTGATGTTAATTAGCAAGGAGTTATCTTTCCTTTCTAATTTCCCTTGCTAAATGTGATTTTTCTTGTAGTGTATTGTACATCTTTTTAGACCTCGATCTTTGACACCACTTTTGGGACCCCTTCTCAGAGACAGGCATCGTTCTCTCGAAATCTTGACCCCCCGTCCCTCCTGCTAGCAAGATACTCATCAAGAGGTGTTTTCTTCATACCAAGCTCAATTATTTTTGGTTGTGGAGGGAACGTTTCTCCCAAACTTTCAGGTACATGGTGAGACCTCCTTGCTGAAGCACCCTGGAATCTGTTTGTAGATCTCTCTCTCTAAAAATAAGTACATAATATAAATAATATACTCAATGAGATATTGATGATAACTTGAGTTCGATAGCATAATCACAAACAAAATGATAATCAAATTTGATGTGCTTAATGTTTTCGTACACGGATGATATTATTATGTGCTTTTATATTTTGATTTTGATAGTAAAAAGTATTCGGCGATGAATCTCAATAAGAGCATGATATTCATACTTTATGATTGAGCTACATCAGAAGTAAGAGAATCATGCAAGATCACAAACTTGCTATAATATAAATATTATAGCGGATCTTCGTTTCGTAAGATCACAAACTCATTAAATATTCGAGTAACCAAGTAAATTAAAATAGATAAATGAGATGTGCAAGGAGAATTGATTCTCCAAGCTTACATTATTGTTTAAATAAACATTGTTTAAATATGACGATTGTTTAAATAAACATTGCAATTTTTTACTATTTGCAGCTCTAAAGGTTCTCGATTTACTATTCGCAGATAAAGTTATTATTCACAGGCCAGTAAAAAAACAGTCCAGAATATATGTAATTATTACGGGCCGTTCGACGCTCTCGTTAGTCTGGCTGAATTGAACAGTCTCAGCTCTAGAGTGAGTCGAGCGCACAATCAGTTAAAGTAAAGTGAGACAGTTGGCAAGAAAGTTTTTTACGTGTAAAACCCAAAAATGGTAAAAAACCACAAGGCCGGATGTACCGACCAAATTCCAATATATCTTTTGGTGTTACAAGTTGTAGAATGCAAGAGGGTGACATGTCACCGCTCGTTGCAGGGGATGCAGAGAAGGTTGAGAAAGAGGAAAATCTCTAAGGAGGAAGGAGATCTTCAAGAGCGTAAGGGAGATCTTCAAGTCACCTTCGAAGGAGATCTTCGAAGGAGAAGGAGATCTTCGAAAGATTCTTCAAACGCTAAAGAAGAACTCTGAAGGATATTCGAAGGAGCTCTCTCGGGTGCTGAAGGCAAGATCCCTTGAAATGAAGGCTTTGAGCTCCTTTTATAGAATTGGGCAGGGGTAGTCTGGTAATTTTGTCGTAGTAACCACCGTAACCACCGTAACCACCTGACATGCGAATTACGTTCGTCGATTTGGAGCACACGGATCGTCATTTCTCAGATATGCCTGTCTTGCCCCCCGGGCAGTTCGGGCAGCTTCGTTGATGACAATGACAACAACGAACAAACCTGCAATTTGAGAAATCTAGAAGGTTAACTGTTGCGCGCGCTGCGAACTTGGAAACGTCCAGCGCACAACATGCAAGTAGAGGCGTTCTAAGCAAGCTGCAGTTTTTTTAAATTAAACATATTCAAGAACAATGTTATAAAGAAACTTGAAGTTAAATTTAAACATTGTAAATCATCTTCAAGTAATAAATATAATTATCAATGATTTTAAGCAATGAAGCCTTAAATTTTTTTTTTAAATTTTTAGAAAACAAAATAGAAACAAATAAACAAATGTAATAAAAGACAAAAGCATATTTTTGTATTTTTGGAATTGTTTTGAAGTTTTATTTTTCATTTTGATTTTTAAGGTCAATTTCAAAAACTAAAATACATGAAACTTTCTGAAACCAGTGTAAATACAGTAAGAGTCCGTTCGTTTGGACGGAATTGGAATTTGATATTGGAATTTGATATTGGGATTCAATATTCAGAATTGGAATTGGTCTAATTCCAATTTCATCGTTCGCCTTGTTGAATATTGTGAAATTGAACAATTATTTTGTTCATTTGTTAAATAAAATTCAAGCTAAGAATTGAAAAATATTATAAAGAAATTAATATTTTTTTACATATATAATAAAAAATATGCGGCCTGACAAAAAATACACGCTCGGGAGAAAAATGCGTGCCCGGACAAAAAAATGTGCTTGGGCACAAAAAGCCCGCTCGGGCGAAAAACTCGCGCCCGGGCGAAAAATTGGGCGCCCGGGTGACAAAACATGCGCCAAGGCGAAAAATGCTCCCCCGAGTGAGAAGCGAGTACCCGGGCGAAAAACGCGTTCCCTGACGAAAAACGCGCAGCAGCGCGAAAAACTTGCGCCCGAGAGAAAATTGCGTGCCCGGGCGAAAAACGCGTGCTCGGGCGAAAAACACGCGCCGGGGCGAAAACGCGCGCCCGTGCGAAAAACTAGCACCCGGGGGACAAATTGCCCGCCCGGGCGACAAAATGCGCCCCGGGCGAAAAAACGCGCTCCCGGGCGAAAAACGTGCGCCCGAGCAAAAAATGCGCGCCGGGAGAAAAACACGCCCCTGAAGGAAAAACGCGTGCCCGGGCAAAAATTGCGCGGCCGGGCGAAAAATTGCGCGGCCGGGCGACAAAACGTGCGCCCTGGAGAAAAACTCGCACCCGGGCAAAAAATTGCGCGCCCGGGCGAAAAATGCGTCCACGGGCGAAAAAACGCGTCCACGGGCGAAAAAACGCGTCCACGGGCGAAAAATGCACGCCCGATCGTAAAACGCGCGCCCGGGCGATAATTGCGCGCCCGGGCGAAAAATGCGCGCCCGGGCGAAAAATGCGCGCACGGGCAAAAACTGCGCGCCCGAGCGAAAATTGCGCGTCCGGGTGAAAAACGCGTGTCCGGGCGAAAAACGTGTGCCTGGGCGAAAAAACGGGCGCCCGGGAAAAAAATTGCGCGCCCGGGCAAAAAACATGTGCCCGGGCGAAAAAACGCGTCCACGGGCAAAAAACGCGCACCCGGTCGATAAACGCGCGCCCAGTCAAAAAACACGCGCTCGGGCGACAATCGTGCGCCAGGGCGAAAAACGCACGCCCAGGCGAAAAACGCGCGCCCGGGCGAAAATTGCGCGCCCGGGCGAAAAACGCACGTCCGGGAGAAAATGCGCGACGGGCGAAAAACGCGCTCCCGTACGAAAAATGCGGGTCCGGGCGAAAAACTCGCGTCCGGTCGAAAAAGTCACGTCAGGGTGAAAAATTGCTCTCCCTGACGAAAAACGCGATAAATCGAGCGTGCCAGACTCGCTCAATTCCGATATGTCCAGCTAGATTTTGCGTATAGGTTAAAATCAATTCCATGATATTCAACTCGAATTCCAATTATTAAAGCTATCTAACAAGCGAACGACGTAATTGAAATTTGACGTCAAATTTCAATTTCAAGTCTTCAATTCCGTCCAAACGAACCGGCCCTAAGGGTCCGTTCGACGCGCAGGTAATGACTTTCTGAAATTGGTATTTTGAAAAAGTAAAGCCATTTTAGGCGTTCGGCGGGAGGGAATTAAGCAGGAATCGCCTTTCAAGCCAATGCCGACGGCATTAGCCATACCCTAAATACATGAATCCTGAATTCTTACCTCCGCGCCTAGTTTTTTCGTGGTTTTACTTCTGTCTAAGTGCGGCACTCCAATAAAACGAGAAAATGCGATCTCTCGC
Source organism: Dactylorhiza incarnata (assembly GCA_033032865.1). Lineage (NCBI taxonomy): Eukaryota > Viridiplantae > Streptophyta > Magnoliopsida > Asparagales > Orchidaceae > Dactylorhiza > Dactylorhiza incarnata. Next base: position 461,762 of record JAWHQI010000505.1, on the reverse strand, counting down.
TTAGGTACGCTAGCTCCTTCCTCCTCCTCCACTATTCATCTTCCTATTTTTTTGTTCTTTTTCCTGTTCTGCTTCATCTTCATCTTCCTTTTTTTTTTCTTCTTCCTGTCCTTCTTCATTCTTCCTCCTTTTTTTTCTTCTTCTTCGTGTTCCGTTTCACTTTCTTATTCCTCTTTGTTTTCTTGTTCTTCCTATTCTTCATCTTCCTTTTTGTTGGGAATTGTATCCACAATTACCTTGATTTGAAGAAGTCCCCTTGAACTAAGTTGAATTGAGTTTGTATTTGATGTTGCTCTCTAGTAATGTGTTTGCAGGTTTTTAAATGGCTAAGTACAAACCAATGTCAGGTTTCAATGGGTCATCTAACACAGGCCTATGCAATGTAATTCCTCATTGTATGGACCAAGGTGTTGATTCATGTGAAATCTCTCTAGTGGGATGTACTTTTTATTCAAACACAAAGGAAGAGCTAAAGGGAGGTGCTGCTGTTCTGTGTTCAAAGAAGAAACAGATTTTTTTCTAAGTAATTCTGCGTTCGACGAATTTAGATGAGTTCGTCGATCTCAGTTCGACGAACGGAAGCATTTTCGTCGAGCTCTGTTCGATGGTCAGTTTTATTGGAAATCTCAGTTCCGCGTTCGTCGATCTCAGTTCGACGAACTGAATGAACTTCGTCGACCTCGATTTTGCCTTAGTTGTAAGGAGTTCGTTGATGAGTCTCCATTATATACATATTTTAGGACTCATTTAGGCTTAGTATCTGCATAGGTACTGCATATTAGGTTGATTATCGCTTATATTGGATTAGTTGGTTATTTGCGTAAATAGTACCTTCCTTAGCCTACTTCTCTGTGTTATCTCGGATGTTCCCTTTTATTCTCTTTGGTGCATATTTTATGCCGCTGGGTGCTTTATTTCTAGTCCCCAACGGGTATGTTTGAGTTTGCTGCAGGTACCAAGAGCTGAAATGCATTCCAGGGGGGCAATCCATGTGATTCCATGATAATCTGGACCTGATCGTGCGATTTGTTCTCGTACGATCAGGCGCACGATCACTATACAAATCGCACGATCAAATGCAGATGTTCGTCCAGGCTGCTGGTTGCTCGCGCACGACCAATGACTATAGTGCGCACGACCACTGGTCGTGCGCCACTGCTCGCGCGCAGTGTTTATTCTGCTCCGTATTTAAAGACCGGCTCCGCGATTTTAGGGTATTCAGCACTGTTTTGGGCGCGAATTCTTCCGCAAGCTCCGCCGTTTTCCCTCTCCAAGCTCCATCCATCCATCCCCTTCATTGGGAAAGCTTCTTCCATCGATCCTAAGCTCCATCAAGGGTTCCGGAAGCATTCCCCGCCATCTACAACAAGTATTTCAAGGTGTGGCATCTCCATTGGGCTAAGTGGAAGAGACCCAACTCTGAGAAGAAGACGGATGATGTTTGGAGGTAGTGACAGCCTTTGAACTTCGGAAGCAACCAAGGACTGAGCTCGGAGGAGGCTTGACAACCCCCCATTCCGGCCAAGATCTACGGCGAGGCTTCTCATCTCGTGGTTTCCTCTACCCTCTCTCTTTTGGAAATGTATGCTTAACTATTGTATTGAACTAGAGTGAACTCTATTTGTCTATGAATGGAAGTATACTCTTGTTTTATTTCTCGCTTAATGCTTTGCTGTGATGCGCTCCGCCCCCACTCCACTTCCACACACACGTTTTAGCTAGCCATCTAGCAATTGCTAGTGGTGATGTTGGCGAAGAGGTGAACTCGACCCTCACAAAACCCCACATTGTGGCCATTTCACCCGCATACCGAAGCGCGGCATTGCGGCCGCTGCATTCACCCCCACTTTGCGAAGAGGTGTGTGCGACCCTCAATCGTCACAGTTACTTTCCGTCCACGCGCTTTCTGAAGCACGGCATCGCGGCCGTTGCATCCATCCCGCCGTGTGAAGCGGAGTTTTGACCCGCATCTCATTTCTGTGTAGTAATTTAGGAAACCAAAATCAAAGCTCCGATTTTTTCTTTAATTTACTCTCGTAATTATTTTCTCAATCCGAAGAGTCAAACTAACCACGCGCATTCCTTGAGAGACGATATTCGGGGACGTACTCCCAACTTTATTACTTGTGCGACCGGTGCACTTGCCGAACACGCATCAAGTTTTTGGCGCCGTTGCCGGGGAATGCAGACGTAGTTTGATTTTGGTATTTGATTTAATAGTTACTGGAGTTGTTGTTTTTTATTTTTACTGTTTTCGGGTTGTGTGTATGCAGGAGCGATGTCATGTTCTTTACTCCTCCTGTCACAACATGATGAGGATACAACCTATTTGGAGGAGAAATTCTTCAAATTTGCTCAAATTATAATTCAAGACCTTGAAACACGGCAAGAGTATATTGATAGATTGACTAGGCAGGTTGAGACTTTGGTGTCTCTTGCCTCGGCCGTGTTGCAAGAACCTCCTCGTGATGTGATAGTGGTACAATCAGAACCTGCAAGGAGTGAAACCAGGATCACTCCCTCGACTAATGATTCTTTATGTTCTTCATCTACTTTGTTTCTTGACCCTCTTTCAATGGTTACAATTCAACAGGAAGAGTTAGCGTTGGTCATCCAGGTAGAATCTGATCATCTCTCACGGGAGGATGTCACTTGTGACATTTCTTCCTCCTGCTTTACCCCTACGGATGTTGAGTATACTCTCGCTCCATCTCTTCCTGTTATTTCTAACATCGTTTCATTTGTGCCCCCGCAGAATTTGGAATATGCTGACTCATTTTTGGGCAGTCGGATGATGCATTCCTGGCAGGATATGTAACATCCCCAATCCTGCTAGACCCATTGGAAATGTTAGGGCATAGGGGTGAGGTGAGTGGCCACTAGGGCCTTAGGCTAGGGTGGAAATGGCTAAGTGCACACCAAAGCTCAAAAACCAACCTAGCCCTAAGCCCTTCAATTAGGCCAATTGACCCTCAATTGTCCAATTTGACCTCACATATGTTGCCCTAACCACTAAGGGAGACCAATAGGATGGAAATTGCACTTGGGTGGGACCCAATTGCATGAAGTTGACCAAAGTCAAACTTTACCTAATTTTGGTCAAATCTCCCCCCTTTGATTTAAATTGAACCAATTGGGACCCCACCATGGACCAACCAATGTTGGGTGATGTCAAGGGACCCATGACCCTCATGTGGGGTCAACCCACTCACCTTGTTGACCAAAGTCAACCATGATCAACATAGCCCTTTAAGGTGAATTCTAAGCCTAAATTGAGTGGAATCCAACACCCATCAATTAATCATTATTCATGGACTTAGGACATGCCATTATCTGCCTTGGACTGAACCCAAACCATGGTTTGATTAACCAAAGGAGAGGGGGACCAAAAAGTGATTAAAAAGGTAAAAGCAAAAAGAGAAAAGCAAAAGCAAACCCCCTTCTAACACTCCACCTCCAATCAGTTTGGGGCACCCCACCCTTGATTACTAAGCAGCAGGAGGAGACCAGAGGGCCAGCAGGGGCAGGGGTGCAGGAGGGTGGCAGCAATGAGCATAACCGAGGAAGCTTGAATTCAAAACAATCTATAGAAGCCTCCCCACCGCATTCCAGCCACACCATCAGCTTCAGAAGGGAGAGAGCAGTCGGGAATGACACCTGGAGCAAGGCTAGAGCCGGAGAATCGAGATCGGGAGCGGGGTCGCCGGAGCAAAGCATAACCATGGTGAACCGTCGCCGGAGCCGCCGCCACGCCCCAATCACGGTTCGTTTCTCCTCCCCTCCCCCCATGCTAGCTTCCTATCACAAAACGGAGAAGGTTCGGGCTCAATTGAGCCCGAATCCACTCCTTAAATCCATGAAATTCGGCTTGAAATGGGAAGCCTGGGATCGCCGGAAACCGCCGCCTCCGGCCGCCAGTCGCCGGTGGATGGTAGCCCCGACCACCACGAAGGTGTCGGTGGTGTTGGCCGGCGGTGGTGGTGGCTGGATCGCTGACAAACTCGATCGCAAAATCGCCCAGCACGGTTCCATCTCAGCCGTTGGCTGGAGGAGGAAGACGATGCCGTGGCCGCCAGATGTGCTTTAAGATTTGTGCGCACCTCTTTTTCTTTAATTAAATTAATCCATTTCCTTGGATTTTCTGCCCTTATTGACCAGCCCACTTCTATAATTTATTAGGGGCCCTTAATTACTGAATTAGCAAAAGTGCCCAACATGAAAGTTGTAGGCCTTGACCTTATCTTCCATTAGGGCTTGAGTTCAGGCCATTTGGTGACCCACAGCTCCCTGGGGAGCTGTTTTACTAGGACTGGTCCTACACTAGGTCAGTCCACTAAAATAATTATCTAGCCTAGACCTCTCAAGATTTGAAGCTGAGATTTTAACCATGGGTAGGTATACCCTAGGGGCACCCTCTGCCCAAAGATCAGCCCTTGATGGGCACTTTTACCTATTGTTTTTGTGGTATTTAAGATATTTAAATAATGTTGATTTTTGGAGCATATGAAGTCCCCAAGACACCAAATTTTGGTGGCATGCCCTTTAGTACATGAGTAGTGCCTGCCTAAATTTTCACTCCATTTGGAGTTGATTTGATTTGGAAAATGGGAAACCTTAATGAGGGCCCTTAAAGCTCAAATTAGGGTTTAGGCCATATGAGGAGTTGAGTGAGTTGGCCTCCTCCAATCTGGATGATTATGTAGGTAATGATATATAATTGCATGTGACACACCCTAATGAAGCATTTGGAGCCATTAAGGTGGTGTGTCCTAAAACCCTAAGGGTAAACCCTTAAGGTTGCACATTAGGGTTTGTGAAGGACATAGGACCAAATGTCCTTGTCTTAGCTCAGAACTTGGTAGACATGTTTGTAGGAGCATTCATTGGCTTAGATAAGTTAATGGGAATTTTTAGAGTAATTTTTGTATTTTTCTCTTATTAAATGAAATTGCCACTATTTCCTTAAATAAATAAAATGCATGGTCAGATGACCTTGTATGGCTTTGAAATTTTAACAGTGTCTGAATTGGGATGAAAATAGGCTATGGTAATTTTATTATGATTTATTGAAGTGTTATCCCTTGTGGAGGAATTTTTAAGTGCATACTAGCTTAGAGGAATTTAATTATGAAAAATGTCAAATCATTGGGAAAAACTATAAAACTTGGTTATCTGTCATTTTATGTTGATGTATGCCCATGATAAATATTTGGAAGCCTGTGGATTTGTATTTCATGTACATCATGTAGAAATTGGTAATCACTACACTTGGATGTTAAATTATTTTAATTAGTCAAATCATATGGTAATGATATAAATATTTGGCAGAGGACTCTAGACCCACATTTGGACACTTGGTAATTTTTGTAGAATTTTCAGATGTGAAATATTATTTTTCCTAATTATAGTGGCATTTTGGTAATTATACAACTATGATGATTTAGTAGGCCACATGACATCTTATGGTCATGAAACTCAGTAAACCACCTTGATATGGAATATTACCTTACTGATAATTTTCATGTAGCATGTAGAAGTATTTTGAGGATAGATCATGTGTAATTTGACCTAAGGCCTTAACTACTTTAAATAATAATAAATAACAAATTAATATGGAAAATTATGGAAATTGGAACATACCTTATTAAGGTCAGTGGGAGCCTAGTATAATAATACCAGACCCTGGTGATTAGTTTTTAGAAGGATCCCCTTATGGGGTTTGAGGTTAGTTCACTTGGTGGTCTGCGTTTAGTAAAAACCAGAATTTTGATTTTAAGACAATTTAGACCCCTAAGTAGTGTTTGGAAGTTATTCTCATTTAGTAATTGAGTTATAGCTCACAATGATTCAAGGAGGGTCAAGCCTAGGGTTGACAGTGAGATGGTGCTAGGGTTAGTGCATGAGGGTGGAGGTACGTCCAACCCAATTGGGTGGGACAGGTGTTGAGGTAAGTTACTTTAATTATATGAAATAATGAGGGGTGAACTAAAGGTTAATCACCAACTAAAGTAATTGTCTTGAGATAGAGGATGGTGGGGTTGAGCCCATTAAATCCTTAGTACCTTTGGGGGCCCCTTTACGGGGTATACCGCGGGAAGTCCAAGATTCACCTTAAATATAATACTAACTAAATTGTAGGCAAGAGTAGCCTAATTAGGTCAGCAAACTAGTATGGATCTCCTTCGAGGAGGAGATGGGTTGGATCAACTTGTGTGTTAGTCCCTGAGCCGGAGGCTCGGGTAGACTTAATAACACCTGTTACTTATGCAACTAGTGGCGAGTCTTCGGTACTAGGCTAGTCGTGTCACCGACGGTAGTACATTGACTCAGGTGAGGGTGAGGTTTAGAGGGCCGGTAAGTTTGAGTACCGCGGTCTGGAGGACAATCCCTAATAACCCACCCCGACCTTAAAGTCTGGTGGATTCCAGCAAGAGTATGCAGGAGCTCCGCTGTTGTGTTCTTAGCGTTGAGGCGTACGTGAGGTCTAGGCTTGGTAGTGAGCATACCCGCCTAGGATGTGGAGTGCCCGATCCACTGCCACTGTGAGCCACGACGGTCGGTACCCGAAAGGTTGGCTTCCTTTCTAACAAAGTGGGAACTATAAAGGTCTGTGCGCATATAGTCGTGTGGGTGAGTCACATTGCATAAACACATTAAATCATTATAAGCATAGCATAGCATAACATACACATTAGCATACCCCCATCACATGAATTAGTATTGGCTCTTTTATATGATGGGTTACCTGGACATCTGAACGTATATGTCGTATGGGCGTTCATATAAGTTAAGGTACGAATCTGTGATGGTAGATTAGTTTTACTTACTGTATCGCTTTTTTTATTACTGGTTTACTTCATGCTCTACTTTACTGTCATTTATTTGCACTATACTGCTAGCTAGTTTTACCGCTTTTCCTATACTTGCTAGATTAGTGTCATGTCACCTATTTCCTTGTTTACCCCTTGTTGTCCTCGGCTTCTTCCTCCCGCTCGGTTCCTAGGAGTCGTGTAGGGAGGCGAGGACAAAATGACTTAGTCTTTATGACTAACGGTTTGATGTGGCCGTAATAAGAGTCCGAGGAGACGGAGCTGTCCCGCGCGCAGCTGCACGAGATGGCGGGACCTGAGCAGCGGATGCAGCGCACTACCACGACGCCACAGGTTGATGACTAGACAGTTAGCTTTCAGTTTTGAGAGTTTGTTGTTTCCGCATGTTGTAGAGAGAGAGAGTGCTCATTTTGGATATGTATCGGGCTTAAGCCCTTTTTGCTTGTACTATCTCTTTTTGGACATTTCTGTTTCATTATATATCTATATGATGTTGTGACATGTGGACATGCCTTTAATTCTGTACTCATTTTGGCATATATTACTTATGATCGTATAGCCGGCAGAGTCGGTGCTGAGCGGGGTTATCCAACCCGAGTGTTGGTGACACCGCAAGGCAGCGATTCTGGGCGAAGATCCACCTCAACCGTGCGATGCGGGAGAGGTTCGAGTTTTCATGTACCCGAACGGGTTTTGAGAAAAGAGATCTTACAAATGGTATCAAAGAGCGAACGATCATAAGAGAACAGTCCACAACATACTGGGTCACCCCGCTCGAGCTTAGTTTGCGGACAAACTAGGCAGCGGAAGCTATGGTGTGCCCATGTATGGAATCACATAAAACAGTCCAATAATCAATAAGTAAGACCAAAAATTTTAACTAAATCCCTATCTTTTGTAGGCCCCAGTAAGCAGGGAGCCTCAGGTCAGTATCCCTCCCCCTCCGACTACCACAACTCTTCAGCAGTCGGAGTTGGGACAGACGTTAGCAGCCATTTTAGAGACCTTCAGGGCCTAGTCCATCCCGGCACCACTGCCAAACCCGGGAGCGAACTGGTTGAGCACCTTTAGAGGTCTTTCCCCACCGACCTACCGAGGGACAGAGGATGCAGTGAAGACTGAGGAGTGGTTGGACACCATTCAGGAGATGCTGGCCGGCATCGGTTGCCCGGTCGGCAAGGCAGTATTTTTGGCAGTGTCAGCTCTTGATGCACATGCCAAGAGGTGGTGGAAGTCGCTGCTGGAGACCACTTTCAGAGATAGGGAGTACTCAGATATTTCTTGGGACGAGTTTAATGCCACTTTCCTGGAGCACTTCATATCCAGCACGGACAGAGATGAGCTGGAAGAGAGGTTTCTACACCTCACTCAGGGGACACACTTAGTGATTGAGTACCAGAGGGATTTCTCCCATTTAGCCAGATTTGCGAGGTCTCATGCCGCAGATGATCGCACTCTTGCGAAGAGATTCTACAAGGGGATTCGAGACCCGTTGAGGCAGGCACTCTTGTTTGTTTCTGAGGGCAGCCTAACTCAGATTATCAAGACGGCAAAGAAGCTGGAGGCAGATCAGATCAAAGTGCAGGGTGGAAGGAAGAGGCCAGCTGAGGCCATGTACCAGGGGGAGAGCGGCAGAGGCTCGCAGCGGGGCAGACTTATGAGGCACCGGAGGGGTGGGGGACGTCCTCATTCTCAGATTGCACCAGTACAGCAGCCCCAACCCTTACTAGCCCCACAACCCCTACGTACCTGGGGGCCCCAGAGATTTGACGACCGGGGACGCGCTCCAGTAGTGTGCTTTGAGTGCAACCAGCCAGGTCACATCAGGGTCCATTGCCCTCATCGATTCCCTCCACCACCTCCTCCACCACCAACAGCACCTCTGACAGCCCCTCCAGCCCAGCGGGGCCGAGGCCGAGGACGGGGTCGGGGCAGGGGGTATCACGGCAGAGGTAAGCAGCAGGAGCAGGTTTACGCCTTGGATCTTGCACAGCCGAGGAACCCGAAGGAAGTTATAGCAGGTAATTTAATGCTTCTAGTACTTTAATTTATTACTGCTTAAATTTACCTGCATTTTCAACCTTCTAGATTAGAAATTGAACAAACAATCCACCTTCCCCAGGCATTATAGTGGTGTGTGGCAAGCCCGCCTACACCCTATTCGATACTGGTGCCTCACATAACTTTGTTTCCGAAGACTTTGTTAAGGGCTTGTACCAAATCCATTATTACACGGGACCCACCAGGAGGGTGCGCCTCCCCAATGGATCAGAGATCGAGGCGACGGCCAAGTGCACCTTGAAGGTGACCATCGACGACCTAACACTCGATGCTCCAGCTTCGGTGCTGAAGCTCGCCGACTTCGACCTTATCTTGGGCATGGCGTGGCTCGCTTGGAACCACGCCCAGATAGACTGCCAAGCAAAGAGAGTGGTGTTGCGGTACGATACCACCTTCGCGACGTTCGAAGGTATTGGACCAATCTCCCGCTCTTCTTTGTCATCTGTTCAAGTAGTCAAGGCCCACGAGCAGGGCGACGAGGTATATCTTGTATGCTTCGAGATGGCGGAGGTGGAGGCCTCCTTATCAGACATTCCCATAGTACGGGACTTCTCCGACGTATTCCCGGAGAAGTTACCCGGACTGCCACCGCATTGAGAGGTAGATTTTCAGATTCAGCTGGTGCCAGGAGAGAGGCCCGTGTCTCGGGCACCGTACCGCATGTCACCCAAGGAACTGGCAGAGTTTAGGGTGCAGTTGAAGGAGCTGGTAGATGCGGGTTTCGTCAGGCCGAGCTCTTCGCCTTGGGGAGCGCCGGTATTATTTGTGAAGAAGAAGGATGGAACGGTCAGATTATGTATAGATTACCGGGAGCTCAATAGGTTGACGGTACGGAACACCTATCCGTTACCGAGGATTGACGAGCTCTTCGATCAGTTGCAGGGAGCTCACTGGTTCTCCAAGCTCGACTTGAGATCGGGATACTATCAGCTACGGATTCGAGAGGACATACCGAAGACAGCTTTCAGCTCCATGTATGGATTGCATGAGTTCACAGTGATGCCCTTTGGGCTCACTAATGCCCCCTTAGCCTTCATGAGCATGATGAACAGGGTGTTCGAGGCCTTTCTCGATATCTTCGTTATCGTGTTCATCGATGACATCCTAGTGTATTCCAGGATGGAGGAGGACCATGCTGGGCATCTGGCCCTAATATTGAGGAAGTTGAGAGAGCACCAGATGTATGCGAAGTTCTCCAAGTGTCAGTTTTGGCTACGGGAGGTGTCTTTTCTGGGACACATCATCAGTGGAGAATGACTGGCAGTGGATCCGGCCAAGGTGCGGGCTGTTCAGGAGTGGCCTCGACTGCAGTCAGCTTCAGATGTGCGGAGCTTTCTAGGATTGGCGGGCTATTACCGGAAGTTTGTGGAAGGGTTGTCCAAGATTGCCCTTCCGCTCACTTATTTGACCAAGAAGGATGCCCCATTCGTCTGGTCTCCGCAGTGTGAGGCGGACTACTTGGAGCTGAAGGGCCGACTCACCTCTTCCCCCATCCTTGCCCTTCCATCTGGGAAGGAAGGATTTCAGGTTTACACAGACGCATCATTTCAGGGGTTGGGAGCAGTGTTGATGCAGCATGGTCACGTGGTCGCCTACGCTTCCCGTCAGTTGAAGGTACATGAGAGGAACTACCCAGTGCATGACCTCGAGCTCGGAGAGGTCATCTTCGCCTTGAAGATCTGGAGGCACTACCTATATGGGGTTCATTGTGAGATCTTCTCAGACCACAATAACCTCAAGTATATTGATACGCAGAAGGACTTGAACCTACGTCAGCGGAGGTGGTTAGAGTTCTTGTGCGACTACAGTTACACATTGCATTACCATCCAGGCAAGGCCAACACCGTAGCGGATGCTTTGAGCAGGAGAGGAGGTACACCAGCAGCAGAGAGCCGTGTGATGGCTATGGAGCTGACTCAGGCATTGGAGGACATATCGATGGACTTCGTGCATGGTCTACCTCACTCCCGCTCTGGGAATGACTCGATATGGGTGATAGTGGACAGGCTGGCGAAGGTAGCTCGGTTTATTCCGGTACGGAAGGAGGGGCCGGTCGGTGACCTTGTAAGGGTGTTTGTGGAGCAGGTGGTCAGATATCACGGGGTGCCCAGGACGATAGTTTCAGATAGAGACGGACGCTTCACTTCGAGGGAGTGGAAGGCGGTTCAGACTTACTTGGGATCCCGACTGACATTCAGCATGACGTTTCATCCACAGACTGACGGTCTGACTAAGCGCACCAACCGGACTATGGAGGACCTTCTACGTTTGTGCATTTTAGATACCGGCAAGCCCTGGGAGAGACTGTTGCCCTTGATAGAGTTTTCCTATAACAACAGTCACCAGGCTAGCATTGGAATGACACCTTATGCCGCATTGTATGGGAGGAAGTGTCGCACACCACTTTCCTGGATGCAGAACGAGGACCCGAGGTCGTTAGGTTCAGATTATATTGGGGAGACGGATGCGCAGGTGAGGCTGATCAGGGAGCGGATGCTGGAGGCCCAGAGCAGACAGACGAAGTACTATGATGCGAGGCACCGTATGGTGGAGTTCCAGGTGGGAGAGCGAGTGTTCTTGAAGATTCGGCCTATGCACGGGGTTTCACGAGTGCGGGGGCACAAGAAGCTCAGTCCTCGGTACGTGGGGCCTTATTTGATCCTGGAGCGGATCGGTCCTTTGGCGTACAGGCTGGAGATACCGCCAGAGTTGGAGAACCTGCATGACGTCTTCCACGTCTCTTTGCTTCGGAGAGCCCTACTTCGTCCTGAGCAGCATGTTTCATCTACAGCAGGCCCGGTGGCGCCCGATCGATCAGTCCTACTAGAGCCCATCCGGATCGACGATACGGAGATCCGAGTCCTGCGGCGGAAGAGTGTACCGTTGGTGAAGGTGTTGTGGTCCAACCACGGGCGAGAGGAGCACACATGGGAGCCCATGGACCTCATGCAACAACGCTACCCAGAAATCTTCACTCCAGGTACAACCTAAACCTCCTTGCAAATCTCTTTTTACCTTATATTGCGTAGAACCCGTAGACCCGATCTTAAATTTTGGGGACGAAATATTTTTTGTTTATTAGGATTTGTAACATCTCCAATCCTGCTAGATCCATTGGAAATGTTAGGGCATAGGGGTGAGGTGAGTGGCCACTAGGGCCTTAGGCTAGGGTGTAAATGGCTAAGTGCACACCAAAGCTCAAAAACCAACCTAGCCCTAAGCCCTTCAATTAGGCCAATTGACCCTCAATTGTCCAATTTGACCTCACATATGTTGCCCTAACCACTAAGGGAGACCAATAGGATGGAAATTGCACTTTGGTGGGACCCAATTGCATAAAGTTGACCAAAGTCAAACTTTACCTAATTTTGGTCAAATGTTCCCCCTTTGATTTAAATTGAACCAATTGGGACCCCACCATGGACCAACCAATATTGGGTGATGTCAAGGGACCCATGACCCTCATATGGGGTCAACCCACTCACCTTGTTGACCAAAGTCAACCATGGTCAACATAACCCTTTAAGGTGAATTCTAAGCCTAAATTGAGTGGAATCCAACACCCATCAATTAATCATTATTCATGGACTTAGGACATGCCATTATCAGCCTTGTACTGAACCCAAACCATGGTTTGATTAACCAAAGGAGAGGGGGACCAAAAAGTGATTAAAAAGGCAAAAGCAAAAAGAGAAAAGCAAAAGCAAACCCCCCCTCTAACACTCCACCTCCAATCAGTTTGGGGCACCCCACCCTTGATTACTAAGCAGCAGGTGGAGACCAGAGGGCCAGCAGGGGTAGGGGTGCAGGAGGGTGGCAGCAAGGAGCATAACCGTGGAAGCTTGAATTCAAAACAATCTATAGAAGCCTCCTCACCTCATTCCAGCCACACCATCAGCTTCAGAAGGGAGAGAGCAGTCGGGAATGACACCTGGAGCAAGGCTAGAGCCGGAGAATCGAGATCGGGAGCGGGGTCGCCGGAGCAAAGCATAACCATGGTGAACCGTCGCCGGAGCCGCCGCCACGCCCCAATCACGGTTCGTTTCTCCTCCCCTCCCCCCATGCTAGCTTCCTATCACAAAACGGAGAAGGTTTGGGCTCAATTGAGCCCGAATCCATTCCTTAAATCCTTGAAATTCGGCTCGAAACGGGAAGCCTGGGATCGCCGGAAACCGCCGCCTCCGGCCGCCAGTCGCCGGTGGATGGTAGCCCCGACCACCACGAAGGTGTCGGTGGTGTTGGCCGGCGGTGGTGGTGGCTGGATCGCCGGCAAACTCGATCGCAAAATCGCCCAGCACGGTTCCATCTCAGCCGTTGGCTGGAGGAGGAAGACGATGCCGCGGCCGCCAGATGTGCTTTAAGATTTGTGCGCACCTCTTTTTCTTTAATTAAATTAATCCATTTCCTTGGATTTTCTGCCCTTATTGACCAGCCCACTTCTATAATTTATTAGGGGCCCTTAATGACTGAATTAGCAAAAGTGCCCAACATGAAAGTTGTAGGCCTTGACCTTATCTTCCATTAGGGCTTGAGTTCAGGTCATTTGGCGACCCACAGCTCCCTGGGGAGCTGTTTTACTAGGACTGGTCCTACACTAGGTCAGTCCACTAAAATAATTATCTAGCCTAGACCTCTCAAGCTTTGAAGCTGAGATTTTAACCATGGGTAGGTATACCCTAGGGGCACCCTCTGGCCAAAGATCAGCCCTTGATGGGCCTTTTACCTATAGTTTTTGTGGTATTTAAGATATTTAAATAATGTTGATTTTTGGAGCATATGAAGTCCACATGACACCAAATTTTGGTGGCATGCTCTTTAGTACATGAGTAGTGCCTGCCTAAATTTTCACTCCATTTGGAGTTGATTTGATTTGGAAAATGGGAAACCCTAATGAGGGCCCTTAAAGCTCAAATTAGGGTTTAGGCCATATGAGGAGTTGAGTGAGTTGGCCTCCTCCAATCTGGATGATTATGTAGGTAATGATATATAATTGCATGTGACACGCCCTAATGGAGCATTTGGAGCCATTAGGGTGGTGTGTCCTAAAACCCTAAAGGTAAACCCTTAAGGTTGCAAATTAGGGTTTGTGAAGGACATAAGACCAAATGTCCTTGCCTTAGCTCAGAACTTGGTAGACATGTTTGTAGGAGCATTCATTGGCTTAGATAAGTTAATGGGAATTTTTAGAGTAATTTTTGTATTTTTCTCTTATTAAATGAAATTGCCACTATTTCCTTAAATAAATAAAATGCATGGTCAGATGACCTTGTATAGCTTTGAAATTTTTATAGTGGCTGAATTGGGATGAAAATAGGCTATGGTAATTTTATTATGATTTATTGAAGTGTTATCCCTTGTGGAGGAATTTTTAAGTGCTTACTAGCTTAGAGGAATTTAATTATGAAAAATGTCAAATCATTAGGAAAAATTATGAAACTTGGTTATCTGTCATTTTATGTTGATGTATGCCCATGATAAATATTTGGAAGCCTGTGGATTTGTATTTCATGTACATCATGCAGAAATTGGTAATCACTACACTTGGATGTTAAATCATTTTAATTAGTCAAATCATATGGTAATGATACAAATATTTGGCAGAGGACTCTCGACCCCCATTTGGACACTTGGTAATATTTGTAGAATTTTTCAGATGTGAAATATTATTTTTCCTAATTATAGTGGCATTTTGGTAATTATACAACTATGATGATTTAGTAGGCCACATGACATCCTAGGGTCATGAAACTCAGTAAACCACCTTGATATGGAATATTACCTCACTGATAATTTTCATGTAGCATGTAGAAGTATTTTGTGGATAGATCATGTGTAATTTGACTTAAGGCCTTAACTACTTTAAATAATAATAAATACCAAATTAATATGGAAAATTATGGAAATTGAAACATACCTTATTAAGGTCAGTGAGAGCCTAGTATAATTATACCAAACCCTGGTGATGAGTTTTTAGAGGGATCCCCTTATGGGGTTTGAGGTTAGTTCAATTGGTGGTCTGCGTTTAGTAAAAACCAAAATTTTGATTTTAAGACAATTCAGACCCCTAAGTAGTGTTTGGAAGTTATGCCCATTTAGTAATTGAGTTATAGCTCACAATGACTCAAGGAGGGTCAAGCCTAGGGTTGACAGTGAGATGGTGTTAGGGTTAGTGCATGTGGGTGGAGGTACGTCCAACCCAATTGGGTGGGACGGGTGTTGAGCTAAGTTACTTTAATTATATGAAATAATGAGGGGTGAACTAAAGGTTAATCACCAACTAAAGTAATTTTCTTGAGAAAGAGGATTGTGGGGTTGAGCCCATTAAATCCTTAGTACCGTTGGGGGCCCCTTTACGGGGTATACCGCGGGAAGTCCAAGATTCACCCTAAATATAATACTAACTAAATTGTAGGCAAGAGTAGCCTAATTAGGTCAGCAAAATAGTATGGATCTCCTTCGAGGAGGAGATGGGTTTGATTAACTTGTGTGTTAGTCCCTGAGCCGGAGGCTCGGGTAGACTTAATAACACCTGTTACTTATGCAACTAGTGGCGAGTCTTCGGTACTAGGCTAGTCGTGTCACCGACGGTAGTACGTTGACTTAGGTGAGGGTGAGGTTTAGGGGGCCGGTAAGTTTGAGTACCGCGGTCTGGAGGACAATCCATAATAACCCCCCCCCCCCCCCCCCCCCCCCCCCCCCGACCTTAAAGTCTGGTGGATTCCAGCAAGAGTACGCAGGAGCTCCGCTATTGTGTTCTTAGCTTTGAGGCGTACGTGAGGTCTAGGATTGGTAGTGAGCATACTCGCCTAGGATGTGGAGTGCCCGATCCACTGCCACCGTGAGCCACGACGGTCGGTACCCGAAAGGTTGGCTTCCTTTCTAACAAAGTGGGAACTATAAAGGTCTGTGCGCATAGAGTCGTGTGGGTGAGTCACATTGCATAAACACATTAAATCATCATAAGCATAACATATCATAATATACACATTAGCATACCCCATCATATGAATTAGTATGGGCTCTTTTATATGATGGGTTACCTGGACATCTTAACTTATATGTCGTATGAGCGTTCATATAAGTTAAGGTACGAATCTGTGATGGTAGATTAGTTTTACTTACTGCACCGCTTTTTTTATTACTGGTTTACTTCATGCTCTACTTTACTGTCATTTATTTGCACTATATTGCTAGCTAGTTTTACCGCTTTTCCTATACTTGCTAGATTAGTGTCATGTCACCTCTTTCCTTGTTTACCCCTTGTTGTCCTCCGCTTCTTCCTCCTGCTCGGTTCCTAGGAGTCGTGGAGGGAGGCGAGGACAAAACGACTTAGTATTTATGACTAACGGTCGGATGTGGACGTAACAGGAGTCCGAGGAGACGAAGCTGTCCCGCGCACAGCTGGACGAGATGGCGGGACCTGAGCAGCGGATGCAGCGCACTACCACGACGCCACAGGTTGATGACTAGACAGTTAGCTTTCAGTTTTGAGAGTTTGTAGTTTCCGCATGTTGTAGAGAGAGAGAGTACTCATTTTGGATATGTATCGGGCTTAAGCCCCTTTTGCTTGTACTATCTCTTTTTGGACATTTTTGTTTCATTATATATCTATATGATGTTGTGACATGTGGACATGCCTTTAATTACTTATGGACATTTTTGTACTCATTTTGGAATATATTACTTATGATCGTATAGCCGACAGAGTCGGTGCTGAGCGGGGTTAGCCAACCTGAGTGTTGGTGACACCGCAAGGCAGCGATTCTGGGCGAAGATCCACCTCAACCGTGCGATGCGGGAGAGGTTTGAGTTTTCATGTACCCGAACGGGTTTTGAGAAAAGAGATCTTACAGGATAAGCATGTTGCAGTGGCAGACGATATTGCTCTGTCCACTCCAGTGTCACCGCCTGTGCTTCCCCTAAAGGACTAGCTACAGGGAGGAAAGCGATTTTTCTTTGAAGAAATACTCTTGGAAGAGAGAAAGAGAGCAAAAAAAGAGGAGACTTGGGGATGGAGGCTAAACCTCTTACTTCGTTGCCATCAGTTGCGGGTCTCCGGACCTTTTTCTTCTATCGGCAGTTGCTATTTTAAATCAACGTATAGTTGATTTCTCCATTTGGTTGTGTAATAATACTACGTAGACTTGGATTATCTCCTCTCTTTAATTTTGCGTAAACAATTCTATAATCTGCTAATACAGGTATTTGGTCCACCTTTAAGGACGTTAAACAAAAGGGCTCTTGGGAGACAACCCATTGGGGACCGCTTGGTTCCGCTCCTTCGTTCTTCTTTATTTTCCTTATTATATTTTTGTTGTGCCTGTGTACTCTTTAATCGCAGGTCCGTATTTCTTGGAGCAAGGCGGAACAACCGCATTCAGGACAAAATGCCAATTCTTCCAGTATGCTCACTTCTGAGCATGAGGTACACTCTCCCTTTTCTCCTTAGTTTAATGTTTAAAGAATCATATCTTAGATTATGCTTTCATGTAAGTCTGGGGGAGAGTGAGAACCATGCACTTGCACGCACGCACGCATTCCGGTAGTGTTATTATTTTATCTTTCTGTTTATTTTAGTTTATCAATTTTTATGCGGCACGCACACACTGCACCCACTTTGCACGCACTTACTTGCGAGTGCTACCGTGCCAAATTTCCTTTTGGAATGGAGCCGGGTAGTCAATTGTGTTAGCTAGGAATTGTGGTTTGGAGTAAGATGTTGACTCCAGTAGTGTTCTAATCGAATACTCATGTTGCACATAGAATTTTGTGCAGAAGTTATTTCTATTTTCATGCTTTGTATCTTTATTCTTATCTAATCTAGTAATTAGAGTTTTATTTCACTCAAAGCATGAACCTGTGCCGATCTACCGATAGTGTAGGTGAGTTGGTATCGAACGCTAGATTCGTATTTCTCGAGTCGGGAGAAAGAGTTATCTTTCTAGGTGGCTAAGAACTCGCCTCTAGCGATTCTCGAAACATAAGCACCGGGTAGTTCTAACGCATTAGCATGATGTAGGCCATTCTTTAGACCGTTTGAGCTTTGAGCCAAAACCAGAAATTCACCCTTGCTAACCAATTTTGTGCCTATCCCATCTTTTATATTTAGCTCCACCGCTCTCGCTTAAGCCAAGATTACCAAACCTGTATGCGCACGTGTTTCGAGCTTTATAGTATAACTGATTATTGTGATGTGTTGTTATGTATGGATACATATTTGGATTGCTTAAGTTGAAAAAAAGGGAGAAAAAAAATGAAAAATATTAGTGAGCTAAAAATTGAAAAGATTAGCGCTCCAAAAGAAAAAAAAAATTGAGCTTTATATTCTTATTCAGAAATCCTGAATTGTTTGATAAGAATTACTTTATATTGGGTGTTGGCGATGAACACATCAACTTTATTGGTTGCCCGGGTTTACAATTTGTATTGCTCAAATGCGTTAGGTGCGTTAGCCTCCGAGTTTATCATTGTATATCCTACCGCAACCTAAGCCTCATATTTACCCGAAAGCCCTATTGACATGTGTGTAGTTTTACTTGATGCTGTGGAGAGAGTGCGAAAGTGCGAGCTTATGGCTCCCGACACCGATGGATTTCGGTGGAGTTAGTTCTGTATCCCGTATTTTTTGAAATACTCGTCTGAGCGCATCCCTACATTCTCCCTACACGTGACTGGCAGATTATACTTGGTTCAGCTTTTGAGTAAACTAATCTCTTATTTACTATTTTAGATATTTGTAAATTACTTTGCATAATAGAAATTTCTTCTACGAGAGTTTTATGAACATGATTATTTGACTTCGCATATTACTCCTAGCCACAATCACCTTTCTAACCCTTGTTTTTCCCGTCCGCCGAGAGTAGTTTGCTCGGGACGCGCAAACAGGTAAGTCTGGGGGGGTGATAAGTCTCCATTATATACATATTTTAGGACTCATTTAGGCTTAGTATCATGTATAGGTACTGCATATTAGGTTGATTATCGCTTATATTGGATTAGTTGGTTATTTGCGTAAATAGTACCTTCCTTAGCCTACTTCTGTGTGTTATCTCGGATGTTCCTTTTTATTCTCTTTGGTGCATATTTTATGCCCCTGGGTGCTTTATTTCTAGGCCCCAACTGGTATGTTTGAGTTTGCTGCAGGTACCAGGAGCTGAAATGCATTCCAGGGGGGCAATCCATGTGATTCCATGAAAATCTGGACCTGATCGTGCGATTTGTTCTCGCACGATCAGGCGCACGATCACTATACAAATCGCACGATCAAATGCAGGTGTTCGTCCAGGCTGTTGGACGTGCGCCACTGCTCGTGCGCAGTGTTTATTCTGCTTCGTATTTAAAGACCGGCTCCGCGATTTTAGGGTATTCAGCACTGTTTTGGGCGCGAATTCTTCCGCAAGCTCCGCCGTTTTCCCTCTCCAAGCTCCATCCATCCATCCCCTTCCTTGGGAAAGCTTCTTCCATCGATCTTAAGCTCCATCAAGGGTTCCGGAAGCATTCCCCGCCATCTACAGCAAGTATTTCAAGGTGTGGCATCTCCATTGGGCTAAGTGGAAGAGACCCAGCTCTGAGAAGAAGACGGATGATGTTTGGAGGTAGTGACAGCCTCTGAACTCTGGAAGCAACCAAGGACTGAGCTCGGAGGAGGCTTGACAACCCCCCATTCCGGCCAAGATCTACGGCGAGGCTTCTCATCTCGTGGTTTCCTCTACCCTCTCTCTTTTGGAAATGTATGCTTAACTATTGTATTGAACTAGAGTGAACTCTATTTGTCTATGAATGGAAGTATACTCTTGTTTTATTTCTCGCTTAATGCTTTGCTGTGATGCGCTCCGCCCCCACTCCACTTCCACACACACGTTTTAGCTAGCCATCTAGCAATTGCTAGGGGTGATGTTGGGGAAGAGGTGAATCGACCCTCACAAAACCCCGCATTGTGGCCATTTCACCCGCATACCGAAGCGCGGCATTGCGGCCGCTGCATTCCCCCCCACTTTGCGAAGAGGTGTGTGCGACCCTCAATCGTCACAGTTACTTTCCGTCCACGCGCTTTCCGAAGCACGACATCGCGACCGTTGCATCCATCCCGCCTTGCGAAGCGGAGTTTTGACCCACATCTCATTTCTGTGTAGTAATTTAGAAAACCAAAATCAAAGCTCCGATTTTTCCTTTAATTTACTCTCGTAATTATTTTCTCAATCCGAAGAGTCAAACTAACCACGCGCATTCCTTGAGAGACGATATTCGGGGACGTACTCCCAACTTTATTGCTTGTGCGACCGGTGCACTTGCCGAACACGCATCATTCGTCGACCACGTTCGTCGATCTCCGTTCGACGAACAGAAGAAGTTTTCGTCGGCCGCCGGTTCGCCTAAGTTAAAGTTGGTTCGTCGATCGCGTTCGTCGATCTCCGTTCGAAGAACAGAAAAAGTTTTCGTCGACCGCTGTTTTGCCAGAGTTGAAGTTGTTTTCGTCGATCGCGTTTGTCGATCTCCGTTCGACGAACAGAAATAATTTCGTCGACCGCTGTTCTTCGGAAGTTCCGTTCGATGAACCTAAGTACTTTCGTCGATCTCAGCTTTGTGAAGCTTCTATGTTTTCTGATAACTAAAATGAGTTCGTCGAGCTCAGTTCGAAGATTTTTCTTCTCAGGCCGAGGAATTGACTCTATGCTGTTTTGTTTCTCCAATTCTTTTCTCGAGAAGTCTTTATATTTCTCGAAAAAGTATTTCTCTATCCCGTAAATCCTTCTATTCTCTTCTCTAAGCCGAAGCCTATTTATTTCTCGAGAAATACTTTGTTCTCGAGAAATTAAATTCTTTCGTTCTTAATTCCTTTTTCTCAGTAGCTCGTTTATTTCCCGAGAAATTATTTGTTCTCGAGAAATTAATTCCTTATCTTCCTAATCCTGTTTTATCAGAAGTTCTTTTTATTTCTCGAAAAGTCTTTTTTGTTCTCGAGAAATCTATTCATATCCTGAAATCATTTTTCAATTCTTTTTGACGGGACGTCATTTCCGTCTGTCTAATCTGATGGCTCTTTTGTTTTCGTTTAAGGTTCACTCTACCTTAACTGCCGTCGTTAAGTCTTTTATTATAAAAGGCACTCGTTCTTAAGTTCCAAAAGAATTCATTACTCTTCCTGATCAACCCTAATTTGTCCTGTCGTTCCAAGAAACACGAGAAAGTGCCGCCTCCTGTCGAAAAGCTGGAGATCGATCAGCTGTTCTAAATCAGTCATCTCCAGTTGATGTGAAGGTTCGATTGATCACTGCTCCTTCATCTACAGTTTCTATTGGATCAAATCGAATCAAAGAAGGTCAGATCTGAGTTTTGTTGTTCTTCCTCATCGACTACAAGTCAAAGTTTCTCAAGCCTCAAGAAGGAAGAATATCTCAAGGCTTTTCAGATCTGGTTATGTATTGATAAACTTGTATCAATTATTTATTACATTTGTTTGTAGGAGAAGTTTTCTCCGAGTTGTAGGAGAGGTTATTCTCCGAGTTGTAAGAGAGAGTTCCTCTCTGAGTTTGTAGGAGATTTGTCTCCGAGATTGTAGGAGTGTTGACTCCGAGATTGTAGGATCTTTCTTGATCTGAGTTTTAGTGAAGTAGTTAAGTCTAGCTGTGGTGCTAGATTGGCGAGGCCGGCAAGTGGAGTACCTAAGAACGGGGAACCACTATAAATTTCTGTGTTATCTGTGATTGTGATTTGCTTGCTGTGTGTTCTATTTTATTAAGTTCTTTAATTCCGCAAAAGACTCAGTTATCACCTATTCACCCCCTTTAGGTGATTTAGGTTGGCAACTAGATACTTCACTTTTTTTTCTGCTGGACATTTGACACTCCAACATTTAGAGAAAGCATGTAGAAGTCTGAAATTTTTTAACTCTCCTGTGAAATCTGAAATCCCGTGAAATCTTAAATCCCTTGAAATCTGAATTTTTGCTCGAGTGTTAAGAAAAGGATGAATCTGAAATTTTGCTGGAGTGCTAAAACAATGAAATTTCTGAAATTTCTCATTTGCTTAGAGTGTTAAGAAATTATGTGTAATCTGAACTATGTTTAATTTGAAGAAATGATGGGCTATAAGTTCCTGATCTAGTTTTAATTTGAAGAAACGATGGCCTATAATTTTCTCATTTTGCTGGAGTGTCGACCATATAAGTTTTAATTTAAGATATAAAGCATGACATATTCATGAGGCTACCTGATAACTTGAAGGACACATGACTGTAAATGCAGCTTGATCACTAGTTTGATGCCTTTATTTTTGGACGATGCACTTTTATCTAGATCGTTTGCTATTTCTGTTTTTATCTATGGACAATATTTATGAGTTAAAACATATTTATGTTAATTAACTTCAATTATTATTACTATTTTGATTAAATGGTTCAATTTGAAAAATTATAAATTTTTAAAATTTCAATTCCAGAAAGTCAATTCCATCGTGCAGCCAAACAACCTTCAGGTCTTAATTTCAATTCTGTTCACTGAATTCCATCCTGCTACCGAATAGCAGAATTAGCTTTCTGCACAAAACCAATTCCTGCAGATATTGAATTTCTGACCAAAACCAGTTCCAAAAAACCAATTCCCGCACGCCGAACGGACCCTAAAATAATTTCTCAGAAAAGAAAAAAATTCAGAGAGAGATCATATATATGAAGAATCAGGCTAACGCTAGCGGTAAGAATTACCGCCTAGCGATAGTAACAGAACATGATTTTCATGGAAAAATTCATATTTTCGTGCTTTTTTGCTCCTAATTTTTCTTGAATATAATTTGTATTATGTGGGCTAAAAAATACAGCAAGAAAATCAGAAAAATATGCAAGAAATTGCAGATTAAATATTTTAGACAAGAATATCTAAAACTCCAAATTCTAATCTAAGCATAAAAAATCTAGCTTCGGGGAGAGGTTTGGTAAAGATATCCGCAAGTTGACACTCAGTTCCGATAAAACTAATTTTTACATGTTCCTTTTTAATATGTTCCCTAATAAAATGATGTCGGACATCTATATATTTAGATCTAGATTGATGTACGAGATTGTTTGTTAGATCGATAGTGCTCTTGTTGTCATATTTTAATTCTATGTTATTTAGATGAATTACAAAGTCCTCTAGAGTTTGAGTCATCCATAAGCCTTGTGCACAACAACTACCTAGTGCGATATATTCGGCCTCGGCGGTGGAGAGAGCAAAAGAATTTTGTTTCCTACTCGAACATGATATAAGAGAAGGGCCTAGAAAATGACAGGTGTCACTAGTGCTCTTACGATCTAATGAACATGCCGCATAGTTCGAATCAGAAAAGCCGTGTAAAATAAAGAAATCATTATGAGGATCATAAGCCTAATTTAGATGTTCCGATTAGATATCTAAAAATTCGTTTAACTTTTAAATGTGATTCTTTAGGGTTACCTTGAAATTTAGTACATAAACAAACAGAAAACATAATATCGGGTCTAGATGCACTCAAATATAATAATGTTCCGATCATTCATCTATATAATATTTGATAAATAGAAATACCGACTTCATCTTTTCCCAATTTTTGTGATGCACCCATAAGAGTATTAACTTGCTTTAGGTTTTCAAATCCAAATCTTTTAAGAATATCATGAACATATTTAAATTGACAAATAAAAATACCATCATATCTTTGCGTGATTTGAAATCCTAGAAAATATGTGAGTTCTTCTACCAATCTCATTTCAAATTCATTTTTCATCACTAAAACTACTTCATTACACAACTCTTCATTAGTGGCTCCAAAAATAATATCATCCACATAAATTTGCAATATAATTAAATCATTATTAACATGCTTAATGAAAAGTGTGTTATCCGCACTTCTCATAGTAAATCCGTGCTTTAACAAAAATGATGTTAATCTTTCATACCAAGCATGTGACACTTGTTTCAAACCATAAAGCGCTTTTTTCCAATTTATACACATGATTAGGAAATTTTTCATTAATAAACCAGAGAGTTGTTCAACATAT
Source organism: Dactylorhiza incarnata (assembly GCA_033032865.1). Taxonomy (NCBI): domain Eukaryota; kingdom Viridiplantae; phylum Streptophyta; class Magnoliopsida; order Asparagales; family Orchidaceae; genus Dactylorhiza; species Dactylorhiza incarnata. The sequence goes on along the minus strand of JAWHQI010000505.1, from coordinate 437,858 downwards.
ACTTCTTCTTTTATATCCCGTTTAAAAATTCGCTTTTAGCATCCATTTGAAATAATTTAAACCTTCTAAAACTCGCGAATGCAAGAAAGATTCTAATTGATTCTATGCGAGCAACGTGTGTACAAGTTTTATCAAAATCTACCCCTTCGATTTGTGAATATTCTTGTGCAACTAGTTTAGCTTTATTTCTTGTAATCCTTCAGTCACCATCTAATTTATTTTTAAAAATCCATTTAACACCAACAACCGGATGATTCGATGGTCTTTCTATAAGTTTCCAAACCTTATTACGTTCAAATTGATTCAGTTCTTCATTCATGGCTAAAAACCAAAATTCATCATTTAAAGCGGTTGAAACATTTTTTTGGTTTTATTTTGGATACAAAACACATGTTTGAAAATGACTCATGTAAAGTAGAATGAGTAGATACCCCTTTTGATGGTTCGCCAATAACAAGCTCACTTGGATGGTCCTTTGAAAAATGTAGTACACTTGGAGGTACATATTCTCTTTTTCTTCTTCTTTCTCATCTTTTCTTCTTATTTTTCTCCAAGCGATTCATCATCCTCATGCTCCAAAGAAGAAATGGGTTCCTCTTTCTTTCATGTAGTGTTAGCATATACACAAGGAGCAAACTCATCAAATCTTACATGAATAGACTCTTCAACTGTTTTAGTTCTCTTGTTATATATTTAATAAGCATTACTAGTTGAAGAGTAGCCAATGAAAATTCCATCGTCACATTTTTCATCAAAATTTTCCAATGCATCTCTAGTGTTTAAAATAAAATATTTGCAACCAAAAACATGAAAATAAGATACATTAGGTTTCCTTTTAAAATATAGTTCATAAAGTGTTAGTTTTATGATTGGACGAATCATGACATGATTAATAACATAACATGAAATATTAACAGCTTCTGCCCAAAATGATCTGGGCAACCCATATTCAGAAAGCATAGTGCGTGCTAGTTCTCGAAGGATTCTATTTTTCCTCTCCACTACACCATTTTGTTGTGGAGGTGCGTGGAGTGAAAAATTCATGCTTAATTCCTAGATCATTACAAAAAGAAGAAAACTTATCATTTTTAAATTCTCCTCCATGATCTGATCGTATGCATTTAATTTCTAAATCAAGTTCGTTTTGAATACGAGTGCATAGTTTAGTAAATTCAAGAAATGCATCGGATTTTGAAGATATAAATATAGTCCAAGCAAATCTAGAATAATCATCAATAAATACAAAAGTGTATTTTCTACCTCATAGTCTAGAAGTGCTAACCGGTCCAAATAAATCCATGTGAATTAATTGAAGTGGTTTAGTAGTAGAAATTACATTTTTGCTTTTAAATGAACTTTTTGAAAATTTTCCTTTTTGGCAAGGCGTGCAAAGAGAAGATAAATTTCCATTAAGCATAGGTAATCCCTTAATTAATTTATCTTTTGATAATTTCAAAATAAGCTTGGTGCTAGAGTGACCAAGACGCCTATGCCAAAGTTCTAATTCTTCATTTTTAGAAATAAAGCATTTTAAAGAATAATTTGAAAGATCATTAAAGGAAGTCATATAAACATTATGCATCCTAGGTGCAGTGAGCATGACTTCATTTGTTTTATAATTTAAGATTTTGCAAAGATTTGTTGAAGATTCAAATAATACATTAAAACCTTTATCACATAATTAACTAATTAAAATTAAATTATGTTTCCAACTGTCAACAAACAAAATATTAGAAATTGAAAAAGATTCGTTACCCACTGTGTCGATGCCCATGATCCTTCCTTTTCCATTATCTCCAAAAATCACCATCCCTCCTTTCTTCATTTCAAGGCTAAGGAACTCTGCTTTGTTTCCTGTCATGTGTTTGGAAAATCCCGAGCCCAAATACCATACGTCTTCTTTATCCTTAGCCCATCAACATATCTAAAAAGGAGATGAGAGTAAAGATCCGGATACCCAAGTGGTTCCTCCCATAGAATAGGTGGAAACCTTAGACACCCAGATTTATTTTAAAGCAGTACGACCCTTCTTCCGACATGAGTCAGAGGTGTGTCCAAATATATGATATTTGACACACGAATTAAAGGGGGGTTGAGACCCTTTGCGGCGTTCTGTATTAACTCTTGCAGGAAGATGAAAATTCATCTAAATTTTGAAATGATTTTTTATTATAAGAATTATGATTTCTGGATTTACTGCTACCGCCGGCAGTAAGAGTTACCGCAGAGCGATAGCTTCTAGAAATACAACCAGGCTCATATTTAGCACTACCATGACATTTGTTGGACAAAAACATGTTTAGAGACCTTTGGCCAATGTTGAAACCAGAGAACCGACTTCAACGTTCGCAATGAGTATGCATCTGACCCTTGGTTTGAGCTAGAACACGTGACTAGTCGTTGAGAGTCGAAGGACCTTGCACCGAAGAAGACTTGAGCCTTGAAATAGACCCATTGAGCTGTAGCGAGGAGGTACCACCACAAACTTGAAAGATCAAAAAGAGCTTCCCCTCCCAAGCCAATGTTGAGCCTGGGTACCCTGGAGAGCACTAAGGAACACTTCACCGTCAACCTTAGCTGACAGAGGTCTGGAGTGCTTGATCACAAGTCACACGCGAGGGGAGAGAAGAGAGGTCTCCGTCCCGTCCCAAGGTGCCCATGGGGGTCTATTTATAGACTTCCTAAAATTGGGCTGTGGATAGCCAAATTCTACTATCCGCAGCTCAACCACGAACCCAAACGACCGAGACAGGAGGGGGGGGGGGGGGGGGCGAGTGGGAGACGAGACGTCCCCCCCCCCTGCCGAGGGCTGGGTGAGTGGATCGAGGTCCACCACCTAAACTGGGCGAGTGGACATCACGGTCCACTCAGCTAACCGGGCGAGTGTACCATAGGTCCACTCGCCCAGTCGCCCAGGGCGAGTGGACCTTAGGTCCAGTCGCCCAGGGCGAGTGGACCTTAGGTCCAGTCGCCCGGGGAGAGTGGACCTTAGGTCCAGTCGCCCGGGGCAAGTGGACCTTAGGTCCACTCGCCCAATTTCCTAGGGCGAGTGGACTATAGGTCCGCTCGCCCAAGGCTCTGGGCGAGTGTGTGTGTGTGGGGGGGGGGGGGGGGGGGGGGGGAGTGGACCATGGGTCCACTCGTCCAAGTTGAGAAGTGGACTTATGGTCCACTTCCCTCCTCCGGGACGTTCTTTCTCGGTCTCGATTTCCTCCAACTAGTCGTTCCACTGGTCACGACCACTTTCACCATCCGTCATGGTCTCGACGAATTACGGGTTATACACAATACCCACTTTTTTCAGGCTCGACACGAGCCCGAAAAAATAATGGATCAACCATGGTTCGGAGAGACGGGCGTTGGGAACGCGGTGGTTGAACTCCTAAAAGACGGTTCAATCCGAACTGAACGCAAGAGCGACAACCCTTTCTCCACTTAACAACCCTCCCGTGAACCGAGCTCAACTGAAGGTGGAGAAAGCTCAACACTTCTAGTCGAGCCAAGCTCAACTTGAGGTGGAAGAAGACTCAACACCTCTAGTTGAGCTGAACTCAACCTGAGGTGGAGGGGAACTCAACATCTCTAGTCGAATTGAGCTCAACTTGAGGTGGAAGGCGAACCTTTCTCCACTTAACAACCCGCCCGTGAACCGAGCTCAACTAGAGGTGGATGATACGCCCTAAAACGGTTGCGTATTTTGTACGCAAGTGTACACGTTGGGTCAAGTAATATAATATGAGTTAAATATCGTTCCCACAGAGAGGTGTTTAAACTCAGTGCTCGCTAATACCAGTTAAATCATTTCTTTAAATCCAAGTCAACCGAATACCAAGATTTCTATTAAAAGAGAAGATTACAAGAAGAAAAATTCAAATTAATAATAACTATAAGCTAATGGGAAAATACTTTTTTAACGATTATGAGCAATAATCTTGTATTGTGATTTCCTAAATCTAGTGCAATGATTTGTTAAATGAAACTCTATGAATAGCGTGGTGAAATGTTCTTGCAACGATTTTAATTTAGAAAACCGTATCTCTCGATATCGGATTTCCCTAATCCATTATCTCCTCTGTCATCTCTAACTCGAGTGAAATAAAGAACCGCATAAGAAATAAAAACATATGTTGCTAACGCCAAGGGGAAGTCTCTTTCTCCCTTCAAATGCTATATCGAACTTATGATACCCTTGCGCAACTCATCTATCGAATTATGAAGCGTAGTAGAAAAACGAAACCTTGGCCAAAAGTTCCAAAATAAAGATCATAAGAACAATAAAAATCATTCACCAAACATCCATAAAGGAAAATTAAAGCATAGTTATCATTACACAAGAAATAGTACTTTCACAACACAAGATTGCAGGAATTAGTTCATGCTTGAGGGAGAAGAACAAAATAAGGGATAAATCTTACTAAACATGGTGTATATCAAGTAAATCTTCTCTTCTTCAATGATTTGACTGCGTTTCCCGCCTCCGAAATGAAGTTCTTGGACTTATCTCCTACTTGGTTGAAAATCTCTCTCAAATTTTCTCTCTCTATATTGGCCGAAAACTTCCAGAATCCCCCTTCAATGGTCGAACTCCCCTTTTAAATCTTTCTCCTCTCTCTCTTAGGTGGGGCCCACATTTTTATATTAATTAAATGCTGAACGGATGCATTTAAATCTAAGTGTACCGGTTGAAATCTGAATTAAATTCGTAATTCAATTTCTTGTAACTGCTTGTTATGTTGCAACATTTCGGCAGATAAGTTACAACATATTTCAGATTTTCAACAACACTTTGCATTCGATCCTTGACTTGATTTCTTCACAGATCCTATCATAAAAACATACAAAGCTGAACGTAATAATCATTTTAGCTACAAATAATAATTAATTTGAATATAAATACTTTTCATTCATAATTATCATATAACATAAACAAAAAAAAGGTTAAATTAAGATGCAAGATAACTTCTTTTTGCGAAGTTATCAGTGGAGAAAGCTCAACACCTCTAGTCGAGCTGAACTCGACCCGATGTGGAGGAAGACTCAACACCTCTAGTCGAGCTGAACTCAATCTGAGGTGGAGGGGAACTCAACACCTCTAGTCGAGCCGAGCTCAACTTGAGGTGGAAGGCGAACCTTTCTCCACTTAACAACCCTCCCGTAAACCGAGCTCAACTGGAGGTGGAGAAAACTCAACACCTCTAGTCGAGCTGAACTCGACCCGAGGTGGAGGAAGACTCAACACCTCTAGTCGAGCCGAACTCAACCTGAGGTGGAGGGGAACTCAACACCTCTAGTCGAGCCGAGCTCAACTTAAGGTGGTAGGTGAACCTTTCTCCACTTAACAAACCTCCCGTGAACCGAGCTCAACTGCAGGTGGAGAAACCTCAACACCTCTAGTCAAGCTGAACTCGACCCGATGTAGAGGAAGACTCAACACCTCTAGTCGAGCCGAACTCAACCTGAGGTGGAGGGGAACTCAACACCTCTAGTCGAGCTGAGCTCAACTTGAGGTGGAAGGCGAACCTTTCTCCACTTAACAACCCTACCGTGAACCGAGCTCAACTGGAGGTGGAGAAAGCTCAACACCTCTAGTTGAGCTGAACTCGACCCGAGGTGGAGGAAGACTCAACACCTCTAGTCGAGCTGAACTCAACCTGAGGTGGAGGAAAACACAACACCTCTGGTCGAGCTGAACTCGACCTGAGGTGGAGGAAAACACAACACCTCTGGTCGAGCTGAACTCGACCTGATGTCGAGCCAAGCTCAACCTGAGGTGGAGGGAACTCAACACTTCCCTAGACCTACTGGAGGTGGAGAACTTCGACACTTCCTAGGAGATTATCTTACTTAGAGGCGGAGGAACTCAACACTTACCTAGACTAACTGGAGGTGGAGAACTTCGACACATCCTAGGAGATTAGCTTACCTGAAGGCGGAGTAACTCAACACTTCCCTAGACTAACTGGAGGTGGAGAACTTCGACACCTTCGAGGAGCTTAGCTTACCTGGAGGCAGAGGAACTCAACAATTCCCTAGATTAACTGGAGGTGGAGAAATTCGACACGTCCGAGGAGCTTAGCTTACCTGGAGGCGGAGGAACTCAACACTTCCCTAGTCTAAATGGAGGTGGAGAGCTTCAGCACGTCTGAAGATCTTAGCTTACCTGGAGGAGGAGGAACTCAACACTTCCCTAGGCTAACTGGAGGTGGAGAACTTTGGCACTTCCGAGGAGCTTAGCTTACCTGGAGACGGAGGAACTCAACACTTCCCTAGGCTAACCGGAGGTGGAGAACTTCGACACTTCCGAGGAGCTTAGATTACCTAGAGGCGGAGGAACTCAACACTTCCCTTGACTAACTGGAGGTGGAGAACTTCGACACTTCAAAGGAGCATAGCTTACCCGGAGGCAGAGGAACTCAACACTTCCCTAGACTAACTGGAGGTGGAGAACTTCGACACTTCCGAGGAGCTTAGCTTACCTGGAGGCGGAGGAACTCAACACTTCCCTAGACTAACTGGAGGTGGAGAATTTCGACACTTCTAAGGAACTTAGCTTAGCTGAAGGCAGAGGAAGTCAACACTTCCCTAGGCTAACTGGAGGTGGAGAACTTCGACACTTCTGAGGAGCTTAGCTTACCTGGAGGCAGAGAAACTCAACACTTCCCTAGACTAACTGGAGGTGGAAAAATTCGACACTTCCGGGGAGCTTAGCTTACTTGGAGGCGGAGGAACTCAACACTTCCTCGAGGCGGTTTCTCTTCTCAAAGCCTTACCAACCTCAGTTCTCAGGGGTTAGGGTAACTATTTTAAGCTAGAGTAAGAAATCTTTCTGAGAAGAACTTCGACATTCATTAAGGATAAAAATGTTTTAGATCGTCACCACTCCAAGCATTACCAAGAGGAATCCCCTCAACATTTTGAAGGTGATACCCTCCTGACTTCAGGGCTTCTAGGATTATATAGGGCCCCTCCCAATTGAGCTGGAGATTTCCTACGTTCGCCAACTTTCCCACGACGTCGACCATTTTGAGGACTAGATCTCCTGGGACGAATTGCTTGATTCTAATGTTTTTATCAAAGTACTTGACCATTTGGCGCTTCACTTCCTCTTGCCGAATCGTTGCGACGTCCCGGAGCTCCTCAACCATATCCAGTGAGAGTTGTTGTTCCTCCTCATTGTCCATTCTCCAGTCTTCGTCCCCTTTCTCGGCAGCCACGACCCGGGGGGACCTGACCTCGAATTCCACTGGGAGTACGATCTCGGATCCATGGGAGAGTTTGAATGGCGTTTCTGCCGTTGCCATGTTGGGTGTCGTTCTCAAGGCCCACAAGACTGAGGGAAGTTGCTCCACCCAGTTCCCCTTTAAGTTCTCCACCTTTTTTCTTCAGCAGGTTGACTATGAATTTGTTTGCCGCCTCCACCTGCCCATTACTCCGAGGATGATGGACGGAGGCGAAGTGGAGGTCAATGCCCAACTGACCACATAAGCTAATGAGTTCTCCGCTAGCGAACTGTGGTCCATTGTCTGTCACTATGGCGAGGGGGAGCCCGTACCCACAGATTATTTCTCCCCAAAAAAAATTCTTTATTACCTGCGAGGTCGTTTTCGCAAAGCCTTAACCTCCACCCACTTGGAGAAGTAGTCTATCATGACTAGCAGGAACCTTCTTTGAGCGCTGGCCTGAGGGAATGGGTCGACCATGTCCATCCCCCAAATGGCAAAGGGACAGAGTGCCTTGATTGTCCTGAGCTTCTACGCGGGCTGAAGCTGAAGTGACGCGAAGAGTTGACACTTCTGGCACTTTTTTGCAAACTCTAAGGTATCTTTCCGGATGGTCGGCCAGAAGTATCCCTGCCTTAGCATCCTCTTTTTCAAGGTCTGGCTCCCAGAGTGACTACCACAGTCCCCCGAGTGGATTTCTTCCAGGACCTTCAGGATTTCATCTTCCATCACACACCTTGCTAGGAGCCTAGTCAAGGTCTTCATGTACAAGCTTCCTTCGCGCATTAGATAATAGGCTGACTTGAACCTGAATCGCCTTTTATCCGGAACCCCCTCTGGGAACTCGCCTGAGGTCAGAAAGATAATGATCGGATCCACCCATGAGGTTCTCTGATCGATCTCCATCAGCTCTCCTTCCTCAATGGATGGATGGAACAACTTAGTCACTATTTCTCCTGCGCGGGGACCGTATTTCGCCAATCGATCTGCTCAGACATTTTCCTCTCTTGGAATATGCCGATTGGAGAAAGTGCGGAACCACCCGATGAGGTCCTTAACCTTCGCCAGATACTTTTGGAGGGTCAGCTCCTTCGCCTCGAACTCTCCTTGAACATGGGAGGCCACCACCATCGAATCTGTGAAAGCCTTCACATCCGGGATTCCCAGTTCCCTTGCCAGTCGAAGCCTAGCCACCATTGCTTCATACTCGGCCTGGTTGTTGGTTACGGGGAATCGGAAGTCGATCGCTTGCTCGATCCTTGTCCCTTGCGGGCTGACTAGGACCCCCCCGTCGAGGGAGTGATTTCCCGATGCCCCATACGCGAACAACTCCCATGCTACCAACTTGGTGGGTTCCGACTCATCCACCTCGGTCACATACTCTGCCAGGAAGTCTGCTACTACCTGCGCTTTCATCGATAGCCGAGGGACGAAGGTGACATCGAACTTGCTAAGCTCGACTGACCACTTTGCCAACCTGACTGAGTACTCCACTCCCTCCATAACGCTGCGAAGGGGGTGATCGGTCACCACCCTGATCGAATGATCCTAGAAATAGGGGCAGAGCTTCTGAGCTGAGACGATCAAGGCAAATGCCAACTTCTCCAGGATGGGATACCTGAGCTCTGCCTTTTTCAGGACTCGGCTGACGTAGTACATCAGCAGCTGCCTCCTTCCCACCTCCCGAACCAGGACCGAGCTCACTGCCTCAACTCCTACCACCAGATAGAGAAAAAGGTCTTCTCCTTCTCTCGGTCCTTGGAGCAATGGAGCCTACGTCAGTTATCCCTTCAATGCCTGAAAAGCCTTCTCGCACTCTAGTGTCCATTCAAATTTCTGGCCCTGACGCAGGGCTTTGAAGAAGGGAGAGCACTTCTCCCCTGCTCTAAAGAGAAATCGGCTCAACCCTGCTAACTTCCCTGTCAACCTTTGAATCTCCTTCACATTTCTTGGCAACTCCAACTCCAGGATGGCTTTGACCTTGTCCGGATTGGGCTCGACCCCCTCCAGGGTGAGTAGGCGACCCATGAACTTTCGTCGGCTCGCTCCGAAGACACATTTAGAAGGGTTAAGTCTCATCTTGAACCTCTGAAGTGTAGTGAAGGCCTCCACCAAATCCTGCAGGTGAGACTCCACGTTCCTTCTTTTAACCATCAAGTCGTCCACATAGACTTCTAGGTTTCTGCCATTTTGCTCCTTGAAGACTCGGTTCATCATCCTTTGGTAGGTTGCTCCCGCGTTTCTCATCCCGAAGGGAATCATCTTATAACAATAACACACATCGTCTGTGATGAAGGAAACATCCTTAACATTGGGCGGATGCATTCAGATTTGATGGTAGCCAGAGAATGCATCCAAGAAGCTCATCACCGGGAAGCCGACATCTGAGTCTACCAATGCGTCGATTCGGTGCAAGGGGTAGCAATCCTTGGGACATGCCTTGTTCAACAGAGAGAAGTCCACCCACAATCTCCACCTCCCATCCCCCTTCTTTACCATCACTACATTAGAAACCCATCTTGGATATTGGATTTCTTTTACGAACCCGACCTCTAACAGTTTCCCTACCTCCTCTCTGATCGGCCCGACGAGGGTGGTCGACACAACTCTCTTCTTCTGGCGGATGGGGCAGATGCTTGACTCGAGATTCAGGCGATGACACGTCGCATTTGCATCGACACCCAACATCTCTGCGACGCTCCATGCGAAGATGTTCACATTCTGCTGGATACATCTTAGGACCTTCCCTTGGTCCTGCTCGCTCAGCCTCCTGCCGATTCGTATCTTCTCCAGCCTTCCGCTGCCGCTGGCGACCTCCCTCTCCTTTACCTACTCTGCCACTTCCAACCTGGCCAAATCTTCTAACACCCGATCTACCTTCTCTTCCTCCTCTTCCCCTGGCAATTGCCACGTCTCGCTGGGAAGGGGTGAGTTCCTTGGCTCTTTGCTTCCAGTCATGAGACCAACTCAGGTCTTTCCGAACAAGCTGCTTCCACGCTCACCACACCAGAATGTTGAAACCAGAGAACTGGCTTCAACGTTCGCAACGGGTATGCAGCTGACCCTTACTTGGTCTGAGCTAGAACACGTGGCTAGTCCATGAGAGTCGAAAGACCTTGCACCGAAGAAAACTTGAGCCTTGAAATAGACCCCTTGAGCTGCAGCGAGGAGGTCCCACCACAAACCCGAAAGATCAAAAAGAGCTTCCCCTCCCAAGCCAATGCTGAGCCTGGGCACCCTAGAGAGCACTAAGGAACACCTCACCGTCAACCTTAGCTGACAGAGGGCTGGAGTGCTTGCTCACAAGTCACACGCGAAGGAGAGAAAAGAGGTCTCCGTCCCCTCCCAAGGTGCCCATGGGGGTCTATTTATAGACTTCCTAAAATTGGGTTGTGGATAGCCAAATTCTATTATCCGCAGCTCAACCACGAACCCAAACGACCGAGACAGGAGGGGGGGGGGTGAGTGGGAGACGAGACGTCCACTCCCCCCTTGCCGAGGGCTGGGTGAGTGGACCGAGGTCCACCACCTGAACTGGGCGAGTGGACCTCACGGTCCACTCAGCTAACCGGGCGAGTGGACCATAGGTCCACTCGCCCAGTAGCCCGGGGCGAGTGGATCTTAGGTTCACTCGCCCAATTGCCTGGGGCGAGTGGACCATAGGACCCCTCGCCCCTTTGCAGGGGCGAGTGGACCATTGGTCCACTCGCCCCCCCCCCCCCCCCCCCCCCCCACTCACCCAGAGCCTTTGGCGAGTGGACCATGGGTCCACTAGTCTAAGTTGAGAAGTGGACCTATGGTCCACTTCCCTCCTCCTGGACATTCTTTCTCAGTCTCGATTGCCTCCAACTAGTCATTCCACTGGTCACGACCACTTTCACCATCCGCCATGGTCTCGACGAATTACGAGTTATACAGCCAGCTCCAAATTTTTTAATGGTCATGTTTAAATCATGAATTCGGGCTTTAAGAGCGGTGTTTTCCGTTACTAACATAACTCACTTATTCGCAAAAGATTTCTTTCCTTAGTAAGTAATTTGATAGTGGAGTGGGACTTAGAAAGAGCTTCTTCAAAATCTTTCATTCTTGCCAAGGAGTGATTGCACTCTTGGCAAGCTACTTTCTCTTGCCCTAATAGTTGAGCTTCTTTAGTCAATTTTTTATTTTTCTTTAACAAAATTTATTTTGAGTTTTTAGGAAATCAATATCTTTTAAACTTTTATCAAAATATTTGCAACTTTGTAAATACTCAGAATATAAATCAACAAAAGCAGGAGGAGATACCTCAGTGTCGCTTTGGACACTGCATTTATCATCAGATAGTGTATTGCTCATTATCTTGAGGCACATGTTGGCCTCTTCTTCACTACTAGAGGATGATTCGCTCGATTCCTCGGAAGAATAGTCATCCCAAGTAGTCGCCTTTAGTACCTTCTTTTTCTCTTTGCCCTTGTGTCTATTTTCTTTTAGCTCTTTTAGATATGTCGGGCACTGGCTCCGGATATGTCCGGTCTTTCTGCAATGGTAGCACTCCGGTGATGGCCACTCATCATCATCATCGTCGCTACCGTTTCCTTTCTTCGATGAGGATCCCTCGTTGAAATATTTTTGGAAGGTGTTTCTCCTTTTTGGATTCTTCCTGAATCTCTTAAACTTCTTCACAAATAGGCTCTCCTCGTCATCTTCATCACCATCTTCTCCATTGGCCTCCTTCTTTGATTTCAATGCCAAAGCCTTCTTCTTTGGCTCCATGTTGTACTATTGTTGTTGAATTTTCAGTTCAACCTCATGGGTTTTGAGATTTCCAATGAGGCTCTCGATTTGAAGCTTCTTTAGATCGTGCGACTCTGAGATGACTGCCACCTTTGGATTGAACTTTGGAGGGAGAGACCTAAGAATTTTTCTCACCAAGTTGTCGTTGGAGAACATCTTTCCAAGCACCTTTGAGTCATTGACGATCTTGGTGAACCTTGTGTATAGTCTACGTCTTCATCCGCCTCCATCCGAAATTTCTCATATTCGGATTCTAGTTGGAAGAGCTTTGAATCATTGACCTGCGAAGTACCTTCATGAGTAATTTCTAATAAATTCTCTATATCATGAGCAGTTTTATAAGCACAAGTTCTATTAAATTTCATTCTATCCAATGCACAAAGTAAAGCATTCATAGCTTTAACGTTATTCTTGCATCTCAACTTATCGTTATCATCTCATTTATCTCTCAGTTTTTCCATAGTAACTTCTCCAACAACAAATGTTGGTGGAGAGTAGCATTGTTCTACCACACCCCAAGCATCATTATCTAAGGCAGTCAAAAAATATCGCATTCTTGTTTTCCAATAATTGTAATCGATACCGGCAAATAAAAGTGGTCTACTAATCCCTTGACCCTCATGGAAAGCATGATCATGATGCGCTATTATTCCCGGTTGTGAAACCGTTTTGGAATAACCTTCCTCAGATACCAAGTGTTGGATCTGTAGGCGCCCTTAGAGGGGAGTGAATAAGGGCTTTTAAATTTTTGTAAAAAAAAACGTAAAATAAGTTCTGAGATTATAGTTGAAAGGAAATAAAACACGGACTTCCGTTACTAACATCGGCGGTAGAGTTAACGCCCGACACTAGCTCTCAGAAATTTAGAACTTTTCAAAAAGTTTGCCAAAGTGATTTCTCTTAAAATCTTTTGAATGAAATAAAATCCCAGAAAAATCAGAGAAGATGAAAATTGATTTTATTTCAAAAGATAATTACAAAAATGATAATTTCAATAACGCTTGAAATTTAAGCGATGATATATATAAAATCACTTTTTATTTTTCACCGGCCCTTCTCCCAAGGACAGGCTGACTATAGTCTATCTTTCCAAGATTTGGCCTCTAGCCTCCCCCTAGATCAAAACCTAGACCTAGTCTCCGCACACACCGCAGTGAATCCCCACTAAACCTCGCAAGGTCTAGTCGCCAACAACAGCGGCGAATTAACTATCGTTTCAATAAGAAAGAAAAGGAAGAATACAAATTAAATTATGAAATAAACACTCCCTACTGTGAAGAGCTTTGAAGGAGATGATGTAGAGTCATCGTGAACATCATCGGAGTTGAAGCGTGCATCCTTCTTCAAATATGATCGTGTGGAAATTTCTTTCTCACACTTGTTCTTCAATGATGGAGTTTCGTTGGAGTTATGGCTTGAAAGGTCATCAATAGATCAAAGAAATCCATTCTTTAAATAGACTCTGGAAACTACCGTCTGTGGTAGTTCTACCGCGTCGCGCTAGCATTGTGCCCGCTATCGTTGCTGCAACGTGTCCGCCTTCATGGAGATCGTGCTAACCAAAATGGATCATGGACCTACCGCGCCGCGGTAAGATCTAACGCGCCGTGTTAAGTTCCGTCATTTTATCGTCGAGAAACTGTATGCCGTCAGTCTTCAGTTGTCATCCCATCTACCGCCAACGATAGGAGTTACCGCTCCGCAGTAGCTCTAAATTCAGAGCTCCATGATCATTCTGCATCACTCTTTTTAGGAGTATAGTTCTTGTACGCTATAAACACACGACAAGCAAGATCAAATACATTGCGGAATTTGTTATTCTCAAACCAAGAGATGTGAAATAAAATCTCCAACATATAGAAGAGCGGCGATCTGGAGTTGGAGGGACGAATCAACGGCCTGGTGATGCAGAAATTGGCGATGGAGTTCAGAGAAGCCTTTTTGAAACCCTTCGGCGAGAGGCCGGGATGGTGGATGGGGATTCAACCGGCCTGGAGAAGCCGCAAACAGAGATCCAAAGGGGATTCTGACAGTGGGAGGAGGTTCCGGGGGCGGTGAGGAGTCGGGACGGTCGATGGGTGGGGAACGAAACCCTAAAGTGGTGCTCGAGGTTGGTTGTACCTAGCGGCAGAAATAATAGAATGCAATTAGTATTTTTAGATGTATTATTAGTGCGTCCATAGCAATTTATGGTGTGTCCATAACACCACTCAATCAATATTTCAAGCACTATTTTCCTCTTTATTTATTTATTCTTTTCTACTCCATAAAAAGGGAGGGTTTTAAAGCCATTCTGCACACTTATGCTTTGTTTGGCGCAGCGTTTTTGCTCCTCTGAGTTTGGACAAAAATGCCACCGTCATAGAATGTATATTTGGCATGACAATGGTTATGATAGCCATCAAGAAAAAAAAAACTAGTTTAGAACATAAATGTGGATGAAATTCCTTAGGTGAGGTCACGGTTCATAACCATTGCGTTCATGACCTCCACCCCCGCACCAAACGAAGACTGTTTGACAAGTTGATGGTAGTCAAGGACTCAAGAATCGTCGTTTGTGAACGGCCGACCTCACCTAAAAAACTCCTTTCGCTTTTATGTTTACAATTACTTTTTTTCCTAGTGGCGGGCATAACCGTTGTCATGTCAAACACATATTTTATGAAGACTTTTTTCCCAAACTTACCGGAACATAAACGCTTTGCCAAACGGACCGAAAATATTGACAGTTAAGCTTTGAGGAATCTACGGTGGTTTACTTTTATGTTGGAACAATTGGTACATGGTGATTGATGATTCTCGGAATCGACTCACCGGCAATGGTTGACAAGCTTAAGAGTCAAGGGAGAGCACATGATGGGGATCATCATCAGACTACGGGTCGTCAGTCGGTGGGGCCCATTTGTGTATATTCGCGTAAAAGGCGATGATTGGATCGGCGATCCGAGACCGCGAGCTCGTCCGGCTTGTCGTGCTATTGTTTTATGTAATTTATTTTATTGGATTTGTTTTTGGTATTTTAGGGTCTCGGGCGTAACGGTCAATCATAGCCGTACACGCCCGGTGCCTAGCCGCCCCTTCTTGTTATAAATAGGAGCGGGTGCTGCAGTTTATTGTCATTGTTGATTTATGAGAGATTCCAGACCGACAATCATACGTGGTGCGACGTCGCGAGACCCCGGGGTGCGACGTCCCGACTCCCCTTTTCATTTTCCCGGTTTTTCATTTCAATTATTTGGTTTTGCCCGTGAGCCTTGTTGTTTCCCCTCTAATCCCACGATTCCCCCTCTAAACCACCACCATCCATCTGTAAACCGCTCGATTCACCCTGTTGACGAGCTTCTTCCTCGACGGGAACAAGAAACCATCGCTCGATTCCAGTGGTTTGACTCTTCTCCTCCTTCGAGGAGCAGTGCACCCCCCCCCCCCCCCCCCCCCCCCCCCCCGATCTAGTCCCCGACCCTAATCGACGACAGCGCACGCTGTTTCGTGGTCCCGTCGACCCATCCTGCAGAGTTCGGCGCCATTTCCTTCCCCCATCTTCGTTGTCCAGTAGAACCACCAGTAGTCGCCGCCAGTCACTTCAAGCCATCCTCCTCCACTACACTTCTCCCTCCAGCCTTCAACCTCCCTCATACCCTCTATCGTGGAACCACAATAAGCTTCCGTCAGTTACCGCCATCCCCGCCCCTCTTCCTTTCCAATAGACTACCCCCCCCCCCCCCCCCCCTCAACCCTTTGTCTCCCTAGGTCTACAACCACCTCTCATTAAAGCTTTAACAGCCAACTCCCCACCTAACCGCCCACTAGACAACAATAGTTGTTCTTCCTGGATCCCTTTGCAACCTGAAAGTGGAGGTTAGATCTTAAATTAACTCTAGAGGGGGCCGGGTGAATATAGATTAAAACTTTTCCCTTTGTTTTATTGCGGAATTAAAAATGGTGATATATATATGTGTAGAGAGTGATTTATAAAACTGAAATAAAATGAATAATGAAAACAGCACACAGCACAAGCACAGAAAAGTAAAATAAACACAGAAGACACAAGGAGCTATAGTAGTTCCCCACTAAACTTGGGTACGTCTACTCTTATACCACCCTTGGTAGGAATCCACTAGGATTTTTGATCAGGTGCCCTCACACCAATGAGCTTTTGATAAGGTGCCCAAAAACCAACTAGATTTTTTGATCAGGTGTCTTGCCACCAATGGGGTAAACTTTTGAAGGGAGTTTTAACCCTGTACAGAATGGGATGGAGAGGGGTTTAGATGTTCTTCTCTGTCAAGATGTATAGAGAAGACTCTAGTGGATTTGATGTTGTAGAAAGGCTCCTCTGTCTGATTGAAGATGTTTGACAGTTGAATGGCTGGAGCTTTCTCTTTGAAGAAATGATCTTCCTGTAGCAGATAAATTTGGAAGAAAGAGTTCTTCAGATTTTTGTTGCTCTTTTGAAAGATCCGTGCTTGCAGCTAATGACTGAGGGAATAATGTTGATGTTGTTCTCAGTTGAATGAAGTTGCTGCTATTGAGGAAGAAGAAGATGATGTTCTTTTTGTTCTTCTTTCTCTTCTCTTCCTGAAGCTTTCTCCTTTCTAGATTCTTATTTTGCAGCAGGAAATCTGAGAGATAGTGTTGAAGATGTTCTCAGAAAAATGTGTGCTGCTGGAGGAGAAAGAAGATGAAGTTCTGTTCTCTGAATTTGCTTGAGGAGGAAGAAGAAGTGATTTTAATTTCTTTTCTTCTATATTTCTTTCTCACTCGACAGTCTCTGCTTTCCTTTTTCTGTGTTGCTGTATTAATGAGTTCTGTACTAATTGTCGTGTAAAAACAACTATAAATTATTCTGTAATATCTTCTTCCTTCTCTTTTGAAATCACTGACAGAGATTAAATGCAAATTCCTTATATTAAGGAATATATTATTCTGAAAGCATATTTCTGGGAAGTGTAAATGTCACGTCGTATTCTCTTTCCTTTTCCACGATTTGTCCTTTTTCGAGGAAATGTCAACGACTATAAACTTGGAATAATAAAGGAAATATATTTTCCTTGATCTGATGGAAAGAGCCATTGCTGTCGTCGATCTGAGTTCAGATAATGAAATGAATATAATCCTTCTGAAATTTCTGAACTTAAATAATAATTCTTCGATCTGAATAAAATTCGTCGAACGTAGATTCGTCGACCTCAAGATTTTCGTCGAACACAACATTTACTTCGACGACCTCAAAAGAATCTTGCTAGAATAATTAATTTTGTTGATCTGTGAGAACTTTCGTCGATCTGAATGTGTTCGTCGAACGCAAACTGGAGTTCGTCGAACGGAAGGATTCGTCGACCGCTGAGACTGGCTGGATCGTCGACCGCTGAATATTGAGCTGTTCGACGTCGAACGCAGACTTGAGTTCGTCGAACGCGGGATTTCATCGACCGCTAAGCTGAGGTCTGTTCGTCGACCGCTGAGCTGGGGCGGGATCGTCGAGCGCTGAGCCGCTGGATTTTGTCGAGCGCAGAATGAATACCATTCGTCGACCGCAGAGCGCCGTTCGTCGAACGCAGGTAGCCGTTCGTCGAACGCAGAGAAATGATGTATATTTTATTCTTTCGCTTATTTTCTGCCTATTAAATATATATATATATATATTTAGCCTTCTTTCTTAATGAGATTTAATCTAAGTTATACAATATGTTATGATATAAACTTAGACATTAAAGGTGGATTCTAACTCAAATCAAAACTAAGGTTCCAACACAACCTTCAATCTTCAATTTTGAGACAATTGCATAAGGGTTGTTAGCTCCCCAACATTCCCTCTACCGGTGCTATGGCTTCCCCACGCAACAACAACCCGCTATCAACTGCCGGTCACCAGATTCTGCAGATTTGTGAATATTATTGTATTGTGCTTATTTCTTCTTTATTGAATGTTGGAAAAACATTACATATTTGTTTGGGTGTGTCGATTCATTAGTGTAATTGTGCCGTTATTTTCTTTATCTTATAAATTTAATTTGTGGAATTTGTAGTAGAAAGCACCTCGTGGGTATTCGAGCGTGATTTACTTGTGTATCAGAAAATTAATGCTCACCCTGTGTTAATTTGCCTCACTTTAAAATCAACACTGCAAATTCTATTTGCGGATTAAAAGTTTTAAGTCATTTGCATTTCACTTTGGTTGTATTATTTTGAGTCAATCTTGTATTACAATCACTTAGGGTTCGCATTAGAGTCAGCACACCCGAGTCACACAGCCTGCCCTGCATCAGATTTGATATCAGAGCCCAGGTTTGGGCCACATGCATGTTATGTAGTGGTAGGTCTTACCGTCAGTCCATCTCTGACACGAACCTTTCCGTCGCGAGGACCACCAACTCAAATTTAGAAATGACACGTGCGGAATTCCAACGGTTGATTGATCGATTGGATGCACAATATGACGATCTTCGCACCCGCATCGCCGCCATTGAGGAACTACGAGAGCATTCCATTTCCCAAAGCAGGGAAACCTCACCTACTCCACCTGACATTCTATTTGGGGAAGAATGGGTTGCCCTCCCACCACAAGATGTGCGTGTTAGGGATCAGCCACCACGAGAGGCCGCTCCACTTCGAGAGCCTGCCCACACCGTAGGCGACCCTTCGATCACGCTCGAGAACGTCAGCCTGCACCTGCTCCACCACGACGTTCAACTCCTCGTGATAGAGCTCATGACCTTTTTGACTATGGTCGTGATGATTATTTCGACGAATACCCTGAGCCACGCCGGGCAACTCGCGCTGAGGACGATATTACCCGTCGCATACGCATTAATGCCCCCACTTTCGATGGTTAGCTCGACCCGAAGACTTTTAGCGATTGGCTTCAGGAGATGGACAACTACTTCGAGTGGTATGATATGAGTGACGAGCGTCACGTTAGATTTGCAAAAATGAAGCTGGTCGGCCCAGCCAAGATTTTCTGGGTCAGCCTAGAAAGGTCTCTACAGCGTGATGGATATCGTCCCATCATCCGTTGGGAAGACATGAAACGCCGACTAAAAGAAAAATACCTTCCCACCTCCTATCGGGATCAGTTACTAGATCAGCTTTTTTCGTTGCGCCAGGGCACGCAATCCGTAGAGAAGTACATGTCTCGATTCGATGAGCTAGCAGTGAGGAGTGATCTACGAGAGGAGACTAGTTCTACCGCTTCCTGGTTCCGGATCAGATTGACATCGGAGATACGTAGAGAGCTTATTCCCCACCGATTGGAGTCGGTAGAACAAGTTTATCAGATGGCCCTCGAGTATGAGCAGTACTAGCGACTCGCTGGTACCCGTCGGACTTCTACCAGGATTGACGGGTCCACATTTAGGAGGCCACCACCGGCCACGACCACCCCTACATGACCCTCTCGCATCTCCACTGACACGAAGGGCAAGGCTGTCCCCACCGGACCTTCCATGACCTCCAGGTCGGGGAACATCCAGTGATATCGTTGCTCGGGTAGAGGCCACATGACGGCCCAGTGCCCTACGAGGAATCTGCTAGTTGAAGAAGGCGAACCCAGTGCAGATGCTGAGAAGGTCGCCAATGAGGAGGTTGTTGCCGCCGTCGAGGACGGTTGGGAGAGCGATGCTGAGCGCTCCCTAGATTTAGGTGTTATACGACGCCTCCTTTATACCCCGCATGCTGATGAGGATTGCGTCGTACGATGATCTTTTATACCTTCTTTGCTAGCGTAGGCGGTCCCTGCAAGCTAGTCATTGATAGCGGGAGTTGCGTGAACATTGTAGCCCAGCGAGCATTAGAGCGGATGCAGGTGACCCCTGAGCCTCATCCACATCCTTATCGAGTCATTTGGGTCGATAAGACGGCTATACAGGTTACCCAGAGGTGCCTAGTTCCGATCACTCTCGCTACGTTCGAGGATCGTGTTTGGTGTGATGTCATCCTAATGGATGTCGCCCACATTCTCTTAGGGAGGCCTTGGCTTTACGATCGTGATATCACGTGTTTCGGTCGCTTGAACACGTATGTATTCTACGACAAGGGTCGTAAGATCACGTTGACACCGACACAACCAAAGGAGAAATCCCCGGGGAAGGTGATACCCTCTACTAGTACGAGCTCATCTAGGCCGCTGAACATTCTGGGTCACATCGAGTTTATGAAAGAGAGTGCCAGCACCGGTATCTTTTACATAGTGGCATCCACTATGGCTTCTGAGAGCCCTACGGAGATTCCTGAGCCACCACCTGAGGTCCGGCGACTCCTGGATGACTGTGATGATCTTATCCTAGATGAGCTACCTGGTGAGTTACCTCTGTTACGCGACATTCAACATGTTGTATACTTGATACCGGGAGCTTCACTCCCGAACTTACCCCATTATCGGATGAATCTGGATGAGCATGTTGAGCTCAAGAGGCAGGTTGACGAGTTGCTGAGGAAGCAATTCATTCGAGAGAGTCTGAGCTCTTGCGCAGTCCCTGCCCTTCTCACTCCGAAGAAGGACGGGAGTTGGAGAATGTGTATTGACAGTAGGGCCATTAATAAGATTACTATTAAGTATCGTTTTCTCATCCCCCAATTGGATGACTTACTTGACACGATGGTTGGTGCACAAGTATTTTCAAAGATCGATCTTTGCAGCGGGTATCACCAGATTAGAGTCCGCAAGGGAGATGAGTGGAAAATGGCTTTCAAGACGAAAGACGGTCTATATGAGTAGTTGGTCATGCCATTTGTGTTGTCCAATTCCCCCAATACCTTTATGCGAGTCATGACTCAGATCTTTCGGCCCTTCATGGGCAAATTCTTGGTCGTCCATTTTGACGATATTTTGATCAATAGTCACTCATCTGATGACCACCTGAGCCATCTGAAGCTTGTCTTTAATACTCTTCGAAAGGAGAAGTTGTATGTGAACTTGAAGAAATGCTCCTTCCTGACTGATTATGTGCACTTTCTAGGGCTCATCATATCAGCGTCCGACGTGTCTGTTGACCCGGACAAGGTACGATCTATTCGTGAGTGACCTATTGTAATACCCCCCCCCCCCCCAAATCGACGGTCCGACCGAGGGATCTTATCGTACACCACCCTTTTTGCACGACGTCGGGGCGATCACGAAGGGTGAAGGTACTTCCTCACCCGATCCCTTTCCTTGAACACTCTGTTGTCACGCATAGGGGTGATGTTAAGCGAAAGTCACTACACCAACAGAGTAGGGAAGCAGTATTCTAGCGGAAGATATCATCAAAGAGTGCATATTATAATACTTAGCGGAAGACGTCATCAAAGAGTGCACTATATAGCACTTAGCGGAAGATGTAGTTTTATCACAGAAACCACAATTTCAAGACCTGTAAATAATATATATCTCTGCCGCATAAAATCCTAACCATTAAGGATTTATTGCCATTATATATATACCCTGGGCTAGGGCACAACACAAGGAGATGCGACTTAACAAACTTATACCTGATGTAGCCTGCTCCGTGGCTTCATCCACACATAGGTGATGTCCCTCACCCACACCTGTTCCTGTGCTAAGGACAAGTTATTGGAACTACGAACAGAATCCAACCCCTGCTAACAAATATATATAATATAACATTTATAAGGGAGGGGATATCTGGGCTCTTATTGGGCCGAGGCAGTCTTCCCACGACCACCGCCTACGTACTCCGTATCATCCTGCATACGGTATCAGACCCACGTAGTTCTATAAGTTTCGCACGGGTTACCCTCCCAGACCGTCCATCGTGCGGGTTGCCTTAGAGTAAAACTCATCAGCCATCTGACATTCTCCCAAGACACAATTTCCTGTAGGAATATTTCTCGAAGGCAATGTTTCATTCCCGTAGGAATTACTTCTCGAAGGCAACATTTCATTCCCGTAGGAATTACTTTTCGAATGCAGCATTTCATTCCCGTAGAAATTACTTCTCGAAGGCAGCATTTCATTCCCGTAGGAATTACTTCTCGAAGGCAGCATTTCATTCCCATAAGAATTACTTCTCGAAGGCAACATTTCATTCCCATAGGAATTACTTCTCGAAGGCAGCATTTCATTCCCGTAGGAATTACTTCTCGAAGGCAGTTTTCATTCCCGTAGGAATTACTTATCGAAGGCAGCATTTCTTTATCGTAGGAATTACTTCTCGAAGGCAGCATTTCATTCCCGTAGGAATTACTTCTCGAAGGCAGCATTTCATTCCCGTTGGAATTACTTCTCGAAGGCAGCATTTCATTCCCGTAGGAATTACTTCTCGAAGGCAGCATTTCATTCCCGTAGGAATTACTTCTCGAAGGCAGCATCATTCCCGTAGAAATTACTTCTCGAAGGCAACATTTCATTCCCGTAGGAATTACTTTCTCGAAGGGACAATATATTCCCGTAGGAATATTTATTACTGTCAATACAAGAATAAACATCAAAACATTGATTCGACCGCGCTGCTCTACAAGCGGCGGCCAGTTCGACACTATTTAGGGTTGACTCTGAAGGTATGCCACGTCTTCACGTCAACTCTAGATTTATAGGCAATAAAGAAGGAAAAGCCAAACATTGATCTGTCCGCTCTGCTCTACAAGCGGCGGCCAGTTCGGCACTATTTAGAGTTGACTTTGAAGGTATGCCACATCTTCATGTCAACTCTAAATTTATAGGCAATAAAGAAGGAAAAGCCAAAATATCGATCTGTCCGCTCTGCTCTACAAGCGGAGACCAGTTCGACACTATTTAGAGTTTACTCTGAAGGTATGCCACGTCTTCACGTCAACTCTAAATTCATAGGCAATAAAGAAGGAAAAGCCAAAACATCGATCTGTCCGCTCTGCTCTACAAGCGGCGGCCAGTTTGACACTATTTAGAGTTGACTCTGAAGGTATGCCACGTCTTCACGTCAACTATAAATTTATAGGCAATAAAGAAGGAAAAGCCAAAACATCGATCTGTCCGCTCTGCTCTACAAGCGGCGGCCAGTTCGGCACTATTTAGAATTGACTCTGAAGGTTTGCCACGTCTTCACGTCAACTCTAAATTTATAGGCAATAAAGAAGGAAAAGTCAAAACATCGATCTGTCCGCTCTGCTCTACTAGCGGCGGCCAGTTCGACACTATTTAGAGTTGACTCTGAAGGTATGTCACGTCTTCACGTCAACTCTAAATTTATAGGCAATAAAAAAGGAAAAGCCAAAACATCGATCTGTCCGCTCTGCTCTACAAGCGGCGGCCAGTTCGGCACTATTTAGAGTTGACTCTGAAGGTATGCCACGTCTTCACGTCAACTCTAAATTTATAGGCAATAAAGAAGGAAAAGCCAAACATCGATCTGTCCGCTCTGCTCTACAAGCGGCGGCCAGTTCAACACAATTTAGAGTTGACTCTGAAGGTATGCCACGTCTTTACGTCAACTCTAAATTTATAGGCAATAAAGAAGGAAAAGCCAAACATCGATCTGTCTGCTCTGCTCTACAAGCGGCGGCCAGTTCGACACTATTTAGGGTTGACTCCGAAGGTATGTCACGTCTTCGCGTCAACTCTAAATCATAGGTAATAAATAAAGTACATAAATGAACTGGACTAGTACGAGGCTGGAGAGGTACTGAAAAGAAACTGAACGGAAGGTGCTGGAATTGAAAGGAGCAGGACCAGTACGAGACTGGAGAAAAAGAAAGTACTAACTGAAAGCAGTAAATGCAGGACCAGTGCGGGACTGGAGTAATTGAAAGTACTAACTGAAAGCAGTAAATGCAGGACCATTACAGGACTGGAGGAAATAAATAAATAAACAGGTTAGAAGTCCAATCACTCCATCATCAGGAGGCTTCAAAGTCAACTCCATTTTTAGGAGGGAGTTCCGTTCAATCCCCGTTCATAGTGGTCTTTTCTCCGTTCATAGGAGGAAGTTCCGTTCAATTCTCGTTCATAGGAGTCTTTTCTCCGTTCATAGGAGCTTACTTATATTTTATGAGGTTTCTTATTTTCGTGTGCCTTAATTTCACATTTTTAATTATCTTGATATTATTGAATTGACGGTGTCGCCTCGCGATTGCGACCCAAATTGAGCGTTGATATTTTTAACTTAGTCGATTCCTTAGATCGATACGCATTATTTCACTACGTAACAAAAATACGCGTTGCGAGTTCGCCAATTTATCCCAATTAATTTCGCTCGCTTCCGGGCATTTATTTTGCTTGCAAAGTACTTTTGAAGGATCGAAAGGAAAGGTTGCACCTTCAAACTTTGATAGTAATTGCAAAATACCCTAAATTTGAGCCTATAGTTTTTGGGGATTTTTCCAAACTCATTTGGGCTTTTAATTTCTTAAAATAAGCCTTGTAGAGGGATTTAAAAATAGCAAAACTCCTAAAAATCTCAAAATATTACAGGAGGTGCACCTCTGAGTGGGGAACATTTTTCGTGTTGGGTGTTTTTGCCAAAAGTGCCCCACTCATCTTCCGAAAAATAAGATAGGGGAAGGGCATGTGGTGTGCTAGTAGCAGTTCGTCGAACGCTAGCGTTCGACGAACTGCTAGCGCGTTTGACGAACGGCGAGCCCGTTCGTCGAACGGCCAGCGCTGGTCGTTCGACGAACTGCTAGCGCGTTTAACGAACGGCGAGCCCGTTCGTCGAACGGCGAGCCCGTTCGTCGAACGGCGAGCCCGTTCGTCGAACGACCAGCGCGTTCGTCGAACGACCAACCCGTTCGACGGACGACCAACCCGTTCGACGAACGGGGCAAGCGCGTTCGTCAAACGGCCAGCCCGTTCGTCGAACGGCCAGCCCGTTCGACGAACGGGGGCCAGCGCATTTGTCGAATGGCTAGCCCGTTCGACGAACGACAGCTCATTCGGGGGCGGGGGCGCATCATGTATGCGCCATACAGACTTGTTGCGTCGCCGCCCCTGCCGCCCCTGGCTGGTACGCCGGGGAGGGGACAATCCTCCGGCGGGGGTCCGCCGGCCTGGCACCGCCGGCCGCCGCCAGGGAAGGGCTCTTTCCCGTACAGGAAAAGCAGGGAGGAAGGGGGAAAGTGCGGTGGAGCTTGGAGCTTCTTCTCCGGCGTCGGCAGGGGGTCGAGGTGGTGGGGCTGCTCTCAGAAGTGCTCGGGAGGGGCTCCCTAGAGTGGTCCCCTTCAGGTGGAGCCATGGGAGGCCCTTTATAGAGGTGATCGAGATCCCTCCTCCTTCTTCCTTCTAACCCGAGTGGAGGGGGTTGAGTTGCCGGCAACCCTATTTGGGGTGAGGGTGGGCAGCCGTCAGCCATTTGTGGGATGGTTGTACCTCCTACAAAGTAGGGTAGGGGTTGAGCTTTTAGCCATGTGGGAATGTTGGTTTCGGCCAATAGGAAGAGAGAGAGAGAGAGAGGATTATTCCTGGGTTAGCTTAGGGTCACCATTAGCTTAGGTTTAAGCTTGAAAATATCTCTCCCCACTTGGGTTTCTTGGGGTTGCTGCCAGCCAATCCCATGAGGGCATGGGGATTGTGGTTTTGTTTTGGGCGAAGGGAGAGCTTAACTTGGGATAAGTGGAGCTTGGGTGGGGGTTTAGAATCCAAAACCATCTCTTAGAAGAGGGTTGACCATAGTCAACCCTAAGTGGATCCCCCCCTATGCGGGTCAAAGTCAACATGAGTCCGCGTCGTCGAGTGTCGGGTCATCAATGAATGTGGCAGAGTTGAAATCCAGCGTTTACGTATCTCGAGAATCTTATAATTTTACGAACGTTTTTTTTATTTAATTGACTAAACGACGTCGGAATTGAATGAAATGAATTTTGTTGGATTCGTATCGATCATACGAGTCTAACGCAACTGACAGAATTCAATTCAGAGCTCGTTTGCTCATTAATCTAAAATGACGTTGTTGTGACGCTCGACGTTACTCAAAATAGTTGTTTTGTCCAAACGACCTCAGATTGCAACGAAATGAGCTCCGTTGCATTTGTATCGATCATACGAGTCTAACGGGACTGACGGAAGTCAATTCGGAGTGCGTATGGTCATTGTACCCCAATGACTTTATTGTGACGCACTACAATACTCAAAATGGTCATTTTCTCCAAACGACCTCGGATTGGAACGAAACGAATTCCGTTGCACTCGTATTGACCATACGAGTCTAACGCAACTGACGGGAATCGATTCAGAGCACGTATGCTCCATATTCTAAAATTGCGTCGTCGTGACGCGCTACAATACTCAAAATAGTCATAATCTACATATGACCTCGGACCGAAACGAAACGAGTTCCGTTGCACTCGTATCAACTATACGAGTCTAACTCAACTGACGGAAGTTGATTCAGAGCATGTATGCTCACTGTACTATTTCGGTGTTGTGGCGAAGCACTATGCTACCCAAAACAGTCATTTCTCTAAATGACCATCGTTAAGTGGCGAAGGTCGGGTCGTGGTTTTCCTCTGACCCGGCCTAAGCTCCTCCAAGGGTTCAACTGAACCGGCTAGACCCCTTTTTCAAAGTTGGGATGTTACAAACCTAATAAAACAAAGAATATTTTCGTCCCCGAAAATACGAGTCGGTCATGGGGATTCAAAATGGGACCTACTATAGACCTTTATAGGTGTCGAACGATCCCAAAATTTAAGGGTCTATAGGTTCGGTTTTTCCTAATGAGTTGTATTGACTGCTCCTATCGTGCAATATAATAAGCAGCTTAAGCGGAACAAAGGTAGCTTTCCCGTAGCTATGTCCATTCTACCGTAACTTGGATATATATTGTTCGTAAGAATATTTTGTGCGGCAAATTGTTCGCTAGATGAATTGCCAGCTTAATTAGTGATTCTGAGTAAATAGTTCTAGCATAATTGAGTACCTCAATGTTTGCACATCCGAAACGCAGAAACTTATGGGTTGTGTCCTAAAGGTACATAGTAAAAACTCATTAACATATAACCGACTCTCATACGAAGGTTATATGTTAGTGGAACAGATAGCAAGAAATGCCAATAAGCAGTGTGAATCCATGAACATATAACCAACTCCCATACGAAAGTTATATGTTGATGGTACATGTACAAATTGCAAGTAAGTAGTGAAAAATCCATGAACATATAACCAACTCTCATACGAAGGTTATATGTTAGTGGAACAGATAAACAGAAATGTAAGTACGCAGCGTAAATCCATGAACATATAACCAACTCCCATACGAAGGTTATATGTTAGTGGAACAGATAAACAGAAATGTAAGTAAGCAGTGTAAATCCATGAACATATAACCAACTCCCATACGAAGGTTATATGTTAATGGTGCATGTAAATATGTATGTTATGATGCAAATGATGCGTATGCAAGCCATGCACGATGAGTAATCACGACTCATCATATATCCCTACATCAACACAGTCTGACCGCTTTTCTTCGAGCAGGGTAGCGACCCCCGCGGGCCTCACCGATGTGGCCGTCGGTGACAGTGGCCGGTCCTGCCACTTCTGGGTGTGGACGTACCACACTACCCAGGCCCCAACGTACAACTCTGTGTACTCTTGGATGTGAGCGACATCCGGCGATTCCGAGATTCGGCTATCCAGCGGAGGGACCTTCCGGGGAAATAATAAATGATCTCCCGGGGTTCACACACTCCCTAGTGCCTCGTGAGTCGTCAACCTTCCCATTCATGTATGAACGGTCCTTGGGCATGACTGACCCGCCACGATAATCGCATACAATTATTTTACCAGTTTGCACCTTATGTTGCCATATTTTGACCGCTTTTCTTCAAGCAGGGTAGCGAACCCCGCGGGCCTGGCCGTCGGTGACAGTGGCCGGTCCTGCCACTTTTGGGTGTGGATGTACCTCACTACCCAGGCCCTAACATACAACCCCGTGTACTCTCGATCGTAGGAGACGTCCGGTAATAATTGAATTTGGCCAACCAGCGGAGGGACCCAACGGGGCATATAAGAAACAACCGAGCTCCCGGGGTGCACATCTCCCTGTTACCTAGAGTCGTCAATCTTCCCGCACCGGTACGTACGGTCTACGAGCATGACCGACCCGCCACTTTTCCCACCGCAAGCAATTTACAATAAAAGCAATGAATAAAACAGGCAACCAGCATATTCGGGTCCACAGTGGCTTACCCTTTTTATCGATGCTTTCCGGATGGCCGAGTATGCAAATATTGCAAGTCCCATGAATGCTATCAATGTACTTCTGGGATGGGGTGCATACAAGCTTTTCTAAATTTGCCACCATTTTACTTCAATCCCGCGCATTGCCATACTAATTATTTCCTGATGTATTGACGTTATTGAAAAGACTAACATTTCATCATAGCTCTTCTACAATTGCACAGCTTTCTTTAAATAGATCGTCAAATTGATAAATGTTATATCAAGTCAAAGCATATTTCATATTTGCAATCGTCAGAGCAATTCTCCATATACACACAAAATTTCATTTGATTAGGTTACCTCAAATGAAATTTTGAAAAACGAGAATTTTAATCCCAATAAAACAAAGAGGCTTAAACCTGGGATTGAAATTAATAATAGAATCCTTACATTGCACACAAAATTTCATTTGATTAGTTTACCTCGAATGGAATTTTGAAAATGAAAATTTAACCCCCAATAAAACAAAGAGGCTTAAACCCAAGGTTCAAAATTTGAAGTGGTCGTTTGTATGGTTTAACGAAAGTGTTTTATGGGGACAAGGTAAATCATCGTTTGAGATCAGATGTGGTAAAGACATTTAAGCGTTGATCCACATATATATGCCAAGTTTGCTGTCAACTTTTACCTTTAAGGTCCACCACCGCTTCCGCTGCAGTGGTTCGTCCCGAACCACGCAATAACGACCGGTGGAGAAAGAGTTGTTTCTGTGAACACTATTGGTCGAAATATCGGTTACGCTATGATCCATTTGTAAGACCCCCCCCCCCCCCCCCTCCCAAATCGGCGGTCCGACCGGGGGATCTTATCGCACACCACCCTTTTTGCACGATGTCGGGGCGATCACGAAGGGTGAAGGTACTTCCTCACCCGATCCCTTTCCTTGAACACTCTGTTGTCCATGAAACAAGAGAAAATGGCTGATCGCAATTACTACATAATAAAAATGTCCGACAGTAAAAAAAAAATGAAACATAAACATAGAACCTGAAACTTGACGCAGGTCGGCTCAGGAAGCAGGCGGCGCAGGCACGAATGCTAAGGCAAATTCCAAAACAAGAAGGAAAAGCCTCAGAATATTGAAAACATTAGCAAGGTAAATTACAAACTAGCAAGAGAAACAACAATGTATAAGTTACCAGTTCTATCAGAAGCAAGGCTAGCAAGGCAAACAGTAAGCAAGACAAGTAGAAATAATTAGAATTATTAGACTACTCTGAAGCATAACATAGATTCAGTCACGAAATGTCAATAGTTGTAATCATTGAAAGGTGCAAGTGTTTTTATCTGATGCACGAGATTCTAGCAGGAGTCTAAAAGCAAGCCTTATCAAAGTAATTGGGCTTGCTATAACATTATTGGTTCCCGTTACAAGGTAAGCGGAAACTCGATTCAAGGCGTCACATCAATTTAACACTACCTTTCAATGATTGTTTATCACATTAATGAACTGAAGGGTTCATGATTCAAAAGGATTCAAATTCAGATTCAAGACTTGTCAGAGATTCAGGAGTAAGGCATACAAAGATGATCATGTAATAACATAAGTTGTAACAAGTGAAAGTGTATGTATTTTTGTTTGACGCGCAGGATTCATGATTCAGACAGATTCAAGTACAGATTCAGAAGATTCAGAAATTCAATGCTCGCTATGACCGGTCCTTTGTTCCCATTAGGGATTCAAGAGGGAACCCAAGTCAAGGAGATGCGTCAGTTAAACCCTACCTTTCAAGGTTTACTTGTGTTATTAATGAGATTACAAGATTCATAGATTGGTGATTCTAATTGAAACAGACTCACGCTGAAGAAGAACATCAAATCAAGAAATAGACTTTATCCAAGTCTTTCAACCAAACAGGTATAAGAAACAGGATTCGATGACTCAGAGAACTCGAAAGAGAGTTTTGAAACTTGCGGATTCAAGTATTCACGAGTAACAAGATTACTGTACATTATTTTCTAGGATACCAAGCAATTCATTTAGGTTGATCCATTTCAAGACACGATTATCTTCTAAGCGAACATGTATACGATCCGAACATGATAGAAAAACACCGATCATATATTTGCTAACCAGATATCATTACTATTATTATCATGACGCTTGTTACACATACTCAAAAATCTAGTATTCCTTGAATTATCCATCAAATAAGGAATTCATTCATCTAGGCGACTAATCAAAATAAGATCATTCATGTCCGCAAATCCGTGTCATTTCCAACGCGCGAAGTCTCAATTTATTAACAAGTCCAATCAGGTATTCAAGATCTAAATTTATTTGATGAAACATGAATTCAAAAATAAATTCACAAAATCATAAGAACAAACAGGCGAAGTAAATTCAATGCTTGCAAGAGAGAGGGATCTCTACTTGCCTTAAATAAGCTGAAGCTGGCGGAGACGGCCAAATAGCACGAGCAAATATTCCAAGAACCTGATCAAGCACAACGAAAGCGGTGTAGCATAATTTACTACGCTAACACAAGCATTTCTACGATGCGGAAATTAAACAGCGAGAGTTTAGCGGATTTTACCTCCCTCAAAAGTGAGGGGAGAAGAGCTTCCACGCGAAGACGGAGGCTACTACGAGCAAGTCAGAGATTTGGCGGCGCTTGGGCGACGGAAACCCTAATTCGGAGAGGACTTTGCGTGTTCCCGCCAATTAGGGCGACGAAAGGCGTCGGGGAGCACGAAAACCTAAGGATTTGGCGATTAAGAAATGCACCAAAAATCTGAAATGCAAAAAGGGGTACGAATAAATCGTTAGGGTTTACCAAAATTCTGAAATCAAGGGTGGAGGAGGAAGGTTCTTACCCAAGGAAGACAAGATCGGGCTCAAGGAGCCGAATCCGAGTCCAAAATCTGAGCGGAGGAGGGTTCGAGCAAAACCCTAGGGCGAAATCGGAGCCCAAGGAGGAGAGGGTGGCTGCTGGAGGGAGGAGACAAGGCTGCCGATCCTAGGTAGACGCTGCCGGAGGGTTGCTGAAACTGCTGGAGGCGGCTCCTTTGTAGGAGAAGCCTTGCTGCCGGAGGGAGGAGAGGGGCTGCTGGTTCCTTGGAGGAGGAAGGGCTGTTGGAGGTGCCACAGTCGGCTAGGGGAGGAGGAAGAGAGCAAACGGCCGGCCCCTTGAAGGATTAGGGTTGCCTACTGCCGATCCTTGGAAGGGGCAGTCGGCCTCAAGAAGGGAGGAGAGCAGGAGCAAGCAGCGACCACGGCTAGAGAAACGGCCATGGCTGGAGGAGCAGGAGGAGATGGACACGGGGGCGGCGCCGGCAGGAGGAGGAGCTGGAGGTGGCGCCGGCAAGAGAAGCAGGAGCGGCGAGCGACGTTAGCGCTGCGCGCGGGAGACGGGAGTGGAGGGAGCGGGAGACGTGATTTGCGGCTTGCGTGAGCCCTAACCGAGCGGGATTTAACAGGGGAGGGGGGTTTAATCGGGAGTGGGGGTGCGGATAGAAAAGAAATCAAATGTATACATATATGAAATTATAACGATTAAGTAGGGTTGTTACATTGCCCTCCCAGACCGTCCGTCGTGCGGGTTGCCTTAGAGTAAAACGCATCCACCATCCGACATTCTCCCAAGGCACAATTTCCTGTAGGAATATTTCTCGAAGGCAACGTTTCATTCTAGTAGGAATTACTTCTCGAAGGCAACATTTCATTCCCGTAGGAATTACTTTTCGAAGGCAGCATTTCATTCCCGTAGGAATTACTTCTCGAAGGCAGCATTTCATTCCCGTAGGAATTACTTCTCGAAGGCAGCATTTCATTCCCGTAAGAATTACTTCTCGAAGGCAACATTTCATTCGCGTAGGAATTACTTCTCGAAGGCATCATTTCATTCTCGTAGGAATTACTTCTCGAAGGCAGCATTTCATTCCCGTAGGAATTACTTCTCGAAGGCAGCATTTCATTCCCGTAGGAATTACTTCTCGAAGGCAACATTTCATTCCCGTAGGAATTACTTCTCGAAGGCAGCATTTCATTCCCGTAGGAATTACTTCTCGAAGGCAGCATTTCATTCCCGTAGGAATTACTTCTCGAAGGTAGCATTTCATTCCCGTAGGAATTACTTCTCGAAGGCAGCATTTCATTCCCGTAGGAATTACTTTCTCGAAGGCACAATATATTCCCGTAGGAATATTTATTACTGTCAATACAAGAATAAACTTCAAAACATTGATTCGACCGCGCTGCTCTACAAGCGGCGGCCAGTTCGACACTATTTAGGGTTGACTCTGAAGGTATGACACGTCTTCACGTCAACTCTAAATTTATAGGCAATAAAGAAGGAAAAGCCAAAACATCGATCTGCCCGCTCTGCTCTACAAGCGGCGGCCAGTTCGTCACTATTTAGAGTTGACTCTGAAGGTATGCCACGTCTTCACGTCAACTCTAAATTTATAGGCAATAAAGAAGGAAAAGCCAAAACATCGATCTGTCAGCTCTGCTCTACAAGCGGCGGCCAGTTCGACACTATTTAGAGTTGACTCTGAAGGTATGTCACGTCTTCACATCAACTCTAAATTTATAGGCAATAAAAACGGAAAAGCCAAAGCATCGATCTGTCCGCTCCACTCTACAAGCGGCGGCCAGTTCGGCACTATTTAGAGTTGACTCTGAAGGTATGTCACGTCTTCACGTGAACTCTAAATTTATAGGCAATAAAGAAGGAAAAGCCAAAACATCGACCTGTCCGCTCTGCTCTACAAGCGGCGGCCAGTTCGACACTATTTAGAGTTGACTCTGAAGGTATGCCACGTCTTCACGTCAACTCTAAATTTATAGGCAATAAAGAAGGAAAAGCCAAAACACCGATCTGTCCGCTCTGCTCTACAAGCGGCGGCCAGTTCGGCACTATTTAGAGTTGACTCTGAAGGTATGCCACGTCTTCACGTCAACTCTAAATTTATAGGCAATAAAGAAGGAAAAGCCAAAACATCGATCTGTCCGCTCTGCTCTACAAGCGGCGGCCAGTTCGACACTATTTAGAGTTGATTCTGAAGGTATGTCACGTTTTCACGTCAACTCTAAATTTATAGGCAATAAAGAAGGAAAAGTCAAAACATCGATCTGTCCGCTCTGCTCTACAAGCGGCGGCCAGTTCGACACTATTTAGAGTTGACTCTGAAGGTATGTCACGTCTTCACGTCAACTCTAAATTTATAGGCAATAAAGAAGGAAAAACCAAACATCGATCTGTCCGCTCTGCTCTACAAGCGACGGGGCCCACTTTTGTATATTCGCGCAGGAGGCTATGATCGGATTGGCGATCCGAGACCGCAAGCGCGTTCGGCTCATCGCGTTATTATTTTTATGTATTTTATTTTATTCTTTTGGATTTGTTTTTGGTATTTTATGGCCTCGTGCGTAACGACCAATCATAGTCGTACACGTCCGGTGCCCAACCGCCCCTTCTTGTTATAAATAGGGGCGGGTGTTGGAGTTTATTGTCATTCTTGATTTGTGAGAGATTCCAGACCGGCAATCATCCGTGGTGCGACGTTGCGAGACCCCGGGATGCGACGTCCCGACTCCCCTTTTCATTTTCCCATTTTTTTCATTTCAGTTATTTGGTTTTGCCCGTGAGCCTTGTTGTTTCCCCTCTAATCCCACGATTCCCCCTCTAAATCACCACCATCCATCTGTAAACCGCTCGATTCGCCCGGTTGACGAGCTTCTTCCTCGACGGGAACGAGAAACCATCGCTCAATTCCAGTGGTTTGACTCTTCTCCTCCTTCGAGGAGCAGTGCAGCCCCCTAGATCTAGTCGCCGGCCCTAATCGACTGCAGCGCACGCTGTTTCGTGGTCCCATCGACCCCTCCTGCAAAGTTTGGCGCCATTTCCTTTCCCCCATCTTCGTTATCCCGTGGAACCACCAGTAGTCGCCGCCAGTCACCGCAAGCCATCCTCCTCCACTGCTCTTCTCCCTCCCGCCCTCATATTTCAACCTCCCTCATACCCTCTATCATGGAACCACAGTAAGCTTCCGCCAGTTACCATCATCCCCGCCCCTCTTCCCTTCCAGTCGAATAAGCACCCCCTTTCAACCCTTTGTCTCCCTAGGTCTACAACCACCTCTCATTAAAGCTTTAACATCCAACTCCCCATTCCCCATAGTTGGCTAATCCTTTGGTCGAAATCACCTAACTGCCCACTAGACAGCAGGAGTTGTTCTTCCTGGATCCCTTTGCAACCTTCAATCTTCAATTTTGAGACAATTGCATAAGGGTTGTTAGCTCCCTAACATTCCCTCCACCGGTGCTACGGCTTCCCCACGCAGCAACAACCCGCTATCAACTGCCGGTCACCAGATTCCACATATTTGATAGTATTATTGTATTGTGCTTATTTTTTCTTTATTAAATATTGAAAAAACATTACATATTTGTTTGGGTGTGTCAATTTATTAGCATAATTGTGCCATTATTTTCTTTATCTTATAAACTTAATTTGTTTGAGTGCGTCGTTCACGACCGCCACCATCGCGCCAAACGAAGCCAGAGTCTCAATTTCTAGTCATTTTTGTTTTGAGTTCTGTTTACCTCGTTGTAATAAGCTAACAAGAGCATACATCAAGTGACTGCTGTATTATAAAATGACTGCATCATAAATATACTTTTGACATAATTTAATAGATAAATAAATAGTGTACAATCACATGACCACAATCATATTCTGTTTATATTGAGGCTTCGTTTGGAGCGGCTTATTTGCTCGGGTGAGTTTGATCAAAACGCCATTATCATAGAATGTGTTGTGTTGAGCACAAAATGCATGAATTGTTTTAGGCGAGGTCGGCCGGCGTTCACGAACGACGGTTCATGACCACTGCGTTCACGACCGCCACTACCGCGCCAAATGAAGCCAAGTCTTCGTTTGGCGTGGTGTTTTTGCTCCGGTGAGTTTGGACAAAAACACCATCATCATAGAATGTATGTTTGGCATGACAACGGTTACGCCGCCACCAAGAAAAAAACTAGTTTTGAACATAAAGTAGATGAATTTTCTTAGGTGATCAGGTCGGCATTCACGAACAACGGTTCATAATCACCGCGCTCATGACCACCACCACAGGCGCGGCTTATTTGCTCCAGTGAGTTTGATCAACAATATCATTATCATAGATTATATGTTTGGCAAGACAAAGGTTATGACCGCTACCAAGAAAATAAACTAATGATTTTTTTAGGTGAGGTAGGGTGTTCACGAACCACGGTTCATGACCACCACGTTCATGACCGCCACCACCGCACCAAACGAAGCCTAAATCTATCATCATCGCCAAATTGTCATGCTGTGAAATTCACAGAAGTGTGCATTTTAGCACTTGAATTCCGAATTCATAAAATGTTTTGGATGCATTAATCATGAATCTTGTTGAGATGTCTTTTTTATTGTGTATGCGCAATTTTGCAATTTGATGGAGGCTTGTTTGCCCAAAAAAAACTTTCTAGTTAAGGACTCTCAGGGCCAATGAATGAAAAAGCAAAATTCTCTCCTTTTTTTAGTTTTTTTTTGGCACTCCCCTTGAGCACTTGCCTAGGACCAGAAAGATTTGGTTCTCTTGAACTCTAAACCCACCCTTTGGGTGAGAGAATTGATGCTCTTGTCTACGGTCGAGATCATGAATCCCTCCCAAGCACATAATAACTTGGTATCAGAATCATGTTGATGAACTCATAGTCGTTACAACCCCAATCCTCTCCAACAACAATAAGTCCGGACAAAGACCTAGGTTTTGTTTCCTCCCATCTCCACAAATGTACCCCGTTGAAGCGATGTTTCCTTCGATCTCCACAGTAGGAGTCTAAGGCTTCGTTTGGCGCGGTGGTGGAGGTCGTGAACGCGATGGTCATGAACCGTGGTTCGTGAACGCCCGACCTCACCTAAAAAAATCCATGCATTTTATGCTCAAAACTAGTTTATTTTCTTGGCCTTTGTCTTGCCAAACATACAATCTATGATAATGACGTTTTTGACCCAACTCACTGGAGCAAATAAACCGCGCCAAACAAAGCCTAAGCCACAACTTCAAGTTCTTCTCACAATGACTGCATTTCTTTCCAAATCACGGGCGCTCCCTTCTACCTTCTAATCCAACCGAAGCCACTGCAAATCTCCCTTCAGCAAAAGCTCACGAGTCGCGACCATCAAGAACGACTTCCCCACGCGTTGCAACTAAGCAAGGGGATTGTTCGAAAAAATAAGGGGAACAATTCAAAGATGCCAAAATGTCACATCTGGTGCCCACCACAAACCCGACACGAACAAGCTGACACCAACAAAGGGCACTTGGTTTTCCCTTGCGCGCTCTGTAGTCTCGACCGACAGGCGCATCTACACCTCCAAGGATCACGAAGAGGAATCATAGTCGCAGTTGGATCACGACACATAAATCCTCATGGACATCGTTGTACAAGGATCGATCCGCTGAGCATGACTAGAGGTCCCTTCCCCGCCCATTGTGCCAGATGTCCACATCCAACGGTTCCAACGGGCGCAGTCTGCTTTAATCACCTCTTTCACCCCCACCGAGGAGAAAGAATGATGCTCACCAGGTGGTGCCGCCTAGACTTTAGGGAATCATTCCAAGGAGTTTTTTGGCAGGGTTTAAAAGAACTAGGTGATCTAGGGATTCTATTCTCCCTACAAGCTCCAGGGCAAGCTCAAATTGGAGGAGAGACATTGGCTCCCTTTGGCCCGGTGTTATTACTCTGGTGAGTTTGGACAAAAGCGCCACCATCATAGAATGTATGTTTGGCATGACAACGGTCGTGACCGCCACCAAGAAAAGAAAACTAGTTTTGAACATAAAAGTGGATGAAACTCCCTTGGCGAGGTTGGACGTTCACGAACGATTGTTCATAACCACCATGTTCATGACCGCCGCCGCCATGTATTACGTTTCTGTAGTTGCGGGGCTTTATCATTGTCAAGATGTCTTTTAACTACAAGCACTTATTATATTGCATTTTCACTATGTGTGTAATTTTGCAATTAGCCTAATGGACATTTGGGGCTATGAAATGAAAAAAGAGAGCAAGAATTATCTCATCGTTTAGTTTTTCTAGTTAAGGTTTGACGCCTCGAGCTCCACCCTGGATGTCGAGGTTTTTGAACTACTATGTATAATAATTATGTGAGACAATCTTCAAATTCTAAGGGTAGGAACGAAAAGACTATTTTCCGATAATAAGTTTGCTACCAACATCACACAGTCCTGTCCACAGCGACACAACAAATACCTTCTACACATTTTTTTTATTTGATTTAAATATATATTGTTGTGTGCAATGAAGATTGCCAGAATACAAAGATTATTACATATTCTTTGCATCACCTTGAACTAAAATGCCCTTAACTTGGGGTAAATAAGAGTTATAACATAGCCCTTCAGATAAATAGCAAGATACAAAATTTGGATGAAAGCCAAAGCTCTTCACATTATTCTTGTATATGAACAAAGTGTAGAGAACTTACTATTTTGATAGAGAAATATCTGATTATAGATTCTTGCCACCCGGCAAATGATTCTCCCAATCTGAGATAAAACGAAGAACTTATGGGGACGAATAACTACAGCTCTCCGGGAAGCATGGTGTCCTCGGGAAGATCGCAGAATGCATTGCCCTACAAAACATTTGTAAATAATATAAATTTTAAAAGACAGCAAAACTAGCTTTAAATCGAGTTACCAAGCAGTTTGCGGGGACTGGTAATCTTACCTCCCCTGTAAGATGAGCAACACATCTTTTCTCAGCAAGCAACTCTGCTTCTGTCTGAAAAATTGATGAAAAATAAAATATTTGTTAACCCGAAGATCATAAAAAAATACAGGTGAATTCTGAAAATAAATATACCTTCTTTATCCGTTCACGAAGAAAATCATCAATTTCAACATTCTTAACTAGCTCATAATCGCCATCTCCCTGAGAAAAAAACGTAAATTGGAACGGATTCATCCCCAAATAGGAAAAAAAACGTCAGCAGGAAAAAAACAGCAAACAGGAGGAGCTCAAACATGAATGACAATTAATAAGAGATGCAAGCTATCAATAATCTGATCATGTATACAACAACAACAACAACAGAACCCATATAGTCCCCAATCATTGGGGGTATGGGCGGGGGAAGATTGGAAACAGACCTAACCTTTGGCACTATGCACAAAGTGGCTTCTCTCAGAGGAGAAGACCTAACCTTTGACAATAAATGCACAAAGTGGCTGCTCACAGAGTACCACTGAAATAGTGGCCCCCTATACCATCGTGTTTGCTGCGGAATCATGCCCTCAAATCAAAGCCAAAGACATCAGAGAGGGCAGACCCAAGAATCCATTTTGATTTATGTGCACATAACCATGCTTCCTTCATTCAGCATCCAGAGCATAATCTGATCATCGTGTTTGCTGTATAATGAGTTTTAATTTCCTTCTATAATGCAAAGAGTTATCTTGCAGTCATTATACAAGGCTCTCCTGACGCAACTATATGTAAATATATTATTTTGACTGATGACTTATGGCTGACCTTTGATCTGCATGGCATGCTGAAGACAATATCCTCTGCAATGCCATAAGGATTTCCATTGGTGTAAACCTGCAATTTTGCAATAAAACGTTGTGTTTATTGCCGGCATTGAACCGAGACATAATGTTTCGCCAAAGTACAAGAGAAACGTGAGGCTGACTATAAAGCATATTCTCCGAGAGTTCTGCTAGATTTATTTCTCTATTGTGGGACATGATAGAGTAATGTTTTTTATAGTTTTTACT
Organism: Dactylorhiza incarnata; assembly: GCA_033032865.1. Lineage (NCBI taxonomy): Eukaryota > Viridiplantae > Streptophyta > Magnoliopsida > Asparagales > Orchidaceae > Dactylorhiza > Dactylorhiza incarnata. The sequence continues at coordinate 398,951 of JAWHQI010000505.1, read as the reverse complement.
CTCTTCAAGGAGCAAGTATATAGGGAAGTTGGATAAACATACCCCAGATGAAAACCAATCACCTTCTGGAGTGGGGGTAACAAGGGATCTTATGCCATCAACAATTGATACAGCAGTTGATGCGGCAGAAGATCTACCCCATTTTTGGATGAGCACACCTCCACGCTGCAAATGAGACGAGTAGGATTTCAATCAAAGACCGAAAACTGTTTTTCTTATTAGAGTAAAGAACACAATAGCACTGCAGATAAAAATACGCTTGCATTGAAACTCATATAGCTTTACACCAATTGGTTTGAGGATGTTAGCGTAGTTTCTAACATGGTATCTAAGCATGTGACTCAACTGTCCAGTCCCATGTCACTCGGTTAAAAGAAGTCCACGCGTTGGAGACCAAATACCCTACACATTAGGGGTGTGTTGAAAACAAAATCTCACACTGGAAAATTCATTCGGCCTTGCGTGCTTAATAACATCATAGGCCCTTTCCCCTAAAACCAATGGGTTTTAAGCTTGGATGCTTAAGTCCTAAGAAATACAAAATGGAAGTGAACTAAACCTTTTGAACCCTTTCAGTGAACTCTTGTTCCAACCACTTGGTGTCAGTTATAACTTCCTTCACTGGTATGCCATTAATTTTTGCATTCAGAAAATCTGGCACCTGTCAATGGAAGTAGCTGACTCAGGAATGCAGTTTGTTCTTCTATACACATACAAAAATGAGAAAATGAATGGTTAGCCTTACTAATCATATTTTGCTTGATAATATTATTTGATACTAGATGATTTAAATCTAATAAAACAAGCCTCTCCAGACATACCTGTGTGGTTGAATGGTTTCCCCAAATTGTGACATTTGAAACTTTGTCATAGAATACACCTGATTTGAGGGCTAGCTGCAGTAATTCATTCAAGAAGAGCAGGATTTGCCAAATTTTGTAACTATAATATAAAAAAGTTGAATTTTTTTAATATAATCCGGGTAAAGATTTACCTGGCATTTTGCTCTATTTTCATCGAGCCGTGTCAGAGCATGGAAATTCTTCGCCGGTATATTTGGCGCATTTTTCAAACAAATAAGTGCACTGCATTAAACTTATGATAATTAGAGAATATTCACTTAAAATTCAACGTAAATCAGAAGAATAAATAAACATTTTTTCTTGAAAATTAAACAGCACACGCCGCATACTTTGTATTGCATGGGTTGCCCACCACTATGACTTTGACGGTGCGGGATGCCACAGCATTAAGAGCTTTTCCCTACAGTTGTAAATCTCAATAAGAAAGACCGAAGAGTTGTAGGGTTCATGAAATAAAATATATTTAAGAGATATAAAACCTGCTCTGCAAATATTTGCCCGTTGATATCTAGGAGACCAGCACGCTCCATTCCAGGGCCTCTAGGCTTGGCTCCGATAAGAAGTGCCCATTCTGCGTCTTCAAAAATATCATAAGGATTTACACCTATGCTTACCTCTCTCAACAAAGGATATAAAGAGTCTTCCAGCTCCATAGCAACTCCTGCAAATGCAAAGATTCCAAATCAAACAAGTTCCCCAGATGACAACAGTACATTAATTAACATATATATATATATGTGTGTGTGTGTGTGTGTGTGTGTGTGTGGTTATTTACCGGGGCTTCCCCTCGAAGTTTGCGTAATTATAGATTGCACCCCTCTAACTTTCAAAATTACAATTACCCCCCTCAATGTTTACATTTCATAATATCCATGCACAAAAAGACCACCTTGAAGATTTACTCCAAGGGGGTACTTTTGTACACAAATGTTTTGAATGCATAACTTCTTCCTTGTCAATATAATGAAGTTCGCGATGAGCATAAATGTGATATAATGAGCATAAACGTAACTTCAGGAACATAAATGTAATATAATGAGCTCATCCGTAACATAATTGTAAATGAGATACACAACTTTATTTAGCACGTTATGTGCGTGTTCTTGCCCCTTCTCTAAATGTAACCACAACATCCAAGCCATTGTGGGACTTGCTTGTTAACACAGCACCTTCAAAGACAATTAGTTGTGAGAACAATGATAAATGTGTTGGGTCTTTGATGGATTGGGGCTCTTATTTTTTCTTGTATAGAACTCCTGCTCTTTCTCCCTTCTTTGGGTGTTTCAAGGGAATAAGGAATTTAAAGTAGGTTGAAGGAAGAAATGTGGGCGAAAGAAGGATAGGAAGATCCTTGAAACAAACAGTACTTTCATTCTCCCCTTGAATGAGAGGATGGGGATAAAACGAAATGTTTTGCAAAAAGGAAACATTTAATAAGACAACCAGTTAGCACTAAGTTGATAAAATTTATTTATTTTTTTAGGAGAATAACCATGATATACACATTTAATTGGTCTAGGATAAAATTTTCCACTATAAGGATCATGGTTATGGATAAAGGTTATAGAATCAAGCCCTTTTGGAAGAGAGATAAAGAGGCGTGTATGATGGAAAGATTCAAGTAAGACTTGCAATCATCTTGTCCCTGATCAAACATATATAATGTTACAAGATGCTTAATTAGGAAACACACTAAAAATTTTTATATGTAGGAAAAGTACATATCAACTCATAATCATACATACATATATAACATATAATACAAAAAAAAATTAGCTATAAAGCACCATAATCTTGCAGTATTTAGAGTAAATGTTATATTAGTAGGTAACTAGTGAAATAAGCAGAATAATCAATGTCTGAATATGTCAAGTTCTGCACCTAATTAGAAAAACATATTAAAGAAAGCTTTATCTTAAAATGAGCCAGATCAAATAAATAATCCAATGATTTTCTATAACAGTACATTGAATAAGGTATGTTAGGATGACAGCCTAAAAACTTCATCCACTAACCTTCAAGGGCCTGATAGGACCTCTCAGAACCCAATAATCTTAAAGAAATAGGCTGATCTGGCCCAAACACTTCCCCAGATGCTAACTGAAATAATAAACAAACTAGTCAGAATTTCTTTACTTATTTCATTCTATGTTAATATGCAATTTTCAGAAATGCACAAAGATGAGTATCCAAAATTTATAAATGAATGTAATAGGTTTATTCAAAGGCTTATAAAACTACTGGGGTCCTTTACAAAGGCAAAAGACTAAGGCCCCATTTGGGGCAGTGTTATTAGTGTGGTATCGTTTATTTAAAACACCACCGCTATTTTTTACACCTTTTGGCGCGGCGGATGAGAAACGCGAACTAACTAAAAACGCCAAAAAGGCACGTAGGTGGCCGCACCTCCCCCACAGCTTTCGCGGATCCAAAAACGTGTATAAGCAGAAATCGCATGAAACAACCCTATTCATGTGCTTCCTTGATTCCTGAATACAGACTTGAACACGTGCATCTTCCCGTTCTTCCTTCACGATGCCCTAGCTCGCCGCTCGCCTCCTGCAGATCGCGCCTATATCCTCCAAAAGATTGTGCACAGCCCGACCACCATCCAACAGTTTTAGGTCTGCCGTCTTCGCGTCGCCTCCAGCATATCGCCGCAAGAGAGAAAGTCCAGTTTACTGCGCCCTATTCTCTGGTATGCTCGATAGCAGAGATCTCGACGAGAAATTGGTTGGTAAGCTTTGAGAGGACCTTGCCTGATAGCAGGCATCTCACCGACAAATCTCATTGTGCCCCCTCTTCTATGGTATGCTCGTGAAGATGCTATTGCTATTAGTGTTGGTTTTCAAAAGCTTTTCATACCATAAGTGTTGATTCTTGGTTGATCTAAAAAAAATTAGGGCAAGAACGTCCAGTTTACTTTGCATTTGATATTGTAGGCATATCCTAAAAACGCAATTGGAAGGTATGAATGCCACTCCCATTGTCGTTTGTAGGTAGTAGTTTGGATCATTTGTCAATGTTATAGTTTCTTAAATAAGTTTGAGTTATGTTGATGTGTAGTTGCTTAGATTATGTGGATTTCTAGCATGTGATTTTATTTTAGAAGTTGCTTCGATTGTTTAGGGTTTTTGTTAATTGTGTACGGATTACTTGAAGTACGTGAATATGGTAAGATTGTTTAGGGATTATGGAAAGAAATTTAAGATTTGTGTTTTTTTGTAGTATGGTGAACACTGTTTTATAGAAAATGAGTAATCGAAGGAAGAGGATTGCCAGCTTCTTGGGATACAAGTGATATCATGTTATTTTGCGATATATGCATTAGAGAAATCGAACTAGGCAACAGGTCCACCCATTTTAATAAGGAAGGCTAAAGGAATTTGATCGCGAAGTTTAAAGAGGGTTTTGGAAAAGTTTATGATCGTGCATATCTTAAAAATAAGTGGGACCAAATGAAGAAAGACTGGAAGCTTTGGAGAGAGCTTAAGTGGGATGAGACTAGGTTAGGTTGGAACCTCATCATAAAAACGATTGATGCATCCGATAAGTGGAAGACTTAGACACTCCAGGTAAATATAAACCCAATCTAGTTTGCTTAAGAAATTATGAATTATTGTTTTAACATTGACCTATTTATCCTTAGTTCGTACCAAATGCTAAAAAGTTTCGCTGCGTGGGCATTCCACCAGGGCTGGAGGAAAAGCTTGACAGAATGTTTAGAACGGTTGTTGCAACTGGTGAGGATGTATGGATGCTTGGCTCTGGGGTAGTTCCTCCCGATGTCATGTCAGAGCATATTGTATCAGATGATGACAATATGACGATGGATACTGATACTCATGAAAGTAGATCTGATGAATAAGCAATCGGTTGGAGAATCCTCTACACAACAGAACAAGATATCCCACAGTCAAAAGAGCAAGGGCAAGAGCACTACGAAATCCCAGCTTGTGAACGACATGGAGTTAATGGACACTACATGTGAGAAGGCACCTTCATCCAGGTCATCCACCATCAAAGAGGCATATATGAAGAGATAGCGAAGATCCCCGAAATATATGATGATCTGAATTTCTACAATTTTGCTACAAAATTTGTCCTCGATAAAAGCAAGAGAGATGGTTTCATAAACTACCAGCGGATAGGAAAGTGTGGTGGCTCCGGACAAGTTACACAAAGACCTTGGAGTGATTATGTTTTTGCACTGTTCTTCAGTTATGATGTTTGTTTTTAGTATGTCATTCTGTTGTTGTTATGTCTTGTTAGCTATAATTCTGTAGTTTCTGTGATATGTTGTTGTGACTTTAAAAATATTATCATGTCATCTAAGATACGATTGTTTTTTAAAACTCATATTGTTTAAGTACCTGTCATATGTCTTTGTAACTTTATACATGTTGTAACTTTAGCTATGGTGAGCATATTGTATCTTATATTCTTATGTCGTTTAGTTTCAGCATGACCGATAGTTATATGGACTACTCTCCGACTGCTTCATCATCTGATTCTGAACATTCATCTAGTAGTTCTGTTTATCGCCGACGATATGCGCAATTCAATAAGAAGGTAGTTGCAGTAATATGTCTTACATATGAGTACATTTCTAGTTGCCTGCGAAGACTCCATGCATGACCTCAGGACAAACTGGTGAAAAATGAGTGAGGGAGTTATTGATTGGGCATCCAAGTAGGTTTTATAACATGTTTAAGATGTCACATGTTATATTTGTTGATCTAGTAAAAAAACTTGAAAGCACGCATGATCTCAAGGGCTTCGCAAGAACAGATGCAGGAGAAGTATTAGCCATTATAATATATATTTTAGCACAAAATCAATCAATAATGGCTACTTCTGAACGTTTCCAACATTCAATAGAAACTATAAGCCATTATTTTGCGTGAGGTATTAACACTCTAATTCGACAATCAGTAGATATTATACAACCAGATGACAAATAATTTAGAGATATTCCTTCGTAAATAAAGTACGATGATCGGTATATACTTTTTTTCAAAAATTGCATTGGTGCAATTGACGGGACACACGTGCATGCACGCTTCCAGCTGATAAACAAGTACCATATATCGTTCATCAGGGGAAACCAACGCAGGATGTTATTGTTATTTGTGATTTCAACATATGTTTCACAGTTGTGGTGCCAGAATGGGAAGGATCAACACATGACAGTCAGATATTTCATCAGACATTAATAGATCGAAATCGTAATTTTCCATTTCCACCAACAGGTATGTGTACTACTCAATGTTTTAAATATCGGATGTCGGCGACATATCGGATTGAGTTTTTAAATTTCGGATGTCAGAAGTCAGAGACATGTCGGGGGTATTTTAAAATATCGGATTTTCATGTCTTATAAATAAAATTTTTATTTTTATATATACTAAATATAATTATATCTTATAAAAATGGAAAAATAATATAACAAATAGATAAAAAATGAGCCATTTATATTACGAAATAAAATCGAATAGTATCTACATAAAATATTATTAATAAATACAAAATTATACATTGTAAATATATTTTATAGTATACAATAATTTTATTTTGATAACAATTAATTTATTGCAAATAAAGAAGATTTAAATATTTTCATATTTTTGTAATAAATGTATTAAATATTTTCATATTTGTTGTAATATGAAATTAAAAATTTGTGAAACAATTATACAAAATTGGTTGTAAGAATAAAACGTTAAATAATTGAAACAATAAGTCTAATCGATTTAAGCATATGCTGCTAGTCTGCTAATATAACATAAAATAAAATAGCGGGCGATATATTTAAAAGTCGTGTCGGCCGTTATATCGGAAAAAATCGGACATGTCGGCCTATATTTTACAAAAGGACATAATCTATACTTTTTTGAAAAACATATCGTTTTGCCCTAAAAAATGACATGTCGGGCGACATGTCGGACATGTCGGAGGACATTTAAAACAATGGCCAATGTTTTAAATATCGGATGTCGGCGACATATCGGATTGAGTTTTTAAATGTCGGATGTCGAAAGTCGGAGACATGTCGGGGATATTTTAAAATATCGGATTTCCATGTTTTATAAATTTTTATTTTTATTTTTATGTATACAAACTATAATCATATGTGGCACGTTGAACGACATCTTCCGAGCGGTACTTCGTAAACACGTTCTCGTTTTTTTCAATGACATTTTGGCGTACAACTCATCTTAGCAGAATCATATGTGGCACGTTCGCCTCACTCTAGCTATTATTTGGCGTCATCACCTCAAGCTCAACCCAAAGAAATGCTCCTTTGGCGCGTCGGAAGTCAGCTACTTGGGGGACACTATTTCAGCCAGGGGGTGGCGATGGATGAAGAAAAGATTGTGGCGGCCCTCCATTGGCCAACCTCCACTTCGCACTGGGAAGTCCGGGGATTCTTGGGCTTGATCAGATAGTACCGCCGCTTCATCCAAGGCTACAGGGCTATGACACGACCGCTTACAGAACTCTTGAAGAAATCAGAGGAGGGTTCGTTTCTTTGGTCGGGCGCAGCGGTCGTCGCCTTCGCCGCTTTCAAACAAGCTCTTGTGCAAGGACCGGTCTTAGCAATGTCGGATTTCAGCCTTCCGTTTCTAGTGGAGTGTGGCGCGTCTGTCGCTGGTGTCAGGACCGTTCTCATGCAATTCGTCTGATCGGTGGCTTACTATAATCGAGCCTTCTCAAGTACCATTCGGAGCTGCTCCGCGTATGAAAATGAATTGATGGGTCTAGTTTTGGCGGTCCAACATTGGCGACCATACCTTCTCGGCTGGCTTTTTGTGGTCCGCACCGACCATCACAACCTCCGTTATCTCCTCCAACAAAAAATTGCGACACCGGTGCAACAAGTATGCGTCGCCAAGCTCCTCGTCTACGATTTCACCATTGAGTTTCGTCCGTGCAAAGAAAACCGGGCAGCAGACGCTCTCTCCCATCAAAATCAGTCCCCGGTACTTTCGGCCATCTCACGGCCCATTTGGGAAGAAGCGGCGACCATCCAACATAAAGTGAAGGTCGACCCCCACTTGAACGCCATCCGAACGGCCCTCATCGCCGACGCCACGTCTTTCCCTCCCAATTCTCTTGTGGGAGATCATTTGTTCTTTAAAGGTCGCCTAGTCCTTGCACTGTCGTCTCCGAGCATTCCTCGCCTCCTAGCTGAATTACATGCATCCCCCTCCGGGGGACACGCCGGAGCCTACCGCACTTATTGCCGCTTGGCGGCGTCTCTCTATTGGCCACACATGTTTCGCCAAGTCAAGGACCTCGTGGCCGCATGCCTCACTTGCCAAAAGGCCAAATATGAAGCCATGTTCCCGGGCGGGCTTCTCCAACCGCTACCGATTCCGGACATGATTTGGGATGATATTGCTATGGATCACCAGGTTCCCGCGCTCACAAGGATTTGACTGTATTTTGGTAGTGGTGGACCGCCTCTCCAAATATGCACACTTCCTTCCCCTCCGCTATCCCTACACGACCGCCTCTGTGGCGGAGAGTTTCATCAATGGGGTCGTGCGACTTCATGGCTTTCCTCGGTCGATTGTGAACGACCGCGTGTCCGCGACCCATTATTTTTTAGCACATTTTGGACTTCACTCTTCCATCTCCAAGGCACTTGTCAATGCATGAGCACTGTGTATCACCCGCAAACGGATGTCAAATCCGAAGTTCTCAACCGGTGTTTGGAAACTTACCTCCGTTGCTTCATTGGGTAGCAACCCTGTGGGTGGGTTAAGTGACTAAGTTGGGCCGAATACCTAAAACATGGCGTACCATCAAGCGGCCGACACATCTCCGTTCGAGACCGTCTACGATCGGCCACCTCCATCGATCGTCCGCCACCTTCCCGGGGAATGCCAAGTGGAAAGCTTTGCCAACCATCTTCAAGATTGGGACTCCATCCTTGACCAACTGAAACACCACCTACGTCGGGCTTAAGAGAAAATGACTTCCTTTGCAAACAGAAAGCAACGCGATCTTTCCTTCCAAGTGGGCGAGAAGGTGTTCATCAAGCTCCACCCTTATCGACAACTTTCGGTGGCCCGCCATCCTTGTCCAAAGTTGGCCTCTAGGTTCTTCGGACCTTTCAAAGTCATCACTCGTATTGGTGTCATTGCATACCGACTTCCCCTCCCTAGCGGGAGCTGCATTCACCCGGTTGTCCATGTCTCTCAGTTACGTCGAGTGGTGGGCGAGCACCCCACCGTGGACTACATTCCAGATAACATTGATCTCTCCGGCGAAGTGCCTTACTACCTGGCCAAGATCATTAGCCGCCGCCACCACCTTCCGGGTGACACCGGTTCCGAGGAAATCCTAGTTGCTTGGCTCAACCGTCCAGAATCCGACGCTACATGGCTGCCCCGGGATTATTTTTGACGCCAATTCGCCGACTATTGCCTTTAGGACAAGGCTAATTTTCCAGACGAAGGTATTGATGCGGACGCGCATGAATGGGCAACGTCGTGGAGGGTCTACACGCGCAAGTAGGAATCAGGTCGTAGCCCAATAACGTTGGCGGAAACCGCGGGAACTACCACTATTTGAATATTTTCATTTCGAGTTGATTTATGTTTTTACTATTCGTACTCCAGAACTTTCTCTATTCGCACCCCGCTATTATAAGGGGAGTTGTATGTTCTCATTTTGGGTTATCTTGGATGAATGCCAAGTATTAGGGCTGCTCTCTAAGTTTCCTCTCTACCCTAATCCCCTCTCTTCTCCCTCACCACCGCAGACCAATTCCCTTGCCGGATTCCTCCTGGGTACCCTAGTAGTTACAATGTGTAATTGTCATGTGTTTTACTAATTTCCGCATATCTATTGCTTTGTATTATTCCCCACCATATATAGAGGGGATGAATGGTTGGGATAAATATTATTGAAGTTTTTTTCATCTAACACTCAACTTTAGTGCAAGTGGTAATAGAGTCGATGGTTTGGCTGGGACAAAGAGGTTCAACATCAGCACTATCCAAAGAAGAACATTTGCAAACAATTTATAATATTCTTCATTGTTTCAAGATCGTGCCAGGAAAGGGAATCCTTTTAAAAAGGAAGAGACAAATAGATATAGACTATATAAAATGACATGTTAACAGAAGACCGACCTTAGGACCATGTGATTTCCTAGGAGGGAATCTAGCAACACGGAGAAGAAAGAAGTTGATGTAGGGTAGGCTATGGGGTGCACAAAACCTAGGACTCTAGGTGGGAATGCAAATGCGACGCACTAATCTTAGTCTAAATGCAATGCAACCATCGGCGACGACGATGAATAATGTGAGCAATGAAATTTTCTAACACCACGCGGATATTTAAAATTGAAAGCAATTAGTTAATTCAGTAATTTATAATGACTTTCCTCCGTTCTGAGGGCCAAAGCAAAGCGCGGCGAATAACTCCTTCTGCAAATTAATAGCGTATCGCAAACAATTTTCTACTAGTAAGAATCACACCACATATATTAATTCACCAATGAAAATGTCAAATCAAATAAACCAACACCACAAGAAACTCACAAAAGTAGCGGGCTGAACCGAGACACTGAAGAATTTGCGTCCGGGTATGTAGATCGGCGATCGAAGGTGAAACCGGAGGCGTGACGGGATGGCGGTGGCTGTCCTTGGTGGAAAATGGGGAGATCGGGCCGGAAGTGAATAGATCCGGACACTAGGGAATAGATCTGGATGGGGGGTGGATAGATCCGTTGTTTGAGAGCGGATCCGGGGTATAGGATGATGTATGATGGTGGAAATAAAGGATCGGGAAATGAAAACCCTAGATCTGGACTGATCTAGGATTTTAGGGTGGAAATGAGGTGGATCCACGTGAGGGGAGGCCTAGGGGGTGTCGGTTAGGGCTGGGGACAAGAGGGGGTGGCTGCTGAAAGAGAGATGGGGCTGGCGGTTGGAGTGGGGGCTGTGGAGGGGAGGTTGCAGGCTGGCGGCAGGGAGTAGGGGCTACTGTGGGCTGGCGACAAGGAGATGGGGCTGCTGGAGGCTGGCGGCAGGGAGAGGCTGCTGGGGGGTTGGCGGCAGGGAGATGGGCTGCTGGAGGCTGGCGGCAGGGAGGAGGGACTGCTGGGGGGCTGGCGGCAGGGAGTTGGGCTGTTGGAGGCTGGCGGCAGGGAGATGGGACTGCTGGGGGCGACGGCTTGGAGGAGGGGTTTTGGGTGGTCGACGGTGGCTGGGAGGAGGGGAAGAAGAGGGGGATGATTAGGGGGTACCTTCGGGAGAAGAACGAGCACCTAGGAGTCGTCACCTAGGGTTCCACGGCGTCGGCACCGTGAGGTGATCGCTGGAATCCGGGATTATGTTTCCTCCAAATTCTGCAATGCTGAATTCAGCCCCTACAACACCTATTTATAAGAGAAAACAGAACTAGGGCATCCCCATCAACGACTATGATTGGTCGGTGGGATCGGCCACTAAATACATGAAAATAAACTCAAATATAAACTAATATATGTTTTTGACTCGCAACGACATGTCGGACGCAACCGCGGAGTCGGATCGGCAATCCGATCATGCCTTCCTGCGCGAATAAATGAACGTGGGCCCCGCCTTGCGGTGAACCTCTCCAGGTGCACGAACTGATGACTCCCCATCAACTCTCCCCGACTGAAAAGTCTTCATCTCCGATGAATGGAAACGATCGTACTTAAGTCGAAGTCCGGGGGCGAGTCGATCAAGCTCTGTCGGTAGTATCCAAGAATCGTCTGCGTCGGGGCGGCCCTGCCAATGTACCAAGTAGCGGCATTGCGGCCCGTCCGTGGTGGGAACAAACTGGTGGGATCTGACCTCTGTGATGCTCTCATCTCTCGTCGCTCGAAAGGTGGATCCCAGTACGATCGGTGGTGCCGGTGGTGAAACCAGAGAAGACGACAATGGGTGGACTGTAGTGGCTACGAGACGTAGGTGGGGTATGAGGGTGGCAGAGTAACGACAGCGGGATCGGAGGTGGCTGGGCATCTCCACTGCTCGGGTCCACATACTCGTGAGGCTTGAAGTATGGAGTCAGACCCTCGACATTAAACACCGGGTGAATTCCCATACTAGCTGGGATATCGAGTCGGTAGGCGTTTGTCCCAATACGACTAATAATAGAGTATGGACCCATTCGCCTGGCGCTTAACTTTTTGGCAGGCCCCGAAGGGAGCCTCTCAGGACGGATTCACACCATTACTTTCTCGCCTTCATTAAATATTTGCTCTCGCCTTCGCTTATCTGCATGAGTTTTATAATTTCATTGCTCATTATTATCCGTCGACGAACCGACTCATGCAAATCATGCAAATGCTGTGCAAATGACTCAACCGATTCACTAGGGCGTGACTCTAAAGGACTCGGGACGAGGTCAATGGGCTTCCTAGGGTCGTATCCTGATACTACGTGGAATGGACTCAACCCGGTGGACCTATTGACTGAGTTATTGTAGGCAAACTCCGCAACCGGAAGATCTAAGTCCCAACTACCTACATGCTCACCTACTAGACATTTAAAAATGTTTCCTAAGCTCCTATTCACTACCTCGGTTTACCCGTCCGACTGTGGATGATACGTCGAGGAGAACCTAAGGATGGTGTCAGTCTTATGCCACAGGGTCTTCCAGAAGTAACTCATGAACCTCACATCGCGGTCTGACACGATTGCCTTGGGTAGGTCATGCAATCGAAAAACATCCCTCATGAAGATAGATGCAACGTGAGTCGCATCTGCCGTCTTACGGCAAGCGATAAAGTGTGTCATCTTCGAAAAATGATGGACTACCACGAAGATGGAGTCATGTTTATGTAGAGTGCGGGGAAGTCCTAGAACAAAATCCATGATAATGTCCTCCCAAGGGCGGTGTGGGACAGGTAAAGGCGTGTACAGACTCGTGTTCTGTTTAGTACCCTTCGCCGTTTGGCAGATACAGCAGTGGCGGACAACGCGAGTCACATCTTTCTTAAGGCTGAGCCAGTAGAGACGGTCCTCAACAATGGCTATGGACTTATCAGGCCCAAAGTGCCCTGCAACTTCCCTCGCATGCAACTCCCAAATCAGTAAGTCGTGAAATGATGTCTGGGGGATGCACAGGCGGGAGCCTCAGTACAGGTATCCCTCGAAGATCTGATATCCCTCAACGGGGTCTGGGGGGGTCTCGGGATAGGACGGTGTAAATCTCACCAAAGTCAGGGCATGTCAAATAATCCTGAATCAATCTCTCAAGCCCATCTACGCTTGCGGTCATCGTCTGCAACAGAGAAACGCGGCGACTCAACGCATCAGCCGGTTTGTTATCAACACCAGCTCGATGCTTAAGAACATGGTGAAAGTCCTGTAGGTACTCGACCCACTTGGCATGCCGGTGTCCCAGCTTGCGCTACGAATTGAGATAACGTAACGCCTGGTGACCGGAATACAAAACAAACTCCCAGGGAAGGAGATAGTGTCTCTAGTAGCGCAAAGACTGGACAATAACATAAAACTATCAATCATAGTTCGAGTATTTCTGCTTGGCCTCGTTCAGCTTCTCACTAAAGTAAGAAACTGGGTGTACCTCCTTGTTCGAGCCAAAAATGCTCCAGGTCCACACTCGCTCAAGCTGAAAAGAGGTGGAGGAAGGAAACTGTTAGATGGTTGGTTACTTTGAGCTATGGTGGGAGACAAGAGGAAGGAGAAAAAGAGATGTCGAGGGTCTCCTGAGTGGAGGTAGCAGAAATCTGCTGAAAAAGAGGTAACGAGGTCTCAGAAATGAGACCGCTCCAGCTGCTGAAAAGAGATCATGACGATCTGAGAAATGTGACCGCTCCAGCTGCTGAAAAGAGATTCGATGGTCTCAAAAGTGAGACCGCTCATGCCAAAGGCAAGGGCTAGAAACTCTCCCCAGATCCCCAAAACCAATGCCCCTACCCCCTATTTATAGGCGGGAGGGCCTGCCCAAACGGGCAGATCAGGAAGGAACGGGCTGCCCGGAGCCGAGATCTCAGGCCGAGGTCGCCCCAGGGGGGACGACCTGGCGAGGTCGCCCAGAGGGCGACCTCAGGCCGAGATTGCCCCAGCTGGGGCGATCTGCCTCAGGCCGAGGTCGCCCCAGGGGGGACGACCTGGCGAGGTCGCCCTCTGGGCGACCTCGCCAGGTCGTCCCCCCTGGGGCGACCTCGGCCTGAGATCTCGGCTCCGGGCAGCCCGTTCCTTCCTGATCTGCCCGTTTGGGCAGGCCCTCCCGCCTATAAATAGGGGGTAGGGGCATTGGTTTTGGGGATCTGGGGATAGTTTCTAGCCCTTGCCTTTGGCATGAGCGGTCTCACTTTTGAGACCATCGAATCTCTTTTCAGCAGCTGGAGCGGTCTCATTTCTGAGATCGTCATGATCTCTTTTCAGCAGCTGGAGCGGTCTCATTTCTGAGACCTCGTTACCTCTTTTTCAGCAGATTTCTGCTACCTCCACTCAGGAGACCCTCGACATCTCTTTTTCTCCTTCCTCTTGTCTCCCACCATAGCTCAAAGTAACCAACCATCTAACAGTTTCCTTCCTCCACCTCTTTTCAGCTTGAGCGAGTGTGGACCTGGAGCATTTTTGGCTCGAACACTCCTGGCTTAACACGCCACCGATACCAACCCCAGACGCATCACATGCAACCTCAAAAGCACGGCTAAAGTCCGACAATCTCAGAATGGGGGCCGTCGTCAGTCTCTCTTTTATTTCCTCGAAAGCCTTGGTGGTCGCGGGGGTTCATTGAAACTCTCCATTCTTAAGACAGCTCGTGAAGGGGGTCATAATCTTACTAAACCCTTGGACGAACCTCCTATAAAAGGTGGCTAGCCCGTGAAAACTGCGAGCCTCATGGATGTTCGCGGGCACAGGCCACTCGCGAATGGATTTGACCGTCTCAGGGTCAATAGATACTCCAGTCGAAGATATGATAAATCCTAGAAAGTGAACAGACTCGGAAAGGAAGGAGCATTTCTTCAGATCCACATACAATTTCTCTTGGCGGAGGGTGCCAAAGAGAAGCCTCAAATGATCGAGGTGAGCAGCCTGAGTCTGGCTATAGATCAGTATGTCATCGAAATACACGACCAAAAACTTGCCCATGTAGGGTCGCAACACCTGCGTCATAACTCTCATGAAGGTGCTAGGGGCGTTCGATAACCGGAAAGGCATAACTAGCCACTCGTAGAGACCGTCCTTGGTCTTGAATGCGGTTTTCCACTCATCGCCCTCACGAACTCGCATTTGATGGTACCCACTACGGAGATCGATCTTGGAGAAGATCTGGGCACCAGACATAGTATCTAGTAAGTCATCGAGCCGTGGGATCGGGAAGCGATACTTGACTGTGATCTTGTTAATGGCGCGTCTGTCGATGCACATACACCAACTACCGTCCTTCTTAGGGGTAAGAAGGGCGGGAACCACACACAGACTCATACTCTCACGAATAAACTGCTTCTGCAACAGCTCGTCAACCTGCCTTTTGAGCTCAGAGTGCTCATCAGGATGCATACGATAATGGGGCAGGTTCAGGAGAGAAGCCCCCGGGACTAAGTCAATGGTATGCTGAATGTCCCGTGGAGGGGGCAGCTCGTCGGGGAGCTCATCAGGCATAATGTCTGCAAACACATCTAGAACGGGACGCACCGTTAATGGGTGGTCAACAGGGGCGTCATCATAAGCCTGACTGGTGGCCACGACGTAAATGACGTCCGACTTAATACTGTCTCGCAGGAACTCGCCTCGCCTCAAGATATGCAGGGGCCGCGAGGCTCTCGTACTCACAGATGGCTCAACCACACCCTTGGATCTCTCCCGGGGCTGGGTGGGCGTCAACGTAATCTTCCGCCCCTTGTCATAGAAGACACACGTGTTCGAGCGGCCGAAACACGCGACGTCACGATCGAACAGCTAGAGGGGGCCGAGTAATACATGAGCGACGTCCATGGGGATGACATCACACCAGACCCAATCCTGGAACGAGGCAATACTAATCGAGACGAGGCAGCGCTGGGTGACCTGAATCGCCATCTTATCTACCCAGACGACACGAAAAGGGTGGGGGTGAGGCTCTGACTTCACCTGCATGCGGTCAAGCCCCTTTTGGGCCACGATGTTCACACAACTCCCACTGTCGATGACCAACTTGCAGGGCCCACCTGCGCTAGGAAAGTACGTGTAAAAGATGGTGGTGCGTCGCCAATCCTCATCTACACGCGGGGTATGTAGGATGCGCCTAATCACTCCCACCTCCAATGATCTCTCTGCGTCGCTCTCCTAGCCTTCCTCGACAGTGGCCTTAATCTCTTCCGTACCCTCCTCATCTTCCTCTAAACCACACTCCTCATCCTCAACTAGCAGGGTCTGTGTGGGGCACTGTGCTGCCACGTGCCCTCTGCCAGAACATCGATAACACTGAATACCCCCAGAACGCTGACCATCGGTGGAGACGACCTTGCCCTTAGTGTCCGTGGGAACACGTGAGGGTGCAGCCGAGGTGGTCTGGGGCGGAGCGGGTTTCCTGAAAGTCGAGGAATCAGTTCGAGAGGGAAACTGTCTCGTATTAGATGATCGGAGGTACTGCTCGTATTCGAGGGCGAGCTGGAATATCCGATCGATGGTCTCTAAGCGGTGGGGAATCAACTCTCTCTGAATCTCAGCGCGTAGGCCCGCCTTGAAATGAGAGGCAGTGGCAATGGATTCCTCCGAAACGTCACTCCTAACGACTAACTCGTCGAAGCGAGCCATATACTCTACGACAGTGAGTGTCCCCTGCCGTAAGTTCTGCAACTGCTCAAATAACTGGTCTCGGTAAGACGCAGGGAGGTACTTCTCGCTCAGTCTCTGCTTCATCTCATCCCATCTGGCGATGGGGTATTAACCATCTCGCTCCAAAGCTCTCTCAACGCTAATCCAGAATACCTTAGCCTGTCCAATCAGCTTCATTTTTGCGAAGCGAACACAACGCTCGTCACTCATATCATACCACTCGAAATAGTGGTCCATGTCCAGGAGCCAATCGCTGAAAACTTTCGGATCCAAACGACCATCGAACGTAGGGGCGTCGAGTCGAATACGACGAGTGATGTCCAAGTGGTGGTCACCTCTCTGTGGGTCGGGATAGTCCTCGGGATAATCATCATGGGTGTAGTCGCATCGAGCGGGCGGGGGTCCACGCTCTCTTCGAACCGGGGGATAGTACTCATCTCGGTGATGATCCCCACGATCGTGTGGGGGGACACGATCTCTGGGGTCAGGCTGAAGCTGACGTGGCATACGGTACTCATCACGCTGAAATGGAGGTCTATCTCGTGTCGAAGCTTGTCTACGCTCAATTGCAGGGTCAGGGTCTCGCCTTGCCGGGGGAGCTAGGGCTCGATGAGGAACCTCACGACGATAGCGGTCTACTGGAGGCTGGCTATCTCTCGGACGCTTGTTAGGACGTGGAACGGGGTCGTCCTCAAGCGAATCGTCACGCTGTGCTGGAGTGTCCCTGACATTCTCTAAGTGGTATAGGCGAAAATTCACCTCGGCAAGATCATGACGCACATCGTCGAACTGGACACCTAAGGTGTCAAAACGATCTAAGATAAGACGTTGAAACTCGGCGAAAGCAGTACCCGAATTCGAGCTCGCCGTTTGGTCGTCAGTGACTTGAGGGTCTACCATGCTTCTTCTAAAATGCCTACCACTACGGAGCATGCAAATGGCCTAACCTGGCTTTGATACCAATTGATGTAGGGTAGGCTATGGGGTGCACAAAACCTAGGACTCTAGGTGGGAATGCAAATGCGACACACTAATCTTAGTCTAAATGCGATGCAACCATCGGCGACGATGATGAATAATGTGAGCAATGAAATTTTCTAACAACACGCAGATATTTAAAATTGAAAGCAATTAATTAATTCAGCAATTTATAATGGCTTTCCTCCGCTCGGAGGGCCAAAGCAAAACGCGCGAAGAATAACTCCTCCTACAAATTAATAGCGTGTCGCAAACAATTTTCTACTAGCAAGAATCACATCATATATATTAATTCACCAATGAAAATGTCAAATCAAATAAACCAACACCACAAGAAACTCACAAAAGTAGCGGGCTGAACAGAGACACTGAAGAATTTGGGTCCGGGTATGTAGATCAGCGATCGAAGGTGGAACTGGAGGCGTGACGGGATGGCGGTGGCTGTCCTTGATGGAAAATGGGGAGATCGGGCCAGAAGTGGATAGATCCGGTCACTAGGGAATAGATCCGGATGGGGGGTGGATAGATTTGTTGTTTGAGAGCGGATCCGGGGTATGGGATTATGTATGATGGTGGAAATAACGAATCGGGAAGCGAAAACCCTAGATCTGGACTGATCTTGGATTTTAGGGTGGAAAGGAGGTGGATCCACATGAGGGGAGGCTTATGGGGTGTCGGTTAGGGCTGGGGACAAGAGGGGTGGCTGCTGGAAGGGAGATGGGGCTGGCGGTTGGAGTGGGGGCTGTGGAGGGGCGGCTGCAGGTTGGCGGCAGGGAGGAGGGGTTGTTGTGGGCTGGGGACAGGGAGATGGGGCTGCTGGAGGCTGGAGGCAGGGAGGAGGGGATGCTGGGGGGCTGGCGGCAGGTAGATGGGTTGCTGGAGGCTGGCGGCAGGGAGGAGGGACTGTTGGGGGGCTGGCGGCAGGGAAATGGGCTGCTGGAGGCTGGCGGCAGGGAGGAGGGACTGCTGGGGGCGGCGGATTGGAGGAGTTTTGGGTGGCCGGCGGTGGTTGGGAGGAGTGGAAGAAGAGGGGGATGGTTAGGGGGGTACCTTGGGGAGAAGAACGAGCACCTAGGAGTCGTCACCTAAGGTTCCACGGCGTCGACACCGCGGGGTGATCACTGGAATTCGGGATTATGTTTCCTCCAAATTCTGCAATGCTGAATTCAGCCCCTACAACACCTATTTATAAGAGAAAACAAAACTAGGGCATCCCCATCAACGGCTATGATTTGTCGGTGAGATCGGCCACTAAATACATGAAAATAAACTCAAAAATATAAACTAATATATGTGTTTGACTCGCAACGACGTGCCAGACACAACCGCGGAGTCGGATCGGCAATCCGATCAAGCCTTCCTACGCGAATAAATGAACGTGGGCCCCGCCTTGCGGTGAACCTCTCCAGGTGCACGAACTGATGGCTCCCCATCAGAAGTATAATGTGATTGCTAGATCTACACTAAAGGTGAAATTTAGGGATGCTTGAAACTATTGGTGATAAATTCATATTAGACAAGTCTTCAAATTCTAAGAGCGAGAATTATGAATATTTTCTTTGATAATAAGTCAGATATTCACATCTCACACAATAACACATCACTTGAGGAATGGCTCATACAATCCTATAGCACACGACAAAATGAAGCACATTGAAATTCATTGACATTTCATAAAGGAAAAAAAATAGATATTGTGTTGATTAGCACAAGCATCCTGAAGATCAGCTAGTTGATGCTTTCACCTAGGGATTGTCAACAACAAGATTCTAAGAATTAATAAGTTGTTAATGCAAGACATTTACTCACCAGCTTAAGGAGGATTGTAGGAAAGTGTACTTTTTCTTCTTTCTTAATCCCTAATGTAGATAATTCTTACTAACCCCTATAGTATTACTTCAGTGAGGTGTTTCTTTCCAGCATTTTCTTTCTTTTTTCTTCTTTCCCTCATTTGAATGTATATCTTGGTGTATACACAAGGCCAGTTACCCATCAATGAAATAAGAAAGCAACTACTCGTTCTCTCTTTTTTTATGCATATAGTGACTCTTTGATACACATAAGTTGCTATGAATCCACATGGTCAGGCCACCTTGCATTTACGCTTCAAGACGCGCAGAGCAGTGTGTCGATGCTCAACGACACTCAAAGAGATGCGGGAGTAAATTTGCAAACCTCATGCTTAAATGATTAGTGCTAAATTATTATTTAATTAACTACTAGTAATAAATTAGGCCATTTTGTCCTGTAGTGGACCTTCATTCCTTATAAGGAGGCCTTAGGACATCTTGGATCTTTGCTTTTGAAACCTCTTTTAGAGGAGAGTTCTTTGGAAGACTAATCCCTCGAGAGCTTGCCACCCGATTTGTATCTTGTATGTTTGTTATCTTTTAATGCAATTACGCTTTGAGTAGTCGTGCTCTCGTCATTCCGAATGCAAGAATATTCCTGTCTGTAACAATGATCTAACCAAGAGCGCACCGCCTATTGCTCATCCAATTGACATATACCAGTGTCTCCCTCAATGAACACATCGTCACCGACCGGCAACAACCCGCTACGATGAAATCTTGGCCCTCCTACGCAGCATCCAGAAAAGTTATGGCATCCTCGACACCCCTTACCTAAGACAGTGAATGAACACACGTCAAGCGACATGGGTCAATCATAATCCCCGATTTTGCTCCATATGACAACCAATCCACCATTGACTCCAAGACTAAAGCTTCACCCACCGTGCATCACCCGGGCAGATTGGCGAGCTTTGGATCCTTGCCACTGGATAACATTATGGGATGCCCTTCCCTCATACGAGGACGACTCGATCTATTCATCGTACGGCAAGAGAAAACAGGGGGTTGTCGTTACCTTGCGCCGTTTGTGCCTGTCAATGAAGAGCCAACTGAGTAGGAACAACTGGAGACGTTTAAGGAGACAATGATGAGACCTCTTTCTCCTCTTCCGGACTCCACGGAAGGCAACATACAAGAGAAGCCTACAGTTTGATGACTGTCAACATCGAGTATGACCCCAAGGAATTGAAATAATAGTTGGACGACAAGATCTGCGTCTCCCAGGACCCGCACATCATCATATTTCCGCCCACATCACTCGACCCGGCAACTCCAGCACCAACCGAGCCTGCGACGTCTTCTCGCATTTCCACATGTTTCACGCATCGACATGACTTCTTGCCGCGTCGGAATCACACAAGTCCACATCAACTGAGTCCTCATGCCGCCGTCCCACAGTCTCTCTTCCAGGCCACCTCCATCCATGAACCTGCAACATGCAACGTCGGTGAACACGACTACGACCGTTTCTTCCACCGAACACACCTCCTCTATAACCTCCATTGACAATTCGTGGTCCAAGTACCAGCCGTTCGATACATGCACACCCCTTTCCCTTTCTAAGGACTTTCCCTTAATTACCCGTCCCATTCCTTGGCCCCCCACTATAACTTCCCTATTATTTCTCTTGTTTTCCTTTTCTCTCTCTGGCAGTAACCTGCTACCTTGGTATTGGTCAACACTGGCTAATCCGCTCCTTGTACATCCCAACGGGCCCCACGCCCTCCCTATGCATTTGCATTTTTTTTCTAATAATCATGCTAGCCCACACCCTTCCCAAAAAATTATCATTCAAATGTCAATCTCCAAGCTCCTACCTACGATTCTATTTCACAAAATAGATCAGCTCTAGTGCATGCCATCTAAAACTAGTGAGGTCCCCAATTAAACCTTCTCATCAATAAGGTATTCTCCCAATCAAACCCAAGTTTTCCGATTTCTATCCTCACACTATTTCCACCACCACCCCACACACACCATTTTTCTAACTGCACCCCACCCACTAACACCTCATAGCACAACCACACTCTATTTCACAACATTGCACCCAACCACCACCTCGCCAACTAAGAATACTCACACCCCAATCAACACTTATAAACCCCTCTACACGGCCACATATTCTGATTTGCAAATCCTCTACAACACTAGTATTAGGCTGCAGCACCGACCAATGTCCCTGATTTTGAATTTTTGCACAGCCAAAATATTAAAGATTCCAACAAAATTTTGAACTCAGCCATGGGGGCAGGGTGATTTTCATGGGCAGAATATTCATATACGTTGTTATGGAACCACTGGGTCAGACCACCTTGCAATTACACCATGCCTACACTTAACGACACTCTCATAGAGCTGCAGGAGCGAATTTGGAAATCATCATGAATGCTCGTATAATTAGTAGTTTAAAAATTTAGTAAAATAGTTAATTGATTAGTATTAATTAATTAGGTTATTTTGTCTTGTAGTCCTTTATCTTGTAGTGATACATGCCACTGGTTTTTAATTGAACAAGCAAAAACCACAATTGCTCATATAAGTTCTGTATTTGTTTTTTAATGCTTGTGAACAGATGTTAATAACTGTAACCACTTCATTTTTTTCACATAAATTTGTCTCTATAATCACATTACAACAAAATATTTAGATTAAAATTTCTATTTATTTCCAAACAGGAAAATGTAAAGCTTTTCTGAATAAATTCACCATGGAAGGTAAAAAAACATTAAGTGAGGTCTTACTTTGAAAAGCAGGTGGTTGGATATCATCCCAGCTGCGCCTGAAACTGCAATCCTAATTAAACTCTTCCAAGACTTTGTCTTGTCCTCCTGTGAATCATCACATTATAAGAATCAAATTATCATGCACCAAATAGTGAAGCATTGTGCTTCTAAATTGTGACCTAAGCTTAAAGTTTCTAGCTATCCTTAACTACCTGCAATAGATGAAAAAAAATATCAAAGGCGATTCCACAAAATCTCCATGATTTGAAGTTTATGTAAGTTCTGGTAGAACTCGTAGAGCCGATGCTTAAAAGACAGGCAGACACATTTTGAAGGTGAAAGCAAGAAACCATCGTCGTTTGCACAATAACAAAAAAGCAAGAAACAATAGAATTAAAC
Organism: Dactylorhiza incarnata; assembly: GCA_033032865.1. Classification (NCBI taxonomy): domain Eukaryota; kingdom Viridiplantae; phylum Streptophyta; class Magnoliopsida; order Asparagales; family Orchidaceae; genus Dactylorhiza; species Dactylorhiza incarnata. The sequence goes on along the minus strand of JAWHQI010000505.1, from coordinate 376,350 downwards.
CAAATTGCAAATGCGTACTTGGTCCAGTAAAATCCTAATCACAGAGATGAGATACAGCTACAACCAACTCTCTGTTAATGGTGGTGATATAAGCACAAAAAAGAAAATAATTTTTTCTACAAATTTTATTTTAATAATTATATGAGCAGTAAGGGTTGCCTTACATTTCACCCTTGTGGTGGGACCCTTCCCAGGACCATCACAGCGCAGGGATGCTTTGTGCACCGAGCTGCCATTTTTAATTATATGAGCAGCACACACACATGAATGACAGTGCACGGCGGGTGGGGGTGGAGGGTGGTGTTCCCCCGTGCCTCGCGCGACAATACATCCGCCTGCAACGCAGGGTGACGGTCGGACCCCCAGCGTCTCTCAATGCCCTCCCGCTCGAAAAAATGCATGGATCGAAATCGAAGAAGAACCCCGCATGGAGACTTGGTCCGAGAGCAAAATCGGGAAGGTAGTAGGTTTCGTGTGGGAAGCTCTAGGTTTGAGTGATTTTAAATTCCATCGTGAATGTTGAAAGAAGGATGGCGAGCGAGAGACCATATGGATTAGACTTGACCGATCGGAAGGTTTTTTTGCATGCATGTATGTATATATGTATGTTTGTGTTGTTGCGGATCGCTCAGGTGCTCTGGTAGACCGGTCGAATTGAACCACCTTAGCTTGGAAAGGGTGAAAAACCACACGGTCGGAGTTGTGCCGGATAACTTCCACTATCTTCTGGGGGTTACAATTAGAAATTAAGAACTCGAGCGCGACAAGCCGCTGCTCGTTACAATGATAGAGAGAGAGAACTCTCAGGGTGACAGGCCACCTCCCGGAAAACTAAGTATTTCTTCTTCCGAGAACGGTGGTGAGAACAAAAGTGAGAATGTTAAGTCGCATTTTGCTATCTTCGAAGGCTCAAAGGAGATCTTCAAGCGCCGAAGGAGAATTCCAAGAAAATCTTCAAAGGAGCTCTCTCGGGCGTAGAAGGCAAGGTCTTGAAATGAAGGCTCTGGGCTCCTTTTATAGCTTTAGTCGGGGGTAGCCCGGTAATTTTACCGTCGTAACCACCTGACGGGCGAATCACGTTGGTCGATTCGGAGCACACGGATCGCCATTTTTCGTAAATGACCGTCTCGCCCTTCGGGCAGTTCGGGCAGCTTCGTTGATGGTGATGAAGGCGGCGAACGGATCCTGCAATCTGAGAAATTAGAAAATGTTAACTGCGCGTGTGTCGGGAATGTGGAAACGTTCTGAGCGCGCGAGGAAGTGTTCTGAGCGTACAACGAACACGGGAGCGTTCTCTGAGCGTGCGAGGAGGCGTTCTGAGCGCGCGAGGAGGCGTTCTGAGCGCGCATTGAACACTTGAGCGTTCTGAGCGCGTAGTGAACACGGGAGTGTTCTGAGCGTGCGACTGGGCGCGCAACGAACACGTGAGCGTTCTAAGCGCGCGGCGAACGGGGAAATGAGGAGTCGCACCCCCAAAGGGGAATTGGGCTATGGCTGCACCCGACAAGGGGTGTGACTTCAGTCGGGTCCTCTGCGAGCCCCCTGCGGAAGGGGGGGGGGAGTTTTTAGCAGCACCCCATCGCAGAGAGGGATGCGGTCTGACCACACCGCTTGGGGGTGCGGCCTGACCGCACCCCATTGTGTGCGGTTTGGCCGCACCCCAGTGCGGCTTGGCCGCACCCCAGTGCGGCTTGGCCGCACCCCCTATGGGGTGCGGTTAGACCTCGCTCTGCCGAGGTGGGGCGCGGTTTTAGATGCGCCTGGCGCTGCCGAAGCGCGAACTGTCCGTAGCAGATTTTTACACTCCCGAGGTCATGGGTTGGTCTTTAACACCACTAACTCCATTCTCCCTTAGTGGAGCTTTCTCTAAACGCACCTCATGGCTCTTATAAATACATGGATGAACGTCATCTTTATGGGTGCACATCATAAGCCCCCCAAACCTTCGAAGTCCGGGACGCTGCGTGGAGGAGAACGAAGGTATTGATTTTTGCTAGCGGTAGTTTTGACCACCGTTATATTTGCACGACGTGACGCACCATGCAAGAGGTAAGTTGTTTTCCGGCTTTTTGAGAGAAATAAGTAACAGAGGGGAGACTGCGCCGAAGCGACTTTGCGTGGATGACCGACCGAGGTGCTAACGCTGGCGCACCGGGTGGTTGGAATGTCGCACCGGGAGAGTGGGGGGTGCGTCGGGCGCCGACCGGCTGGCGCGCCCGAGGCCAACTCCCGGGCGGCGATCGCTCGGGCGGGACGCTCCAGGCCGACCCCCGGCCGGGGGGGCGCGACCAAGCCCGCGCGCCGGACGGGGGTGGCCTGTGAGGAGGGTCGGGGGGGGCGACCAAGCCCGCGGCCGGCGCGCGGGGTCGCGGCCGGCGCGCGGGGTCGCGGCCGGCGCGCGGGGTCGCGGCCGGCGCGCGGGGTCGCGGCCGGCGCGCGGGGTCGCGGCCGGCGCGCGGGGTCGCGGCCGGCGCGCGGGGCCGCGGACGGCCGAGCGCGAGGTCGCGGCCCCTGGCCGGGGGGGGCTCGGTCAAGCCCACGCCTGGGTGCGGTCGGCCTAGCGATGCTCGGCCGCGTCCGGGGGCGGTCGCCGGGCAATGCCCGACCGATGTTCGGCCGGCGCCGGTTGCCCGTGTGCGCGGCGTGTTCCCGTGTGGTTTTTGTGAGTGGTCGATGCTTGGTCGGCGCGTGACTTGCTTGTGCACAACAGGCGCTCCACCTGCGCGGGTATGACCGGTCTGGTTTGGCTGATGTGGTCGTTGGTTGGCATTTTCCCAGTGTGTGGCGCAAATGTGTGCGCTGGTTGGCGGAGTTCGGTTAATGTGTGTTTTTATTTGCATCTTTTGTTTTATTTCAGACTTCGAAGCGGAGTGGCCAGTCGAGGCCGATGTGTCTGCATTCTACTCTTGACAGTGCGCGGATTGACATGTGGCGCAAGCGCTTAGGATTGCCCTCGGATATTGAGGTGAAAGTTCCTCGGGCGGAAGAGCGTGCCCAGAATCCTCCTACCGACTTTATGACTCTCTCGGAGAGTTGCTTGAAGTCTGGGTTTCGCTTTCCTCCCTCGGAGGAGGCTATTGAGGTGTTTCGGTTCTGCGGTGTTTCGATTACCCAGTTTACCCCGGCCGGGATGGCGAGGATAATGGGGATGATAGTGTTCTTCCGAGAGCACAGCGTGCGGTTTTCTCTGGAGGTGTTCAAAGACTGGTGTGAAGTTTGTACTGACTCAGGTGGCCGTATTGAAGTCTGAAGTAACAAGAGTTGGTTTCATTTCGGGGAGAAGAACGATTATCGGCACGGGAACACCCTCTATGGGTATGTCCGAAACCGTTGGGATTTGTCGGAGATATGGAGAGCACTCCCCAGACGCTGTCGTCGGCAAACAGGGCGCGAGGATAAGTTCCTTCCTATCCCTGGCTTTCCTGGTCGAGAGGGGCTGTCGAAGGCCCTGTATTGCATTTCCTGTTGCGTGGAGGAGAGCAGACTGCTCTTGGTGGGGCTTTCCTGGGATGCCGAGCGTGCGACCGCCGTTCCCCTGGTTCGTGGGAAGAAGAGGAAGGTTGTCTTCAAGAACGGAGGTTCCAGTCCAGGGCTTATTCTGCCAGAGCCTAGGAGCCATGATCACGAGGCTGGTCCGAGCAGCCGCAGGGTGGAGCCGATTCCAGCCGATCCGGACATTGAGATTTTGGCGTCTCCTATCGCTGAGCTCCTGCGAGGGTTTCTCCTCGGAGGGCTCCGCCCTGGTGGCTTCCACTCCGCATTAATACAGGAGACTATGCCCAGCTATCCCAATCTCGTTCGACGGATTGAAGCCCAGATCGTCGCTAACGAAGCAATTGAAGCACATCAACAACAGTTTGATAGAGGCGTGAAAAGGAAAAGGGAGCAAGAGGCTTCATCAGTCCTCAGGAGGAACAATGAATGTTATGGCAATCCACAACCTCGGCAGCACCAGAGAAACACGCCCTTCAATACCTCCAGAACCAACGTACTTTACGCAATCAAAGGCAACGAAGCGCTCCGCAAGCCCAGACCTCTCGCTAAAAACACGGGAGACCAGACAAAATATTGTGAATTCCACTGTGGACAAGGACATGACACGGAAAATTGCACCAAGCTTAAGGATGAAATCGAGCGACTCGTCCAACAAGGCCTACTAAGGAAATTCCTACGAGGCTAGGCACCGATTCAGCCAGCAGGAGATCAGCAAACGCCTCGCCAAGAAGGACTGGGGGTCAACCCTTAAGTCAGTCATCTCGGGAGAACGCTTCACGCCTATTAGCAGGGCTCTACCCGCGCCACTGAAATGTTCTACCAACTTTGTATCTATAAGAACTTTGTGTAAATTGTCACTATAACTAATAGCTTTCAAAGTTGATCATTTCAGGCATGTCATCCCACACGCTATCGAAATTACGTATTCACTTCGCCCAAAGGAAAGGACATCTATTTGAATGAACAGCACCTGCCTTCGGGCAGTGCGCTAATGAACAGCACCTGCCTTCGGGCAGTGCGCTAATGAACAGCACCTGCCTTCGGGCAGTGCGCTAATGAACAGTACCTGTCTTCGGGCAGTGCGCTAATGAACAGCACCAGCCATCGGGCAGTGCGCTAATGAACAGCACCTGCCTTCGGGCAGTGCGCTAATGAACAACACCTGTCTTCGGGCAGTGCGCTAATGAACAGCACTTGCCTTCGGGCAGTGCGCTAATAAACAGCACCTGCCTTCGGGCAGTGCGCTAATGAACAGCACCTGCTTTCGGGCAGTGCGCTAATGAACAGCACCTGCCTTCGGGCAGTGCGCTAATGAACAGTACCTGCCTTCGGGCAGTGCGCTAATGAACAATCTCTCACTGTCGTCGATTGAAGGTTCGCCCTTCTCCACCGCGGTAAGGTCCCGACGTCATATTGGTCTGTCTCTCTTACGTTCGTCCACGGTTTGAATACGTACGTTCTTCACCGACAAAAACTTATCTTTTATTATGAAAAAAGCCGCGAGCTCGAACCCGCGCAGACTTATCTTCTATTATGAAAAAAGCCGCGAGCTCAGACTCGCGCAAACTTATCTTTTGTTGTGAAAAAAATCGCGAGCTCAGACTCGCGCAAACTTATCTTTTATTCTGTAAAAAGCCGCGAGCTCAGACTCGCGCAGACTTATCTTTTATTATGTAAAAAACTGCGAGCTCAGACTCGCGCAAACTTATCTTTTATTATATAAAAAGTCGCGAGCTCAGACTCGCGCAAACTTATCTTTTATTATGTAAAAAGCTGCAAGCTCAAACTCGCGCGGACATAACTTATGAAAAAAGCCGCGAGCTCAGACTCGCGCAAACTTATCTGTTATGAAAAAAGCCACCAAGCTACTCAGGTATCAACGCTAAATAGCAAGCTCGTCACAATCTCCAAAGCAAACACTGGGCGGCGAGCCCGCAACCGGTCAGAACGAGATATAAGTTTCTCCCGCAGTTAGAACCGAGCGAAGACTTCCAGAAAGAATGGGAAAATAAAAGCAACGCACACTCATCCTTCAACAACAATTCCTAAGACACCATGAAGATGTCAATGATCGAAACCGCCACGGAAAAGTCAAAAACCTCCGAACTCCTCAGCGCAATAATTCGGACTCCGAAGGTTTGGGGGCCATATGATATGCACTCATATTATGGGCTCTCATTTATGTATAAAAACCGGTGGTGGTTATTCACAAACCCCACTCCTCCACTAAGGTGATGAGGGATGAGTGAGAAAGTGGGTCAAACCCACCATCTCCACAGCCAACCGCCCGGGCAAAGACGCGCGCAGTACGCGCTGCAGGGCCGCGCACAACCGCGCGCGACAACACCGCGTACGGCTGAACCACGCTACCGCGCGCACTACCGTGCACGACGCGCGTGGCGGTGCCGCGCGGCGCTACCGCAACGTAGCGCTTGCGGTAGCGCCAAACCGCCCGCTTGGGGTGCGGCCTAACCGCCCGCTTGGGGTGCGGCCTGACCGCACCCCTCATGGGATGCGGCCAGGCTGCACCCCCCTTTGGGGTGCGGCCACGTCGCACCCTCCCTTGGGGGTGCGGCCTAGCCGCACCCCACCTTGGGGTGCAGCCAAGCCGCACCCCCTTGGGGTGTGGCCAAGCGCACCCCCAAGCCGCACCCCCCTTAGGGTGCGGCCTAGCCGCACCCCTCTTCGGGTGCGGCCAAAACGGCCTAGCCGCACCCCTCTTCGGGTGCGGCCAAAACGGACGTCCTGGCGAAACTCAGTTCCCCTTTGGTGCGCGACTTCTCATTTCCCCGTTCGCCGCAGGATGCTCCCGCGCTCGTTGCGCGCTCAGAACGCCTCTCCGTTCGCTCAGAACGCTCTCGAGTTCGCTGCGCGCTCAGAACACTCCCGAGTTCGTTGCGCGCTCAGAACGCTTCCCCGCGCGCTCAGAAAAATTCCACATTCTGAACGCGCGTGCAGTTAACATTTCCTAATTTCTCAGATTGCAGAACTCGCTTGTCGCTTTTTTTACCTTCAACGAAGCTGCCCAAACTGCCCGAAGGGCGAGACAGTCATTTACAAAAAATGACGATCCGTGTGCTCCAAATCAACCAGCGTGATTCGCCCGTCAGGTGGTTACGGTGGTTACGACGGCAAAATTACCGGGCTACCCCCGGCCAAAACTATAAAAGGAGCCCAGAGCCTTCATTTCAGGGGACCTTGCCTTCTGCACCCGAGAGAGCTTCTTTGAAGATTTCCTTGGAATTCTTCTTCGGTGCTTGAAGATCTCCTTCGAATCTTCGAAGATCTCCTTCGAGCCTTCGAAGGTCACGAAAGGCGACTCAACATTCTCACTTTTGTTCTCACCAGCATTCTCACTTTCGTTCTCACTACTGTTCTCAGAAGGAAAAGGACTTAGCTTTCCGAGAGGTGGTCTGTCGCCTTCGGAGATCTCTCTCTCTCTCATTGTAACGAGCAGCGGTCTGTCGCGCTCGAGTTCTAAGATTCCGATTGTAACCTCCCGAGATAGTGAAGTTTGGTCGGCACAGCTCCGACCGCGTGGTTTTTCACCCTTTCCGGGTTTTCCACGTTAAAAGCTCTCGTGTCACTTACTAGCTTACTATTTGACTGTTTGCGCGCTCGGTTCGCTTCCGAGCTAAGGTGGTTCAATTCGACCGGTCTACCAAAGCACCCGAGCGACCCGCAACAATTAGATATGAATCGAGCATGAATAAAACGTGTAATGTTTCATCATTTTCCCTATACTCACTTCTCCAAGATAAATCACTCCACTGGATCTAGAAACTCATTGAAGAAACATAGAGAATCTGAACTTCCACTGAATGAAACAAAGTGTGAAAATAAAAAATACAAAATAGATAACTAAAAAAAAGAGTATAAAAGAGGAGAGGTTTCACAAAATTCTTAGTTGAGTATATTTTTATGACAGACAACCCGGTTATATATAGGTAATAGAAGATATATATTTATGACCAACTATGACTTAATTGACGAATAAAATAGACTAGAACCCGAACGGTTAAAAGATTTTAATACAAGCAGCTAAATGACATAAAACTAATCCAAACGGATGAATAAATATAAATATTAATGTAAGTAATATGAGGGTATTCAACCAGCACTCGATCTGGGTATGTCAGCATCGAAAATTGGTTCCAATAAACATATCGGGTTTTAATTCAGTGAACTCATTGAAATTATTAAGAAAAATAATAAAAGATTGAAATTTAGAGAGAAATAATACATGAATTATAAATTCAAAATATAAAACTACTGATATGTATGTATTGAATTTCATATCTTAATAGCTCTGAGATAATATAATATTTTAAATAGAAATATTACATATTAATTGATCTCTCGGATTTCCTAAGGAATATTCAGTGACAAGTTCTCAGTGGTATTAGTCGGCTTGTGGGATGATAGCCCGATATGACTATTTTGCAAGACAATATTTGTATAAGAAACAACTTTAGATTATCAGTAACAATGATATAAGCATAAAAAAGAATATAAAATTCCCCAAATGTTTTATTTAAATAATTATATATATGAGTAATATATTATTATTATTATAGAAAAAAGATCACGAGAGAATCGAGACTATATAAGACGCGTAATCATTGCCTTAAGGAAATTACACCACTCTCCGACAGAGTTTAACATCGATGCTTACTTCTCTAAGGTATAATAAATGTCCAAAAATTTCAATGAGATCGAAAAAACACAAAACACCAGAACTTTCAGCTAGACAAAGCAAAATGTGAAAATTGAAAGCTCACAAAATAGAAAATCAGAGAATTTCTAATTTGTGTGTCGTTATGTGATAGACAATCGAGAGAGAGGTTTTAGAAAAATATTTGAGCTGTGTGTGTTGTGGTAGATAACCTGATTATGTATAGACATCAAGAGATATGAAGCAGTTAATGATCATCAACCATAACCTAATTGGGAAGTAAAACCAACTAGGCTCAAATAGTCGCAATGTTTTAATACAAACAGATAAATGACAGTAAAGCTAATCCGAAAGGATGATTAATCACTACCATTAGCAAATCCGATTAACAATATACAAGGTCATATTAAGCAATAATAACAAATGAGATTATTGATGATGAACGAACGGATTACATGCAGTAACATCAACTGATAAAATTTAATACCCGAGGTTAAAGCCCTAACAGTGGCAGATAAAGGCGAAATGAAACGATCTAAATAAAAATAGATTTGATCAAAATCAACTGAATTCAATAATTCCCAAATTTGGATCCGGATCCTCGATCCTGCGCGCATGAGTGTGTGAGCGTAAGTGGCATTCAAACATGAAAAAAATTACTCCATTGAATATATGAGAATAAACAATTCCCCCGCTGAAGTCTTTGAGCTTTTCCCACTTGATGTGGAGCTCAAAAACACAACACAGTATTAACCATAAAAATTCTAACACTCCCTTGGCTAAAACTCAAACAGAAGTTACAGAACAAAGAGAAGTGGTTTTACCTCCTTGAGATCATATGTTGTGCAAAAGACGCCATAGCACTCCCGCTTGTTCGCGGCGTCTGCCGGACGGACAGTGGGAGGCGGTGACTGGATTTGGCTGTGAACCAAAAAACCAAAACTAAGAAGATTAAAGAAGAACGATAACAAAATGAATGCTACAGATTCGATGGAAGAAGAAAAAGAGCGAAACCTCGGGGCGACGGAGCAGGAGATGTTCAGCTGCCGGCGGAGCTGGAGAGAAAATCGGGGCCGGTGAAAGAGGTGGACATCGATAGCGGTCGATCGAGTGGAAGAAAGATTGGAGGGTAGGGTTTGAGATCTCGAATAGGAGGAGCAAGGGGAGAGCTCGGCCAACGCCATGGCGCGAAACAGAGAGGGAGTGAGCAACGGAGGGAGTGAAAGAAACGGGGGAAATGGATGTTTAAGGCCGCATTACGGACACGTGGCGGAACAACATGATCCGACCTCTTGCTTATTAGATAAGACTCTGGCCCACTCGGGTAAGACCGCTTGATCCCCGAACCGCTTATGATCTCAACTAAACGATTTACATAATTAAGCAGTTGATCTGTTATCCGACCAATCAAGATGATCAGCGGCGGAACTAGGATTTTAGTGTCGCCCGGGTACAATTATTTGTAACATACATATAATTTTTTTAATATTTCCTCAAAGTAAAATCATAACATATCATTAAAATTTTTACTAGTTATCAAAACAAAACATCATAAAAACTTACATATTAACATGATACTTTGCGTTTACACATGCTTTGAAAACGTGAAAGAATTGCTTCATCTGTAATAGTATCCGCAACATCTTTTTCAATGTAAGCAATCAGGTGGGGGTTTTGGGGCAGCAGCAGCAGCAGCAGGAGGAGGAGGAGGAAAACAGGTGGGGGTTTTGGGGCTGCAGGAGGAGGAAAACAGGTGGGGGTTTTGGGGCTGCAGCAGCAGCACGAGGAGGAGGAGGAGGACAGTGGGGTGTTTGGGGCTGCAGCATTTTGTAGAAGAGGGGGTTTTTCCTAGCTGCAGCATTAGGAGGAGGAGGAGAGGAGGAGAACAGGGGGGAGGGGGGATTGGGGCTGCAGAAGAAGAAGAAGAGAGTACCAGATCCCGCAGAAGTGCGCCGAAATCGCGCAGAAGAAGTGCGCCGAAATACTGCAGAAATCGCGAAGAAGAAGTGCGCCGAAATCCCGCAGAAATCGCGAAGAAGAAGATGCGCCGACCCCAAATAGCGTAGAAGAAGAAGAAATCCCGCAGAAATCGCGAAGAAGAAGATGCGCCGACCCCAAATCGCGAAGAAGAAGAAGCACCGTCCCCGACGAGCAGGAATTCGCGAATCGCCCTCTCTTGCCCTAGCAGGAATTCGTGAAAAACACGGTCGGGCACTTGCCCGACCGTGTCTTAACATGGGTCCGCCCATGAAGATGACTGTTTGTACTCTGTTGAGTGATCGCTCAAATGATCGCTTGGATGTGCGGTCAAGATGATTGCTCCTGGGAGATTATATAGATTGTTGAACTGAGATATCACATGTGATCACTCAGCTGAGCGATCGTCGATCAAGATGCTGACAAGGTAGTTTAATTTAGGAGAAAGTGTGAAGAGTGTTGCTCGAAGCATCCGGAGGAACATCAAAGTGGAATGAACTCTATGTTGCCCCTAGGTGGGTATAAATAGGCAAACCATAGGAGTATCTACGGGTATTGGGTATCTGTGTACTCAACCGACCCGTTAAGTCTCCGAACACGTTATATGTCCAAATATACATTAACAATCTCCTCATATATTTGTGACAAATAACGTATACGTTTCAAAGTGCAGAAAGTAGTGAGTAACATAAGAGGTGTTTTCAACTTAACGCAAATCCATAAGAGTTAGCACATTAAATATCAACAGGAGTTTACACACAGCAAAAATTAAACATCCAGAAATAAAGTGTTACTCATGAATATAAGTCTGAAAATATAATGACAATGGATAAAAAAATAACAATTCTACTTGTCTAGTAGATCATCAACATCCATGTCAAATACTACTTTCTCTCCTTCATCTCCACCCTAGCCTGCAAGGAATTTCATGAGTTAGAAACTCTATAAATTCATACAACATATGCGGTAACGTTTTAAAGTAAGCTAGCTCTACTGAGTGAGCTTAGTACTTGTAGCAATAGTGGAGTAACACTGTCAGCATCTCTATCTTGTCTAGCAGGAACCAGTCAATAGTTGATTGTGTAAATCAAACGTTGTTATCTTACTCATTAGTGATCATTATATACCGCATCATCAAAGTAAAATGATTTGGCATAGTAACATTTGCAACATTATCAGGTGTGGAATAATGTGTTTATGATCATTAATGTTAGATTAACCGACTGCAACGACTTTCTATTCCCAGTTGAATAATTTTTGAAACAACTTACAATGAGAAAGATGCTTAGTTATCAAATGTGGAATAACAGACATCTAACCATCTTGGGTTTTCATCAAGAAATTATTTGGGGTATTCAGTCTGTTATTTTGATCTTGAATGTTGTAACTATATAGGTTCTCACTATCAAAACATAAACAACGGAGGAAAGTTTCATATTTCTATGAACTTTAGTCTCATCTCCCCCGATGTTTTTATTGTGAGAGCTCTATTCAGGCCTTTGGTCAAGGTATCTGCAACATTGTCTTTCGATCTCGCATCAATCATGGTCATAATCCCTTGATTTGTGAGTGAGGTCAACCAGGACTGTTTCAGCCTTAGGTGCATTCTTTTGTCATTGAACAAAGTGTTCGTAGCAATCGTTTTAGTGGCCTGATTATCACAGTAAACTACAACAGAACTCATTTTCAGGCTCGTCAGTGGAATGTCCATCACTAAATCTCTTAGTCACTCCGCTTCTTCTCTTGTTGATGCTAGAGCGTAGAGTTCGGATTCCTAGAAGAGAGAGCAATAAAGGATTGCCTCTTGGACTTTCATGCTACAGCTGCTCCTCCTAGTGTGAATACAAAATCACTAGTGGACTTGCTGTCGTTTAATTCCGAGCACCATGATGCGTCAGAATATCCTTCAAGAACCGAAGGATGACCAATGTAACTTAAAGCATATTTTTGGGTGTGCTTTAGGTACATCATTAGCCTGTCTAAGGCGTTCCAATGATCTTGGCCAGGATTACTAATGAATCTGCATAACATGCCGACCGTAAAGGCTATGTCAGGTCTAGTGCAGACCATAACATACATGAGACTACCAATCAGTTTAGAGTAATCTAACTGTCTAACCATAACTCCTTCATTGGGCTTTAGACGGTTAGTGTAGTCGTGTAGAGTCTCAAATGCTCTAATGTCACTGTATCCCCACGTGTCCAACATGGATTTATGTAGTAGCTTTGACTGAGGGAGATGTCATTCTTCCCAAAGCTCACTTGCATACCTAGTATAGTGTTAGCTACACATAGGTCTTTAATGCTAAATTCTTTTATTAAATCTGACTTAACGTCATCCAGTTCGGATTGATCAGATCCTAGAATGAGCATATCATCTACATACAAGCAAATTATGGCAACTTTATCTGATCTATGACGTATGTAAAGACATTTATCCGAGAGACTTGACATGAATCTCATGTTCTTTATACTATAGTAAAATTTCTCATGCCATAGTTTTGGTATTTGCTTTAGTCCGTATAAAGATTTAAGTAATTTACAGATCTTTGTTTCGTGCCCTTTTACAATGAAACCTTCAGGTTGATTCATGTAGATCTCTTCGGTCAGATCTCCGTTCAAGAACGCAGTCTCAACATTCATTTGATGAACAATAAAATTCTCAATAGATGCAATAGCAAGGAGGACCATTATGGTTGCTAAGTGACACACGGGTGAGTAGACATCAAAGTAATCTACTCTGCTTACTTGTGTGAAACTTTTAGCCACCAGACGTGTTTTATACTTAGCTACGCTACCATCAGGATTCAGTTTCTTCTTCAGAATCCACTTACACCCTATAGTTTTAGCCGATTTTGGCTTATCAACCAACGTCTAGGTGTTATTCTGAAGTAGAGAATTCATCTCTTCATCAATTGCTTCTTTCCAGAGTAGGGAATCCCTGGATCTCATCACTTTCTTATAGATGGATGGATCAGCCTCAATGTGGCAAGTGACAAAGTCACTACCGAAGGTTCTGGGAGTTCGCTCTCTTACATAAGTTCTCCTAGACTCTAGGCCAGAGTTGTCTACGGGAACGGAATAAGAAGTGCTCGGTACTGATCCGGGATCTTCTTCAGTAATAGTTACTTGCAAACCTGAGAGTGACAGGTTCTTATCCTTGAGGAACTTATCTTCAAAGAACACTGCGTCCCTAGATTCTATAATGATATTATTAGAAATATCTAAGAATCTATCTGCAGCACTATCTTCAGCACAACCTATGTAGACACGAGTATTGGTCCTAGATTCAATCTTAGACCGTCTAGGGTCAGGAACCCTGACATAGGCTATACAGCCCCAGGTCTTAAGTCTAGTAAGAGACCGGGGTCTCTTAAACTAAAGCTCGTATGGTGTAACCTCTAACTTAGCATGAGGAACTTTGTTTAGAATGTGGTTTGCAGTTAAGACTGTTTCTCCCCAATAAGCGGAAGGCATGTATGCAGTCAAGAGCATAGAGTTTAACATTTCTGTCAACGTCCAATTTTTATGCTCAGCTATGCCATTAGACTGGGGTGAGTAAGAAGCAGTGTTTCTGCTATGATTCCATATTGGGCAAGGAAATACTTGAACTCACTGGACATATATTCTCCTCCTCTATCACTTCTAAACCTCATGATTTTCATGTCTAATTGGTTTTCTACCCTGATTTTGAAAATACAAAATTTTTCAAACGCTTCATCTTTAGTTTTAAGGAGATAGATGTGACAAAACCTAGAACAGTCATCTATAAAGGTGATCAAATACTTCCTGCCTCCTCTAGTGACAAAATTTTTGAAGTCACGGATGTCATGTATTAGTTCTAAGGGTGTTGTGCTCCTAGTAACCGCACTAAAAGGTTTCTTAGTGATCTTAGTCTGAGCACACACTTCACATTTATCTGGTTTTTTTGTAGTGTCTAAAGCGATCCGGTGAGTTCTAGCAATTTGGAATATTTTCCTATAGTTTACGTGTCTTAGTCTCTCGTGTAGAGTCTTAGCTCTAACTAAGTTTGTTTGAACTTGTTGAACTGATTCGTTTGCTAGACTTAGTCTGTACATCCTATTTTGGACGTAGGCACATCCAAAATAGTGTGAGTTAACTGACAGTATTACTCTACCGCTACAGAAATTAAAGGACATATCAGCATCACAAAGTAAGCTAATAGACACTAAGTTAGCAGCTAGTGAAGGAATAAACTTAACATTTTTTGAGAGTTAAGGTTTTACCTGAGGAGAGCAGTAGCGTCGCATTCTCCACCTTCAGAACATCTGCAGTCTCACCGTTTGCAACGGACACCGATTCTCTCGCATCAGTGAGTCCTGTCATCAGATTAGAACTGTTGCCAACGTGGCACGTTGCCCCTGAGTCAAGGTACCACTCAGTACTGGCCTTCTCGTTTCCAACCATGGCGACAAAGTTGGATGGCTCAGTGAGGCTGACCATATTAGCTTGGTTGCCTTCTTGTGGCGCTTTGCACCTTTCCTTACGAGGAAGCCTACAATCGGATGCACTGTATCCCCACTTGTTGTAGTTAAAACACTTGCCCTTGATCTTTTTGATGTGTTTACTAGGGCCTGCAACCTGGGAGCTACTAGGGTTGGGTTTGGACTTCCTAGGGTTCGGCACGTGTTTAGAGTTGCAAATCATGTTACCAGCAGTCTTCTGCTTGCTAACAACTTCTAAAGCGTGTCGAATCTTGTTTTCGTCCTCAATGCGTATAAACCGTTTGAGTTCGTTTAGACCCACCTGCATCTTCTTGCGGTATATTTCAGTTTTGAAATTGTACCAAGTGGAAGGCAATTTAAACACAATTGTGTCAGCAACAAAACTATCTGACAAAGATATATTCTCACTATGCAGAGAATCTACTAAACTTTCAAATTCAGATACCTGAGGGAGAATGGTTTTCTCCTCGTCGAAGGTGAAGGAGTGAAACTTGTCCACCAAGTCCGCCTTGGACAGATCCTCCTCTTGCCTGAAGTGCTCCTCCAGTGCGTCCCTGATCTTCTTAGCTATCTTCATCTTCAGGTAAGTCTTAGCCAGACTTGAGGACATGCAGTTCAGCAGGTAGTCACGACATAAGTCCTCATCAGCAACCCACTGAGCTTCGTCATCAGTCCCGACGACCCCAACACGATCAGACTGAATGGTGTAGAACACGTTCAGATACTTCATCCCGAACTGAGTATTCAACTTCCAGTCGTTGAACTCAGTCGTCGTGAACTTCTCCAATTTGGTCATCGAAATGGGGGACGAGAGATTGTTCCCCTTCATCATTGTGCGCCCGACATATGAGAACAGACCACCAAACAGAGGAATAGGGACTCTGTCGCTAGCGCCGACGGTAGCCTGGGCGGTATCAGGTTCAGTCGCTAGCGTTAGGCGACAGCCGGGGCGAAAACTCTGGCGATAGCAGTTAGGGCTGCAACAATGGATCTTAGACGGCGGCGACGGCTGGAAGTATTGACGGCGATGGCTGGGAGGGATCTGGGACAGGAGCGGTCGGGCGGAACGCAGCGACTGCGGCTTCGGCGAGCGGACGGCGGCGGTTCGCGGCAGCGCTAGATCCGGCGAACAGGCTTCTGAATCAAGGCGACAGCGGACGACTCCTCCTTGCAATTGAATCACACGGGCTGGATTCCTCTTTCTCGTCGGCGAAGACGCACTCGGGAGAGGAGTCGGCGGCTTTTGCGAGGCCACACAGCAGCAGCGGCGAGGCACCGGAGAGGGAGCAGGCGGATAGCCGAGCGGCGCACGGAAGTGAACGGCAGCACCGACGGTTACGGGCGGTTACCGGAGAGTTCCTCCTTGGGAGGCGTCGGCGAGCCCTGCGGGGTGTAAGACCCTTTTTTTTTTCTTTTCAAACACCCGGGGTCTTAAGCCCAGAACCGCCGTTTTGCGGTGACACCGTCCACCAGGAAGGTCGACACCACGAAACACCGATTCTGCCGGCCATCTCGATCAACAAGAGACATAAGAAGTAAGTAAAGGAGGACATAAATGTCCAAGTCCACAAATAATATAAAGAGGAATCGCAGCACAACATTATCCACATCACAACAAACTAAATGTAAAAGTAATCAAAAGTACGGAAAAGTAAAGCGGGCCTTAAGCCCGGTACACCATAGCCTCACTACGAGGTCACTCATAAAGTAAAACTAAAGCTAATCGCCACCGTCACTGAAACGGAAGCTCCCAAACTAGTCTGACCCATCCCTGCAGACTCTGTGCTCCACTGGTGCTGCGACACTGAATGTTTCTTCTCTTTTGGCCTGCGGTCGCTGCCTTGCAATCCACGTCTACGTCTTCGCCTTCGGCCTCCTGGTCAACTATTTGGAATTTACTATTTGTAGACCAAAGGTGCTTTTTTACTCATTTTGCCTAAGTGTCAAGGGGTTCCTAAGCTACCAAAGCCTTGTCATGACCTAGTCATGACAAATTCACTTGGGGGGGGCCTAGCCGTCTGGGGGATGTTACAAATCCCAATAGACAAAAATACAATTTCGTCCCCGAAATTCAGGTTAGGCTTGCGGTGACTCTACTAAATGCAACATCCCACAAAGGTTAGGCTAAACCTGCGGTGACGGGCTCCAAAGACTTCCGCTGCATCGATTTCGGAGGTTCCTCAAGTATTCTCCTCCTATCCATGGTTCGATCACCGGACCTTGCCTAGTCGGGCCTTCTTGTGCCGCAAGACCTAAATACCCCTGATGGGCTGCTAATAGCCCTTCAGAACAGCGGAGTTAGGCTGTTAGCAGACCAATCGGGGGTGCGATTAATAAAACCAAAATGCGAGTTCATGCTATTTGCAGATCAGTCTAGAGAATCTATAAATAGACCCTTAAGGGCACCTTGGAGGAGACCGATCCATAGAGAATCCTCTCCTCCAGGCAGGTTTTGGTTGGCTGCTAGTGCCCTCCAAGGTGCTCGGCTGAGCTTTGGTTTGGGAGGGGAAGCTCTCTAAGAACTTTCGGGTGTGTTCTAGTTTTCTCATCCACCGTCAGGAGAGTTTGGTGAGAAAGAAGTAAGCGTCGGCTACACCCCCAGTGGGTCCGAACTCAAGGAGACCGGTTGTCGGTTTCAACATTTTTGGTGCGGTGAGCGTGGACCGTAGCCGGTGAAGGAAAATCTCAAACTGGACTTGATGACAGGAGATGGGGGAAATGGTTCCGACTCAGGCCACTCGCAGCCACCAGCGACAACGGAGTGGCTGGAGATGTTCGAGAAGTTCAAACGAGAAGTCCTGCAGATGGTTCTCGCCGGGAGGAGCGAGTGCGAGACCCCAGTAATTCCTGTGGTCCCGCCCCCGCAGATTGGCGAGAACGCCCCGGGGCAGCGACACGAGAAGGAGGTGCCAGCGGAGGCGAGTGCGCTAGATCTCCCAGGGCGGCAGCTGTTCAACTACCCGGCGAGTGCGGAGGTGTGCGAGTTGGCCCCGCGCGAGGGGACCACTCGCCGAGCAAGAGAAGGGAGCCCCTTCTGCGAGTTGATTCTATCGGCCCCAGTGCCAGAGGGGTTCCGAGGGCCGGAGATGTCCTATTATACCGGCAAGGATGACCCAGTCGTGCATCTACAATGGTTTGAGGACATGATCTCAATTCTTCCCATGTCGGACGCCTTTCAGTGTCGACTCTTTGCAACCACTCTGAAGGAGAAAGCTAGGGACTGGTTCCACCAACTCCCCGTGGGTTCCATATATGCCTTCGACGATCTGCGCCGGAGCTTCCGACTGCGCTTCTCGACGTCAAAGAAGAGAAAGAAAGACACGAAGGCCCTCTTCAAGATCAAGCAAGGGCAAGGAGAATCACTGGCCCATTACATGGACAAGTTCCAGGAGGAGGTCCACCTCGTGCAGGAGGTGCCGGGGTTCACCCTCCAGATGACATTCATCGTAGGGTTGCGAAATGGGTTCTTCAAAATGGACCTGAAGAGAAGGCATCCTCTCTCTTTTGAGGAGTTGATGGAGCGTGCGGCAGAGGAGATAGAAGGGGAGGCAGCCAATCCGGAGTTTTACAGGAGGTTGGCGAAGATGAGCGAGCCCGAGATGAGGCAGCATGAAGGAAGAAGAAGGGAGGAACCCAGGGGCCAGGGGTTCGAAAGGCAGCAGCGGGACTGGAGACGTCAGGAACCCAATAACCGGCTGACCTGGAGACGTCAGGAGGGACCGGCGAGAGGTCAAGAAGGGGGATACCGAGGAAGGGAGCAGGATGGGGTCAACCAAGAGTGGAGGCAAGGCGTCAGGCCCCCTCACCCTACCCGGGAGCAAGCTATGGCGGTAGGCTGAGGAAGAGGAGGAAGAAGGGGAAGAGGCGGAAGAGGGGGCAGGGTGGCATTGCCTTACTGTGACTTCCATCAGGAGGAAGGTCATGCAACAGCTACCTGCCCGGAATTCTTGGAGATGAGAAGGAGAGGTCAGCCACGATGGCAGCAGGCCGGGATCGAGGAAGTGCTCCCAGAGGCGGAGGAGGACAGGTGCAAAGACAGGGCAGACGTAGGAGCCAGGGGAGGGATCGGGGTGATCCACGGAGGGGTCGGAATCGAGGCAACTCGCAAGAGGAGCTTCCAGGCGATGAGCAGGAGAGGCGTCGCATCGGCTTCCCAGACCTCACCCCCCTCGGAGAGCTCACCTTCTCGTCAGAAGACATGCCCGACTACGAGGACCCGTTCTGTGACGCCTTGGTGATCCAGACGGCAATAGAAAATTTCACGGTCTCCCAGATCTTAGTGGACAACGGGAGCTCCGTGAACGTCATCTTCAAGAAGGCTTTCGACGCATTGGAGGTGGAAAAGAAAAGGGTGCAGGCCTCCGATGGGCCGTTGTTCGGCTTTTCGGGGGAGAGGAAAGAGGTTGAGGGAGGAGTTGGCCTCCAGGTGTCATTGGGAGGGGTCCCGAGGAATTGTCGATTAGTCATTGTGGACGCCCCGAGCAGCTACAATGCAATATTCGGGCGTCCACTAATCAGCACCTTCCGATGCGTGCCCTCATCTTATCACCAGTGCTTGAAATTCCACGACGGAGGGGTCCAGGTCCGGATCTGGGGGGATGCGAAGGTGGCAAGGCAGTGTTATGTTACTGCCGTCAACACCATCTCCTGGATGGAGGAAACTGAGAAGATGGATGAGGAGATGAAGGGGCAGGAGGGGCCGGAAGAAGAGAGAATGGAGGGGAGAGTTGAGGAAGAAAGCAGGATCCGAGGAGAAGGGATGGAGATGTCTTAGGAGGAGCGAGTCGATCCCATGGAGGAGGAAGCTGCAGCAGAAGAGGAAATCTCGGTTGAAGGGAGAAGTGCAGGGGGCAAGTGGGAAGAGCCACCCCGGCTGGAGGTGGCGGAAGAAGTGATTGAGATGGAGGTCACCACCCAAGGAGGAAGGTTGGAGAAGGTGTGGATCAGCGGGGGCCTCGGCCCAGAAGACCAGAGAAGGATGATGGAGTGCATCCAAGGGAGCGTGGACGTCTTCGCATGGAGCGCAGCGGACATGCCAGGCATCAATGCGGACGTGGCTTGCCACCGACTCAACCTCGAGCCAGGGACCCGTCCCATCCGACAGAAGAGAAGGACCATAGCAGACAAGCTCGAAGGACCAATCCACGAGGAGGTGGCAAAGCTCCTCGAGGCAGGTTTTGTATCGGAGATCCAGTACCCAGGCTGGGTCTCCAATGTCGTCATGGTAAAGAAGGGTGATGGCCGCTGGCGTATGTGTATTGACTTTTCTTTGTTAAACAATGCCTGCCCTAAGGATTGTTACCCCCTGCCTCGGATCGACGCGCTGGTTGACTCAGCCGTCGGTTTTTCTGTGTTGAGTTTTTTTTATGCTTTTTCAGGTTACACCAGATCAGGATGCACCCCCCGGATGTCAAAGATGTCTCGTTCATCACCAGGGAGGGGTGCTACTGGTATAAGATGATGCCCTTCGGGCTCAAAAATGCAGGAGCAACCTATCAGAGAATGATGGACCGGGTTTTCAGGGAGCAAAGAGGAAGGAACTTGGAAGTCTACGTGGACGACCTCATGGTAAAAAGCAAGAGCATGAGTTCTCACCTCCAAGACCTCGAGGAGACTTTTGCCACCCTGCGCAAGTACAAGATGCGGTTAAACCCCCTGAAGTGCGTATTCGGGGCCAGCAAGGGAAAGTTCCTGGGTCACCTTATCACCCCCTCGGGGGTAGAACCTAACCCGGACAAGGTAAAGGCCATAATGGAGCTAGGATCGCCGCGAAACGCTAAGGAGGTCCAACGGCTGACCGGAAAGCTCGCAGGGCTGAGTAAGTTTCTTTATCGGGCGGGGGAGAAATGCTCCCCCTTCTTCAAAGTGTTGCGAGGCAATCGGAAGTTCGAATGGAAGGAGGAATGCGAGGGGACCTTCCAGGCCTTGAAGAGCCAACTCACCAGGGCTCCTCTACTCCAAGGTCCCAAGGAGGGGGAGGACCTGTCCTTGTACCTCGGGGTCGGGGCTGAAGCCGTAAGCTCCGTCCTGGTCCGGGAAGAGGGTAAAAGGTAGCTACCCATATACTACGTAAGCAGGGTTCTGAAGAAGGCAGAGCTCCGATACCCGATCCTGGAAAAACTAGCCTTTGCCTTGGTCATCTCGGCGAGAAAGCTCAGGCCCTACTTCCAGGCTCAGTCGGTTCAAGTAATAACCGATCACCCCCTACGAAAAATCTTCGAGGGGGTAGAACATTCGGGGAGGCTCGCAAAGTGGTCAATAGAGTTGAGCGAATTCAACATCACCTTCCTCCCACGATTGTCAATAAAGGCCCAAGCAGTAGCGGATTTCATGGCGGACTTCGTGGTCGAGACGGAAGAGGAGCAAGTCCTGCACCATGCCCCCTGGAAGTTGCTGGTCGACGAAGCCTCAGGCAAGAACTCCCTAGGAGGAGGGGTAGTGTTGGAAAGCCCTCATGGGGTGAAAATCGAGCAAGCGCTGGTGATATATTTTCCCGTGACCAACAACCAGGCGGAGTAGGAAGCGGTGATCGTCGGCCTGCGTCTGGCCCAAGAGCTAGGAGTTCATGATGTGGAAGTTCTCACAGATTCGATGGTGATAGCTTTGCAGGTCAAGGGTGAATTTGAGGCAAGGGAGCCCACGCTTGTCCGGTATCTTGCCAAAGTAAGGGGTCTCATTGGAGCGTTCACAACTTTCTCCATCCGGCACGTCCCAAGGGAGGAGAGTGCCTTGGCCGATCGACTAGCCAAGTCTGGTCCTCGGGTTGGGGGAACTTTGACGATTTGTTCCGCCCTTCGATAGAGGAGGGGGAGCTCATGGATATCGAGCAGCGGCCCTCATGGAAAGATCCTTTCGTGACCTTCCTGTCGACAGGAAAATTTCCAGAAGAGATTCCGGATCAAAGGCGCTTTCGATACAAGTCCGCCTACTACGCACTCCATGAAGGGGACTTGTATCGGAAGACCCTCTCGGGATTCCTGACACGATGCGTCTCAGAAGAAGAAGTCCCGAGGATCCTGGAGGAGATCCACTCCGGCGAATGCGGCAGCTATTCGGGGAGCAGGACGTTGGAAGCAAGAATAATGAGGCAAGGATATTTCTGGCCGACCCTGAGCAAGGATGCAGCAGAGTTCGCCAGGAAATGCCGGAAGTGCCAACTGTTTGCCCCACTTCAACTCTTGCCCGCTCAGAGGCTAAGGAGAATCACAGCACCCTGGCCCTTCGTCATATGGGGGATGGACCTGGTAGGACCCTTCCCTCAGGCCAGCGGCCAGAGGAAGTTTCTCCTGGTTATGATCGACTATTTCACGAAATGGTTGGAGGTCAAGGCACTTGCCAAGGTCACCTCCCAGGTAATCCGCAACTTCGTATGGGGGGAGATCATCTGCAGACATGGACTCCCGCAAGCCATAGTGACCGATAATGGACCACAATTCACCAGCGAGGAGTTCACCCGCTTTTGCAACCAGTTGGGGATAGACCTCAGGTTCGCATCCGTCCATCACCCCAGGAGCAACGGGCAGGTGGATGCTGCTAACAAAATTATAATAAACCTACTAAAAAAGAAGGTAGAAAATTTGAAGGGAAATTGGGTGGAGCAACTCCCCTCGGTTCTCTGGGCGCTAAGGACTACCCCCAACACCGCCACAAGGGAGACCCCATTCAAACTCTCTCACGGTTCTGAGGCCGTCATCCCAGTATAGCTTGAAGTCGAGACGCCAAGGGTAAAAGCCGCCTCAAACAGTGGTGAAGGGTGGAGAGCCGGGAACGAGGAGGAGCTAAGGCTCTCCTTGGACCTGGTCGAAGAGGTCCGAGACCTCGCCACCATTCGACAAGAAGAAATTAAGCGGCGGATGGCCAAATACTTCGACAATCACGTCCGGATCAAGCAGTTCGAAAAGGGTGACCTCGTGTTAAAAAAGGTCGACGCGGCCGGGAGGTCAGCCGCGGTAGGAAAACTTAATCCCAACTGGGAAGGTCCTTATATTGTAGAAGAAGCTTTAAAATCAGGGGGGTATCGCCTCCGGAATGTGGAGGGTGAGCCCATTGGTCATACGTGGAGCGACGATGATTTAAAGCGTTTCTATCCCTAAGTTCATGTAATAGTAATGATGCCTTGCTTTAAGCTTGATTCTTCTTATACATGTGCATGGTGTAATGGTTTGCGTGATGATTCCAAAAACTTCGAAGGTTGGCCCCGAGCAGACCCGCTGACCAGGCTCTCATCTAGCTGGCAGGGCCGAAGGCTCACTCGGTGGCAGGTTCCAAAAAGCAGTTGGCCCCGAGCAGACCCGCTGACCAGGCTCTCATCTAGCTGGCAGGGCCGAAGGAGCAGTTGGCCCCGAGCAGACCCGCTGACCAGGCTCTCATCTAGCTGGCAGGGCCGAAGGCTCACTCGGTGGCAGGTTCCAAAAGCAGTTGGCCCCGAGCAGACCCGCTGACCAGGCTCTCATCTAGCTGGCAGGGCCGAAGGCTCACTCGGTGGCAGGTTCCAAAAGCAGTTGGCCCCGAGCAGACCCGCTGACCAGGCTCTCATCTAGCTGGCAGGGCCGAAGGCTCACTCGGTGGCAGGTTACAAATGCAGTTGGCCCCCGAGCAGACCCGCTGACCAGGCTCTCATCTAGTTGGCAGGGCCGAAGGCTCACTCGGTGGCAGGTTCCAAAAGCAGTTGGCCCCCGAGCAGACCCGCTGACCAGGCTCTCATCTAGCTGGCAGGGCCGAAGGCTCACTCGGTGGCAGGTTCCAAAAGCAGTTGTCCCCGAGCAGACCCGCTGACCAGGCTCTCATCTAGCTGGCAGGGCCGAAGGCTCACTCAGTGGCAGGTTCCAAAAGCAGTTGGCCCCGAGCAGACCCGCTGACCAGGCTCTCATCTAGCTGGCAGGGCCGAAGGCTCACTCGGTGGCAGGTTCCAAAAGCAGTTGGCCCCGAGCAGAACCGCTGACCAGGCTCTCATCTAGCTGGCAGGGCCGAAGGCTCACTCGGTGGCAGGTTCCAAAAGCAGTTGGCCCCGAGCAGACCCGCTAACCAGGCTCTCATCTAGCAGGGCCGAAGGCTCACTCGGTGGCAGGTTCCAAAAGCAGTTGGCTCCGAGTAGACCCGCTGACCAGGCTCTCATCTAGCTAGCAGGGCCGAAGGCTCACTCGGTGGCAGGTTCCAAAAGCAGTTGGCCCCGAGCAGACCCGCTGACTAGGCTCTCATCTAACTGGCAGGGCCGAAGGCTCACTCGGTGGCAGGTTCCAAAAGCAGTTGGCCCCGAGCAGACCCGCTGACCAGGCTCTCACCAAGCTGGCAGGGTCGAAAGCTCACTCGGTGGCAGGTTCTATGTTTCAGAGATCAGCCCCGAGCAGACCCGCTGACCAGGCTCTCATCTAGCTGGCAGGGCCGAAGGCTCACTCGGTGGCAGGTTCCAAAAGCAGTTGGCCCCGAGCAGACCCGCTGACCAGGCTCTCATCTAGCTGGCAGGGCCGAAGGCTCACTCGGTGGCAGGTTCCAAAAGCAGTTGGCCCCGAGCAGACCCGCTGACCAGGCTCTCATCTAGTTGGCAGGGCCAAAGGCTCACTCGGTGGCAGGTTCCAAAAGCAGTTGGCCCCGAGCAGACCCGCTGACTAGGCTCTCATCTATCTGGCAGGGCCGAAGGCTCACTCGGTGGCAGGTTCCAAAAGCAGTTGGCCCCGAGCAGACCCACTGACCAGGCTCTCACCAAGCTGGCAGGGCCGAAGGCTCACTCGGTGGCAGGTTCTATGTTTCAGAGATCAGCCCCGAGCGAAACCACAGATCAGGCTCACACCTAGCTGATGAGGTTGGGAGGGAAAGGATTAAAAATGAGGAATTGAAGTAAGGCAAAATCAAACCCCGGGAGGGCAAATGATACAAACCAAGGGCAGCACTGGGCCAGCGGTTGCGCAGCGAACACGCTTCGGTTCGAGGGGTCGCGGGAGGCTATTCGAACTCGGCAAACACACGAGCGCGGTAACGACCCCGATAAGAGTCAGCGGAAGCACCTGAGTCTCGTAGCGAGAGCGCGAAGAGCCCCTTAGCGAGAGCGCCGATTCATACGAAAGCCCCCCGATCTAAGCGAATGAATGGCAGGGGCAAGATAGTTTGTGCTTCCTTCGGCACTCGGCGAGTGCCCGATGCGGCCACACAACGTTATACCTTCCTAGCGAGCCTAGCGGGAAACAAAAGTAAAACGACTGCGCAATGATCAAATAAAACTATCACATAGACAAAATGGGTAAAATGGCCCCGAATATATCCACCGGGTGTGCCAACAAAAGCCCTCGCAAAAATTATCACAAGAATAATTGTTGTCATCAAAACGGTTAGCAAGCTCTCGCCCTCATTTGCGAGAAGGGCTGCCGCTCTCATCTGAACCCAGGGAGATGACCTCATCATTCGGAGGAAAGTCCTCGCCGTCCGGGAAAGGTACTGGGAGGAAAATGTCTGGCACGACCTGGTGCGCCAACAGCGTCTCGGCCCCCTCCTTCAGGTACCCGCCGTCGAGGAGGGCCCGCAGCGTATGCTCCGCAGCAGCCTGGGCACTCTCCTGCATCAGCTCCTCGAACTCGAAGTTCGAATAGGAGTGTCTTTTGCTTCCTTCGTCAAGGGCCTGAGCGGAATCCGCCTGCAGGCGCCGAATGTCTTCCTTCAGCCCCCGATTCTCCTCGTCCAAGCCAGCCAATCGAACGCGCAGCATCTCGGCACTGGTGGTGTCCTGCGGGAAGAAGAGTAGTCAGAAAGGTGGGAGAGTGCAGTGGTTAGCAAATCCAAGGAAGAGATCATACCTCCCGGATGGGGCGACTAGCGAGTAGGGCCTCGGCGGCATCCAGCTTCTCCCTCAACACTCGGGCCTCCGCTGAGGCACTCGCCCGGTTCGCATCCACCTCGCTGAGGCTTCGCGCGAGGTTGATTCTCCGGCGAGAGGACATGTGTGCGAGTTCAAGCGCTCGAAGGAGAGCTCGCGCCGTCTCGTGGGCTAGCACCTGAGTGTTCTCGGCGTCGAACACCTCAGCGTCGTCACGACCATATAGGGCGTAGGCGAAAGCAAAGGCCTCTCCGCTGGAGACGTCGGTCTCGATCCACGACGGATGGAGGGTCGAGAGGGAGACCTGGTTGTTATTTCGGTCCCACTTCACAAGGGGAGCTCCCGCTAGGTCCACGAGTTTTTCGTCGTTGGCAAAATTACGGTGATCTCTCGGTAGAGACCCCGAAGAGGTCCCCTCTGGAACATTCTCCCCCGGAACCTCGCTCGGAGCTTCCTTCCCTTTCGAGGCCGCGGTGGCCTTGTCCTTTGACGATGGGGGGCCCTTCCCCTTCTTCGAGGAGGGAAGCGCGGTCGAGTCCGACTTTCGCTTATGACCGCTAGCCTTAGACGAGGCCAGGTCCTTCCGACAAGCTTCGGCGGCAGCTCGCGCGGTGGATAGCGAATGACCCAGAGCCGCTCCGACAGGGCGCGGAGGGTTCTGCGGGAAGTCGCGGACGCCTGTAGTCGGAGAAGAACGCTCGGTAAGTAGAGCTAGAAGGAGGGAGAGGAAAGTAGCGCGAAGACGGCCCAAACTTACCTTCGCCCTGCGGAATGGTCGGGAGCGAATCCACATTCCTCCGGAGGTGGATGACATTCATGCCCTGCTCCAAGATAAACTGGTGGAGCTTTGACTCATGACCGCCCAACGATGGGGGGCGGAAGGTCGACTCCTCCTCCTGCACCGGCGCGAAGAGGACGTTTCCAAAGTTCCCCCTAACAAACATGAACCGGTGAAGCCAGTCGTGGTTCTTATTGGCGAGACCGGCCACCTTCATAGGGTTTTGACCCGAGAAGAAGGAGGTTCCGTGCTTCGTGCGAAAAGTAAAGAGCTTGTGGAAGACGGGGAGGCTGAACTCGATCCCCTCTTCCTGCAGATAGCAGGCGAACCCCACCAGCATGGCGATGGAGTTCGGGTTGAGCTGGGCGGGGACGACTCCGAAGTACCGGAGTGTCTGGTGGACCTCCGGCCAGATAGGGAGGCGGAACCCCACCTCGAAGTGATCTAGCGGGATGGCGAGGGTCCCTGGAGAGAAGGAATTGATGCGATCTCCGGGTTCTGGACGGGTCGCGGTGAACTCCCCGGGATGTGGTTCGCAATAGTTGTCAAGAAGGTCTCCTCGGTGAGTTCGCAGGAGTCGAATTCGTGGTCCGCGAAAGCGCTGGCGCACTTGCCCCTTCCATCCGGTTCGCCACCCATCTCACAAGGGTTTGGAGTAGACGAGCTCGCGCAAAGGTGAGAGGTGCGAAAGCGGTCGGCGAATGAAGAGGAAGACGACGGATTAAAGTGTATTAAATAAAGTTGGTAAGAGCCTATTTATAGGAAAGTACAAAAAAGTAATCATTTCCTCGGGCGGCGGGTGAGCCGATGGCGACGGCACTCCCCCGACGCCTCGAAATGCGAGCCGGCCTATTTTCGCCCAGACATTCTCGAGGGCTCGGCGAATGATGTTTTCCCAGAATACCGCATGGCTGGAAGTTAACTCAGTTAGGCGGAAAGCAAGGCAAGGTGGTAACCCACAACGAAAACGAAAGAAATATAGGAAAGTAAAAGGCGAAATCAGGAGTTAAGTTATCATCCGCAGAACATAGAAAATTATTACAGAACCAAAGTCTTGCAGAGTTTCCCGAAAGCGTCAAAAGGAAAAGTGAGAAGGGGAGGGGGCCGGTAGACTAATGCTCTAGCCAATGCCATCGACCTCGACCTCGAGTATCAACGACCGGCGGCGCCCTCGGGTGATAATACGCAGTCATCGCGGTAATCTCCTGGTTGGCTAGGTGCAGCTGGTCCCTGGCTCGCACGGCATGCCTCCCGGGAGAAAGCTCCCCGCCTTCGGCGCCCAAGCGTTCCATCTCAGCAAGAAGGCGAGCGTAATCCCGTCGGAGGACCTTGAGCTCGCGGGCGGTCTCCATCTGCTGACCATCCAGCTGACCAGCGAATTCCCGCTGCATGAAGATGAGCTTCCCCAACACTTCCTTCATCCGCTCCTTCGTGGTATGAACATCGGTGGGGTCGCCAAGAAAATCCTCAAGCTCTCCGGGGGAGGGGGCGGCGAAACCATTCCTTCTCCGCCGTCGTAGAACCCCATGGGGGAGGCCCTCCGGTGACCTGCGAGAACGAAGATCTTTCGCTTCAAAAATGAGGATAAAATCGGGGCAAGGCCAAGAGGGCTACCTACCTGGTACGGGCTCGTGCTGCCTAGGGGGGCGAGAAGTCGAGGGATTCACCTCAAAGATGATGGCCGTGGGATGAAGAGACTTACCTTTCCCTGGTCGGAAGGGTTCCGAATTGATGGCGGGAATGGCAGCCTGATCCGAGGCAGGCGGAGCGCGACCGTGGTCCATCGCCGGCGAACCCCCGCTCCCGATCGTAGAAGTAGGGGTTCCCGGGCGAAAGGGAGAGCGGAGAGGAGTAAGGGTCAATCCCGCGGTACCCGGGACGAGGGCTGCTAAAAGCGGCGATTAGAACCAAGGAACGGTAAGAACATTCACAGTTCACGAGATGCTACCTGTTTGAGGTCGGGTCCCGCCGGGAGGGATTGAAGGAGAGAGATTGAGGGCCGACAAGGTTCTCGTATCGGCAGGCGGAGGTGGCACAGTTTTCAGCATGGCGGCCCCACGGCTCTCCTCTGTATCCAGCGCCTCCTGTGAGTGTTCTCGAGCCATCAGGAAATGTCATCTCGGGGAATAGCGAAGAGACAACGTGAAATGAAAGTACCTGTATTCGGAGGTCGGGGGGAGAGAGGACGGCCGGATGGGGAGACTTCGAAGCGGAATCTCCCTCCTCCCGACCCCGACGAACGGCCAGGGCCCTCCTGGAGCGAAAGGGAGCGTTGGGGTCCCTTCTCGAGGAAAGTCAGGGGGCGAACCGGGCAGCCTTGGGGGGATCCTTTCCCGGGGCCGTCGCGAGCGAATCTACCTTTGACGACGAGACCGGTTTAGACGATGGTTCCATGGGAACCCTTCGAAATAGCAAAAAGTTGGAGCTCGGGAGGAAACACAGCAGCATAGAAGGATTTTGGAGAAATGGCTCGGTCCCGAGATATATATAGGGTAGAGGTGGGAACCACAGGAAGATTCTGTCCAGGTCAGCAGACACTCATCGAATACTGGGTTGGACTGCTCTTTCCGAGCGGATGACCCGCTCGCAAAGAGCGGGGATTGTGTACAACCCCGTATTCACCGAGTGGGCCCCCGGACCTGAAAGGAGGGACCAAGGGACAAGAGACAAGCCCCGCGGACCATTCGCCCAAGTCGGGGGAAGGGGCGGACCACAGGGCAAATGTGGTCCCTCCCCCAGAGCACCCGCGCGGCGGTAAGGGATGTTGGCGAATGAAGAGCAACAATAGGCGAGAAGACTTGTGAGTGGCACCTTCGCAGACCACCCGCCCAGAGCTCAGGAGCGTCCGACGTATGCGGGGGAGCGTCCGACGAGCGTGGGCAGGTTGAGCATCTCGCGTGCAGGCACTCGCCCGACCAAAAGGGGCGAGAGAGGAGTCTGGCGAGTGGTGCTCTCACAGATCACTCGCCCCCAAAGGCTTTTGGGTGGAAATGACCTAAATACCCCTGGTGGGCTGCTAATAGCCCTTCAGAACAGCGGAGTTAGGCTGTTAGCAGACCAATCTGGGGTGCGATTAATAAAACCAAAAGGCGGGTTCATGCTATTTGCAGACCAGTCTAGAGAATCTATAAATAGACCCTTAAGGGCACCTTGGAGGAGACCGATCCAGAGAGAATCCTCTCCTCCAGGCAGATTTTGGTTGGCTACTAGTGCCCTCCAAGGTGCCCGGCTGAGCTTTGGTTTGGGAGGGGAAGCTCTCTAAGAACTTTCGGGTGTGTGGCGGGACCTCCTCGATGCGGCCTTGGGTCTGTTCTACTTTTCTCATCCACCGTCAGGAGAGTTCGGTGAGAGAGAAGTAAGCGTCGGCTACACCCCCAGTGAGTCCGAACTCAAGGAGATCGGTTGCCGGTTTCAACAGAGGAGACCGGCGATCGACGGTGTTTTCCGGGAGGGAGAGGGCCGACGGTTGCACGAAGGTGAGCGGCGGTTACTCCCTTGGGCGGCGTGCATACGGGAGAGGGGAGAGCAATACTCTTTGGGCAATTACTTCGAGATTGTGAAGAGTGTTGCTCGAAGCATCCAGAGGAACATCAAAGTGGACTCTGTTGCCCCTAGATGGGTATAAATAGGCAAACCCTAAGAGTATCTACGGGTATTGGGTATCCGTGTACTCAACCGACCCGTTAAGACTCCGAACACGTTATATGTTGTTGGAAAAATGATTTCTCTTAACCCCTGGACATAAGTTGAATATGAATTCCAAGAAAAGAAAATCAAGGTTAAGTAAATATGCGTCGAATAGTATTCGATGCAACGTCGAGATAAAGTCGATGTTTCTATCAGAATGAGTCGAAGTAGCTCCAAGCAGAATTCGATGTATTCTATGTTGACGTAGCTCTGACTTCTAGTCGACGTATCTTGAGAAGTCGACGCACCCTAGTCGACGCACCTTCCTTATTCTCCTCTCGACGTCCAGACAGGATGTATTCGACGCTTGCGTCGAATAGTAATCGACGCACGTCGATCTTTATGACAGAATTCAAAATCGCCAGATCTCTTTCCTTATCTTATAGATCTGATTTATATGGAATCAATTTATGTCTTATAGCCGTTCTGAATCTTTCTTTTCCTCTATTAGATTCTTGGCTAATTTGATAAAATTCATTATGGACATTATTTGAAATTGGAATGAATTCTTTCCTTCTATTGGTATGCTAACTATGGAAATGTTTCTATCCTTCTAATTCTCTGTCTGATAATTAATTTTCCTCCTATGAGTATTATTTGAATGGACAGAGCTATATATATATATAAAGGAGGTCGACAGAAAAAAAAGGAGGGATCCACCATTTTACTCATTGAAAAAGAGGAAAAGCTCCCAAGTGATAAAGAGAGAATTGGGAAATAGCCCTGCAACAATATTCAAGCATTCTTCTTCTCCTGCTTCTGAAGTCACTCTGCTGCAAATTCTGATAGCTCTCACATAAGAGGAAAAAGCTACAAATCTTCTTCTCTCTATAGAAGAAAGATTTAATTCACTTCTTGTGCTTCCAATCTTCTTGCTAGGAAGAAAATTCATTTTTGTCTTAAATACTTCTTTCTCCTTTTCTCATTTTCATACTCACATACTGTAAAAGAGTTTTTAGAATCACTCTTCAAAAAATTCAGTTGTACTGGTTCTAAGAGTCTCCTTGTCAAAAGACTCAGTTGGTTCTAAGAGTCTCCTTATCAAAAGACTCAGGGTGGTTCTAAGAGTCTCCTTATCAAAAAACTCAGTGCAAGATAGTGAATTCCTACCAAGGGGGTAGAAGAGTGGACTACCCAAAGTTTGGGGAACCACTATATTTTCTTGTGTTGTGCTGTGATTTCTTTTGTTGCATTTACTTTCTTTATTTGTTTAAGTCTTGTTGGTGTGTGTGGGAAGCTCTAATCTGTGATCATACACATATATATATATATATTTGTTTTGCACAAAATATTTTAAATCTCTATTCACCCCCCCTCCCCCCTCTCTAGAGAATTCTAGTGAGGTTAACTGTGCACTTTCATATGTCCAAATATACATTAACAGAAAGAGCAATCGAGAGCGATCAATATGATTATGCTGATCATTTTTAAAAGCCTTTTGCTTTCTCTTCACCTCAAATCTGCATCAGTAATGTCCCCAACCCTGATTTCTTTCAGGGACCTTGAAAATTTTCACTAACACCAAATAGTATTTCTCAAAACTTGAATACAAATCAATATTGATCAATCACAGAGTAGATCACACGGGATTACTGAAGTATATGGCAAGATCATTCTGATCACATAAAAGTATAAAAAAAATCATTTTGATCACATAAAATGATCATTTTGTTCGCATAAAATGATCATTTTGTTCGCATACAATGATCATTTTGTTCGCATACAATGATCATTTTGTTCGCATACAATGATCATTTTGTTCGCATAAAATGATCATTTTGATCGCATAAAATGATCATTTTGAGTTAAAAGCAGATCATATCAACAGATCATAACCTTCATATTACATTAATTACATGCTCCATGTTATAGGGTGACGTTTGATGTGCATCCGTAAAGAAGACGTTCATCCATGGATTTATAAGAGTTGTGGGGTGAGTTTAGAGAAAGCTCCACTAAGGAAGAATGAAGTTAGTGGGGTCAAAGTCCAACCCATGCCCGCGGGAGTGGAAATATCCACTACGGACAGTTTGCGCTTCGGTGGCGCCAGACGCGACTAAGACCGTGCCCCACCTCAGCAGAGCGAGGTCTAACCGCACCCCCCCCCCCATCGCGGGGGTGCGGCCTAACCGCACCCCTTAGGGGTGCGTCCAAGCCTCACCCCATGGGAGGTGCGGCCAAGTCGCACCCCCGAGCGGTGCGGTCAGGTCGCACCCCTCTCCGCGACGGGGTGCGGCTAGAAACTCCTCCCCCCTTCCGCAGGGGGGGGGGGGCACGCAGAGGACCCGACCGAAGTCACAACCCTCGTCGGG
Organism: Dactylorhiza incarnata; assembly: GCA_033032865.1. NCBI lineage: Eukaryota > Viridiplantae > Streptophyta > Magnoliopsida > Asparagales > Orchidaceae > Dactylorhiza > Dactylorhiza incarnata. Next base: position 344,157 of record JAWHQI010000505.1, on the reverse strand, counting down.
TGCGACCGGAGCCCAATTCCTCTTTGGGGGCGCGACTTCTCATTTCCTTGTTCGTTGTGCGCTCAGAACACTCACGTGTTCGCTACGCGCTCAGAATGCCTCCCCACGCGCTCAGAACGTTCAAGTGTTCAATGCGCGCTCAGAACGCCTCCTCGCACGGTCAGAACGCACCCGTGTTCGTTGCGCGCTCAGAACACTTCCTCGCGCGCTCAGAACACTTCCTCGCGCGCTCAGAACGTTTTCATGTTCCCGACACGTGCACAATTAACATTTCCTAATTTCTCAGATTGCAGGATCCGTTCGTCGCCTTCATCACCATCAACGAAGCTGTCCGAACTGCCCGAAGGGCGAGACGGTCATTTATGAAACATGGCGATCTGTGTGCTCCGAATCAACCATCGTGATTCGCCCGTCAGGTGGTTACGGTGGTTACGACGGCAAAATTATCGGGAATCCCCCGGCCAAAGCTATAAAAGGAGCCCAGAGCCTTCATTTCAAGACATCTTGCATTCTACGCCCGAGAGAGCTCCTTTAAAGATTTCCTTGGAATTCTCTTTCGGCGCTTGAAGATCTCCTTCGAATCATCGAAGATCTCCTTCGATCCTTCGAAGGTCGCGAAAGGCGACTCAGAATTCTCACTTTTGTTCCCAATGCCGTTCTCAGAAGAAAGAGTACTTAGTTTTCCGAGAGGTGGTCTGTCACCTTCGGAGTTCTTTCTCTTTCTCTCATTGTAATGAGCAGCGGCATGGCGCGCTCGAGTTCTCAATCTCTAATTGTAAACCCCCAGAAGATAGTGGAAGTTGGCCGGCACAACTCCGGCCGCGTGGTTTTTCACCATTTTCGGGTTTTCCACGTTAAAAGTTCTTGTGTCACTTACTAATTCACTCATTGACTGTTTGCTCGCTCGGTTCGCTTCCGAGCTAAGGTGGTTCAATTCAACCGGTCTACTTGAGCACCCGAGCGATCCGCAACAGTTTGGTGTCGTCTGTGGGAAGGTCCGTACGTTGTCACCACCGTCGTAAAGTCCGAAACATACAGGCTCAGAACGACGGAAGGGAAGACTCTACCACGCACCTGGAACACCCAGAACCTGCGTCGTTTTAATCAGTAATTTGAATCTTCTATCACGCCAAAAGCCGCGAGCTCAGACTTGCGCAAACTTATCTTAATTATGTACAAAGTCGCGAGCTCAGACTCGCGCAAACTTATCTTATATTATGTAAAAAGCCGTGAGCTCGGACTCACGCAAACCAACTCTATATTATGTAAAAAGCCGTGAGCTCGGACTCACGCAAACCAACTCTATATTATGAAAAATATGTTTTAACACTGACACCTATACTTGAGTAAAAATAACATACATCTTCCTCACCGTCACAAACACTTTTTATCATTAACTTTGGGGCCTTGCCCCGGGGACTTTGCATTGTCGTTGATTGAATGTTCGCCCTTCTCCGCCGCAGCAAGGTCCCGACATCGTAAGGGCCTGCCCCTCTTACATTCGCCCCCGGTTTGATACATACGCTCTTCACAGGCCACTTTGGGGTCTTGCCCTCTGGACTTCGCATTGTCGTCGATTGAAGATTCTCTCTTCTCCACCGCAGTAAGGTCCCAACGTCGTAAGGGTCTGCCCCTCTTACGTTCGTCCCCGGTTTGAATACATACTCTCTTCACCGGCCACTTTGGGGCCTTGCCCCGGGGACTTCGCATTGCCGTCGATTGAAGGTTCTCCCCTCTCCACCGCAGTAAGGTCCCGACGTCATAAGGGTCTGCCCCTCTTACGTTCGTCCACGGTTTGAATACATATGCTCTTCACCGGCAATCCTGGGGTCTGTCCCCTAATTGACGCTTCGACAATGACTATAGCAACAGAGTCCCAAGACGCCAAAAATCACCGACACAAGGCCGCACGAATCAAGAAGAGACTGGGGAATACGAAGTGAAAACAACCTCGCACTTATCCCTTGACAACGACTCCAATCCAAGCCACCACAATGAAGAGTGTCAAAACCTCTGAACTCCTCCACGCAGCGTCCCAGACTCCGAAGGTTTGGGGGGCTTATGACGTGCATCCGTAAAGATGACGTTCATCCATGGATTTATAAGAGTCGTGGGGTGCGTTTAGAGAAAGCTCCACTAAGGAAGAATGGAGTTAGTGGGGTCAAAGTCCAACCCATGACCGCGGGAGTGGAAAAATCCGCTACGAACAATTTGCGCTTCGGCGGCGCCAGGCGCGACTAAGACCACGACTCCACCTCGGCAGAGCGAGGTCTAACCGCACCCCCCATCGCGGGGGTACAGCCTACCACACCCCTTAGGGGTGCGACCAGGCCGCACCACACATGGAGTGTCGCACCCCCTTGTGGGGTGCGGCCACGCCGCACCCCATGTGGGGTGCGGCCACGCAGCACCCCATGTGGGGTGCGGCCAAGCCGCACCCCCGAGCGGTGCAGTCAGGCAGCACCCCTCTCTGGTGTGGTCAGGCCGCACCCCTCTCTGGTGTGGTCAGGTCGCACCCCTCTCCGTGACGGGGTGCGGTTAGAAACTCCTCCACCCTTCCGCAGGGGGGCTCGCAGAGGACCCGACCTAAGTCACACCTCGTCGGGTGCGACCGGAGCCCAATTTCCCTTTGGGGCGCGACTTCTCATTTCCCCGTTCGCCGCGAGCTCAGAACGCTCTCGCGTTCGCTAAGCGCTCAGAATGCTCTCGCGTTCGCTATGCGCTCAGAATGCTTCCCCGCGCGCTCAGAACGCCTCCTCGCTCGCTCAGAACACTCTCGTGTTCGTTGCGCGTTCAGAACACTTCCTCACGAGCTCAGAAAACTTCCTCGCGCGCTCAGAACGTTTCCACGTTCCCGACACGCGCGCAGTTAACATTTCCTAATTTCTCAGATTGCAGGATCCATTCGTCGCCTTCATCACCATCAACGAAGCTGCCCGAACTGCCGAAGGGCGAGACTGTCATTTACAAAAAATGGCGATCCATGTGCTCCGAATCGACCAGCATGATTCGCTCGTTAGGTGGTTACGACGGAAAAATAACCGGGCTACCCCCGAACAAAGCTATAAAAGGAGCTCAGAGCCTTCATTTCAAGACATCTTGCCTTCTATGCCCGAGAGAGCACGTTTGAAGATTTCCTTGGAATTCTCCTTCGGCGCTTGAAGATCTCCTTCGAATCTTCAAAGATCTCCTTCGAGCCTTCGAAGGTCGCGAAAGGCGACTCAACATTCTCACTTTTGTTCCCACTGCTGTTCTCAGAAGAAAAAGTACTTGGTTTTCTGAGAGGTGGTCTGTCACCTTCAGAGTTTTCTCTCTCTCTCTCTCTCTCTCTCTCTCTCTCTCTCTCTCTCTTTCATTGTAACGAGCAACGGCCTGTCGCGCTCGAGTTCTCAATCCCCAATTGTAACCCCCCCAAAGATAGTGGAAGTTGGCCGGCACAGCTCCGATCACGTGGTTTTTGACCCTTTCCGGGTTTTCCACGTTAAAAGTTATTGTGTCACTTACTAATTCACTCATTGACTGTTTGCTCGCTTGGTTCGCTTCCGAGCTAGGGTGGTTCAATTCGACCAGTCTACAGCACCCGAGCGATCCGCAACAACTCTATTATAAGTTGATTTAATTTTCATAAATTATGTTTTTACTGAAATCCAACCATCATAAAAGGTTTGAGAAAACTTTGTTACTATGTACATGAGTAGTAGATCTATGAGCATATAAATTCAAAGAGGGTTCGAGTTGTAAAAGCATGCAGAACCTTAACAAGCTCATATACTTAGCCTATAAAACTTTTATATATATCTTAACTACTATATGAAAATAGTTTGAAGTGGTGCAATAAATACTAGTCATCCAAAATGAGACAAACTTTGCATCTCAACCTCACAATGAAGAGAGAAAAAGAAAGAGAGGAGAGAGAGGTAGAGAGAGGGAGAGGGAATCTTTATAGGGCTCCTAAACCTACATACCTACATGAGAGGGAGAGAGAGAGAGGGAGAGAGAGAGGGGGCGGGATGGAGAGGGAGAGAGAGGTAGAGAGAAATTGATTTTTAGGTAAAATTTTACATTATTTTACAAAATAAAAATAAAAATATTGATTCATATTTTTTTACGGTCATTTTAAGTACTCATCAGCATATGTTTTGAATAAAAGTAAGTGTACATATGCTGGAGGAGTCTGCTCATATACGGGCGCAGTCCATTTATATGCGGGCGCAACCCGTTCATATGCACTTAAAATGCAAAAAAGAAAATAATAAAAAATAATGAAACAAAAAATTTAAAATAAGTTCGCCTAGCCGAGGCAGCGAAGCCCGCCATCGCGAGCCGGGTACTGTCGCGCCTACCGGGGGCAGGCGAAGCCCTCCACCGCGAGACGGGTACTGTCACGTGCACGAGGGCCCCCGTGCACTGTCACTCGTGTGTGTGTCTATATATATATATATATACTAAGATATAAAGAAATCACCTTATCGGTGTAATGCCCAGCCAATTAATATCGACCGTTCGATAAGGAGAGAGAAAGAGAAAGGGAGAGAGAGGAGAGAGAGTGTGGGCCCCACAATTAAGAGAGAGGGGGAGGAGAAAGTGGGCGACATCTTTGAATTGGAGAGAAAAATAAATGAGAGAGGAAGAGAGAGGGAGAGAGGGGAGAGAGGGAGTGGGGCCCACAATTAAGAGAGAGAGATGGAGGAGAAAGAGGGTCGTGGAATTGTAGAGAGAAATATAGAGAGAAATGGAAAAAAATATTGTATAAAATCTAAATATTTTAAAATAAAAGTACATAATATTTTGTTTTTTAAATTTTATAAAAATAAATGAAAATAAATAAATAAATAAATATAACTGGGTGCTTGCCGAGGGCAGACAGAGTACTGTCGCGCGGGGCACGGGGGGCTCCCCGTGCACACTGTCACTCGTGTGTGTGTGTGTGTGTATATATATATATATATATATATATATATATATAATTTGAAGTTTAAAACTACAAATTCAAATTTGGATAAGGCAAGTCTATAACAAATACAATTACAATTATTTTAAAAATGAATTTTCGGTTGGACAAAATTAAAAATAGGTGTATTAAATGAGACCGGCTCTAATCATGGTTAAAGAAATAGTACGCCGCTGGAGCAAATATATTCTCACTGCTTGCCAAAATTAATATGAATTAAGGGTGCAAGTAAAAACCAACCAAACCAAATCGCATGGTTGGTTCAAGTTTCGTTGGCAGAGGTTCGATTACGGTTCAAATTAAAAAAAAAAACACGGTTCAATTCACGGTTTTTAATGTTAAACTGAACCAAACTAAACCAAACCATATAGAAGTTACAATATATATATCATAATATGATATCATAGAATTATTTATATAAATATTTCTATTTCAAATAAAATTAAATTGTAGCATTGACACCGGTGGGCTAATAGCACACCACAAAAAAATAAAAATTAAATTTCTCCCAAAATATAACATCGACATCATCAAGCTTTTAAAAACCGGATCGGACCGGCCAGTTCAACCGGTTGGACCGCCAACCGGTTCCCTAGGCGGTCCGGTCAGATCCTTAAAACCGCCTTTGCCAAGAACCGGTTAACCGGAAACCGGGCCGGTTTTTAGACAACCGGGCGGGCCTACTGCAAAGCTAATTGAAAGTTTTTTTTATAAAAATTGGGAGGCTGCTAGGGATCGAACCTGTGCAAGCTCTGAAGTAGAGAAGGTAATGACCACTCAGCCAAGTGATACTTGTTGTTAACTTTGAAACTATATTATATATATAATAATAACATTAAAAATGGTCAATATATTATTAAGTATAAATATTTATTATATTAAGTATGCAATAAAATTAAAAAATATATGCGGATGAGATATTCGGAACATTAAAAATTAGTTATTAAGTATAAATGAAATTTTAAATTTTGTAGAGATATATAAATTAATTATTATATTTAAAATTTTAAATATGAAATTGTATGACAAAGTTTAAGAAATATTTGTAATATATATTTAAATTATAAACACACACATTATAACTATTCAATTATTTAAAAGTTATTTTTTCTATAAATATACTAAAATTTATGATGTTTCGATTATAACTTAGTGACAATATTTATTATTTAGGTTAAATAAAATTATAAACATAAAATTTTTTAATATTATTCAATCTTAAATTCTTAAATACAATATTTGTTACCATATAACACATTTATTTTAATGTATATTATAATTATATTATTTAATATATTTGAGCTCAATTTGATATTTACATAATATATAATATGTTATGAACTTAGACTAATGATATGTAAATATGTTATTCTCTAATGACGGTTCTGTACAACTCTCATATTTTTCGAGTCGGTGTGACCTGACCCGGATGAGGCCAAGATAACGAAGGCGACCGAGACGGACAAAACGACCGCGTGAAGACGGTCGAAAACCGATCAAGGCAGAAAGAGGCCGCGAAAGAGGCGGAGGGAGCGTCCGCTACCCCGACTCCCTTCGGTTGAGTGGGAGGAATCCTCCCACTCGCCCGACACTCTTTGGGCGAGTGGGAGGAAACCCCCACTCGCCAGTCACCCTTGGGTGAGTGGGAGAAATCCTCCCACTCACCAGCCCTTCGCGGGAGGAGTGGGAGGATCTCTCCCACTCACCCGGGCGAGTGGGAGGGATCCTCCCACTCGCCAAGCGAGTGGGAGAAGGCCCTCCCACTCGCCGAACGAGTGGGAGAAGCCCTCCCACTCGCCGGTTGAGTGGAAGAGCTCTCCCACTCGCCGGGCGAGTGGGAGGGCCACCCCCCACTCGCCGGCCATCTTGGGGGCAAGTGGGAGGGGTCCTCCCACTCGCCCGGCATGGGTGGGGAGGTCGGTATGACCTCCCGTGAGGCGGGGAGTGGGCACTTCGAGTCCCACTCCCCCCCCCCCCCCCCCCCCCCCCCCCCCTCATGTGTGGTAGATTGCGGTCATGGTTGGACTGCGGATAGCAGGATTTTTGCAATCCGCAGTCCATTTTTTGGGAAGTCTATAAATAGACCCTCATGGGCACCTTGGGAAGGGTTGGTTCCTACCCCCTCCCTCGTGTGGTCTTGTGAGCAAGCACCCACCCCCCCCCCCCCCCCCCCCCCCCCCCCTCCCCTTGTCATCGAAGGTTGACGGTGAGGTGGGTCTTAGTGCCCTCCAAGGTGCCCAGGCTCAGCATTGGCTTGGGAGGGGAAGCGCTCTAAGATCTTCCGGGTATGTGGTGGGACCTCCAGGTGAGCTCGGCTCCCTGTTAGGTGTTGAGTTTCTCCACCTTCAGGTGATCTCGGCTCCCTGTTAGGTGTTGAGTTCCTCCACCTCCAGGTGAGTTCGGCTCCCTGTTAGGTATTGAGTTCCTCCACCTCCAGGTGAGCTCGGCTCCCTGTTAGATGTGTAGTTTCCTCCACCTCCAGGTGAGCTCGGCTCCCTGTTAGGTGTTGAGTCCCTCCACCTCCAAGTGAGCTCGGCTCCCTGTTAGGTGTTGAGTTCCTCCACCTCCAGGTGAGCTCGGCTCCCTGTTAGGTGTTGAGTTCCTCCACCTCCAGGTGAGCTCGGCTCCCTGTTAGGTGTTGAGTCCCTCCCCCACCAGGTGAGCTCGGCTCCCTGGTAGGTATGGAGTTCCCGCCTCCCACCTCAGGTTGAGTTCAGCTCGACTAGAGGTGTTGAGTTTCTCTCCACCCAAGGTTAAGATCATTTCAACCTAAAGGTGTTGAGCTTTCTCCACCTCCTGTTGAGCTCGGCTCGCAGGAGGGGCGTCTAGTGAAGAAAGGTTTTCCTCCCACCTCAGGTCGAGCTCGGCTCGACTAGAGGTGTTGAGTTTCTCCTCCACCCCTGGTCGAGGTTAATCCGACCCAAGGTGTTGAGCTTTCTCCACCTCCAGTTGGGCTCGGCCCATATGAGGGTTCTTAAGTGGAGAAAGGTTTTTCTCCCACCTCAGGTCGATCTCGGCTCGACTAGAGGTGCTGAGTCTTTCCTCCACCTCAGATCGAAGTCAATTCGACCTAAGGCGTTGAGCATTTTCCACCTCCAATTGGGCTCGGTCCATAGGAGGGTCCTATAGTGGAGAAAGGATCACCTCCCGTCTCAAGTCAGGATCACCCGAAAAGCTCGACAGGGATGTCCCGTTGGCAGATCCTTCCGTGGATTCCCCTAAGGTCCCACCTACTCGTCAAATAGGTGGGTTGGACTTTCTTTCTGAGCTTGGAACAAGCTCGCAAAGAGCGGGGATTGTGTACAACCCTCATATTTCCCGAGTCGGTGTGACCCAACCCGGATGAGGCCAAGATAACGAAGGCGACCGAGACGGACAAAACGACCGCGCGAAGACGGTCGAAACCGATCAAGGCAGAAAGAGGCCGCGAAAGAAGCGGAGGGAGCGTCCGCTACCCCGACTCCCTTCGGGCGAGTGGGAGGAATCCCCCCACTCGCCCGGCACTCTTTGGGCGAGTGGGAGGAAACCCCCACTCGCCAGTCACCCTTGGGTGAGTGGGAGAAATCCTCCCACTCACCAGCCCTTCGCGGGAGGAGTGGGAGGATCTCTCCCACTCACCCGGGCGAGTGGGAGGGATCCTCCCACTCGCCGAGCGAGTGGGAGAAGCCCTCCCACTCGCCGGTTGAGTGGGAGAGCTCTCCCACTCGCCGGGCGAGTGGGAGGGACACCCCCCACTCGCCGGCCATCTTGGGGGCAAGTGGGAGGGGTCCTCCCACTCACCCGGCATGGGTGGGGAGGTCGGTATGACCTCCCGTGAGGGGGGGAGTGGGCACTTCGAGTCTCACTCGCCCCCCCCCCCCCCCCCCCCCCCCCCCCCCCCCCCCCTCATGTGTGGTCGATTGCGGTCATGGTTGGACTGCGGATAGCAGGATTTTTGCTATTCGCAGTCCATTTTTTGGGAAGTCTATAAATAGACCCTCATGGGCAACCAACCCTTGTCATCGAAGGTTGACGGTGAGGTGGGTCTTAGTGCCCTCCAAGGTGCCCAGGCTCAGCATTGGCTTGGGAGGGGAAGCGCTCTAAGATCTTCCGGGTATGTGGTGGGACCTCCACGCTGAAGCTTAAGGGGTCTGTCTCTAGACTCTAGTTATCATCAAGTCCGAGTCTCTTAGTTCCTAGCAACCGGTAACGGGTCTAGGCTTAGGTCAAGTAAGGGGTTAGTCGCAACCCCCTTTCGAACGCTAAAGCCGGGAAACTGGTTTCAACAGGTTCAACCCCGGTTCGACCGGTCTAACCGATCGGACCTTGAACCCTTGATCCCACCGGTTCGTTCTCCGGTCCGGTTCTTAAAACCTTGGACATCATAGCAATACTGAGTCAAAAGTAAATTATAATATAATATGAGATAGCCTACCATGGGAAAGGAACGGAGTGTCTAAGGGTCGACGCTGGAGGTGAAGCAAACTTGTGTTGCGCGAGAATCGTTGGAGCTTCTACATCGTCACCGGAAATGGACGCGGCCTCCGCCGAAAGAGTCGGCTGAGGTGGAGATGGTGAGGCGCGATGTTGGCGACAGAAGCAACGTCGGGAACGATGGGGATGAGCGGTGAGCGAGGAGCATGGGTGCGGGTTAGTGTTGGGGGTGAAAATAATACTTATCCAACAAAAACACTCCTATTTATTGTTTTTTATGGGATGCTAATAATAAATGCTCTATAATAATTAGCAAATATCTCAAGGAAGTCAAATGATACTTATCCAACAAAACAATGTCGAAGAATATAACCAGTAAACTATACTTCAACATTGATGAAACTCAAAAGTCCAAAATAACCCTCCCCCAATTTTTTTTTGCAAGTTACTCTGTTAGCTTAATTGAGAAGAAAATCGGTGGGTTACATAGAAAGGGTACCCCAATTTTTTGACTTTACCATGAAGTCGATGGCCGAATACGCAAGTTTTCCATGCCGTTTAACCAGTCATCCAGCGCAAAAGACTGCCCGAACTTTGCACCTGCCCTTCGGTCGCAACTCGTTCGTTCTGTGTTCTATGCTGCCTCAGGAACGCGAGCTCTCGCTCTAGAGAATCCGACAAATCTAACCTCCTGTGAATATCCGAAATTTGCATCTGCAAAGATTTAATGAGAAGTTAAAAAATATGGTTTTAATTACAAAAAAGGGTTAATTAATGGGACCTCCCATCTAAGTTTGCAAAATTACAAGTTATACCCCTCTATCTTTTGAAATTACAAATACCTCCCTTGTAAGTTTACATTTCATAACATGCATGCACAGAAATAGCCCCCAAGAAGAAAGCAAAATTTGTGCATGCATGCTATGAAATGTAAACTTTAGATGGGAGTTTTGTAATTTCAAAAGATAGAGGGGTGTAACCTGTAATTTTGCAAACATTGAGGAGAGGTCACAGTAAATAACCCTATTTAAAAAGCCCACTCAGGAAATCTCATAAAAACCTCTAATTTGAGGCATCTTGATCTTTCAGCTTCCAGCTGTGATCCAACGGCTTTGAACTCCTTCAATCAGGATTACAGTTTTTAAAAACTTAATCAAGAAGCCACGCGGCATTAGATTATGCTTCCAGAATTGGGGATCTTAAGAGCTCACCATGGCTAATGAAGATTGCTGATTTCGAGCATCTTCGAGGTTTCCTTTAACCTTGGTGTTTTCTCGTCTGATTTCCACGAGATTCGACTCCAACTTCTTCTTCTCGGATGTTAGCATCTCGGCGGTGGCCGGCGATTCCTCCGGTCGGGTGTCAGCCTGTTCTATGCGTAAGTCTTTATCGACGTGATCAACGATCTTAGTGTCAGTCGATGTTGCGAAAGCATAAGCAGCGGTGACTGAAGCTGCTGCAGCAGCAGCTGCCGGCGACTGATAGAGTTTGGGTTTAGTTGTTGTTTTCGGCTTTGGTTTCAAAACAAAAAGCTGCGATTCAAAAAAAAGTGAGATAAATAAAGAGAGATTAAAGTTCAATATGATACAATGAGCATAATGATGGCAGGCATGGAAATAACACGGAACTCAGATAAAATAATAGACAGGGTTAATTACCCTCCCGTCTACTTTTTAAAATTGCAAAAATTTCCCAGGACACCCTCTGCCCCCTAGAGGGGAGGTTTATTTTAACCATGTAACCATGGGAGGGAGATTTTTTAGGAAATGGATACAACGAAACTAACGAGAAGCGAAAAGAGCGGACGAGATGGTGCACAGGTAAGCATAAATGGAGCGGATCTGTCCGGGCGAACAAATGGAATAATCACTTTGAAGATGCTCAAGATTGAATTCTAAACCAAGTGATTTTTCCATACATCTTTGCATAACATGTTGTTTTGGGGGCAACGGAACATTACCTCATTGCTGTACTTGCCATTGTAGCCACCAAAAGCAATCAGAAGGCTCTCCCCGTCGATGGATATTGTTGAAAGACTGAGGCCCTGCAAAGAAACAACAAGGATCTAAGCACGATCTTGGAAAATAGTGGGAAGTTTATTTCCTCGTTATTAAGAGAGTTGATATTAGCAGTACAATTCTCGCTATTCGCACCCCAAAAATTGTAAAAATCTTAATTATATTTGCAGTCCAATTCTCGCTAATCGCACCCCATCAAATAACTTCCTCTCCATCTCTCTCATGTTGGCTAAACCCTAGCCGTAGTTCTATCGGTCGCGTCGTTTTTCCCCCTCTTGGATTCACCTTCAAAAAAGAAGGAAATTATCCAACGAAAATCTCAAAAAAAGTAGTCAGTTTTTTGGTTAGAGGAAGGTTTGCAAGCCATTTAACTTGGTTTAGAGTTAATTCCTCTATGCATGCCATTTAATTTGTTTTCCTGCTGTGTTTTTAAATTATTTTAGTATTTAAGATGTTTTCTAGGCTTCTGGTACTTAATAAATCAGCAAAGTGTTTCGCTTATTTAGGTTGGGAGTGGGGTGCAAATATAATTTTGGACTACAAATAAAATTTATGGACTACGAATAGCGATGGACTGCGAATAGCCAGTTCCGGACTGCTAATATCAACTCTCTATTTTCATAGTCCATAAGCTTTGGAAAACATATAAATAAAGCTAAAACCTAATGGAAAGCTTCTAATTGAATTTCTTCTTACTTGCAGGATTTGATCGAGTAAGATGAACACAGGCAGGAGAAGTTTTGTTTCTGGAAGAAGATGTAGGAGAGAAAGATGATAGCTTTTAACTTCAAATTCATTGCAATACTTTTACTGTACAAACTGAATACTTAAATAGTTTTTTTGGTCCTCTGCACCACACATTACTCTTAACTGACTTAACATGTGTCACAACTTACACATTACTTTTAAACAACACTCAATACATTTATATATATATGGTTAATTACGGGGACCTCCCCTGTAAGTTTGTATAATTACAGGCTACACCCCTCTTAGATTTGAAATTACATTTACCTCCCCTCTTAGTTTGTTCTGTTTACAACATTTACCTCCCCTCTATAATTACAGGCTACACCCCTCTTAGTTTCGAAATTACATTTATTGTCCTTCTGAAAATCAAGTAACTGACATACTCACTAACATCTCCCCTTAATCGGAATCCTCTTTTCTTATCCCTGTTTTTCTTCTCAATTCTTCAAAGCGTTGGATTGGTAAAGATTTAGTGACTATGTCAGTTACTTGATGTTCAGAAGGACAATAAATTAGTTCGATTTCTCCCTTTTGCACAAGACTTCTGGTAAAGTGGTATTGGAGCTCAATATGCTTTGATTTCCTGTGAAGTACAGGATTCTTTGCTATGAAAATTGCAGAAGTGTTATCAACATTAACTTTAACTTTCTGTTCTTCTTCCCCCTTCATATCTGACATCAGTCTTCTTAACCATAATGCATCTTTTAGAACTTCTCCTAAGGCAATATACTCTGCCTCAGATGTGGATAAGGCAATGCTCCTTTGTTTTGTGGTGTTCCACGAAACAGGTTTGGAGCCAAAGAAGTAAATATATCCTGACGTGCTTTTGCGATCATCCACGAAACCAGCCCCATCACTATCGCAGAATCCAGTAAATTGCATTCCATGTGGTTCTAAAAGGTAAAGGAGTCCCATATGTTGATTTCCCTTTAGGTATCGAAGAGTTCTTTTTATGCATGCTAGGTGTTTGACACTTGGTTCTGCCATAAATCAGGAAGCTAAATTTACCGAGAACTCAATGTCAGGTCTTCTGTGAGTAAGATGCATCAAATAGCCTACAATGCTTTTGTAATGATCTGGCGGTGTTCTCTCTTGTCCATCTATCTTGCTCAATTTTTCTCCGGTAGAGGTGGGAGTAGATACTAGATTTGAATCAAGCATCTTACATCGATCTAGAAGATCATGAATGTATTTTTCTTGATTAATGAATATTCTCTCGGCTCCTGATACACTTGGATGCCGACAAAATATTTCATGATGCCCATATTCGTCATCTCATACTTTTCCTTCATCTTCTCCTTGAATTCTTCTATCAATTCTAAGTTAGTCCTAGTGATAATAAGGTCATCTACGTGCAATGTAAGAAGAAGATAATCATCAGAAGTTACATGTTTTATATATAATGATGCTTCACTTAGGATTATTTGGAAATTGTTCAGGAAGTTGTCAATGTTAAGGCTCCATGCCCTCGGTGCTTGTTTAAGCCCATACAATATTTTATGAAATTTGTACACTTTGCTCTCTTGCCCTTCATCTCTGGTTGAGAAACGAATACTTCTTCTTGTAGATGCCCATTCAGAAACGCACTTCACATTCATTTGTGTTAAGAAAGTAAAGAGGGAAATACTTGATGATATTATTCATCCACTTAGGGCCATTATATAAGAGTTATAACAAGACACATAACACCGATAGGCAGTGTGAGACTAAACACAAACAATAATAATACTTAAATATTAATAATTCCAACACTCCCCCTCAAGCTGAAGGGGGAACCATCAGCTTGGACATCATAAAAAAGAAAGGAAATGGTTGTAGGCTAAGTGGGATAAAACAACAGACGAGCCACCGAGGGAAATTCCAAACCGGGGAATCAAATCGGGGACATGGCTACACACGACGTAGACCCGCACACGACGCAGGTCCCACACACGACGTGGGCTCGCATGAAGGAAATCAACAGACGGGTGACTGGGGATACTCTCACACGATACAACCCGCTGGATAGAAAGGTCAACCAACATCACCTACACACACAACATGCGGAAGAGAACGAAAGGAATGGGGCAAATCATCAACCGGGCAACCGGGGATAATCCGTCGGAGATAATCTGTCGGGGATACATCCGCACAAGAGCGGTCTCACACATCATAGTCCCACATGACACGGTCCCACGCGACACAACCCGGTGAAATTTAGAGCACCAACATCAATCGCTTCCCCAACACACGACTAATCGAAAGAAAACATGGGGTGACGCATATGACATAAGCCTGGAGGCCGTGTGGAACGAAGGCGAAAAGTCGGGAAAGATCATCTGAGTCACTTTCATCCCAACACTCCCCTCACGTGGATAACACGTGCATATAAGCAGAACAAGACCATAAACAAATACAAATCAACAAGAAAATAAAGAGACACATAAAGACGATAGAAACTACCACAGAGCATCATCATCGGCGAGTGAAATCAGCACCCAGAAGGGGAGGCATCATCGTCTGCCATGAGAGAAGCAATCTGGAAGGGATTCATCCCCGACGAAGTAGCAGCCAAAAACGTCGTCGAAGTAGCAGCCACAGAAGCAACAGAAGAAGCCGTCGAAATGAACAACAGCGAGAAGCGTAAGAACCGTAAGGAGCTGCTGACCGAGAAGTCGGCCAGAGAGGGCACATAAGCTTCGACGGGCTTTGGATCTGGAGCCGAGAGAGACAGGAGCAGCGGCAGACATGATCGTTGATGAGAACAGGAGTCGGAATCAACTACGGAAGAGCAGTCGGGATCGTCGACAGAAGCTGCCGCCTGAATCTGCGATGGAGGCATGACATGAGTCGCTGGAAGCGGAAGCTATTGACGAGATGAGCACAAGAGATCGTCGAGCGGGGTGGTGTTGGTGCCAAAAATGGTACCTCCAAAATTCACACTAAAGGGGGATGGGAGAAAACTGCGAAGTGTAGGTTACTGAGATAGAAGATGCTGAGACAAAAGGAAAACGATCACGAAAAAGGCGATCACAAAAAAGTGAGACCGCTTACACAGGTTGTAAGCTGGAACCCCGGAGCCAAAAGTCCTTTTTCTGGTACCCCTACCCCTCTATTTATAGACGAGGGGGCTGCCCAAACGGGCAGAACTGAAAACTACGGGCTGCCCGGGATACAGGAGAGCCAGGGCAGGGAAATGGGAAACAAATAACAAAGAAAACAAAAAACGATCAGACCGCTTAAGCCGGCGGTCTCACACTGCTCTGACCGCTCGGTACTTAGAAAATTCCAGTCGAGGAGGCAGCTGGCGATCTGGGCGGTCACCAAAACTGAGACCGCTTTAGACCGAAAAAATTGACCAGCAAGAGGAGGTCGCGGGCTTTCCGGACAAACATAATCCCCGCACATTTTTAAGTTGCACCTGGAACTTCGAAAATGTAAGCTTTGGCCGCTGAGACCGCGATCGCCATCAATGCCCCCCGGGCTATAAATACCCCTCCGATGGTCTGTGAAATCATAATTTCCTGAAAAGTTAACGAGCTTACCTTGCAAGCGGTCTTAAAAAAGTAGATAAGTTGAGCTCGATAATGTCAACATTGTTGTCTGTGTTCGACTCTCCGGGAAAGGACTCCTCTGAAAAGAAGAAGAAGAGGAAGACCGCTACTTCGAAAAAGGTTGTGAAAGTCGCTAAGACTTCACCGGAGGCGGGCACGTCCAAGGAGACTGCGCGATCTTCTCCGGAGAAAATTACTGTTCTTTCCGACAATGAGGTTTCACTACATCGCGCTGCTGCTGTTTCATCATCTAGTTCTTCAGGGCCTGAACTGATCCTTCCTGATTTTTTCATTTCTTTTAATTTCCAGAAAACCGTGGAGGCGCTCGGTCTGACCACCGTTCAACATAATGAGACCGCTTCCACAGAGATTATCCTGGCTGGGCTGCGGGAGCAAAAGGCTGAAGCTAAAAAAATTATGCAACAGTTAGGCAATTCTCTGGATTCTTCCAAAGCGAGTAAAAGAAAAAATTTAAATCCTTCTACTCAAAGTGCTAAAAAGCCAAAAAATGACGATGTCAAAGGGGTGACCGCTCCTAAGATGATCGCTCAATCCGAGGGTGGTGACCTCAAGGATCCTGAGAATGCTCCTTTGAAGGTAAATGATGCGGCCGATCTCCTTTCTTTTTCAGCGATCTCAGCTTTTTCAAGGGAGGCCGATCCTGAACTGATCGCCTACCTTGAAGGAGATTCTTCTAATGATTTTTCTTGTTCTTCCTTACAGGTGCTTGACCCCTTTGAGGCGGAACGTCTTAGGACAGCCGCTGCTGAAAAAGAGATTTTGGAAAAAGAAAAGGAGACCGCCGCTGCTAAAGCGAAGCTGAGAGAAGATAGGGAAAGGAGGGATCGAGAAGAGAGAGAAAGAAAAGAGGCGGAAGCAGGTAGGATCGCCGCCGAACAGGAGGAGAAGAAGAAGATGGAAGAAGAGAAAGTGGCTCAGGTCGCAGCGAAGAAAAAGGAAGAAGAGAGGATGGCAGCCCAGACCGCTGCAAAGAAAGAAGAAGAAGAAAAAGAGGCAGCCCAAGCCGCTGCAAAGAAAAAGAAAGAAGACGAAGAGAGGAAGGCAGCCCAGGCCGCTGCGAAAAGAAAGAAAGAAGAGAAAAAGGCGGCCCTATCGGCCGTCGAGGAACAAAAGAGAATGGCTTCCGAACTGGAGGCAGAAGAAAAAAGCCGGCAGATTGCCAAGGAAAAGGTTGCACTATCAAGCGGTCTTCCAACCCTTTCTGCTGCTCAAGAGGCGGAAACAAACCGAGCAGCAGAAGACCGTGCAAATGCGGTTTCCGCTCTGCGAACTGGTAAGGCGTTGATCAAGGCCAGATCGCTAGAAAATCTTCTTCTTCCAATGGTTCGACCTGATTCTCCGGAACGAAAACATGAGGTCGTTATTTTTGAAACTGACGATATCCTCGTTAGTAATGCGGAGTTAAAGAGGAGAAGAAAAGAAGGAGAGAGGTCACAAAAGAGAGAGTTGGAAAGAATGAACCTCGAACGCTTGAGGGGATCAGACCGCCTCGTACTGACCGCAGAACCAACGGTCACAATTAATATTGAAAAAATGCTGCATGACCGCGGTCTTGATTCCTTTCCAAGTATTCTTTCTTTGCGGACCTTATTATTCTGAGTTTCCGAAAACTGAACTAACCTTTGCTCTTTTGTTCGCAGATGAAAACATTCTTGAGATGGAAGAGGGGGAACTTCCGGCGCGGAGGGTTGCGATCTCCGACCAACTTGCCAATATCCTCAATCCTATGTTTGAGGATGTTCGGTCTATGTTGGTCCGGGAACGCGCCTATCATGATCAGATCCGCGGCCTTGAAGAGAAGCTTCGCGCAGCTTATGACCCAGCCGGCGAGCTCATCCAATCACACCGAAAAGCGGAAGAGGCGAGCGGTCTCAAGATTGGCGAACTCACTCAAGCACTCCGTCGATCTGAGAAAGACGTTGAATATTATAAGGGAAAATCTGCCGCTTTGTCTGCCGAGGTTGCTGCGTTAAGGGGCGGCACTGCGAGAATGTCGATGAGACCGGGACCACCTGGCGATCACCTGGATGTGAGGCCGAGCTCCGAGATCATGGTTGTCCCCATGGAAATAGTTGACAAAGAAATGTCAAAGATTCACCGGGCTGCGATGAACGCGAACCAGGGTCTTGCTACGGCCTTCAGCTCTATCAATGAGATGCAGGACATCGCGGCCTTTGTAGGAAGAAAGAGGCCTCATTCGAAATAAACATTTGATGTTCTGCTTTCATATGATTTTGTAATACGATGAACAATTGTTGTATAACACGTTTTTAATTCCTTTTGCTTGCGATCTCCTATTCTACTGTGATGTTTTGCTATTTTGTATTGCTTGTTTGTACTGTGATCTGAAATGTTGCGGTCTCTCTCTTTTGAGGTTGAAAAGATGCCAGTACTTCATTGGCTTCCTTACAGGTTTTGGCGATCCGAGAGATTTCACTGGGCGGTCTTCGAGAAAAAGTAATGATGATGAAATCATCATTCGCCAACTATAAATAGCCGCCCTTTTGGATTTTACTTTATATCTTTTGTATGCGCCCTAAGCACCGGTCACAGCGATCTCCAAGAATGGTGTCCGCTCGAGCCACTGCTTCCTTAATTTTCCTCAGAGCCGATCACAAACCTTGCCACCTTTCAAAAGAGGAATATGTTGAGTTCTTGAAGAGGCACATGATCCAGACTCAAATTGTTGTGAGACCGCCAACTGAGACCGAAGGACTCAGTTTCGGGGAGGAGAAGAAGTTTATCATCCCTATTGATCACTTTGAGTGCGGGTTGAGGATTCCTCTCCCTTGGGAGTTTTTGGAGATCATGGATTATTATGGGCTGGTGCTCGCCCAGCTGCCGCCGAACTCGATCGGTCTTATTAGTATTTTTATAAACTACCTGAGATCGGAGAGGATAAAATTCACGATGGCGCTCTTCCGTGCGTCCTTTACTGCTAAGGTCCTGAAAGAAGGTCAAAAGAAAGAGGAATTCAAAGGGTTAATATACTTTTCTACTGAAGGATTCAAAGTTCTCAATCTTCCAAACAAGGTTCCCTTCTGGACAGAGAGGTTCCTTGTGTTCGAAGGCGATCTTGGCGGTCTCAAGAGTCGCCCTTCTCCGCGACCTGACAAGATCTTTCAGAAGAGCAAATCGATCTCAAAGGAAGAGTTAAAGATTCTGGCATTTCTGGCTGGAAAGCGCCTGGATCTCACTCATTATCTGGCGATCTGGCCTGAGATCGCTGAGATCGTTCCTGAAGAAAGTGAGTTGTTTCCAATGATCCCCCAGTATTGCTTACACGTTTTTCTTTATTTCTCTAACTTTCCATTTTCAGCATCCTTTACGATCCCAACGAAGGACCCGGTAGCACCTGCTGAAGGAGTACTTACCCAAAGGGAAAGAAGATTGAAGAGAGAAGAAAAATTTCAGACCGCTGAGACCGGTAATTCTTCTAAGACCGCTGCGGAGCCATTTCCTCTGCATGGCTATATGCGTCATCAAAAAGACTTAAAAGGCAAACCTTTACTCAAATGGGGTGCCAAAGGAAAGACCGTGAGAGTTTCTACCGATCTCCCCCTCTGGAGCGGGAAACTGACCCACCACGCTACTGCTGTGACCGCGGCCTTATACGGAAAGGACAATACGGCTGAGATTTTTGATATCGAGACCGACCTGCTTCCAGATATCTGTGCTCAAACGGCCCTTCGGAATGTCACTCTTCAGCATCATATGGGGCGAACTCTCCGAAGCGTCTTGAAGGAAAATGAAGATCTGCTGGTATTATATCTCTTACTAAATGTTTTTCCTGAACTCGTTTAGACCGCGCGATCTGATCATCTCTTTTCTTCAGCGGGCGAAGGAAATGGCCTACGACATCCATAATCCTGATTTTAAGAGAGCAATGGCGCACCACGTAAGGGAGACCGCCGAGCAAGTAATCACGGAGCTCCGAAATCGAGGCGGTCTTTCTGAGGAGTACAAAGATACAACTTTTGCTGCTCTTTTCCCTCAGGCGGCAAGAAGAATTGCTGAACAATCCTTGACTACTGAAGAGTCCGCCGACGACGAGGAAGACGTCGCGATCGAAGATGAAGACCAGCTGAGCGGCAGCCAATATGTGGAAGGCCAGGATACGAGCTCAGGAGCGGCCTCAAGCTCTGGGTCAAAAGTTCCAGGAGAGGGCTCGGAAGAATCTTCTGGAGACACTGATTCTACTTCTCTAGACGAGCGATCTCCCAAGAAATCAAAGAAGGAGTGAATTGTAATAACTTCCCTTTTTGGAGACCGAGCGGTCTTGTTGTAACTGAATTTTCAGAATATATATATAAATTTGATATCTGTTGGATTTTGCCTAAGTGAATAAGTTTGTTTTGGATGCGTATATTTATTTGTTCTTCTGAATTTAAAATTGGCATTCGATTTCAATGCCTCGAGTTTATCATAATTTTATATCAATCATTTAAAGAACTTGAGCGATCTCTTGGAAAAAACACCAAAGACTTTTAAAAGAAACTGATTCTGCATAAACACAAATTACTCTGCGGTCTCGATACAACCAGATCGCTGAAAGAAATTCTACCACTTATCTATGATTAGAAAATAACCATCTTATTCACAATAGTCACGCGGTCTCATATTACACAGGTCGCGATATATGAAAACTATATCTTGAATATGATTTGAACTTTATTGAACTCTGGATGATCGGCGCCTAAATGACAGGAAATCCATTTGACGGCCCCTTGATAACCAAGATTGTGAAAAGAATACCCCTTCATAAATCTCCAGATCAGCGATCATATTTTATTCAGACCGCCCTTTCTGAAGAAAAAACCCAACTCGACGGGAAACAAAGCATCATGCCTACTCCATGTAACTTTGAATAACAGGGAATATCGGAATTTCGATCTTACTGAGACCGGGCCGAACTCCATCAAGCTGGCATAGGAGATTCCCAAATAGCGACCTCGATTATCTGAAAAAATTTCATCCGACGATCATAAAAGCCATCGCTCTTTGTAAAAGAGAAGAACATGCGGTCTCATAAACTGCTGACCGCCCGATCCCAATACAAAGGAATGAATAAGACCTTTATGGTAAAAAAAGAGGGATGGATCTTGAAAATGACCCAAAGGGATGGTGTGGTCATGCCGCGGAGGCTATACCGACACTCCTTTTCTTAAAGGATTGCTGAGTTTGTTGCAAATTTGCCAATCCAAGGTTCAGGTGACGGTCATAGATGTTTCTTGCCGCCCCTTACCTAACCACGCTTCAACGAGTATTCGAGAGTTACAAACCAAAATGATCGGTAGGGCAGGTGTGGTCATGCCGCGGAGGCTACACCGACATTGCTTTCCCTGAAGGATCATTAAGATTGTAACAATGTCCTTTTCAATGCATGACAGAGCTGAGCCAGCCACCTAGACCTCCTTAAAACGCTGAGGTGTGCCAGATGTCAGCAAGGACCCGGTATCCTAAACTTCCACCGCTCGAGCTTGGCGAGCTACTGCTACACAGATTCGAAATCTCCCCGACATCTGTGGTCCTGGCAGAATTACACGTCGAGCTAACAAGTCAAGGGGGAAGATAGTAGGATCCGTCGATATCTCACTTGACAGGTTTTTGGTTTTTCAAAAATCAACTTATTTTTAAGACTTGCCATCCATTACTTACATTACGAATGCTTTGGTGATACCTGTGTGATGTTTAAGAAAAGAAAAGAGTTAGGAACAAAGAATGAGTGAATTAGATACGAACATTTAAGAGAAGAAAAGTTTAAGATCATCCCCGCTCCAGGAATGAGGCAACTCTTCTCCTTCATAAGTTTGGAGATGGTAAGCACCGTTTTTAAGCACATTCTTTACCACGAACGGCCCTGCCCAATTCGGATTAAGCTTTCCAACTGAACCAGCCCTTGCTGCTGCATCTACTTTCTTCAAGACTAGATCTCCAACAGCGAATTCTTTGGTTCTTACATTTTTATTGAACAACCTTGCCATTCTTCTTTTCACCTCTTCCTGTCTAATGATTGCAGTGTCTCTTAATTCCTCAATTAAATCAAGGCTGCATTTTAACTCTTCATCATTTTCTTCCATCCACTCGATTTGATTTTGTTGTGACAATAATACTCTTGGGCTTTTCACTTCAAATTCTACCGGAATAAGGGCTTCGGAACCGTGTGATAGTTTGAACGGAGTTTCCCCAGTAGCAGAACTCGGAGTCGTCCTCAAGGCCCATAAGACGGAAGGTAGTTGTTCTGCCCAGTTGCCTCTAACGTTTTCTACCTTCTTTTTCAAGAGATTTATGATGAGTTTGTTGGCGGCCTCTACCTGCCCATTGCTTCTAGGATGATGTACGGAAGCGAAACGTAACTCAATGCCAATTTGCTTGCAGAAACTAATAAGAGTTGAATTGTTGAATTGAGAACCATTATCCGTGATGATTGCCATTGGGATCCCGTGTCGACATACTATCTCTCCCCAAATAAAGTTTTTCACGGCTTGAGTGGTAATTTTAGCCAATGCCTTTGCCTCTATCCATTTGCTGAAGTAGTCGATCATAACTATTATATATCGACGTTGCCCGCTTGCCATAGGAAAAGGCCCAATCAAATCCATTCCCCAAACTGCAAATGGCCATGGAGTTGCTATTGACTTGAGCTGTTGAGCCGGCTGATTTTGGAGAGGAGCAAACTTCTGGCACTTTACACATTTCTTAGCAAATTTTTCCGCATCTTTCCTCATTTGAGGCCAAAAATAACCTTGCCTTAGAATTCTTTTTTCCAATGTCCTGGCTCCGGAGTGACTTCCACATTCTCCAGAATGGACCTCCTGAAGTACCGCTGGAGTCTCCTCCTTCGAAACACACCGTGCTAGTGGTGAAAGGAAAGTTCTCCTATAGAGCACTCCTGCAATGAGATAATAGTTAGCCGCTTTCCTTTTAAACCTTTTCCTATCCTTTATTGAAGAATGGAGCTCTCCAGTTGAAAGATAAAGAACAAACGGATCCATCCAAGAATGATGCTGATCAATCTCCATGACCTCTCCTTCCTCAATTGCCGGGCGAAACAACTCCGAAGTTGTTCCCCCCGAAAGAAGCCCAAATTTTGCCAACTCATCTGCTTCCACGTTTTCACCTCTTGGGATATGATTGATAGTAAAGCTTTTGAACTTCCCAACCTCAATTTTTACCAGAGTCAAATACTGCTTCAAGATACTATCTCTCGTCTCGAAAGTCCTATTTACTTGAGAAGCCATCACCAAAGAATCTGTGAAAACTTCGACATCATCAATCCCCAGTTCCCTGGCAAACTTGAGACCGGCTAGCAAAGCCTCATATTCCGCTTGATTGTTTGTTACTTGAAAATAGAACTTCAGTGCTTGATCCAGCCTTACTCCATTTGGGCTGATTAGGACAACTCCTGCCCCGGAAGAATTTTTCCCTGAGGCTCCATCCACGAAGATTTTCCAGGCAAGGGGTACTCCGACCCCCTTCTGCGACTCAACTTCTTTAGCATCCACCATGAAGTCTGCTAAGACTTGAGCTTTGATTGCTATTCTTGGAACATAAGATATGTCAAACTCACTGAGCTCAATCGCCCACTTTGCCAATCTGCCTGAATGCTCCGGCCTCTCCAAGACACTCTTCAATGGAAGATCAGTAACGACTAAAATTGAGTGAGCTTGAAAATACGGCCTTAGTCTTCTTGCTGAAGTTATAAGCATTAAAGCCAACTTTTCGAGAATAGGATAACGAGTCTCTGCATTCTTCAGGATTCGACTCACGTAATAGACCGGAAATTGTTTCTTTTTCTCCTCTCGAACCAGGACAGAGCTTATGGCGTCGGCTCCGACTCCTAAATATAGAAATAGGTTTTCCCCCTCTCGCGGGCTTTGAAGTAAAGGAGTTGATGTCAGTTGCTTCTTCAGCTGAGTGAAAGCATCATCACATTCCTTTGTCCACTCGAACCTACTCCCTCCTCGAAGGGTTTTAAAGAAAGGCGCACTCTTATCCCCTGAACGGGAGATAAAGCGACTTAAGCCCGCCATCCTTCCTCCCAACTGCTGAATTTCTTTTGGGGATTTGGGAGGTGGCATTTCCAGAATAGCTTTCACTTTGTCAGGATTGGGTTCCAACCCTTCTGGAGTAAGGAGATGACCCAGGAATTTTCCTTTACTTGCCCCGAAAACGCACTTCAACGGGTTCAACCTCATATTGAAAGTTCGAAGGGTTGCAAAGGTTTCCGAGAGGTCTCTAAGATGAGAAGAGAATAGTTTACTTTTTATCAAGAGATCATCAACATATACCTCGAGGTTTCTTCCTTTTTGACTTCTGAACACTGTATCCATCATTTTCTGATAGGTCGCTCCAGCATTCTTTAGCCCGAAAGGCATTACGAGATAACAAAAGCAGCCATCATTTGTGATGAATGAAGTATGGGGAATATCTGGTTTATGCATCCTGATTTGATGATAACCTGAAAACGCATCTAAAAAACTCATAAAAGAATAACCTACCGCAGAATCTACTAAGGAATCTATCCGAGGCAAGGGGTAGCAATCCTTGGGGCAAGCTTTATTGAGTTTAGTAAAGTCGACACACATCCTCCACTTTCCCCCTGGCTTTGTTACCATTACAACGTTTGACACCCACTCAGGATATTGGATCGGTTTGATGAACTTTGCCCTCAGGAGCTTCTCCACTTCCTCACGGATAGGCTGAGCCAGGGTGGTTGCAACAGTCCTCTTCTTCTGCTGGATTGGGATGACGTTTGGGCTGATGTTGAGGTGATGACAAGTAACATCTGGATCCACCCCAGGCATGTCGTCTGCCGACCAAGCGAAGATATCTAAATTTTGCAGAAGACAAGAGATGAGCTGGCCCTTGTCAGCTTCAGATAATTCAGCGTTGATGGAGAGGCTCTTGCCCTCATCTTCCTCGCTGATTTGGACCTTCTGAGTTGCTTGGGCAGGTTCCAAGCGAACTCCTTCTCTTGCATCCTCCTCAATTTCTTCTGCAACTGGAACTCGTTCAGGAGCTTCGACTAATTCAGCCATCATGATTTCTTGAGGAGGGGATACGATCATGTTGACCGTCTTTACATAGCATTCCCTGGCCTTCCTTGGGTCGCTCCTGATTCGGTGTTGTTTGCCGTTCAAGGCGAACTTCACCGCTTGATGGTAGGTAGAGACGATGGCTTGATAGGCATTTAGGAAGGGTCTTCCAAAGATGGCGTTGTAGCTACTGGGAGCATCAACGACTATGAATTTGACCAACTTCACTATCCCTCCCAGAACCACAGAAAGGGCGACGAGTCCTTCCACCTCTTTCTTCTCTCCTGAAAAACCATAGAGGGGGCCTTCAGTTGAAAGGAGGGTTTTACCTGTTTTTAACGCCTCAAAGGCAGGCTTGAAAAGCACATTCACTGAGCTCCCCGTATCTATTAGAATTTTTTCCACTGTATAATTTTCGATTACAGCTTTGATGACGACTGCATCATCAAAGGGATTCGCGGTCTGAGGAAGATCTTCATCTCCAAAAGTGACCGTCCCTCGAACCGGAGCCGAAGAGGTAGCAGCAACCTCTGACTGGTAAACCCTCTTCAGACTTGCCTTTCTCGAGGACTCCGGCCCTGCACCCCCATGGATGCAGAATAGGTTGCCCAAGGCACCTTCATCATTAGCGTCCACGCATTCACTGGGAAAACCGATGTTGCCCAGATGGCCAACATCATCTACTTCTTCGCACTCCCAGTGAACTTCTGCTACCTCCTTGGCCTTGGAGGTTGAAGCTTTGGCAGAGTCATTCTTTTGAATGAGATCGCGGAGCTTTCCCTCCTTCAACAGCTTCTCTAAAAATAGGCGGAGAGCTCTACAATCCTCTGTCAAATGCCCCCTATCTCTGTGATACTCACAGTAGAGAGTGGGGTTTCTGGTTTTTGGGTCTGAATTCAGCGGAGCTGGCCTCTTAAAAAAGGGCTGCTTCTGAAGGATTTGAAGCACTTCATTCATAGGAACACCAAAGTCTGTGAAGGACTCTTGGGATTCATTGTAAAATGAAGGAACGGGTAGAATAGGAGGTTGAGCATACTGGATCTGGTGGATGGGGGTGACTTGCGGAGCAGGAGTAGCGGGAGTTTGAAGAAATGAATTTTGAGGCGGGAAAGATTGATTACCTCGATTGAAGCGGTTGTTTCGGTAATTCTTACCTCTCGGGGCCGGAGGTGGAAGCTCTTGCCGAGGTTTCGAGGAAGATGCCGCAGGATAGAATCCTGCAGAGCCTTTCTGAGTGGCTCTGTTGGTCAGATTGCTAACATAGGTGGGGTTGTTGATCTCCCCTTCTATGTAGCGATTGGCAATGCTGATCAGCTCCTGATAGGAGCCAGGTTCCTTAGTTGTGACTTTAAACTTCAGAGGACCCTCCTGCAGGCCGCTGATTAAAGCCACCATATAGAGCTCGGGATCCATGTCTCTGACTCCCAAGATCTCCTTCTGAAAGCGATCAACGAAATGCGCTGCAGTCTCGTTGTCCCCTTGCTTAATTTTGAAGAGGGTCGCAGGACCACTCTTCCTTTTCTTTGCGGTGGCGAACCTCAGGAGGAGCTCTTGCCTCAAGGCGGCAAAGCTCGGGATAGACTGACTTGGCAGCTTATAGAACCATTCCATGGCTGACCCATCGAAGGAGGTAACCATCAGCTTGCACCTCACCCCATCTGAAATGGTCCTGAGGGCAACGGCAGACTCGAAGGCTTGGAGATGACACATCGGGTCGGTCTCTCCTGTATACACAGGAAGACGGGGCTCTCTGAATCCATGAGGAATTGGATCCCGACGAATCTCATCAGTAAAGGGGGAAGGCTCCCCAAAAACAGAAAGTCCTGGAGGAAGAAAAGGAACTGGAGGATCTTGAGGGTAAGCAAATCCTTCTTCAAAATTCAAGGTCTGAGCCGGAGGCCCCTGGGCTGCGGCTCGGAAAGAATTTCGACGGGCGGCAAACTCCTCATGCTGAGATCGCTGAGGAGCTGCGGGCTGGAAAACGGGATGATCGCTAGGGTGACCGCTTGCCCTGCGGTCAGGGGTAGCGATCTGAGGGGATTGAGGAAGGATCTTCTGGGAGATCGCGGCCAGAACCTGGTTCATGGCCTCGATCTGCTTCGCGGACTCCTGCTGAGTCCGGACAACTTCCTGCCGATCTCGAGCGGCCTCTTGCTGAGACCGCGCGATCTCTTGCTGAACAGCGGCAGCGTCCTGCCTGGCTCGGGCGGCCTCGCGGAGAGCCTGCTCAACGCGAAGCTCGAAGCGGCGCTCCATCGCTTCTAACGGATTGTGATCGGAAGGGGGAACACTGGGAGATCGCAAAGGACGACCTCTACGGCGATCAGCCATCTTGAAAGTCTGAATTTCACCTAACACTTCGAATCTGAAGGTCGCGTGTTCGTTCTGTTGGTGCCAAAAATGGTACCTCCAAAATTCACACTAAAGGGGGATGTGAGAAAACTGCGAAGTGTAGGTTACTGAGATAGAAGATGCTGAGACAAAAGGAAAACGATCACGAAAAAGGCGATCACAAAAAAGTGAGACCGCTTACACAGGTTGTAAGCTGGAACCCCGGAGCCAAAAGTCATTTTTCTGGTACCCCTACCCCTCTATTTATAGACGAGGGGGCTGCCCAAACGGGCAGAACTGAAAACTACGGGCTGCCCGGGATACAGGAGAGCCAGGGCAGGGAAATGGGAAACAAATAACAAAGAAAACAAAAAACGATCAGACCGCTTAAGCCGGCGGTCTCACACTGCTCTGACCGCTCGGTACTTAGAAAATTCCAGTCGAGGAGGCAGCTGGCGATCTGGGCGGTCACCAAAACTGAGCCCGCTTTAGACCGAAAAAATTGACCAGCAAGAGGAGGTCGCGGGCTTTCCGGACAAACAGGTGGGATCAATGGGAGTAGCTCCAGGCGGTACCAGAGATGAAGGCGAGGAGAGAGTCAACTGGATCGTCGAGCGGGGATCGACGAAGAAATAGCGTCGATGAGTAACATACGAGATCGAGAGTGAAAAAGGGCGTGACCGCAAGAACGGGAAGAAATATACGGCTGAAATTTCAGATAGACAACATTTTAGGGCTTCGAAATTTCAAGGAGGAAAGTAACCTGGCTCTGATACCATGTTAGAAAGTAAAGAGGGAAATACTTGATGATATTATTCATCCACTTAGGGGTATTATATAGGAGTTACAACAAGACGCATAACACCGAAAGGCGGTGTGAGACTAAACACAAACATAAAAAATACTTAAATATTAATAATTCCAACAATTTGGTAGACCAATTGCTTTCTTTGAGCTGCTAGAGCAAGGAGTCGAATTGTCTCCATCCTTGCTACGGGTGCAAAAGCCTCATTGAAGTCGTGGCCAGGCATTTGAAAACACCCCTTGACCACCAATCTAGCTTTATACTTCAAAATACTCCCATCTTATTTGTATTTAATTTTATAATTCCACTTAAGCCCAACTCCCTCTCTTCCTTCTGACTTCTCTACAAGTTCCCAGATATTTTTTTATTGCTGTCATCTCTTCTTGCATTGCCTTCAACCAGGGTTGCTGAGTAGATGCCTCTTTGAAAGTATGAGGTTCTGAAACATAAAGGGCAGCAAATGTTGAGGGATAAATATCTTCTACTATATTTCTGTGGAAATGTTGAGACATTTGGTGTTGCGGGAGGTGAATTTGAACTTGTGCCTGGGGAATTAGCATTCAATGGAATTTCTGAAGCAGTTTCCTCCTCTATAACCTCCAGAGATTCGTCTTGGATGGATGGCAGAGCAGTTTGCTCAATATCCAAGTGAATTGAATCATGTGCAATGCAAAATGTTGTCCTGATCCACTCCTTCCCATCTCCATTTTTTACTTTCATCTACTACAACAGTTCTTGTTATACTTAAGCTCTTCTTAATAGGACTCCAAACACAATAGGCTTTGGATTCGTGACCGTATCATGTAAAAATTGTCTTCCCCCCTTCTCATCTAACTTGTCCTTCCCTTCTTTAGAACTCAGAGAATATACCACAATTCCAAAAACTCTGAGGTGATTAACTTCTGGCTTCCTCACATAAAGAATTTCATATGGAGTTTGATTAATCAAGATTTTGGTGACTGTTCTATTCAGCAGGTACACTGAGGTATTCACATCCTCGGCCCAAAAAGATTTAGGAAGATGCTTATGATTAAGCATGCTTCTCATCATCTCCAGGATGGTTCTGTTTCGATGCTCCACAACTCCATTTTGTTGTGGACACCTTGGAGTACTTAGCTGTCTCTGGATTCACTGCTCTTGGCAGAAAGAAATACAATTTCCTCCCAGGAATTCTCCTCCTCGATCTGTTCTTATGGTCTTAATTCTTTTATTGAGTAAGTTCTCCACAAGTAATTTGAAATGTGAGAACTTTGTGTATGCTTCAGATTTATTTTCAAGAAAATAAACCCACATAAAACGTGAGCAATCATCCACAATTAAGAGGACGAATCTCTTACCTGAGGCTGAGAGAGATAATGTTGTTGTCGGCCCCATATATCCATATGAAGCAATTCGAGAGGTTGATTAGCTCTATAAGATGTTGCCGCTGGGTAAGGCAGGTTGTGGATTTGGTTAAGTGAGCAGTCTTCACATAGAGATTTCTTGAAGATGATATTTGGTAGGCCATTAATCAGTGACAACCGGCTACGTAAGATCTGAGTAGTTTATATGTCCAAATCGACAATGCCATTTGAAACTAATGTCGTCCTGTGTGGCTTGAAATGCCAAATTGCTTGCGGTTGGGAGGCTGTGGAAAAACTCTGTTGTGATTCATCTTGACTGAGCACAGGATAACATTGTTTGAATTATTTTTTTACAATGCACTCATTTTGTTCAAATAAAACCATGTAACCTTTGCTTAACAATTGTCCCACGCTCAACAGGTTGTGCGTTAGGTTTGGAACATATTGTACATCATGAATATAGTTAGGTTCTCTTGTTTTATTTTGCACAATAATAGTTCATTTTCCAATTATTTTTTGTCTCTTCCCATCTCCCATTACTACTTCTGATTGCTTTGAACCATCAAGGAAAATGAAAGAGTTTTTGCCATTTGTCATGTGGTTCGAACAACCATTGTCAATGTACCACACATGCTCCAATTCAGAGGTACTTCTGAGGCATGTATAGAATACACTGGCGGGATCTTCTTCTGTCAAATTTGCTTCTTCTTGTTGGTTTTTTTCTTCTTTAAACCAAGAATCCTTGTCGCTATGAGTTGGTTTACGACATCGTTTACACCTGAAGTAGCAATCCTTGGCTTCGTGATTGCTTTTCTTACAAATGTGGCACTGCTGTGTGGGGTAAGTTCTCTCTGCATTTAGATACTTCCCCCCTTCTTTTTTCTTATTGAATTGGCGGCGCTTCTCTTCTGGTTTGCTACCACTCAAATTCAATATGATGTGAAATGCTTGCTCAACAGCGGTATCAAAACGACGTATGCGACTTTCATGTGCTTGCAATGATCCCATCAATTCTGTGAGAGCAAACACATCTAAGTTCTTTGATTCTTCAATTGCAACAACTACATGGTCAGATTTCATTAGCAGACTTCTTAGCACTTTTAATACTACCTTCTTCTCTTCAATTACAATTCCCAAACTGCGGATCTGATTCACAATACATGTGGTTCTAGAGAAAAATTCATGAATCAGCTCTGTTTCAAGCATTTGTAAGGAGTCGAACTCCTTCCAGAGGCCATGCAACTTGTGAGAAAATTTTGGAGGATCCTTTAAACTCAGAACGGAGCAAATCCCATGCCTCCTTGGACGTTGACGTGCTCATGAGTCTGGGAAAAATTGTCTTACTGATGCCTTATTGGATATACAAAAGTGCCTTGGAAACTCTTTTGAGATTCTCATTATACACTCTTGCTGCTGCTTCATTTGCACCCACTTCAGCCCCTGTTCGTGGAAACCCGAGAGCGACAAGTTCCCACAGTCCTTGAGAGAGAAACAGAGTTCTCATGTGCATGCTCCAGTAGTCAAAGAAGTCATTGTCGAAGACGGTAACTCCACTCTGTGAATACATGAAAGTTTGAATACTCGACCCAGTCATATGATGAGAAGCCCGAGTGAGAATTTCACTGAATTTAGGGGAATTCAATGAACGAGGACGGCAAGAGTCTGATGTCCCAATTCACTACTTCACTCAACTCAACCTCGCTCTGATACCAATAATGAAAAACTTCTAATTGAGTTTCTTCTTACTTGAAGAATTTGATCAAGTAAGATGAACACGGGCAGGAGAAATCTGTAAAAACTGAATACTTAAATAATTTTTTTGGTCAACTCTACGCCACACATTACTCTTATCTGACTTAACACGTGTCACAAACTTACACATAACTTTTAAATAACACTCAATACATTTATATATATAGGGGAATTTACCGGGGCCTCCCCTCTAAGTTCGCAAAATTACGGTCGGGGAGTTTTTCCACCCAAACTCATTGGGCCGGAATGGAGATCCGTTGGACAAGCAAATAACATAAGCTACGATGATTTATGTGAACGGTAAAGTGACGTCCAAGCAAGTGTAGTCATCAATGTTGCATTGTCAGGACAAGCGTCATCAATTCATCCTCATAACTGAGTGAGAATGGACCTGACTAGAGAAGGCTTTACTGGAGTAGGTGATGAGGCAGTGGTCCTGCAAGAGAATCACCCTGACAGACACGTCGTACTCAATGATGAATGTCCAGAGGAAGTCTGACATAGCT
Source organism: Dactylorhiza incarnata (assembly GCA_033032865.1). Taxonomy (NCBI): domain Eukaryota; kingdom Viridiplantae; phylum Streptophyta; class Magnoliopsida; order Asparagales; family Orchidaceae; genus Dactylorhiza; species Dactylorhiza incarnata. The sequence goes on along the minus strand of JAWHQI010000505.1, from coordinate 312,696 downwards.
AGAAGTAGAGCGACGACCAAGGGTTGTTGAAGTACTTTGAATGTCGCGCCAGTCTAAACCAATCAGAGGAAGATAGGGTAAACGCCCTTCCTGAGGAGAGTTGTAATTGGATGGGCCCGGCTTGTACTACTGAGTAAATCGCCAACTGTAGCTCGTTAATCCGAAGAAACACGTATGGTGCATGACAACTGCAGGATCGACTAGTGGAGCACCACATTGACCTTGTCAATGTCCATAGAGACACCATTGGATGAAATGGTGTAGCTCATGTAGTTGATCTCAGATTGTGGCCAAGAAAGCACATTTTGGGATTGACAAAAAGTTGGTGTTTTTGATGCGGAGATCTCTGTGAGTTCCACCAAGTTCTCCTGCCAAAAATGGTTGTAGATGAGGATGCCATACAAAATAACAAGTATGTACTTACGTAGCATTATTTGTAAGATGTTCACAGTGGAGTGAACGTGGTTGGGATATTGATCGAGCCAAAAGGTATGACCAAGATCTCGTAATGCCATGGGTTCAGAAAGCCATCACCTGACGGACTCGAATTTACTGATAACTAGAGCGAAGGTCGAGCTTTGCAAAGTGGGTAGCAGTCGCTTGTAGAGTAGGTCTTGGATGACCAAAATTAGAAATTTATCATTGATAGTGGCGTAATTAAGACAGTTGTTGTCTTTCTTCCGTAGTAAGATTGGTTTAGCGCTAGGGAAGAAAATTCTTGTTGCGAACCTTTCGAAGACGGGCTGCTCAATCTCATATTTTGTTTGTTGCCATAGCAGGGCCACAAAGGGATAGAAGTAATGTATCTGAATATGCAGCTAAGGGACACCTAGAATGACGTCGATGCATCCCAGGCCAAAAGCGCAGAAGTCTATCATAAGAGGGCACCAATCTCATATTTTGTTTGTTGCCATAGCAGGGCCACAAAGGGATAGAAGTAATGTATCTGAATATGCAGCTAAGGGACACCTAGAATGACGTCGATGCATCCCAGGCCAAAAGCGCAGAAGTCTATCATAAGAGGGCACCAACTCATGTGTATGGAGATGATGGAACATAAGCCATTAGTAGGGGTGCGACGACCGTCTCTTAAGTACATTGTGAAATCTGGAACAGAATGTTCAATCCAGTCACTGAGCCCTGGGAAAGATAATTATAACTCAAAAACTATCAATCATCATGAGGATGAGACTAATGTGCTTCATCCTGCAGAGTCTGATGAGGAAATTATGACCCCACTACTAATCATCGCGAGGATAATAGTGTGCAAGAGGTAGTGTAGCTTCATCGTGCAGGGTCCGAAGAGGAAATTATTATTTTCCCTAATATCAATCATCGCGAGGATGTGACTAGCATGCAAGCGGCTGTGCAACTTCATTGTGCAATGTACAAAAAGGAAATATGACTTGCCCCACTATCAATCAACACTAGGATGAGACTAATATGCAAGAGGTTATGTAGCTTCATCTTCGGTAATGGCTCGATGAGGTGGTCGGGTAGGGAGCAGAGTTTGGCATTGGAGAACAGGAACGTGGGCACCGGATGAGGCCGATGAGGCTTGATATTTTGCTAGATTTGGATCATAGTGATGCGCTTGGACATCAAAAGTTTATCATGAGAGTTTATCTGAGAGAGAACAATGATCGATATCTCCATGACATTGAAGCGTGCTTCAGCCATCATGCGGATGAGTGGCACACAACAATAGGTGGTAGAGGCTGGAAGAAAGGGACAATTAGCAATTTTTTGCTTCGTCATCGCGCGGCCCGATGCAAGTTATGGGGACTTCGGTTCAAATATAGACAGGGGTTCTAGCGAAAGAAACTTGTATCGGCCCCAAACAACACCCCAACTTGAACATATAACTTCCTCCATGTTAAATAAAATATGTACAAAGGCTCATAGTGTTTACCCGGAAAACCGCTTCTCGGGTTGGATCATTCTCGGACCGGGCGAACTGCTGGGTCAGGCCGCTGGGTTCCAGGATCAGTGGCTCTCAGCTCAAGGAAAACCAGGCCGGGTGGTCTGATGTCATTTTCGGACCGCCCCCAAGAGTGAAGGTCGTCAAGGGCCAAAGTAAGAAGGCTATCCGCGGTCTCAGGAAGGAGACCGCGCGGGTTGTGCCATAGAGATTCAAGATTCAAACCCGGAAGAACAAACCGCAGTTTCAGATCAGAGACTACCTGGGTTACCTTATGAAGATCAGCCAAGCCATGTCCAGAAGACAGACCGCGGTCTCAAGCCAGAGACCGCTCGGTCTGAATCATTGACTTGGTCCCGGTATCTTCAGCCTCAGGTCAGACAGGTCGGAAAAGCAAGCCGCCAAGCCGCGCGGCTTCTTTCTTTTTTCTTCTTTGTGCATCCCGTCACCGCCTGCCCGTTTCTCCTGTACCCGGGCAGTTGGTTATTCTATCCCTGCCCATTCGGGCAGGCCCCCAAGCCTATAAATAGGGGGCGGCACTGTTCATAAGACACGCACTCTCGAATCCAGGAGCTCGCTTGTTTGGGCTGCGGTCTCGAGTTTCACGTCTTGCGGACTGTCTGACCGGCCGGCTTCTCTTTTCCTGCACTTGCAGCCCGCTGTAACCACTTCTTTATAATCAAAGGAAAGCCCGTCGCAGGAGTGGCATTTGCCGCGGCGGGCGAAGTCTGGCCTTGACCGCTGCTAGCGGTCTCATTCTTCTACACAAAAAGTAACCGGCAACCCGCAGCCTCCGGTTTCCCTCGGAGGTGCGATCTCGGACCCAACAGAAACACGCGACCTTCAGATCGCGGATTGTCGGTGAAATCCTTTTCGCCACGATGTCAGACCGTCAGTTCCCCCTTGGAGACCGCTCCGATCATAGCGAGGACTCTTTATGGGAAGCCCTGGAGCAATCAAGGAGAGAAGCCGAGCGGGCTCAGAGGGCCACTGATCAGCGACTTGAAGCGATCAGTCAGACTTTAGCAATGCTAACCGAGCGACTAGTTCCGCAACAAGCCGCGGCTAATCAGGCGGTGACCCCGGTCCTTCCTCCACCTCCTCCTTACTCGCTACCGCAATCCGCTAGTTTCCAGCTCCATCAAGAAGACCCTGCGGCTAGGAAAAACTTCTATCAGGAAGCCGCGCACAACATGCCAGCTCGAGTCCTCGACTTCCAGGGGGCGACTTCTCACGCTGCCCACCTTTCCTACCCGCAGGAGGGCGCGGCCCGTCTCTCCTACCCGCCTGAAGTTCCTATTCATCACTCCTATCCGCCAGAAGCTGCCGCCCGGTCTTTTTATCAGGCGGCTTGTCCGCGAATAGCCGCAGCTCCAGCGGCTTATTACTCTGCTCCTCTATATGAAGACATGGAAGAAACCTCTCCCTTTGTGGACGAAGTCAGAGGGGAGCCTGCCCCTAATAATTTCAGGGAACCTCGCCTGCCAGCTTTCAATGGGGAGACTGATCCCACGGTTCATTTACAAGCTTTCGAGTCAGCCATTGCTCTCAGAACCTTAACTGATGCAACCAAGTGCAAGCTTCTTGTAACCTCCTTTGAAGGACAAGCGAGGGAATGGTTTTACGGTTTGCACCCCAGGTCGATCCGTTGTTTCGCGGAGCTGCGAAGAGAATTCCTGCTGAGATTCTCCACCTCAAGGAAGAGAAAGAGCGGCCCGGCGGCCCTTTTCGATATAAAACAACGGGAAGGCGAGACATGGGCTCGTTTTGTGGATCGATTCCAGAAAGAGATCATGGAAGTCCAAAATGTGGACCCGGAGCTGTATAGGGTTGCCCTCATCCATGGCCTAAGAGAGGGCCCCCTAAAGTTCGAAGCAAATATAAGGGAGCCTAAGACTTATCAGGAAATGATAAGTTTGGCAAATATGTTTATCAGAGGAGAAAAGAGCAATCCAGACTACGTCGCGAAGCTGGTAAGCGACAAGGAGCCATCAAATCCATCCTTCCATCGTCCACCATCGAATCAGTCCCACTTTGAACCCCGTTCCCAAAGGGGAAGGAACTACAAAAATAAACAACCATTCATGGGCCATCAGCGGTTTCAAGATCAGAAACCACCGTTGGCCGTCGCCCCCGCTCCATCTGCTCCCTTTCCGCAAATCATGCCGGTATATTTGCAACAGTATGCCGCGCAGCCACCTCCAGTTATTCCATCAACTCAATACGATGATTCGCAAGAGTCATTCACTCCCCTAAACGTCACCATGGACGAAGTAGTCCAGATTCTGCAAAAGAGGCCAGATTTCAAAAGGCCTGCTCCTCTGAAGTCGGATATCCGCAATCGAAATCCAAACCTTTATTGTGAATATCATAAAGAGGGGGGACATCTAACTGAAGACTGTCGAGCTCTTCGTCTGCTTATAGAAAGACTCCTGGGAGAAGGAAAGCTCCGGGGTCTAGTTCGGAAAGATAAAGCTGCTGAGCCAACTACCGAGAAGAAAAAGGAGAAGGAAACAGTAGAAGTGACCTGGGAATGCGCCGACATCGAGGACGCCGGCTGCTATGGTGATATCCATCCTTCTACCGAATGCGTCGAGGTCAATGATGTGGGCCCCTTAGGGGATATCTATTGTATCCATGGGGGAGCTGGAGCGGAATCATCTCGCAAATCCAGCATTGCGAGAGTTCTAAAGCAGGAAGTGGCAGCCACTACAAGTTCTCCTCCCGAAAGCACTATTGTCACGTTTGGTCAGGAAGACCTTCCCCCCAATGCTAATCCTTTCGATGATGCGGTGGTTATCAAGGCCATCATCGAAAACTATACAGTCCACAAGATTCTGATTGATACCGGCAGCTCCGTCAATCTCCTTTTCCGCCCGACTTTCGAGGCCTTGAAGACCGGAAAGCATCTACTTTCCACCGATGGGCCCCTCTACGGTTTTTCTGGGGAGAAGAAGGAAGTAGAGGGTTCAGTGAAGCTCCTGGTCTCTCTTGGAGGAATAATAAAGTTGATCAATTTCGTGGTAGTAGATGCCCCGAGCAACTACTGTGCTATCTTCGGGAGGCCGATTCTCAATGCGTATAGGGCAGTAGTGTCCACCTTTCACCTTGCCCTCAAGTTCGCTGCTGAAGGAAAGCAGTATCGGGTTAGAAGCAACCCAAAAGTAGCTCGGGAGTGCTACGTCCGAACTGTCAACATGATCACTGACGTTCCGCTTCCCAAGATCATGGATGAGGTTCTGGAGGTTGCTGAGTCTCCAGAGGCCGTCGAGGAAGGAAAAGATCGAGAAGGGGCTCACTTGGAACCTGCCCAAGCGACCCAAGAAGTTCCTATCGCTGAGGGGGCAGAAAAGAAGCTGGTCATCAACGCTGAGTTGTCAGAAGAGGAGAAAGTGGAGCTAATCTCCTGTCTGTTGGGGAATCTGAATATCTTCGCTTGGTCAGCGGAGGATATGCCAGGAGTGGATCCAGACGTGGCTTGTCATCATCTAAACGTATCTCCTGAGTTCAAGCCCGTCCAGCAAAAGAAGAGAGAAGTGGCGACCAAGTTGGCGTTGTCCATCAGAGAGGAGGTTTCCAAACTCCTAAAAGCGGGTTTCATTTCTGAGATTCAATATCCCACGTGGATGTCGAATGTTGTAATGGTTAAGAAATCTTGTGGGACGTGGCGCATGTGCGTGGACTTCACCAAACTTAATAAAGCGTGCCCTAAAGATTGTTACCCTTTGCCTCAGATAGATGTCTTAGTTGATTCCGCGGTTGGGTATGGTTTTATGAGTTTCCTCGATACCTTCTCCGGGTATCATCAAATTAAAATGCACAAACCTGACATCCCGCATACCTCATTTATCACAAACGATGGGTGTTACTGCTATCTCGTAATGCCCTTCGGTCTTAAAAACGCGGGTGCAACATACCAAAGAATGATGGATACCGTCTTCAAACATCAAAAGGGCAGGAATCTCGAAGTTTACGTCGATGATCTTCTTCTCAAAAGTAAAACATTCTCATTGCACTTGAAAGACCTCGTAGAGACGTTCGCTACTCTACGGAGGTTCAAGTTAAAATTAAACTCATTGAAATGTGTGTTCGGGGCAAGCAAAGGAAAATTTCTTGGGCATCTCTTAACTCCTGATGGCCTTGCACCAAATCCAGATAAGGTGAAGGCCATCCTTGATATGACCCCTCCTCGAAATACTAAAGAAGTTCAGCAACTTGGGGGGAGATTGGCAGGATTGAGCAGGTTTATCTCCAGATCCGGAGATAGAAGTGCCCCATTCTTTAAAACATTGCGAGGGGGATCAAAGTTCGAATGGAGCGAGGAGTGTAACAAGGCTTTCGAGCAGTTGAAGGGACAGTTAACTTCGACTCCACTACTCCAAAGTCCCCGTGAGGGAGAAAAGCTATTCTTATATCTGGGAGTCGGACCAGAAGCGGTAAGTTTCGTCCTCGTTCGGGAAGAAAAGAGGAGGCAGTTTCCAATATACTATGTCAGCCACGTCCTTAAAGATGCGGAAACCAGATATTCGATCCTGGAGAAACTGGCCTTGGCTTTGGTTATGTCTGCGCGAAGGCTTCGCCCTTATTTTCAGGCTCATTCCGTCCAAGTTATTACGGATCATCCTTTAAAAAATATTCTTGAAAAGCCAGATCATTCAGGGAGGTTGGCGAAATGGGCTATTGAACTAAGTGAATTTGAGATATCGTACATCCCCCGAACAGCAATCAAAGCGCAAATCTTGGCAGACTTCCTGGTAGATACAACAGAGCTTAGTCCTGAACAGGTGGTACGATCTCCTCTGGCTTGGATCATTTATGTGGATGGGGCTTCTGGAAAAAACTCCGCGAGCCGGAGTAGTGTTGATCAGCCCAAATGGCATCAGGCTGGAGCAAGCTATCAAGTTCTTCTTTCCAGTTACAAATAACCAGGCAGAATACGAAGCACTTCTAGCTGGGCTAAGGCTTGCGAAGGAGTTGGGCATAGAATATGTACATGTCAGAACCGATTCACTGGTGATGTCCTCCCAGGTCTTGGGAAATTATGAGACAAGGGAGCCAATTCTGCGAAAATATCTGCTATTAGCCAAAAAGGAAATCGGAAGATTCAAGTCATTTATTATCGAGCACATCCCAAGAACGCAAAATGAGGAGGCAGATGAATTGTCGAAGTTCGGTCTTCCATCAGGGGGAGTGACCTTTGAACTCTTTCATCCGGCAGTAGATGAGGCAGAACTCATGCAAATTGATCATAATCCTTCATGGAAGGATCCTTACGAGTTATTCCTATCAAAGGGGGAGTTCCACCATTCCATCAAAGATCGGAGAAGATTCAAAAGGAAGGCGGCATATTATTATCTAATAGCAGGAGTACTCTACAGAAAAACTTTGATTTCCCCCTCAGCACGATGTGTTTCAGAAGAAGAGATCCCTATCGTACTTCAGGAAGTTCATTCTGGGGAGTGTGGTAGCCATTCAGGGGCAAAAACCTTAGAAAAGAGGATCCTGCGGCAAGGATATTTTTGGCCGACTATGAGAAAGGATGCTGAAGCATTTGCCAAGCGGTGTGCGCAGTGCCAAAAGTTCGCTCCTCTTCAGCATCTGCCCGCTCAGTTGCTTAGGTCAATAACTGCACCCTGGCCCTTCGCAGTTTGGGGGATGGATCTCATCGGACCCTTTCCAATGGCTAGCGGTCAGCGCCGCTTTATCATAGTGATGATTGACTACTTCAGCAAGTGGATCGAGGCTAAGGCACTGGCAAGAACTACTACCCAAATCATCAGAAACTTCATCTGGGGAGAAATAGTCTGCCGACACGGAATTCCGCTGGCAATTGTCACTGATAATGGTCCACAATTCAATAATCCCGAGATGATAAAATTTTGCGATCAGGTTGGAATTGACCTGCGGTTTTCCTCAGTACATCATCCAAGGACCAATGGTCAGGTAGAAGCAGGCAACAAGCGAATCCAGCAGCTCCTGATGAAAAGAGTTTGGAATCAGAAAGGAAACTGGGCGGATCAACTTCCCTCCATCCTTTGGACTCTTCGTACTACTCCATCTTCAGCTACAGGGGAGACACCATTCAAACTGTCTCATGGCTCGGAGGCTGTTGTTCCTGTGGAGTTTGAGGTGGTCACTCCAAGAGTTGTGTACGGAAAAGAAGGAGGAGAAGCGTGGGTAGAATACAATGACGAGGCTGTCAAGTAAAGTTTGGATCTAATCAAAGAACTTCAGGATGAGGCAACAATAAGGCAAGAAGAAGTTAAAAGGAGGATGGCAAAGTACTTTGACAAAAATGTTAGGGTAAAGCATTTTGCTGTCGGCGACGTCGTATTAAAAAAGGTTGATGCAGCAGCCCGAACAGGTAATGTCGGGAAGCTAAATCCTAATTGGGCTGGACCTTTCATCGTCAAGGAGGCATTAAAAAGTGGGGCTTATCGCCTCCAAACAAGTGAAGGAGAAGACATCCCGCGCACCTGGAGTGGCGACGATCTAAAACGGTTCTATCCTTAAAATGTCTTCTTTACTTTCTTGCAATTTTTGAGATATTTTAATAAGAAGCACCATACTGACACTTCTCCATGTCTGATTTTTCCTTTCTGCATTTTCTCATATATCAAACTCACTGAACCACGGAGACATCGCCAAGTTCTGCTCGAACCCCCTCGGATTGTAGTCATTAGCGTAAAACCATGAAGATCATGTGTAGCGGGGAGTTTTCGCACGCGTGTAGTGGTAGCTTGCCAATTCCCGTGCGATGGTCTTCAGAACCTTGGATCCCGGCTGATATCCGACACACCCCTGCATCAAGGGAGGTCTAGGTGAATGTTGGCTCTATCATGCCCCGAGGGGGATATAATTACAGCTTTGATGATCCTTCTGAGGAAAGCAATGTCGGTATAGCCCCCGCGGCATAACCACACCTGCCCAACTGATCATCTTAGTGTGTGACTATCGAATACTCCAAAGTACTCTCGAGCGATGCCTAAGCGGGACCCACAACTGAGTTGATCTCTCTGAGGAAAGCAATGTTCGCCGCCTAGGCCCACCTGCCCAATTGATCAACTCGGCTTGTAGCCCTAGGCAAGAGAGCAGTCGAGTCGCTTACAGCCCTTATGACCACTTGAGGAAAGCAATGTTCGCCGCCTAGGCCCACCTGCCCACTTGGTCATCTGGGTCTGTACTTGTTTCTCTTTATTTCTACAGCTCTTATGACCACTTAAGGAAAGCAATGTTCGCCGCCGAGGCCCACCTGCCCACTTGGTCATCTGAGCCTGTAGATTATCCTTCTTCCCTACAGGAAGGTATTCACCTCTTGTGGTTTTTTGTACAAAACCATTCAGGGAAGATATTATTAAAACAGGTACAGGTGTTCTTCTACCCTAATAAAGGGTTGTGATACTAAGATCGGGCGGTCTGAACTTTTAAACCGAACGGTCTGATTGTGTATAAGTTGGGGTATTTCTGGATAATTACATGGTTGCCCTGGTTGTATTCTAACCGGGCGGTCCTGTCAATCTTTTATAGATTGGATATTTCTGGATCTGAATATATTGCTCGGGTTGTATTCTAACCGGGCGGGCATTACCTGTCTTTTACAATTAATTAAGTTGGATATCTCAAGATCTAAATATCTGATCGCCCGGATTATGCTCTAATCGATCGAGTTTGAGCTAATTATATGATTGGCCGGATTGTGTCCTGACCGGTCGGGTTTATCTATCCCTCCATTTTGTTGAATTGGATATTTCTAGATCTGAATATATTGCTCAGGTTGTATTCTAACCGGGCGGGCATTACCTGTCTTTTACAATTAATTAAGTTGGATATCTCAAGATCTAAATATCTGATCGCCCGGATTATGCTCTAATCGATCGAGTTTGAGCTATTTCTTAAGCAAAAGTTATCTCTAAGATGCAGTGTATTACTTGCCGGGATAGAATTCAAACCGCGCGAAATTATGATTCGTTATTTACATCGGCAAGGATAAAATATCTCTGAATGATAAGAAGCCGCCCGGTCTAAATTACAGTCGCATGAGTCTATATGTTATGGTTCATATTATCAGAAATCAGACATCCTGAGACCTAAATGAGTAATCGCACGGTTCGAATATAGATCGTCCAAGATCATCAAATCATCACTTATGCTCAGATCAGGATAACCCCACGGCTAGATCATAAAAGGCAAAAGGTAAAAAGAAAGAAAAGAAACAAGACATCAGCCACAAGAGAAATCGAGTCCACATCAACGTCGGGCGAATAACCTTCACTTGACGTGGAAGAATAATCCGATGAATCGCTACCACTGGACCGCCCGGTCTTACTAGCAGAGCCAGTTGTTCCAGAGGACAAGCTGTCCTCATCATCATCATCACCAGCATCATCATCCGCGTCGACCTCCTCAGCGGCTCCACCACTTCTATCACCTCCTTGATGGAGTACGATCTCCCTGCCCGCATCGGCTTCAGCCTCCTCGCCTACCTTGGCTTTTCCCTTCTGCCTTCGGCTGATCTCATCAAGTTGAACCTTCAGGGCAGGGAAGAGGTCGGAGAAGGTAGTACCCCCGAATCCTTCGCACAGACCGCCCCGGTCTTCCATAAGACCCAAAGCTTTGTTGATCCCTTGGGCCACATGAGGCAACACCTCGTCTTGGAAGGCCGGGTTGGTCATCTCATATTGTTTCTACAAAAAAGAAAAGAAAAATAATAAATCAGGTCGTTCGGTCTGAATAAAAGAAGCCGCGTCATCATTTGTCAAACTCACTGCCACGACTTCTTGAAGCCGCGCATTCTCTTCTTGAAGCCGCGCGTTCTCCGCGACCTGCTCCTCGTACTTCTTCTCCAGAAATTTCTGGACAGAAACCAGCCGCCTAAATGACAAGGCCATGAAGTGATTGGCCGCGAACCCCCATGCGCCGGCTTGCGCCGCTAGCCGAGGAAGCTCTTCTTCCGGAGTCTTCTTCAGCTTCTTCAAAGTCTTTCGGCCATACATAGCGGCCCCGGCGGCTAGCGCATGGAGGTTAATTTTGTCACTTCCCCATGGGGGAAGTGCAGTGGACACCCGGATGCGGCTCCCATCCCTATGCCAGAGGACAGTCGGGTTGCCCTGCAGGTCGGGCGGGTTTCCGCAGGAACGAAGAAGCTCATATTCATCAGGAGATGTCGGGCCCTCTTCCTCTGATGATGGCGACCTGTTTCGCCGCTGCCTTTTCTCCCTCTGGGTCAGAACCGGGCCGGCCGGAGTGACCGGCTTGTTCGCAGGGACGATGTGGGCAGCTGCAAGGTAAAATAAGAAGTTTAAACAAAGCAGTCCGCGCGGTCATATGCAAGCGGTCTAGAAGAACTTACTGTGCTCGGGAAGGTCATCCTCTAGCTCTGAGAACAGCGGGATGTAATGATTGATGTCCAACCGCTCGTTCTCAAGAAACGTGAAGGTGTCCATCTCGATCTTTCCAACCTGGGGGATCTGGAAGGCCTCTTCCCCCCGAACTTGCGGGTTGGTTTGCAACAGCCCGAAGTTGCCTTCGAGCATTACGAACCGCTCCGACCAGTCTGAGACCTTGTTCGCCAGGTTGACGATTTTCAGTCCGTGGCATCCAAAGTAGAGGTGCCCCCTGAAAGTTGAAGTCCCCACGTCGGAGACAGCCCGCACCGAGAAGAACTTCCTGAATAGGTCAAGAGAAAAACTGGTTCGCTCGAACCGAAGGTAGGATATGAAACTGTATATGGAGGCGATGGAGTTCGGTGGAAGTTGGCCGGGTACAACCCCATAATGGTCGAAAATGGCTATGACTTCAGGTGGCAGCGGAAATTTGAAGCCATATTCGAAGTGGTCGACCGGGACGGCTATTTGGTGTGGATTGGAAGAATTAATCCGCTCGTCGCGCAAAGGAAGCCGCGCGAGCAGGTTACTCCCTGCCATGTGTTTTGCAATGAATTCATCCAGTTCACTCTGGGTGAGTCGGCACTCTGGGTGGTCCGCCGAATGAAAGGCTAAAGCCGCATCAGCTCGGACGGCTTTAACCTTAACAGGCCGCTGCGACTTGTTCTTAGATCGCGCCATCTGGAAATCGTAAAAATGACTTCGAAGAGTCCCTACTTATAGATTTTTACGACCTGCGAATAGTAAAACTATGCCACGACTATACATTTCTAACCGCGCGGTCAATAGCCTGCATGGTTAGATTCACCAGAAAAACAAAAGAAGCAAAGGAAACAGGAGCAAGCTTACATCACAGATCGTGCGACCTGAAATCAGTTCAGAGAAAACACAGAAGAAACAGAACACAAACACAACGACCAAACAAGAACCCGCACGGGTTATTCAAATAAAAGACAAAGTAAAAAGAAGCATTGTTTAAACAAAGGCCGAATCAACAGGCCGCATTCATAATACAAATTGTTCTCAAAAGCCGGTCACGGCTGACGGTGTTCAGGGGAGACATCTTCTCTGTGAAGTCGCGCGACCTGGTCGCTGGTGGTGTTCAGAAGGGAATAAATCTGGCTGGTATGATAATGGAGATGATTGATTGTGCTATGAAGCCGCCCGGCATCCCTTTCAACCCGCGTAGCGGCAATCATGCGGGGGGTTGCGGTGGCCTCATCAATCATAGGGTCAGCCGCCCGAACCGGGGGAGGATTTGAGCCCGACCCAACAGTCGGGCGGCTAACAACCTGCATTCCATCATTCATACTTCGCCGGCCCGCGGCGACTTCCCTGGTTAACCGCCGGAATTTATCCTGGTAGTATTTCGAGTCATCCTCGAACTTAGCCTATGTTTTCTTCTCCTTCTCGAGCTGAGCGGTCAGAGTGGCGACTTGCGCCACCTTGGCTCTCTTCTCGGCCTCCACCGTAGCTCGTGCGGCCTCAAGCTGAGTCTCCAGGCCGTTCTCCCTTTCTGTCCTGAATTTTCTGTCAATCTCCACCTGCGCCTTCAGCGCCTCTTCAGCCTTCTTCCTCGCCATTCGCTCGGCCTCCAGAGCAATCCGAGTGCCGGCCTCCCGGTCTTCCACCTCCTTCAAGCGGGCCCTCAGATTCACCAGATCCTCCTCGAGATGCTCGAACAGTTGCGGCCCTTCTTGCGAAGTCGTCGTGCAGGTTGATATCGGGGGGACTAATGGAGGCAGGCTGGCCTCAAGGTCGCCCGGCTTCACAATCTGCTCCTCGCTATCTGCAAGAGGCCGCTCGGGTTATAAGAAGCAAGAGCATACAACGCCATATACATACAAAATGGACATAAATATAAGATCAATGCCTGGGCGCACAGGCCGCTTAGACCATTCCGGGTCCATCCTCCGACGTTGCTCACGCCAGAGTCTCTCCGTTTTCTGCCTAGCGGAAGGGGACCAGGCCGCTAAGGGAAAGAAGCTCGGCGGCGGGTTCAGTAATTTATTACGACGAGGCCGCGGGATGAAGAAGCGGACAGCTTTATAATCCATGGGGCGCTTACCTGGCGCAAAAGGATCAGGCCGCAGCGGCTTGTCTGAAACCCGCTCCGCCCTTTCCTTCTTCACCATCATTATCTCCTCCCCGGTCATCACCGAGGGGACCTCCGCCTGCACTTTCAACACTTCTCCGAGTTCCCTCGCTCTTTCTTCGACCTCCAGGGCGGTCCGGGCAGCGGCTTCTCGCACTTCGGCCTCCGTCTGAGCGGTCTCCTCAGGCTGGGCTGTGTTATCTGTAATGGGAGCAATCCGCTTTGAAGACATCGGGCTGTCAAGAAGTTTATCTCGCCCCATCAGCTCATCCATATCCTGAAAGATCCCATTAAGTGATAAGCTACTCGCCGAGTCCGGGGGCAGGTCGCCCGGTTTCGCATCAGGGGTAGCAGGCAAGTCATTTACCTTAGCGGATGGAGGAGTCGCTAGGCCAAGCTCCTCTTTTAGTCGCGGATTGGTCTGGAGGAGGGACTCGGCTGGTTTCTTAAAAGCCTCCCTTTCCTTGGAGGCTAGTCTCTTGACCTTCTTGGTTATTCGCTCGGTCACTGACCCGGTCTTCTTCCTTTTCTTCTCTTTCTTACCCGGAGCTGGGCTAACTTCTTTGGAGGGACTGGGGTAGTCGTCCACGGATAAAGGGGCACTCAGTTCGTCCGGCCTTGGAGAGTTAACCGCCTCCTCCCCCAAATCTCTGACTAGCAAGTGAGGGTTCCCGGATGGGGAGATTTCCATGTCAAACGAGTCGGCCTCGCCGACCTTCTTCGAAGGGCTATTGGAGTCAACTTTTCCAGAAGGGGCGGCCTCCCCTTTGTTCAGCGGGCTAGCAGCCAGTTGGTCAAGATCTCTGGGAGGAATCAACGAGTCGCTGGGGGGAGGCCCCGAACTGTCCGCTGCGGGCTCCGCAGGAGTCTTGGGAGTTGTTGAGTCTACTACGGACTTGGAATTATCCGCCGCGGCTTTCTCAGCCCGCTTCCTCTTTTTCCGGTCTTTCCGGTCCTGCTGTTCTTTCTCCTTTTTCGACCTCTCCGTCGATTCGCGCCTTCGGTCTTCCACCTTCTTCTGATCTCCGGCGGGATCCACGCGGTCTAACACGGTGTCTAGGAAGTCCATTATTGAAGAGTTACCGGTCTTAAAAATTTCAACCGCAGCTGGCGAGCAATATCCCGTGATTTCAGAAAAAACTCTGCAGAATGAATTCTCTGGCTCTCTTATAGAATTCAGGGCAAGTCGGAGCGGTCTCCCGGCTAAAGTTTATATTTTCGAAATCCTCTTGAGATTTGAAAATATGCGGGGATTATGTTTACCCGAAAAACCGCTTCTCGGGTTGGATCATTCTCGGACCGGGCGAACTGCTGGGTCAGGCCGCTGGGTTCCAGGATCAGTGGCTCTCAGCTCAAGGAAAACCAGGCCGGGTGGTCTGATGTCATTTTCGGACCGCCCCCAAGAGTGAAGGTCGTCAAGGGCCAAAGTAAGAAGGCTATCCGCGGTCTCAGGAAGGAGACCGCGCGGGTTGTGCCATAGAGATTCAAGATTCAAACCCGGAAGAACAAGCCGCAGTTTCAGATCAGAGACTACCTGGGTTACCTTATGAAGATCAGCCAAGCCATGTCCAGAAGACAGACCGCGGTCTCAAGCCAGAGACCGCTCGGTCTGAATCATTGACTTGGTCCCGGTATCTTCAGCCTCAGGTCAGACAGGTCGGAAAAGCAAGCCGCCAAGCCGCGCGGCTTCTTTCTTTTTTCTTCTTTGTGCATCCCGTCACCGCCTGCCCGTTTCTCCTGTACCCGGGCAGTTGGTTATTCTATCCCTGCCCATTCGGGCAGGCCCCCAAGCCTATAAATAGGGGGCGGCACTGTTCATAAGACACGCACTCTCGAATCCAGGAGCTCGCTTGTTTGGGCTGCGGTCTCGAGTTTCACGTCTTGCGGACTGTCTGACCGGTCGGCTTCTCTTTTCCTGCACTTGCAGCCCGCTGTAACCACTTCTTTATAATCAAAGGAAAGCCCGTCGCAGGAGTGGCATTTGCCGCGGCGGGCGAAGTCTGGCCTTGACCGCTGCTAGCGGTCTCATTCTTCTACACAAAAAGTAACCGGCAACCCGCAGCCTCCGGTTTCCCTCGGAGGTGCGATCTCGGACCCAACACATAGCAAGGCCCATCTAGAGCTCATTGCTTCTTTAGAATTTAGGCTTTGTTTGGCTCAGCGTTTATGGACAGTACGTTTTGATAAAACATAACACCGCCAAGCTTTTTCATTTGTTTTCCCGTTGCAATTTTGAACAGCCGTGTTTCATTCCAGGCGCAAAAATCTCGCGGGCCGAAACCCTCCCTGCGAGCTCCAGTTTGCGTCGTTTTGTGAGGAGAAAAAAAATCGTGAAGCATGAGCTGGAGGCTCCATTTGCGTTGGAGGGGAAGGTGACGGTAGAGGCAGGGTCGGTGAGGGGGGAGGAGATCCTTGGGCAGGGAGGAAGGAAGCAGTGGCGGGGAGGATGAAAGCAGTGGCGGAGGCGATGATGGGGGAGGCAACGACAGAGTGGCGGGGGGAGGGGATGACGGAGGAGAGGGAGGAGGCAATGATGGAGCAGGCGGCGAAGGCGGCGGCGCTGAGACGGGTAGAGGGCTCGAAGATTCGGGCGCTGAGACAGGCGGAGGAGATAAACAGTAATTTATATATATATATATATTAGAAAAAAATATATATTATTATCAATAATTTATATATATATATAAATGATGGAGCAGGCGGCGAAGGCGGCGGCGCTGAGATGGGTAGAGGGCTCGAAGATTCGGGCGCTGAGACGGGCGGAGGAGATAAACAGTAATATATATATATATTAGAAAAGAATATATATATTATTATCAATAATTTATATATATATATATATATATTAGAAAAAAATAATTAAAATTTTACATAATAGAAAATATTTTATAATAAAAAATATTTATTAAACGTCACCGCTGTTTTGCCAAACGGTTCTCCGTTCTGAACAGCTCTGTAAACACAGACTACCCAAACAGATCTCCATTTTCAACAACCAGTTTCCAACAGCTCCATTTACAAACCTGCATTTACAACAGCTCCTTTTATACCCGCAGTCGCTCTCCCAAATGAAGCCTTAGTCTCACATCTTAGAATGAGGTTATTGCTCCTTTCTCTCTCCCTATATAAGTGTACAAATACTTGTAAGTAGACATATGAGAGATTAATAAAATATTTTAATTATTTCTCTCTTTTCTGTGTTTTTCTACATGGTATCAGAGGTAGGAAAATCCTGATTCCTCCTCTAACGGCTTCTCCATTCTACGAGTCTTGCCTGGCTCTCGTGTGATCCCTCTCCGTCATCAGCTCTCCTTGGTTCCTTTTTACAGGATTTCAAGTTGTTCTCTCGTGTGATCTAGGGTTTTTTTTCGACGGGGAGAAGAGTAGTTGTGATACCAAGTTGAGAAGAAGAATACCTGTGATGTTTGCTCTCTCGAGGTCCTCTGTGAGGATTGTTACTCCATAAATGGATTGCTAGATGTTGTGTAAGAATAATCCAGTCTATGTGAACCGTACTGTGAACTGAACCCTAAACCAATTTCTCTTTACAAACGCTTAAATGACCCATAACACACACCAAAATAAATAGTTCCTAGAAAGTTAATGGACCAAATCCTCTTCGATTTAAAGTTAATGCCAAGCACTTGGGCCAATTAGATTTACATTTATCATTGCATTTAGTAACTCAAGCATAAAAAGATTCAAAGAAAAAAAATCATTTTTTCTTTTGTATAACACATTTTTTTTCTTTTGGAACGTATTAGCAATTAAAATCATAATTCCTATAAAACGATCGGAAATGTGAGATCTTTAACTTACAACTTCACATAATTTACTATGTTCACTACTACAACTACAGTAAATGTTAGAATGAAATTAAATGTTGTATTTCCCCCTCCCCTTATATATAAGGTGGGGCTCCTCTATTGAAGGTATCACATTATTATTTTCCCACTTTAACATGGTATCAGAGGCCGAGCCCTAACAACGATGTTCTCGCTCGCCGTTCGATTCCCGTCGCTCGCTCGCCGCTTGCTCTCCTCCAGCGCCGGTCCCCTCCCCTCTCCTCTCCCCTCCCCTCCAATGCACGCCTACCCCCTCCATCACTTGCTTCCTCCCCAGGGCCGATTGTCGCCCGATAGGTGCGTCGGCCGATCTGCGTTGGGCTGGATGGATGATTCCTCTGGCGACCCCCCGGCGGTCTGATTGACTCCAAACTTTGAAGAAAGATTCGCTTTGGCTCTCTTATCCTCCTGAAGTTTTACGCGATTCCAATGGTTGGATGTTTCGCAATCTCAGATCTCGTGTTTCCATGTTCAAGAGGAGGACGACTCCTAGCTCTCCAATGATCCTCCTCCCTTCGGTTCTTTGAAAGGGTGTTCTTCTCTACTCCTCACCATT
The DNA here is from genome assembly GCA_033032865.1 of Dactylorhiza incarnata. Lineage (NCBI taxonomy): Eukaryota > Viridiplantae > Streptophyta > Magnoliopsida > Asparagales > Orchidaceae > Dactylorhiza > Dactylorhiza incarnata. Next base: position 294,896 of record JAWHQI010000505.1, on the reverse strand, counting down.
CTCTCGACAGAGTTTGGTTGAACTTTTCTATTATGTCGGACGTCGTTGATTCCGGTAGCTCTGTGACCCCCGTTGAATCTACCCGGGCTGGTCAAGATCACAACTACTCTCAGATAACATTGATCCGACTTGATGACACCAATTATTTGTCTTGGTCTCGCTCCGTTACTCTATCCTTAAAGAGTTGGCGTCTCTTTGACTATATTAGTGGCACCACTGCTGCTCCTGCCACGACCTCTCCTACCTGGCCTCAATGGGTGCCGGAAAACTCTCTTGCCATGTCATGATTCACTAATTCCATGCAGGAATCTATTGCTCGAAATTATCTTTTCCTCGACACTGCTGCGGAGATTTCGAAGCGTGTTGAGTTCACCTATTCCCGCAAAAGCAATGAGGCCTATATTTGCCAACTTCGCCGCAAGATTTTTCTTCTCCGACAGGACGATCGTCTTCCTGCATATTACCTTGAGTTTACCCAGCTATATCAGGAGTACAACCACTTTGACTCACTCGTTATGGTTTGCAATGAGGATGCGCTCTTGCTGAGGGGCCAAGAGGATCGTAATCGGGTATTTGAGTTCCTACATGGGCTGCACAGAGACTTTGATCAGATTACTGTCCAAATCTTGGGATGTGTTCCTATTCCCTCGCTTCCTGAATTTTACAACATTGTCCAACAGGAGTTTGACCGGCGGCAGTCCTGTCACACCACCGCCCTTCCGGAAGGATCCACTTTAGTGGCTCATCAACCCAATTTTGGGGGTCGGTTTCCCCGTGATTTCAAGCCTAACCTACAGATAAGGATCACCCACTTGTGATTATTGTGGCAAGCCTCGCCATACCCAGGATACATGCTTCAGTCTCCATGGATTTCCTCCTCCCAGGGATGGTTCGACTTCACGTGGCGGTCGCGGATGTGGTAGAACTCCCGAGCGAACTTATCACTCTGCTCATCTCACTAAGACTCCAGAGAGTTGCCCCCCTTAGTCGTCTTCCTTCTCTGCTGAAGAGATGCAGGCTCTTCGTCGCTTGATGTACGGTCTTACTACTGAGCATACCTCTGCCCCTACGTCCTCCTCTGCCCTTGCCCACACCGGTACTCCGGGTGCCCACTCTACTACTATTACTTCTACACATTGGATTATCGATTCCGAAGCCACTGATCATATGACCGGTTCAAATTACCTTATTTCCTTCCCATTGCGTTTTTCAGGATCTGAAGATGGGGAAAGTGATTGGCTCTGATAGCATGCAGAATGGTTGTACGTGTTTGACTACTCTTGTGGGACTACCTCTCCGCACACTCTTCACTCTTCGCAAACCTCCGCCTTGCTTACCTGGCACCGACGAGTTGGCCATCCCTCTGTTGCGATCATGCAACATTTATTTCTTTTTTTTCTTCATGTTTTAAAAATTTTGTTTGTGATGCATGTGTTGTTGCCAAACATCATGGTATTCCTGTTAATCATGTTTCTTTACCTAATACAACTCTTTTTCACATTGTCCATGCTGATGTTTGGGGGTCATGCCTCGTTGCTTCTATTTCTGGATGTTACTGGTTTATTACCTTTATTGATTGTTTTTCCCAAACCACTTGGGTTTATTTGATGAAAAGTAAAAATGAAGTCTCTATTTTTCAACAATTTCATAAAATGGTTTTGACTCAATTCTCAGCTACTATCAAAACTCTTCGGAGTGATAATGGTCGGGAGTACGTCAATGCTTCCTTTGCTCACTACCTTGTTGATCATGGCATCCTCCATCAAACATCATGTGTTCACTCCCCGTCTCAGAATGGGGTTGCTGAACGAAAAAAACGCCACCTCTTGGAGGTTGCTCGTTACCTACTCTTCATTATGCACCTCCCTAAATTCTATTGGGGTGATGCGGTTCTGACGGCTTTCTACCTCATCAACTGTCTGCCATCTCCAGTCTTGGGTCATCAGACCCCTCTAACTACCCTAGGAGTTCCACCGACCTCTATCCACCCAAAGACTTTTGGTTGTGTTTGTTTCTCTCATATACATTCTACAGGCCGATCTAAACTTGACCCTTGTGCTCTTAAGTGTGTTCATTGGCTATTCTCCCACTCAGATGGGGCATAAATGTTATCATCCCCCGACTAAGCAAATTTTTGTCATGACGGATGTCACGTTTCATGAATTTTTGTCACGACAGATCAAAATTCTTCGGAGTGATAATGGTCGGGAGTACGTCAATGCTTCCTTTGCTCACTACCTTGTTGATCATGGCATCCTCCATCAAACATCATGTGTTCACTCCCTGTCTCAGAATGGGGTTGTTGAACAAAAAAAACCGCCACCTCTTGGAGGTTGCTCGCTACCTACTCTTCATTATGCACCTCCCTAAATTCTATTGGGGTGATGCGGTTCTGACGGCTTTCTACCTCATCAACTGTCTGCCATCTCCAGTCTTGGGTCATCAGACCCCTCTAACTACCCTAGGGGTTCCACCGACCTCTATCCACCCAAAGACTTTTGGTTGTGTTTGTTTCTCTCATATACATTCTACGGGCCGATCTAAACTTGACCCTTGTGCTCTTAAGTGTGTGTTCATTGGCTATTCTCCCACTCAGAAGGGGCATAAATGTTATCATCTCCCGACTAAGCGAATTTTTGTCACGACGGATGTCACGTTTCATGAATCCAACCCTTATTATGTGACCTCACTTCAGGGGGAGTCCACACATACGAAAGAAGTGAGCTCCCCTACTATATCCTTACTGATTCCTCCACCATACTCCATTCCTCCTCATACTCCGCCTCATGATCCTCCTCATACTCCGCCTCATGATGAGACTCCCACTTATGGGGAGCTTCCTCGTAAAGCACTGGATTTACAGGTGTACACCAGACGGAGTAAATCTCATAACACACGGGCTTATCCCACGCTATCAGCGCTAGTGCCAACCCCGCCAACAGATTCCTCAGAACCTCTCATTGCCCTTCGTAAAGGTATCAGATCTTGCACCCATCATCCTTTGTCTCATTATGTTTCCTATGACGCTCTAAATACTTTACATAGAGCCTGTCTCCTCTCTTGATTGAGGAAATGATTGCCTTGGAAAAAACTGTACATGGGATCTAACATAGCTTCCACCCGGAAAGAAGACTGTTGGTTCTAAGTGGGTATTTATTGTGAAGCTGAATTCTGAAGACTTGGTTGAACGGTTTAAAGCGAGGTTGGTGGCGAGGGAGTATACTCAAACCCTTAGGATTGATTATCAAGAAACTTTTGCCTCTGTTGCAAAAATGAACTTTATACGAGTTTTATTATCATGTGTTGCGTGCAAGGGTTGTGATCTTACCCAATTGGACGTGAAGAATGCATTCCTTCATGGGAATTTAGAAGAGGAAGTATATATGTCTCTCCCCCCAGGTTTTTCTCCTTCCAACTCTGAGGGAAAAGTGTGCAAGTTAAAGAAGGCTCTCTACGGCCTGAAGCAATCTCTAAGGGCCTGGTTTGGTCAGTTTCACAATGTCATGATCTCTCTTGGATACAGACAAAGTCATGCTGACCATACTCTTTTTATAAAAAGGAGGGACAATATGTTAACGGCTCTCATTGTCTATGTTGATGATATTGTCACAACAGGAGATGATGTCGAAGAAGTGAAAGCGTTGAAGGTGAATTTGGCAAAACAGTTTGAAGCATAGGATCTAGGGAAACTTAAGTATTTTTTGGGCATTGAAGTAGCTAGATCTAAACGGGGCATTTTTCATCTCCCAGAGAAAATACATCCTATTTGCTGGAACAATCTGGTATCAGTGGGTGTAGACCGCTGATACCGTTAAGGAGGTCAACCACAACCTTGGAAGAAATAATGGTGATCCTATTAGAGACGTTATTGGTTACTAACGTCTTGTCGGGCGGTTAATCTATCTGTCTCATACTTGCCCCGACATAGCCTATGTTGCGGGGGTCATTAGCCAATATATGGACTCCCCGAAGACGAGACATCTGGATGCAGCTCATAGAATCTTGAGGTACTTGAAGACCTCATCGTGAAGAGGGATCCTCTTCACTCCCAATACAAATTTGAAGATTGAAGTTTATATTGACGCAGATTGGGCAGACTCCATTGAAGATAGACATTCTACATCTGGGTATTGCTCATTTGTTGGGGGGAACCTTGTTACTTGGAGAAGTAAGAAAACAATATGTCGTCTCAAGGTCTAGTGCAGAAGCTGAATTTAGAGCTATGACACATGACATATGTGAGGGGTTGTGGATACGCTCCCTTATGTGTGATCTGGGTTTAAGTGAGCTTAATCCTATCCGTTTGTACTGTGACAACAAAACTGCAATCAGTATTGCCAACAACCAAATTCAGAACGATCGCACCAAACATATTGAAGTACACAGACACTTCATCAAGGAGAATATCAAAAAGAAGATTATTTGTATTCCTTATGTTCATTCAGAGGGACAATTAGCTGATATTCTTATTAAAAATCTCGGGGGGAATACTTTTTGTGTTTGTATTGACAAGTTGGGTATGAGAAATATAAAATGCCCAACTTGAGGGGGAGTGTTAGAATGAAATCAAATATGTTGTATTTCCCCCCTTATATATAAGGTGGGGCCCCTCTATTGAAGATATTGCATTATTATTTTCCCACTTTAACAGTAAAATTAGCATTTCTAAAATTAAAACATAAAAATGAATTTTCCAACCATAGGTTCTAATCCATTGGATACATCCATTATTGTATCCACAACTGAAAAACATTAGTGTTTCCCAAATGAACCATTAAACAAATTTTACCTTCTAAGAGCTCTTTATGAAGATTTAATTCCCATATGTATGCATGTCAATAAAAAGACATACACACACGTTAATCAAAAGACAATATAGGATCCTCCATCATGGCACATGGGGACCACAACATGAATCATGAAAGAATACAGTGAGACATCTCGAGAAAATGCCATGTCATAATTTGGGGTTATTATTATTAGGTAATTAAGTGGTTTCTTTAATTCACAAATATGAGAATATGAAGAGTGATATTTATTAGGAAATCTTTATTACGAATTAGGAGTCATGTTTGATAGAGGCCTATATAAGAAGGTGCTTGTTAGTCTTGTATCTGTTAGAAATCTTGGAAATCATTGTGTTTCTCTCTTGGAGAAGTAGCCTTTTAGAGGAAATTGTAATAATGACTTGACTTACCACTCTCCGCTCGCTGCCCTCGCTTCCACCGGGTACCATGCCCCCATGAACATGGCGAAGCTCAGAAACAAATCATCGGAAATTTCTGAGAGAAGACTCTTTCAGAAGAAATTTGGGTCACACTAGACAGTATCAAACAAAAATTGGACCTCTCCACATCAATGTAATCCCTCCAGACTCCTATGATTTTGGTCAAGACAACCACATCACTGGCGACCACTTCAACCGCAACACACTCATCCACCCAGAACGACCTAGCCTCACCGGCTTCCGTCGTCCCCATCATCGTTGTCTCCATCCTAGCCGCTCCATAACTCATTCACAGCATTCCCAATTCAGACGTCCCCAACGCCTTTCCTATCAAAGCTCCGCAGTCACTGATTCTGCAATCCATCTCCACTTCCAAGATGAGATCCGACTACTCCATCCCCACTTCCACGACGACATATGACTGCTCTTCCCCACAGCAATTTCAGCTTGCAGCACAAATACCCCGTGCAGCCACACCACTACCTCCCAATGCATTTGGCTATGCACCGCATCACCACCCAAGAAAATCTCTCATACTAGCCCTATTGTACCTAACTTGGCCTCACACAAACGACAACTTCCCTTGCCAACTTGGTTGCTTCCCTCGCCACCTCTCCCCGCATCCATATTTGACCCACCGTCGACCCCTCCAGCAACCTCTATCACTATACCTCCTCCCACACCCTACACAACCACCTCGTCCCATGCTTCATCCCCCCTCTAGTACTCTAGATTGCCTTTATTGTGGGCTGCTCATTCAAGTTTTGAACCCCGGTCAAGCCACACAACAGGGTTGCAACCCGCACACCCCAACCCATCTCCGCATGCGTGTTCTCATCTCGGTAGGTTGTTGAGGCCGGGTCTCGAACCCTTCACCTCCTTAATGAGAGGCTCTTAACGCTAGCCCACATCACCAACTGAAAACCGGCCTCAACAACCTGCCGCGCTGAGAACACGCATGCGGAGATGGGTTGGGGTGTGCGGGCTGCAGCCCTGTTGTGTGGCTCGACCGGGGTTCGAAACCTGAATGGGCGGCCCACAACATAAAAGTGCACTTTTATGTTGTGGGCCGCCCATTCAGGTTTCGAACCCCGGTCCTTTTATGTTGTAGGCCGCCCATTCAGGTTTCGAACCCCGGTCCTTTTATGTTGTGGGCCGCCCATTCAGGTTTCGAACCCCGGTCGAGCCACACAACAGGGTTGCAGCCCGCACACCCTAACCCATCTCCGCATGCGTGTTCTCAGCGCGGCAGGTTGTTGAGGCCGGGTATCGAACCCTTTACCTCCTTGATGAGAGGCACTTAACGCTTGCCCTCATCACCAACTGAGCTGTAGTTATGGGTTGCGTGCCCATTTATCTAATTAATTATGATTATCTCTAGATGTTATCATTATGTATGGGAGCTCAAGCACCGGGTCTAGTAATATGTGTTATTATTATTGTTTGTCTTTTATTATGTTGTAAGTCTATATAAAGACATATGTATGGTTGTATGAAGCAAGTAAGAAGAAGTTATATTCCTTGTCTATTGTGTGAGATCATTTGTGGCTCTCTCCTCTAACGAGCAACTCCTCTTAGGCAGCCGCGGTTAGGGCTCCACGGTATCATTCCTTCGCACCTCCGGTCACTCCTCCGTCATCCTCCGGCATCCTCCGAGTAGGACCATAACAACTTGGTATCAAAGCCACCGATTCTCCTACTTCCACTGTGATTGTCTTCTCCCTCGCACCGCCTATGACAACCAACCCCCTTTCCATTGCGCCCTCCTCTCGGGTTCATCGACAAAGCAGCCGCACCAGATCTGGCTACAGCTTCCCTGGCAAACTGTCTGCGTCGGACTCCAACGACGCCTCTCTTCTGCTTCTCCAGCAGTTCGTCCACGTCGAACGAAGACAACTCTGTAGCTCTCTTAACAACCGCTTTCGTCCTCGTGGCTTCATCCTCGTCGCCTTCACGGCGGAAGCCATCCTCGATCCTCCTCCCTGTAACCGTCCCGCAACCAACACCCTACCCCGTCAACGCCCTCCATCACGCATCCTTCGATCGTCCTGCAGCGAGACGCCTTCCTCTCGCTATCTTTGGATCGTCCTTGAGCCCCAAGCCACCGCACACGCATCTCCCTGCTACATCCCATCGAGCGGCCCTCTTTTCATCGAGCCTTCCCCCACGTACCTTTTTAATTTTTTTAACCCCACCGGCCATTTTTATTTTGCTGCCCTTACTTCATTGAACCCAGTGCCGCTTTTCCTCTCGAGTCTTGTCTCCTCACGCCAGCAGGCCACGCCACCCTGCACCCAATTTACTTCTCGAGCCACACCTGCACCCGAGCCTGTTAGTGCCTTGTTTTTTTATAATTAATTCACTCAAAGCCTTTGACCCTGAGCAGCCTTCCCTCACGCCAGCAACTCCGCAATAAATTCATTTTCGGACCCCCGCCGCCTATTCACATCAACCCAACATCGTCTGATTTCGAAGGTCGGGAGCATATTTAATTGTCACTATTGGGCGATGACGCTGCTCTCGTGGTCATTCCCAATCATCCGACTCGGCGCAATCAGACCGCCCTGTCACCCGCTCTTTCTCTCGCTCGGCTCATCATATGGAAGACGCCCACAATTTCTTGGAGGCCATGAACCGACTCCACTCAGTTATATCCTCCATGGACGCACGCCTTCAGGAATTAGAAGCACGTCATCGGGACGACATGACAACCCTCACCGCAAAGCTTAATGAACTCACAAACGCACCGCCCGTTGTTACCACCCCACCCACGGATCACGTCAGGAGCAGTCAAGTTCCGCTTTCGACACTCATCCTCCACGAGCCACCTCCACCGACTCTTTTACACCCTGACGCTGCTATTCTGTCGCGCTATACCTGACTGGGATTCCCCACCTACGATGGAAAAGTTGATCCCTTGGGCTGGCTCACCAGATGCGAGCAATTCTTCGGCCACCAACAAACTCTGGCGATTGAAAGACTTCCTCTGACCTCCTTCCATCTTCTCGACTCGGCTTTGCTTTGGGTCACTCGTCTCCTCACTGATTAATCGGGTCTGACCTGGGGCGACTTCAAGCGACTCTGCAACCTCCGCTTCGGTCCCCCCCCATCTGCAGTAATCCCCTCGGTGCCCTCACAACTCTACGCTAGACAGGCTCTATGGACGATTACATGAAGCAGTTTCAGCTTCTTCTAGCACATGTCACACTTTCCCCAGAGATGCAGGTCGCTATCTTCACTGCAGGACTTCGCGATCGCCTACGACTGGATGTCGAATTTGAGGCCCCTCCAGACTTAGTGACTGTTATGAGTCTGGCCAGGCTATGTGACCGTCGCCTCCAGCTGGCACAGGAGGCATACTTGCCCCTCGACATCGGCATTCCGCAGGGCCGTACCGAGGGTCAAGCCGCTCCGCCGATTCGTCGTTTATCTCGGGCCGAGATGTTGGAACGACGTGCTCATGGATTATGTTTTAATTGCGACGAGAAGTACACTCGCGGACATACGTGCAAAAAGCTCTTCTACCTGCACGTCAAGGACTCAGATGAGAAGGGCGTCAGATGAAGATCGCACCATTATCCATCCCCCTAGAGCTTGAGGTCAAACTCGTTTTGGGCAGCAGGAGAAATGTTATGGGCTGCGTGCCCATTTATCTAATTAATTGTGATTATCTCTAGATGTTATCATTATGTATGGGACCTCGAGCACCGGGTCTACTAATAGGTGTTATTATTATTATTTGTCTTTTATTATGTTGTAAGCCTATATAAAGGCATATGTATGGTTGTATGAAGCAAGTAAGAAGTCCTATTCCTTATTTATTGTGTGAGATCATTGGTGGCTCTCTCCTCTAACGAGCAACTCGGCTTAGGCAGTCGCGGTTAGGACTCCACGGTATCGTTCCTTCGCACCTCCGATCACTCCTCCGACAACCTCCGAGTAGGAATAACAGCCTTCTCACCCAAGTCCACTCCACCAAGCCTCCACGATCTTCCCACTAACTACACTACACCCAAGAATTGTTATCCCATATTCCCAACTCCACACAACCAACATCGTTGTCCCCACTCCTCCAGCATCTTCGCGGCTAACAACCTCATCGTCGATGTTGCTGCCCTCTGGAGGCAACATCACTACCCATCCCCTTTACATTGTATTGTCTACTCTGTTGGGGCCATCACCCCGTATGGATTGTTGCCGGACAATATCTTCTTTCCACCACACTTCCCAACTTCCGTCCACATCACGTCTCTTTCCTCCTCTTTTTTCCAATTTTTCAAAGCATAACATCTTCTCCCCATGCATCACCACACATGTCGATTCCATCCTTTGCCAAAATCAGCATACATCAACCAAACCCATTGTTTCCCAGCTAGCTCTCCCACATGCTGAGGTCCAAAATCCCCAACCCCAGATCACATCTCCTAACACCACCTCACTATACCTAAATTTTCATCCATTTATTTATCATTTTTAGATTATCTACACCAATTTAATAACCCCCAAAATTACTCACTACTTCCCCATTATTTTAGCTTGCACCCAAGTAAACCTTATTCCACTCCATACTCTCAACCTGTGCCCACCAGACCATCCATTACCGCCACCAAACACGTAACAATTTCAAATCACATCCACCAATTTACTCATTTCCTTGTTAATGTTCTTTTTCAGAATTCTAAAGAATTCATTTCTAGCATGTATAGCTTATATTCATAACATTTTAGTAGTCTAAACTCTAAACTAACTGTAAATAAACACTTTTAATTATTTTCCAAAGCTACGTTTGAAATGCTTGTTAAGATGTATGTTAATGGGTATAGAAAAATGAAAAAGAAGATGCACATAAAACTTAACTGGCTTGAAATATTACAAAATTAAGGTTAGATATATGATTTTAGATGCTAAACATATTGTCATTTGAATAAATGAAATAAGGCAAATCCACTTAAATTGAATCGTTTTTATGGGTCTTCAAAAATGATTATTAGACACATGCAGACTCCAACAGAGTAAAACCTAATGATCATACTCAATGAAAACCTAAGAAATTCAAGAAGAAAATAAGTAGCCAAAATGGCCACAAAAATTTTTTAACAGAAAGTGACTAGTTAACCTCACTGGCAAGGGGATCTTGTGCGGGAACATCCGTGGCTATTGACCAGATAAGTTTGGACATGTTCAAAACAATAGTTTCAGTAGCACCTGCATAAAAGCACACGGGTGCAATACTACAATGTAAAAGCAGATAATAGCAATACACAACCCAGCCAATCTGTATAAATGAAAAAGTTGGATAACCAATCTTAGATAATAGAATAACTTATAAGAGAAGTGTTTCTCACCACTTGTAGTGTTTCCACCCCCAACCAGATACCACAAATCACCAACAGCTGCACCAGCATGACCACCTCGAGGTGTCACAGCAACACCTTGCACATCTGGCTGAGACCACTCCATCTGCAATCAATAACTATGAGTGTGTATAGAATCTGGGGATCAGAATAAAGAAGGGTAAGTGAACTTTAAGTGTCATATAAATCTCAACGTTTATGGTCAGAAGAAGACAAAGGCAGGGGGGGGGGGGGCATACAGTCTGGAAATCTAGCACATGAAGATCACTGAAACATGATGACTGGGTGGAACCACCAAAAATAAACAAGTACTGTCCGGCATGCTCCGTAGCCGTGTGATCAAATCTTGGTGAAGGCGGGGTATTCCTATTTATTCAGTATATATAAAAATATTCTTAAACACATCAAAGAAACTTTGGGTCAAGTGAGTGAGAAGAAGTTTAGAGTACTTGGTTTCAACTCCAGCCCACGTCATGGTGCTCAAGTCAAGAATATGGAGGTCATTTAGCAACTGTCTCTTTCTGTCTTCTCCTCCAAACATTATTAGTTTGGAGCCCACAATTGTAACTGATTGACCCCCTCGTGCCACCTGAACCAAAAGAACGGTCTTAACATTTACAGTATATGAAAATACTGATAAACAAGTCATGAGGGAGGGATTAAAATAGTTGACATGAAGCCTTTAAACTATTATATAAATAGATGTAATTATATAGGAGAAAAAAATCAGGTTAATGATGTACTATTAAAAGGAAGCATAGAAAGAATTCATTACCGGGGCTTTTCCATGGGTCTTTAGAACTGAAAGCACCATTGTTTCTATATCAATTGACCAAACTGTGAATAGCCAAGTTAATCAACACAAGACATATATCCACAGAGAAAGAATAATGCAGGGAAAGTAAAATTTAGTATGTCATCATATAAGCCAGAAGGAGATGTAGATATGATATGTGATGTGAAGATCCAAGTTTGCAGTAGAACCAAATTTGCACTAGCTGAAAGAAAGGCGCTATCTTAGATGCCATTTAACTTATTCTTCAAAGATGATGTACCAAAGACCAAATTTATCTTATGTTTATTTTTTTCTCTATTTTGCTACTCTCGCTACAATTTATTTCATACATTAGCTTTCATATTTATTTTTCTACATTTTCTTATATATATTGGAGAAGTAGTGATGGGGAATCGGAACCGTACATTTTATGCGGATCGACGATCGTCACATTATTTGTTCTTTTCATTTTTTCGTTTCGAGTTGTATTTTTATGTATTTTTAAGTCGGGATGTTCAGCCAATCATAGTCGTTCGTTGCATGCTAGAGTCTATAAATAGAGGGTGAGGGCTCTTATTTTAGGCATTGAAGAATGGAGTATTGAAGCCCATTCTTTGTTCATTCAGCGCTGAATCCGACGTTCCGGGTGCGAAGCCTTGGAACCCCTTACCTTGCCGTCCACCACCAATCACCCTTCCCTCATCTCCCCTCCAATTGGCCGGCCCCTTCCTCATCCCCTCCCAAAACTGCCGGCCAGCCCATGCCTCCTTCCCCATCCCTACAACAGCCGGCCTAAGGTGCCTCCTTCCCCATCATTGCAACAGCCGGCCAGTAGGCCCCCACTTCCTCCTCCTCCATTACAGCCACCGGCCTAAGGGTCCCCTCCTCCTCCTATAACAGCAGCCGGCCAAGCATCCGCATACATCTTCCCCCCCCCCCCTTCTACAGCACGTATAGCCGGCCCCCAAGTTCTCCCTCCACCACCACCTTCATTCCCCCCACAAAAACAGCCATCTTTACCCACAAATCCCATCTCCGGCGATCACCGGAATACGTCTCCGGTCACCTCCGGTGATCCTCCTACATCTCTCATATCGATTTTCCTTCATTTTGTATTTTCCGGCGATCGCCGGAAAATAGCTCCGGCGGCTGCCGCCTCCGGTCACCACTAACCTCCACCCAGCCGGCAACCACCCCACCACCCATTAACCACCTTCCCACTACCTACTAACTACCCACTAACCCACTTCCTCTTATTTAGGAACCACCTCCTAAAGTTAAGTCTCATTATCCCCTCTTTTCCCTCACAACCAACCCCTTAATCCCCTCTCTCATACACACGTGGAGCCACTCCCTCAAACCCCCTCAACAGCAGCCCACTATATCCCAACATTCCCCCACATTCTCGCGTGAAAAGAAACCCCCCACTTCCTCCAAATAACTAATCCCCCGCCTTCCTCTAACTGCTGGCCGAAACTCTCTTCCTTCCCAGCTCTCAATCTCACGTGAAGTCCTAGATTGCTGGGTCCACCATCTACTGCCGTCAACTGCAGCCTCCCCTCCCAATTGAATCCAGCCAACTGCAGTCCCTTCTCACTTGAGCCACTCGTGGAACCACCCTCTGCCATCACCCAGCAGCCCAAATCCAGCCAACTGCAGCCCCTTCCCACTTGATCCACTCCTGGAACCACCCTCTGCCATCACCCAGCAGCCCAAAGCCTCCTCGGAATTGCTTCATGAGTTCTGTCCAGCCACCCTACAGCCATCCAAAGCTCCAGCCAAGGCTCCACACCTTCCATACAGCCACCTCCATTCTCCCAATTGCTGTCCAGGCCTCCAGCACAGCAAACTCCAGTTGTTTATTGTTGAAAAACCAGCCCCGACAGCCTTCGAAAAGCGCATCCAGCCCTCCCCTCTCCATTGTTTGCAAAGTTCAAGGTGTGTTGTTATTTCTTTAAATGTTGGATCTTGTGTTTGTTCGCTACTTGAGAGATAGTGATTTATAGACTTTGTTTTCAATTGTTTTGGTCTTTGTATTTGCTTGTTCAATTAGATATTTGATTTCGCGCACTCTCACGCTTGTACTATCTCTCTTGTTTCTTTTTGTGTATGCTTTAATAACTGTGGTTATCGTTCATATTTGATTCTATAAAGAAAAGTTATTGCAAGTTAAAAAATTGTCGGATATGTATGGTTTCATGTAGGAGTTCACACAATTATTTCACAATCACCTAGGACCGTCCTGCGTCAAGTAGGAGTGGTGTATTCTCTGTGATGCGACTATATATATTATTTTTTAACTATGGATTAGACAGAGACATGAATAATTGAGTAGATCAGGTCAAGCCGAATTTTCTCGCCTGGTCTGCTTTTGGGTCGCAAGAAAAAAGAAAAAAATAGAAAAGAAAAATAGAAGGAAAAGAAACAGAACAAAAATCTAACCAGATCCTAATTCAAAAATATAAAATCAAGTAAACAATGTGTTAATTGGGCTTTATTGACTTTTGTCAATTTAACACGTCGCACCACGATGTGATTGCCGGCTCTGGAATCTCTCACAAGGCTAACAATCCCTCAAACTAGCATCCCTCACCCTTATTTCTAGCGAAAGGGGACTAGAACACACGGCGTGACGGTTATGATTGGTTGCTACGCCCAATGTCCAAATCACACTAAATAGAGTCCAAAATAAAAATAAAATACATAAAAAATGTAAAACGGTGCTCTGGACGGGCTCGTAGTATCGGATCGTTGATCCGATCAACGCCTCCTGCACGAGTATACAGATGCGGGCCCCGCCAAGTGGTGGCTTAAAGCCCAACGACGATCCTGCGGCTGATTCCCATCAAGAAGCCTCGATGGCTACTCCTCCCCCTCCCCCCCCCCCCCCCAACACACACACACCAAATGTCAAACGTCATCTGATCAATAATATGACAGTAAGAACACATTACAGTCCCTTGGGGACATGCATCTCTTGTAATAATCACCTAGTCGTTTTAACAATATGGCCGTTCTTTCTTTCAGTCACTCATTCTGTGGAGCAGTGAAGGGGTAACAAGATAATAAGTTTGAAAACAATCTCATTTTCTCCCAAGAAACTTTGAAGTGTCCCATCTGTAAAGTCACCGTCATTGCCACTCCTGAGAATTTTGATTTTGACTTCAAACTGAGTTTTCACATAATGATACAATAATTGAAATAGTTCACAAACTGTTACGCCGCCGCACCCTTTACAGTTCTCGGGGCAAACATATGCGCGGCGTCGCAAGGAGCCTACGCAAGACAACGGGGCTGAACCATCCGGTTCAGCCCCCATCCAGTAAATAACAAAGGAAGAGGGGTTGAACCACCCGGTTCAACCCCTATGGGGGCCGGCCGGCCCCCTCTTGGACCCCGGGTATTAATAAACCCGGGGCTCCCTCTTTTGGAGCATCAAAGATCATATTTCAGGTTTCTTTCTTCTCTAACCCTAGCCGTCATCTTCTTCCTCACTAGCCTACTCATATTTTCTAGTTTTCTCCAATAGTTGTAGCGGTAGCATAACATTTGGTATCAGAGCACCTTTCCTGCGACCATGGTCACTCGCACGGAAGCGGAGATGGCACGCTTGGCCACCATCGAGGAGAACTACGCCGCCTTGACGGATTCGGTGGCCGGAATCGAAGAACAAGTAAAAAACTCAACAAAAAAATCTGGAAGAACGTATGGAGGGACGCATGGACGAACTCAAAGCGTTGATAACGCAAAACCTACGTGGAAAATCGACGGAGCAAAGATATTTCACGGGGGAAACGGCGCATGCTTCACCGTCGGCCGCCGGAGGTAGCACGGGAGGACCAGGGACGGTGCCCTACGGCGGTCTGGGATCGGAAACGGGCCGGCCAACCGGCCTGGGGCCGGCAGCGACTCTGCCGAACCCTACAGGGCCGATCGGCCTGTTTCCGCCCGGATCGGGAGCGGGGCCTCCTGCCGCCTGGCAGGGGCTTGGCCAGGGACCACACCCCCATCAACAGTCCACCGGGGGGTGGTCCGGCCCAGGGAGGGTGGTTGCCGGCGGTGGGGTCGCCGGAATGGCCGCCGGCCGGCCTTTTGGAGTTCCGGAGCAGATTTTTCGACCCCCGCTGCACATGGGGGTCCGAATGGAGTCGGAAATGGGGTCCTGCCTAGGCCTCCAGCACTAGGGGCTCAACCGAGGGGTGGACAAGGCGAACAGTGGAGGGGACAGCCTCCCAGACATTTTTTTGAGGAGGATGGCCCACCGATCGGAGGGGGATATGGTGGGGGACCCCAACAGGATTATTATGGGCACCCGAACTTCGCGGCGGAACCAGTCAGGCCGGCATGGCACGATCCAGAGTTCGGGAGGAATGGGGGAGTAAACCAGCGGGCATACATGCAACCCAAGCCAACTCGGATGCATTTCCCGAAATTCCGAGGCGGCGACGCGCTGGAATGGGTCCAGAAGGCCGAGTTGTTCTTCACATAACAGGAGATACCCAAGGACCAATGGGTACAGTTGGCGTCGTTTCACCTGGAGGAGGACGCGTATCAATGGGCGCAATGGTTCGTTCGGAACTATGGCCATGCACCATGGGAGTATTTTGTTGAGGGATTCTCGGCCCGCTTCGGGCCCGTGGAATACGAGGATGTGGAGGCCACGCTACAGAAACTCCGACAGAAGGGGACAGTGATGGAGTACCGCACGGAGTTTGAGCGCGTGGCCAACAGGGTCAATTGGGGAGAGAAGACCCTCCTCAGCTGTTTCGTTTCTGGGCTGAAGGATCACTTGAGAGATGAAGTCCACGCCTATATGCCTCACAGTCTGAGCCATGCCATCAGTCTAGCCAGGATACAGGAGGAGCGGTTCAACCGTCAACGGACCCGGGGGGCATTGCGAGCACCAGCAGTACCAGCGGCCCCAGTAGCGGGGCGACGTGAGCCGCCACAGGCAGGACGCCCGACGGTGACACGACTGACGTGGCCAGAGCTGCAGGCCCGGAAGGAAAAAGGGTTGTGTTTCAACTGCGACGACAAGTATACGCCGGGACATAGGTGTCAGAAGGTGCAAGTTTTTATGCTGAGGGAGGAGGATGACGAGGAGGAGCCTATCAGTAGTGAGGAGGTGGATAACTGGGATCTGGCGGAGTTTGGAGTATCCCTTCAGGCCATGGAAGGATGCTCAGCCCCACTCACGTTACGGATTTCGGGGAAGCTGGGACAGGAGCGGGTGACTATTCTGATAGATAGTGGGAGCACCCACAACTTTATCACGCCTGCGGCGGCACGGAAGGTTGGGCATGCAGTTGACAGGGAGGCTTCATTTCAGGTTATGGTTGCCGACGGCAGCAAGTTGAGGTGTGAGGGCCTGCTGAAAGGGGTAGAGTTGCGCATACAGGGCTATGTGTGCCAGACAGATGTCTACCTCTTGCCGATTCGGGGGTCGGATATGGTGTTGGGCGTACAGTGGCTCCGCCAGCTTAAGCGGGTCACTACCGATTGGGAGAAGATGACTCTGGAGTTTTCGCACCTGGGGACGGAGCATTGCCTGCATGGGATTCGATCGCCTCCGCTTAAGGAGATCTCTCACCGAAGCCTGCAGAGGATGGAGGAGGAGGGCGGCATGATGGCCATGGTGTTAGGCGTCGAGACTCGGGGACCGACATCAGAGCCATCCCAGATGCAGGACTTATTGACCCAGTTTGATGATATTTTCCAGGAGCCACACTCTCTACCACCGTCGCGATTTCGAGATCATCAGATTCAGCTGAAGGCAGGCGCAGAGCCGACGAATATCCGTCCGTACCGGTACCCTCACATTCAGAAGGCGGAGATAGAGCGCAGCGTCCGAGAGATGCTGTCTTCCGGCATCATCAGACCCAGTACCAGCGCGTTCTCCTCTCCGATCATCTTGGTCAAAAAGAAGGATGGATCATGGCGGTTCTGTGTCGATTACCGGGAATTGAACCAGTCCACCATTAAAGACAAATTCCCCATTCCGATGATCGAGGAGCTGCTAGACGAGCTGCACGGTGCCAGCCTCTTCACCAAGCTGGACCTTCGTTCAGGTTACCATCAGATACGGATGCGGGAGGAGGACATCCACAAGACGGCGTTCCGCACTCACGACGGTCACTATGAGTTTCTGGTGATGCCGTTTGGGCTGGCCAACGCTCCGTCCACCTTCCAGGCGGTCATGAACGAGATTTTCCGACCACTGCTTCGCCGGTACGTGTTAGTTTTCTTTGATGATATTCTGATCTATAGCAGGAGCTGGGATGAGCATCAGGAGCACGTTCGCCATGTCCTTCACATTTTGCGGGAGCACCAGTTGTACGCCAAACGCTCCAAATGCTCTTTCGGGCAGGCGGAGGTAGAGTACTTGGGACACTTGGTCTCCGCTCATGGCGTTCGGGCGGATCCGGGGAAGATCGACAGCATGGTGAACTGGTCGCAGCCAACCACGATCTGGGCTTTGCGCGGCTTTCTCGGGCTGACCGGTTACTATCGTCGGTTCGTAAAAGACTATGGAAAGATAGCTCGACCATTGACCCAGTTGTTGCAGAAGGACTCCTTCCGGTGGCAGGCGGAGGCCGAGGAGGCATTTCAGGCCCTCAAAAGGGCTATGACTACCACGCCCGTACTGGCTCTTCCGGATTTCTCCAAAGATTTTGTGGTGGAGACAGACGCATCTGGCGTCGGCATTGGTGCGGTCCTCATGCAGGAGGGCCGGCCGTTAGCATATTTCAGCAAGGCTCTTGCCCCCAGGACCTTGGGGCTCTCGACATACGAGAAGGAGATGCTCGCCATCATTCACGCGGTCACCATGTGGCGTCCCTACCTCCTAGGCCGGCATTTTCAGGTCCGGACAGACCACCAGAGTCTCAAGCACTTTTTGGAGCAGCGGTTGGCATCGCCCTTACAACAGAAGTGGTTGACAAAGCTATTGGGTTATGACTATGAGATTGTGTATAAGCAAGGGCGGGAGAATACGGTTGCTGATGCACTATCTCGCCTTCCAGAGCAGACTATGGCCGCCATCTCTGGGCCTATTGATTCCTTGGCAGAGATACAGGCAGAGGTGTACAAGGACCCCGATTTGCGGGTCATCTTTGAGGCATTGCAGCAAGGGCAGACTACTGAGGCCGGCTACCACCTACAGGGGGACCACTTGTACTATCACGGTCGCCTCGTCATTCCCGCCACGTCGGCATAGCGTACTACTATGATGAGGGAGTTCCATTCTTCGCCGACCGGCGGACACGCAGGACTCCTTCGCACGTTGCAGCGGCTTCGCGCGAACGTCTTTTGGAAGGGCATGCGCCGCGATGTTCAGCAGTTTGTTCGGGAGTGTGATATTTGCCAGCGTCAGAAGTATGAAACCACAGCCCCGGCCGGCCTGCTCACACCTTTACCTATTCCTCATCAGGTTTGGGACACGGTGTCCATGGATTTCATTGACGGGTTGCCCAAGTCGCAGGGCAAGTCCGTCATTCTGGTGGTCGTGGACAAGCTGTCCAAATATGTCCATTTTCTGGCCCTCACTCATCCCTATTCGGGGGAGACAGTCGCTGACCTGTTTGCTCGGGAGATTGTTCGGTTGCACGGGATACCTCGTTCCATCATTTCTGATCGTGACCTGGTCTTCATCAGCAGTTTCTGGCAGGAGCTTTTCCGACTCCAAGGTACTACTCTCTGCATGAGCACCGCCAACCATCCGCAGACAGACGGTCAGACGGAGGTCCTGAACAGAGGGGTCGAGACCTACTTGCGTTGTTTTGTGATGGATGAGCCACGCACATGGACCCGATGGCTGCATTGGGCTGAGTTTTGCTACAACACCTCCTTCCATACCGCCAGCCGACTCACGCCATTTGAGGTGATTTACGGCCGACCTCCGCCCACTCTGCTCTCTTACGAACCGGCCAGCACCGCTCTTCCCGCCGTCGATCGGACTCTTCGCGATCGCGACCAGACATTGTCCCTTTTGCGGGACAATCTTCGGATAGCTCAGGAGCGTATGACAACTCAGGCCAACAAACACCGCACTGAACGGGAATTTGCAGTGGGAGATGAAGTGTTCCTCAGACTTCAGCCGTATCGCCAGTTATCAGTCGCCCGTCGGGCAAATCAGAAGCTGGCCCCGTGTTTCTACGGCCCCTTTCGGATCATTCGACGGGTGGGACCCGTGGCTTACACCTTGGCTCTTCCGGAGGGCTCTCGCATACACCCTACGTTTCATGTCTCTGTGCTGAAGAAGAAGTTGGGCAGCACAGTACAGGCTAGCCCGACTCTCCCCGATGCAACCAGTTGTGGAGAACTACGGCCGTCACCCGAATCAGTTCTGATGATCAAATGGAGGAAGCACGGTCTGGAATATCGGCCAGAGGTGCTTGTCAAGTGGAACTGGTTGGATGCTACCCACAACTCTTGGGTGGACTTGCTGGAGTTTCGCGAGCGTTTTCCCGATTTCCAGCTTGAGGACAAGCTGACTTGTGATGGGGAAGGGAATGTTACGCCGCCGCACCCTTTACAGTTCTCGGGGCAAACATATGCGCGGCGTCGCAAGGAGCCTACGCAAGACAACGGGGCTGAACCATCCGGTTCAGCCCCCATCCAGTAAATAACAAAGGAAGAGGGGTTGAACCACCCGGTTCAACCCCCTATGGGGGCCGGCCGGCCCCCTCTTGGACCCCGGGTATTAATAAACCCGGGGCTCCCTCTTTTGGAGCATCAAAGATCATATTTCAGGTTTCTTTCTTCTCTAACCCTAGCCGTCATCTTCTTCCTCACTAGCCTACTCGTATTTTCTAGTTTTCTCCAATAGTTGTAGCGGTAGCATAACACAAACTTCACTTTTCTTCTTCATAAGATAGACCGAAGTAATGAGGGAGTAGTCATCAATGAACAACACAAAATAACAAAATTCATTCACAGAGGAAATGGGATAAGTCCAAAAAGCAAAATGTATCAAATCAAAGCAATTAGCATTCCTACTATAGCTAATAGAGTATTTGGTTCTACAATGCTTTCCAACCTCATAGGTGTACAACCCCATATTCGCCGAGTGGGTCCTCGAGGCCCCAGGAATCAAAAGGCAAGATATGGGTCATAGAATCTTTTGGGCGGGTGAGGCTCCACTCGCGGGGCGCTCGCGTATTGTCAAAGCAGACAGGCGAGAGTTCGTAGTCAAGACTCCACCCGCCAAGTGAGTCGAGTGCCTGGCGAGTGGTGCCCTCACGGACCACTCGCCCGGTGTAAATCGGGCAAGGAGCCTGGCGAGTGGTGCCTTCACGGACCACTCGCCCAGAAGGCTTTATGGGGAAATTACCAAGATACCCTTTGTGGGCTGTCAATAGCCCTGCAGAACAGCGGAGCTAGGCTGTTAGCAGACCAATTTGGGGTGCGATTAGTAAAATCAAAAGGCGGATTCATGTTATTTGTAGACCAGACTAGAAAATCTATAAATAGACCCTTAAGGGCACCTTGGAGGAGACCGGACCTTTTGGGCTCTCTCCTCCTAGGCAAGTTTTGGTTGGCTGTTAGTGCCCTCCAAGGTGCCCGGCTGAGCATTGGTTTGAGAGGGGAAGCTCTCTAAGATCTTACGGGTGTATGGCGGGACCTCCTCGCTACAGCCTTGGGTCGGTTCCAGATTTTCCATCCACAGTCCAGAGAGTTTAGTGAGGGAGAAGTAAGCACGGGCTACACCCCCCTGTGGGTCCGAACTCAAGAGACCGGTTGCCGGTTTCAACAATAGGCTTGACATTCAACTCTAGTGATAAACTCAACAGAATGACTAGGAGAGATAGATTTCAAGGTATACCATCAACCGATCTGCATCAGAGACATTTTGTGCTCTAAAAGCCTGTTCAGTATCAACGACATAGACTCCATCTAACGCATGTCCACCACCAATCATACTCACTCACCAGATGACGAAAGATACAATGAGAAGCAAAGGAGGTAATAGAGCAGTTAAGTTGTTTAATTAAACTGCTCATAGAAAGCAAATTTGTAGGAAATAAATGAACTAATATAACAGATCTGAGCGGAATATTCAGAGAGATTTGTATGATCCATCCATCAGAAAATCCAACGCTGCCCGACGACAAAGTGAATGAGGTTAAACCCTCTAGTAGATCCTCTCATATGATCAAAAGAACCAGAATCAATGATCCAGGCATCTGGGACTTCCTAGATGGTCGAGAAGAAGTCTGGGCAAAAGCAGCAATACCAAATATATCCTCCACAAAGGGTCTCCTAAAATAGGCCTTCAAGGCGATTAACTCTCCAATCAAACTTTCATTCTCAAAAACAAGATGTTCTCTATTTTTCACGGTGATATATAGAGCAGTTTAGAGTCTGACATATATCTCATCTAAACCTCGTATCCATCATGTGGGGACCAATTTGGGTGTAAGTCTCAAAATTGCTCTTTCTCATACTCTTTCTTCCCTCAGTAGGACCACTTTATCTTGCTTTCATCCTTGTGTCTTTTAGGTTCGAGCTTTTTATTATATTCCACTTTCTGTGTTTAGCAACGAGGGCGGATTTATCATATCCCCCATTCACTCTAGTACAAAGAGAATTTATACGGCTAGCCTCTCCTAGAATATAATGAGCAGTAGTCACCAAATCAAAAACCGGATTTCTTCCCAACATCTGGACTATCTGAAATTCCAATTCCGCGTGAAGATCAGAAAGAAGTTCAAAGTCCCTTCTTTACATTAGTTCTTCATGTAGTTCTCGATAAATTGAATAACCGAGTATTGGTCCATTTCTGCCGACTTATGAGTCAGTTTACTATAATATTCAAAATCATTCATATAAGAATGGATGTATGCCCAGCTTGGAGTTGATAAATCTTTGCCAAATATTTATTTTTTGAATAATTTCTTCCTACTAAATCCCACATCTCCTTTGCAATTTGGTAGAACAAAAATTGACTAGCAATCTTGGGCTCCATAGAGTTGACGAGTCAATTGATCACAGTCAAATTCTCTCCTTCTCATTCCTCATAAGAGATCAGGATAGGAGTTGGCCGTTTTCTTTATGTTAGGTACTATAACAAATGATAAAGACATGCGTACACAAGTTAAACATGAATGATTTAAGGTATTGTTTGGATCAATTGTTTATCTGCCAAGACGAACATGAATGGACTAAAATACCTTGCTTACGCTGAACTTGTTTTATTGGATGGAATCCAAAAACAAGCCAAGATCAATGTCATCAAAGGCATCGACATTTTTAAAATTGATGGCTATTGTACGAAAAATTAGTATTTTCTGAATATTGATGTTTGTAAGTCTAATAGAACATAAACCATGTTTTGTTCATAATTTGTGGAATAAGTTACATGATTTTTAATGGAAAAGTACAAGAGTGAAATTGGACTCTAGATATTGTTGGAGTCGAAAACTCAATATATCTCAGGCTTAACATACAACAACAACAACACTCAAGCCTTTATCCCACTATAGTGGGGTCGGCTATATGGATCCTTTGTCGCCATTGTGCCCTATCTTAGTCATAATCTCACTAATGCCTAAGTACATCTTGTCTTCCCTTATAGTTTCATTCCAAGTCTTTATTGGTCTACCCCTCCCCCGTTTAACATGCCTAGTGACTAAACTCTCACAGCACTTAACATACATACTATAAAATATTTAGGGAGGTTGTCCAAATCAAAACTATTACAATATATAAAACTTGGAAAGGGTTTACTTTAAGAGCACCAGACTAAAGGTGGTACTCAGAATTCTTTGGAGTCAGCTTGATGAAATTCCCACATTACGCTTTACCTACTTAATTTATTTCCATTATTATTCTACCAAGATTTCTTCCTCTCCAGCCTTCTCTCTTTCAGAGATTTCTCCTCCATCCATCCTCGTTTCTTTAGTTGTATTTTCTCCCTCAACTGCACCCCTTTTTCCCAGCTACACCCTCCAAATCTTAATTTATAGATTCAAAAAAGAATTAAAAAAAGGCAGAACCTATCACAGAATCTGAATTTTCCTTTGAATGTCCTGCAACAACTAGAAGTTTGTTTTCCCACTCCACCTGCAGAATAATTATTCAAACTAAAAACTCTGAAAATCATGGTAAGAATTAAAATGGATGCAAAAAAATAAATATAGCTACTGTTTAAACCTCACCAGACTGTGAGCAGCAATTGCTGAAAACACCACTTGCTGGGTCGAACTATCCGAACCCAGATTTTCTGCATCATGTCTTGGATTTAACACAGACCATGTCAAAGACCTAAGATCAAAAGCCTGTGAAATCCTAAATATTAGAATATGGTGAGAATTATTTTCATCATATGATTCTAAATTCTCATATATTACCTGCACATCTGAAAAATATCGCCCGTTGCGGCTTCCACCAATCACGAAAAGCTTGCCCTGAGCAACTGCTACAGAATGCTGAGATGTTTAAAAAGAGCAAAACCAATGAGTTGTCAAATAAGAAAAATAGATTGTGCGACTAATAAAGGAGGAACTAGATCCAGGTTAATAGAAGTTCTGAGGAAGAAGACAACTGGTGCTACTTTATTATCTAATTGGAAAAACAAAACAGGCTCTCATTTTCCTAACACAAATCAAAGCTGTTTACTGTTAAAGTGGAAAATAAGGAATTTTTATTTCGCTTTAAATAAACATTTACATTTTGCCTCTATATATACACATACAACGATAACTACAACACCGTACTAGCGGTGTGGGACTAAATACAAAAGGAGGAAACCCGCTATCGGCACACCAATTTGTGCTATTTGCACTCCAAATACCAACACTTCCCCTCAAGGTGGGCGAAAGATATCCATTAAGCTCATCTTGTCACTCAATCTACATAAGCCCAGTGAGCTAAGTCCATTGATTAGAAAATCAGCCACTTGCTCTTTTGTAGCAACATGTCCCAACTTTAATGTTCCACTATCCAGCTTTTCTTTGATAAAGAATCTGCAGATCTCTATATGTTTGGTCCTATCATGTTGGACAGGGTTATTTGCAATGCTAATAACTGATTTGTTATCATACCATAGTGTCATCTGTCCTCCTTGATCTATCTTGAGTTCAACTAGTAAGGCTTTCAGCCATAACATCTCCCCTACGCTTAAGGTCATGGTCATATATTCTGGCTCGGTTGTAGATCTTGCAACTACAGTCTGCTTCTTGCTTTTCCAGGAGATGAGGTTGCCTCCTACAAACATACAATATCCTTTTGTTGATCTTCTGTCATCTGCACAGCTAGCTCAGTCAGAGTCGCAGTAGCCCTCAATGTTTAGATGTCCATTCTTCTGGAAGATCAGTCCCTTCCCAGGTGCGCTCTTCAGGTATTGAAGAATTTGATATACGACATCCAAGTGACCCTCCCTAGGATCATGCATATAACGAGCTACCACGCTCACAGCGAAAGATATATCGGGACGGGTGTGACCCAGATAAATTAGCACCTTTCTCTATCAATTGGTTCTCCTGCCTCCGCACCGAGCTTAGTCTTCTGATCAATAGGAGAGACGACAAGTCTGCAACCCATCATACCTGTCACTTTGAGTAGGTCCAACACATATTTCCGTTGAGAGAGAACAATTCCTCGTGCGTCGCAGGCTACCTCAATCCCAAGAAAGTATCGTAGTTGACCCAAGTCCTTCACCTCAAATTCCTTGCCCAATCTTTTCTTAAGCTGAGCAATTTCATTCTCATCATTTCCTGTGATGATCATATCATCCACATACACAGCAAGTACTGTGATGTGAGCTCCATGCCTCCGAAAGAACAGGGTGTGATCAACATTGGTCTGTTGATATCCTATGGCTGTCATGGCTCTCCTGAGCCTGTCAAACCAAGCTCGAGACTCCTTCAACCCATATAGTGACTTCTTGAGTCTACACACCTTCCCTGTCGTTTGTTTTGTGTCAAAGTCCGGCGGTGCTTTCATGTACACCTCTTCCAACAGATCTCCATGAAGAAAGACATTTTTTACGTCAAGCTGATGTAGTTTTCATCCCCCCATTTTCCGCCAAGGATATCAACGTCCGCACCGTGCTCATTTTTGCAACGGGTGCAAAGGTCTCATCGTAGTCGATGTCATAAGTCTGACTGTACCCCTTTGCTACCAGTCGGGCCTTGTAAAGCTCGATCAGTCCCTCTAGGTTTTGTTATACGGTGAAAACCCACTTGCACCCAACTGCTCTTTTTCCTGGTGGTAGCGACACAAGATCCCAGGTTTTGTTCTTTTCTAATGCTCCGAGTTCTTCTAACATTGCAGTTTTCCATTGGGGATCCTCCTTGGCCACCTGTCAACACTTAGGAATAGAGACTATGTCCAAAGATGCAATAAATCCCCCATGAACAGATGATATGTAAGAATAGGAAACAAACTTATCAATATTATGAGGAAAGTCATATCGATCAGGTGAGACTCCCGCATTCTTGCGGGTACTCCTCCTTACCGGTATGGGAGTAGAAGTAGTAGGATGATGAATTATATCACCTGTGAGTTCAGATGTTTAGGTGGGTTGAACAGAGATTGAGATTGATGGAATCTGTATTTCAAGAGACGGAGTAGGCAGTGACAAGGGACTCGACACGCGTGACTCTGTGGGCATTGTAGTCTCACTCTGCTTCCTTCTTCTTGTATATACTCTCGGCTCCCCCTGGGTGTGAGGTCCACTTTCCACAATTGCATTCTGCTCATGCACTGGCATCACACCTGACTCCATGATTGGTAATACGGAATAAGGGATACTTATTACTTGCTTCTTACCACTACCGTTATCCTCCTCTTCCTGCCTCGTACTATCTGTAATTAGTGAGTCCCCAAATGGTGAGTCAACTGGAGAGGAATAATATGGCTCATGCTCGCGAAATGTGACATCCATACTAACAAACAATCTCCTCTCTACTGGGCTCCAACATACATACCTCTTTTGGGTAGCTGAATACCCAACAAAAATACACTTCAGGGACCTTGGATCCAACTTTCCCACATTTGGTCTATTGTTTTGCACAAAGCATACACATCCAAAGGTTTTAAGAGGGAGAGTATCTCCACTTTTTCCTCGCAGCATCTTGATAGGAGATTTCCAATTTAAGACTCGCAAGGGCATCCGATTGATCAAATATGTTGCTGTCAGAACAGCTTGTCCCCACAAATTCTTCGGCGCATTCATCAAAAACATCATACTCTGGGTTACTTCAAGAAGGTATCACTTCTTCCGTTCAGCTACATCATTCTGCTCTGGTGTGTATGGACAAGTGGTTTGGTGTTGGATCCTATATGAGGACAAGTATTCCTCAAGTGCCATGTTGGTGTACTTTGTCTCATTGTCCAACCTCAACACCTTCAACACTGCACCGTATTACGTTTGAACCCCTTTATGAAAATCTTTGAAGCAGACAAACACATCACTTTTGTTTTTCCTTAGGTATAGTCAAGTCATACATGAAAAAAAATCAATAAAGGACACAAAATATCGAAATCCATTCACAGTAGGCGTGGTGCATGGTCCCCATACATCAGAATGAATAAGATCAAATAAATTAGAACTCCTCCCGGAACTTGAGTAGGAGTTTCTGGTATGCTTTCTCAGTTCACATGCATCGCATACAAGTTTTTCTTGATTGTTTTTTTCAAACAAACGCGGATACATTTGACTCAAGACAGAAAATGAAGGATGACTCAGACGCCTGTGATGAAGGATGACTCAGACGCCTGTGATGAAGTATGAGTTGGTCCTCCACGCTCCCTCCTACTCCTGCAGTATCCTCTATCAGTGTGGAAAGGGCCGAGTCCAAGCCTTCCCTATCCAAGTACCACAAGCCCTTACGTCATGTGTCAGTCCCAAGTTTCCTGTCAGTCTCCTCCTGGAAGATCACCTTTGGGATATCAAACAAGACAACACACTTTAACTGAGATATAATGGCACTAATAGATAAAAGATTTACGGGAAAGGAAGGGGCATACAAAATATTGGACATAGTCAAAGTGTTGGTACACTGTACGGTACCCTTACCAACCACAGGTTGAGTCGTGTCATCGGCAGTTTGAATATGTTCTGGGAATATTAGGGGAGTATATGAAAGAAATTCCCTAGCATTCCCAGTAACATGCTGGGAGGCGCCTGAATCGACTATCCATTCTGATGATCTAGTGATGGATATACATGAGAGGGCACGTGTATCACATGTACTTGTGGCGGAGTGTGCAAAAGAGGCAATATTACTCATAGACGCAGTTGGAGTGGGTGTCATCCATCACACCTTTCTGCTCTTTAGCATCAGCTAGTGGTATGCATCCAAAATCTCCTGCTCCTTTGGGTGACCCATATCAGCAACACCTCCTTCTGTCACCTCCTCGCTTATCATGAGATTTGCTCGATAGCCTCTTC
The DNA here is from genome assembly GCA_033032865.1 of Dactylorhiza incarnata. Classification (NCBI taxonomy): domain Eukaryota; kingdom Viridiplantae; phylum Streptophyta; class Magnoliopsida; order Asparagales; family Orchidaceae; genus Dactylorhiza; species Dactylorhiza incarnata. The sequence continues at coordinate 267,144 of JAWHQI010000505.1, read as the reverse complement.
GTCCACCACCTCTACGACCTCCACGACCGCGCCCACGACCTCCAAACTTTTCCCGCCCACCTGCATCCCGCTCTTTTAATGGCTTGGGGCAAGTTAGTCGGAGATCACCTATCTCACCACAATTGTAAGATTGTCGTGTCTCACTCTTGTATCCCTCTTGCCCTTGATTGGTGACCGCTAGAGCCGATTTCCCTCCCGGAAGAGTAGTTCCACCAGACTAGAGCCTAATCCTGCACTCCTCCTGCATAATGGCGGAGATCGTCTCATCCAGGGAGATAATCTTTGGCTGAGCGAGCAACATCGCATTCCTTTGCAAATGTCGGGTTCAACCCCCTCATAAAATGCATAGTCCTCCGCTGAGTAGGGGTGTAAACCAGTCGAGCTTGGCAAAAATCCCAAACTCGAGCTCGAGCTAAATATTTCGAGCTCGAGCTCATCCTGCTTGGCTCGAGCTCGAGCTCGAGACCAGTATATTGAGCTCGAGCTCGAGCTTTCGAGCTCGCGAGCTCGAGTCGAGCTCGAGCTGCTCGCGAGCTTTTTGCTCATGAGCCTATTTTTTTATATTTATATATATTTTTAAAAAAATACCCCCAAAAAAAGCTCGCGAGCCGGCTCGCGAGCTCATGAACAAGAGCAATCGAGCTCGGCTCGAAATCGAGCTCAAGCTCGGGAGCTCGAGCTCGAGCTCAACTGGCTCGAGCTCGAGTCGAGCTTTTTTCGAGCCGGCTCATCGAGCTCACGAGCCGGCTTGACTCAACTTGCACCTCTACCGCTGAGCATCTCGCTCCCCTTTCGTGCATTCAGGGTCTTTGCAGCCTGCGGCTGGTGAGAAATAATCATAGTCCGCCCATAGTCGCTCTAGTTCTGCAGCATACTCCTGGATCGAGCGATCCTCCTGGGTTACAGTCTCAATCTCTCGTTCGATCTGAAATACGTGCATGTTGTTGTCGGCTCCTGCATAGAGCCTCTGTAACTTCCCTCAAACATCGCTTACGGTCTCTATGCCATCCACCGTGAATGTCCGTGATAGTGATAGACGCGACCATTAAGTTTAGGAGCCATGTGTGCAACAGGCTGTGTGTAGTCTTTCATTGATTGTACCCATCCGAGTCCTTACCTGGCTCCTTCGTCTCGCCACTAAGATAGCCCTCCAAGTTCCTTCCGGAGAGTTCTCTTTTCACCCGACGCAACCAACTTAAGTATGTAGCTGGTCCATCGAGCTTCAGCTCCACAGGGGGAAGATCCAGCTTTACCAGAGGCGACAGCGACCGAGTCAATCCCTCGCCTTTTGACATTCGCAGGAACTCGAAGAACACTTTTAGATCCGCCTCCTTTATTTTTGCAACCAATTTCTCCATAAGCACGTACCGTTTTTGGAGAAACTATTTATTTTAACAAGTATGCACTGTGCAAGTCTCCGAGCCCCCCCCCCCCCCCCCCTAAATCTTCTGAATACCTCCACGCAAAGAAGATCCTTCTCTGGCCTGTGTCGATTTAAAAAAAAAAAACTTGCCTGCGCAAACATCTCCTGCGCCTGTGCGCAAACTTCTCATGCGTCTGTGCGCAAACGTCGCACTTCTCTTGCGCGAGATGCGGATCAGCGCGCTCCTGCCGCACTCGTCTGCCACACTCCTACCGTAACAAGTTGCGCCCCATGCGTTCCTGCCGCACCTCCTGTGCACAAACCGCACACCTCCAGTGTCGCACCTCATGTGCGCTCCTGTGAGGAAGAGACAGCAAACGCCGCTCCATGTACTCTGCAACCGTCGCTCCCTGCACAACTGCCGCTCCCTGCGCAACTGCGCAACCGCCGCAAGGTGCGCTCCTGCCGCAAGCCGCTCCCTATGCAACTGCACAACCGCCGCAAGGTGCGTTCCTGCCACAAACGCCGCTCTATGCGCAAGCGCCTCACTCCTCTTGCGCAAGTTACGGATGCGCAAGTTGCCGCAGTCCCGCACGAGCAAGCGTCGCACGAGCGTGCACCCTCCAGCGCCTGTGCATGAGTGTGGCGCCCTCCTGCGCAAGCGCCGCACGAGCACGGTTCCTTGCCGCTCGTCATGGGCGAGAATCAAAGTTGCGGACACGGAAGCGAAATTTCTCCGGATCGTTTTTTCGAACCTGGCTCTGATACCAAGTGGAAAATAAGGAATTTTTATTTCACTTTAAATAAACCTTTACATCTTGCCTCTATATATACAGATACAACGATAACTACAACACCGTACTAGCGGTGTGGGACTAAATACAAAAGGAGGAAATCCGCTATCGGCACACCAATTTGTGCTATTTGCACTCCAAATACCAGCAGTTAAGATATAAAAAAAATGTAAAATTCAAAACTGCCACCCAAATTTAAAATATCTTTACCTTATAGCGAGCTAATGGTCTCCAGCCTGCAGGATGGAGTAGCATCCAATTGTCATAATGAAGTTCTGACAAAAGATCGTTCAAATTAAGATGCCCATTCGTGGCCGGTTTATCTTTAGCGCCAATCATTGTAAGGTCGTGCATGTGTATCTGCATTGAAAATGACTTACGATTTAAGAGCGAATAAGTATGCAATCTGAATTGGTAAGATAACAGAGGATCTCGACTCAAAAGTAAATGCCGAGTTCAAAGTAATTACTGTTTTAATCGGTCAATGACACAAATGAAAAGTTCAAACAGGATTGCTGATCAAGGTTAGGACCATATGCTTCCCTCAAATGAACTACCATTTTTATGATACTTATCTGCATATATTAATGGTATGCAATAGAAAAGTACACGAGATGATTTTCTATCAAGAAGATCCACATGTAGGCTTAATCTATTTGCTATTTTTGTAATCTAGAACTGTGTCCTTAAAAAATAAAATCTACTACTTGCGTCAAATGTTATGTTGCCAAATCAAGGACAAGCATCAAACCGAACTTTTTGAGAACTTACTAAATTTCTTAGATAACGATCAATCCCCGAATGCATGTCTTAACACATTTTTCATAACAATTACTACAAATAGGGGCATACAAACATGGGCATGATCAAAGTTACTTTTGGCAGATGCTTGTCAAGCTGCCTGACAGCATAGCGAAATAATCAAAAGTAGATTGGCAGGAATGCCTATTCATGCAATCCATCTGAGCCCCAACATAGGCTAGCACTAAGACAAGGGAACCAAACCAAGGAACGAAGCGGTAAGAGGAATTCTAGTCTCTTGGAGGCTAGAGATATTTCTTGTATTCTATATTCTGTAGAGAGCTTTCTTGATTCGTGAATGTCTTCGTAAGACCTTGATGACACCAACAATAACCAGGAACCTCGTGATAGAGCTCGAACGAATCCCCATCAAAATCTTTCTTAGCTAAATTAGCTTTACAAAAATTGGTACGGGTGGAGATCAATAAGACTGTAAAAAATTTGATCACAACAGAAGGGCAGATACCAACCCCATCTTCAATTTGTATAACTTCTTTCCTCGCAGAGACGATCCAGATCTCAACCCGTAGACATCATACTCATCAATTATTCCTTCTAGGGTCTGAGTAGGGTTCAGTCAAACTTCATGGACATTTTTTTAAATTAAACTACTTGATTTGGAGGGTGGATCATTTAGTCCCAAATTAAAAAAAAATTACTAATATATGGAGATCCACCAATCAAAAAATTGAAGTGAATGAGCAAGGGCGAAACTCAAACCTTTTTTACTCTGATGTGGGAGAAGCTTCCCTCTCATTTGTATGACTAAACACAGATTGAGCTTTGTTGGTATTAATATATTATTGCGCAACAATGGTAGTATTTGTAACATCCAAAATTTACTCATCTTCTCATTTTAATTCAACATTTGATCGGGAATAATTTCGCAGTGTGGCAGTCACATCGAGATAATTTAGTTTGCTACTTTTAATAGTTTGCGTTAGTTTATAAATGAAATTATTACGATTAATGGGAAATTTTATGAGTTTTATTTCGATGCGAGTTAGTGGTTTCCGAGAGTTTCTCTAATTAGTGAATTAATAGGACTCTAGTGAGTAATGGCATTTTCGTAATTAGAGAAGACCTAAATTGTATCCCCTAGTGCAGGTTTGGGCCGATCCCTTTCAACCTTTCAATCGAGCGCAGCGGTTTCTTTTCGATAAGTAACTGCTCTCCTCTCCAGCATCGAAACCGGACCGAGGGCATCGTGGGGGGTCGTTGATCAGTTTCACCGGCAAGAAAGTAATGTAGCGACCCCCTTAAAGCAGTCGATCATCTTCCCCCTTTCATCAATTAAGCGCACACTACATCCGCCTCGTTCGTCGACTGGAGTGCATGGAGGAACCTTTCCTTGTTACGTCGCCTAGAGCGCGCACAAGACACGCTCCCTTCTCCTTTGGAATCGATTGTACCGGGCATCTCATCTTCCAGTCGAGTTATGTTCCCGGTCGATATTTTTCAGTCGATCTCTAAGTCTCTGACACCCCTCTTACGCCCTAGATGGCTGTTAGAAATACTCTACTAAATTTCTAATTTGTTTTCCTCTAGCCCTGAGAATCTAGGCGGTTCCCTCCTTTAGTGAACGCCAAGTCTCTAGTCAAGCTTCTTTCATTCATTGGTTGCTCCTGCAGCCCCTTTAGTCGTCTGATCTGGGTTAACTGAGTTTGGTAGGGTAAGTGGCAGTCTCTTATGTTATGTTATATCAGTTATTCTTTATTTTTCCTTTGCTTAAATGTTATTATTGGGATTTTAGAATAACAATAGAAGAGAGGAAGAGTTTTCTTTTGTGGAATTCAGAATAAGCTAGAGAATCATGGCACTGCATCGTGCCAATGAACATGGGAACGTTGATGTAAAAAATTCTCTTTCTTTTAGCTAGACATATCACCATATTATAGATTTCTTTTCAGAGATGTATGGATCCAAATTACAAGAAAACCTTTAACAAATGTTAAGCGTTGAATATCTTATCATAGATCGACATACTAAAATCATGTGGAAATTATAAACTATTGTATGTACATGTATGATCTAATGAAGCAGTGGTACTAGACGTAGAACACAAGAATAAATCAAATAATAAGTCTTAAACTAGTGGTCCTGTATGGATGACATAATAGAATGATCATGTCAATCACTAGATGGTTATATCATTAGAGGACGTGGGAGGTGTTTTCTCTCATGATTGATGGGTGCACAGAGTCATACTCATACGGCGTAGTAGACCACATGATCCTCAACCAGGGGTCGACGACCCATTCTTCAGTGCATAGAAATAATTTGATGTGAATCCATGTACCACGCTAAGGACACACTAGAGCACCTTCAGTTGACACTGGGGACTCAAATCACAGAATGCGCTTAGTATGTTATGCAACTTAAAATCAAGAAGACGTAATCTACAACGCTCTCAGTTATAGATGGGAATTTGAAATCCAAAACTTCAACACCTTAAATAAATTAAAATTAAACGTAGAACGGGAAGGCTTATTTAAGGTGCAGAAAATGCAACTTACATTATTATGTATTATTTTATAGAAAAGCATACATAGTATTGGATTTAGAAAGCATGTTCTCAAACTTCTGTCATTACATATTTAGATCATCATGCATTTTTTTTTATTGATGTTGTTTTAGCATCACTGGGAGGAAGAGTCTTTCTCAGTAGGCATATCCGTTTTTGAACTTTTCTTTAAAGAAGATATGGGTCGGTAGATACGCTTAGGATGATTTATGTAGTTTTAGTTTTTCTTTTCCTTTAGAACATTGTATCTATTTTGGATTGGCTCTATATTTTGTATGAACTTACTTGGATCAGACTTCATTCTAGTTTCCAGTGAGGATATTTGATTTCTTTTACTTTATAATTGACTATATAATTTCTTTTACTTTGTAATTGACTATATGATTCAGATATTGAGATATTTCTCTAACCCTAGCTCTTGTCTATTGTTTTCATTGTATGCTTTAGTTATTTCTATTATGGTACCAATTTTATTAATGTTGCTTAGTTTGCTTTATATCATGAGTGATGGCCACTTTTAAAATATTGTTGAACAATGTAGGTGTGTTACACTATTAATATCCCATTGCAATTTTGCAAGTGTAACACGAATTTACGGTTTTATTAATGTTGGTATAAGTGGTGAACCAGATACCCTATGGGGCAATACAAGTGATATTTATACCTTAAGTGACAATACAAGCAATTGAGTATCACGGTTTGTAGAGAGGTTGTGTTGTCATCCGAAATGAAGAGCATGTTACAATTATTGGGGCTGCCAAGGAAATGATTTGACAAAATAACTTCTTAAAATAGATAAGAATAGGATAGGATCGATCTTTCTTATGATAGTCGGTGTTAAACATCTAACAAGAAAGCGGCATCTCATTCTAGGACAACAATATGCAGGTTAAATATCATTTTATTAGAGGTTTACTATGAGAAGGCATCCTAAAGCTCAAGAAAATCAACGAATCTAAAACCTGAGTAGCATGCTAACAAAGACATTGAGAAATTGTGGCCTTGCAAATACTCAATTAACTGCACATACTTATGTAGCTAAAATCACTCTCACTCATGCGACCATTAGTTTTGTATCCTCTTTGTCACAACAAACTAAATCCAACCCAAACTCCAATCCCTACTCGGAACCTGCATGTTCATCTATTGAACAAGTAGTTTAAGTGTTCCACTCCCGCCCGTGTGGTTAAGGGCAACCTGAAGAATGGTGGAATGATGTGTATCCTTTAAGGGTGGTCTTGTAATTGTAATTAATATCAGTAGTATATAGAGAGAGTTTATAATAGATTTAGGCCCAGTTCGTTTGCAAGGTTTTGATTGAAAGGAATTGGTTTTGGCCGAAAACTTACAGCGCATAGGTTTTGGAATTGGGCCAAAACCAATTCTTTTGTTAGTTTGCAGGAAGGTTTTCAGCCACAAAAAATGAATCTGCCAATATTTTTGTTCGGTTGCAGGATGAAATTCAGAGACAGAAATTGGAAAGTTGTCCAGATTCTTGCCAAACGAACAAGGCCTGGATGAATGAAATGCCTCGTTTAATCTCTCTCCTTCTACTTATTATCTATGTTTACTGCCGCAAAGCATCACTGGCCGCTCCACGTCTTAAGTCGAAGCATGTTGCTCTCTTCCACACCGGGAGAAACCTTCCTCTCTTCCAGAACAGCTCCTAGTTAAGTCATCAGAAGTGTGTCCGATTACACCTCCTCACCGGATTTGGATCATCGATCCACAAAATTCATTTTTTACAGGATAGAAGTACACAAGCCAGACCTCCCAATCAGGCTGAGTTGAAGGAAATAATTGTTCTGGAACTGCATGCAATTGCTGTAGCTATCTACCCAAAACACTAGGTCAATTTTGACTTTGTTCGAATGTAGCTAAGTTATGAAGCATCGTATTCGCAATCGGTTTATTCTCACCTTGTAGCTCTCGGCCTACGGAGAAGAGCGGAAAGTGAATGAGGTGGCCGATCTCCCGGGACCTGGGAGATCGGCGCCGGTGACGCAGATAGTGATCTGCTATTCCTCCCCTTTCTTGCTTCACCTGCTCGCGTAGGAATCGAGATGGAGAATCCAGGGAAGGACGGAGACTTGGGTTTGGAATCGGCGATTCAGAACGACGTGTACAACCCAATATCGCTATCTGCAGTCAAATTTGATTATGTACGTGTCAATTGTTAAGGGCGCTGCTATTAGCACCGTGGTTTTGTCTATTTACACTCGCCGCTATTAGTAAATACTTTTTTAAGTGATTGTCTATTCGCACTCAACCTGTCTACTAGCAATGCAGTATTACTATTAGCACTTCTTTGCCTATTTTTTAAATATAATAAAAATATCACCAAAAAAAACAGAGCACTTAAAAGATATAGGTGAGAAAACAAAAAGCACAAATGAATATAGGTGAGGGAATGGCATAAACCAGCCAGACATTTTTACAAAACATTTTAGGTGCGGATTACCTCTGCCTCTTTTAAGATATCCACTCGTCGTGCACGAATCTGTGCTTGAACTCGGACAAGGGCTTGCATGCATCTTAAAGTCAAGTCTCGGCCGCCTGCTTCCGCACACGCCGACGTGCAGGAGATGGATCGGGAGGTGCGTCGGGGGAGTTTCCGCCAACGTCATCGCCGCCGCCGCCAAGGCTATCGCCGTCAACGCCATCGCCGCCGCCGCCAACGCCATCGCCGTCGCCGCCAACTCCAACGCCATCGTCGCCGCCGCCAACGCCATCGTCGACGCCGTCAACTCCAACGTCATCATCGCCGCCGCCGACGCCATCGTCGTCGCCGCCAACTCCAACGTCATCGTCGTCGCCGCCAACTCCAACGCCACCATCGCCCCTGCCAACGCCATCGTCGCCGCCAACTCCAACGCCACCATCGCCTCCGCCAACGCCATCGTCGCCGCCGCCAACGCCATCGTCGTCGCCGCCAACTCCAACGCCATCGTCGTCGCCGCCAACGCCATCGTCGTCGCCGCCAACTCCAACGCCATCGTCGCCTAAGCCAACGCCATCGTCGTCGCCGCCAACTCCAACACCATCGTCGCCTAAGCCAACGCCATCGTCGCCTCCGCCAACGCCATCGTCGTCTCCGCCAACGCCATTGTCGCCGCCGCCAACGCCATCGTCGTCGCTGCCGACTCCAACGTCGTCGTTTCCGCGAGAGGAGATGTGTAGGGGCGTGCGTCTAAGGCGAAAGGGTTGCTTGCGGCTATTAAAAATAAAATCTAAAATTTTAAATTTATGAGTGCTAATAGACAAAAATGAGTGCTAATAAATCCTAAAATTTTAAAATTTTGAGTGCTAATAGACAAAAGTGCAGTGCTAATAGCAGCACCCATTGTTAATTGCAAATCAGCTATCAATTAAGAGGTAACTTCAACATTCAATCAATTTTTAAAAATAGTAGTGGTAAAAAATAATATATGAAGTTCGTTACACTGTTTGAATCCAAAAATATCATATGAAATTCGTTACTCTAATTATTTGAGTCTAAAAATAACATATGAACTAAAAAATCCTATTTTAATCATTTTCAATAAAAAAATTTTGAATTATTTCATTACTAAATTTCCTCACCATCCTCTCATCCTACATAAAAAAAATTTTATATAAATATTATATTATATACAATATGAGTAAAAGAAGTAGAAATATAGGTTTGTACCTATATGTAGTGAAATTATGTAGTTGATCATTCAAAAAACCTTAGGGTCCAATAATACGCAGAAGATACATTAACAAAAAATTAGTAATCATGTTATTCGTAGATATTATTTATGTATAATAATTAAAAAAACAAATATATTAGTAAAAAAATGTTAAAGTGAACCATATAACCTATTGGAGCACGGATCCGTCAAATTAATTGTTTCTTCCACTTTTTCATATTATCAGCTTCTCTAATTCTTGAAATGTATGTCAAGTTCCACTCTTTCGCAATGGTAGCATGATATCCTCTCCATGTAGTAATTATTGGCGGTAGGGGACAATCCTCTCGCATCAACAGTTGAATGAAATGGTCGTCGTTCACAAATCCAATACATATCATTTTTCGGGTCATCGAAGGGGAAGAGTGCAAAGGTAAAATTGTGAACGACAGAAACTTCGAGTAATGAACAAATGTCACATTATAACAAGAAGCAATCACTAATCTCATGTCCGACATTGTCATCCACTTGTCTAGCGGAGCCAGTTCTGCAGTGCAATCCAAAGATGAAAGTAGGTCTGCTTATCTCACATTACCAAATATGTTATTGTACAAAAATTCAAATATATTTTATTTCAATTGCAAGATCTATATGGACTTGTAGTCAATTTTCACTCATTTTAAGTGCTTTACTTATCACTCGATAATCACAATGCTCATCACCAATCACATTTATGGCATCAACAATATAATTGAATATATATGATGACATGTCCTTCTGAATGCACTCAACAAATCTGTTGGTCCCCACTTTTCTTCTTGGAAGGAGCTTCTTAGTTTTATGATGATGTTGTTGTTCGGCTAACAAAACATGCTCCAATAGTGATAGTGTTATGTTGGTTTGACTTTTCCAACACCCAACCACAATAAAATAAAAAGGAGAAGAAGCAAACCTACCTCCAGCAGCCCAGGTGATGCTTAAAAAGGAAAAATGTGGTTGTCCACTTTGAATTTAAATGTCAAATGTCTTTATTTAAAGGCGCATATGCATGAAGAAAGGACTGAACCAGTTAACCGGGATAGGTAGAAAACTCCATATCAACTCGTGAAGAGAAAGGAAGCCGAAGTTACTCCTCTTGATCCCGAGGCCAACAGCGATCGAAAGTCGTGGCCGGCGCCTGAGGGCACCGACGAACGCCGGAGCACGTCGGCGGGAGCAGGCCAGCGAATGCTGGTACGACAAGGCGGCGGCGGGCTGCAACAGGTGTGGTAAGGCAGCGACGGGCTACAATGAGTGCAGCAAGGCTGCGGCGGGCTGCCACATGTGTGATGGCGGGTTGCATAGGCACGGCAAGGCCAAGTCCCGGTGGGGTGATTCTCGGGTGGTGGTGGGTCGTCTGACGATGGTGAAAGTTCATTCTGTCACGAACCTTGTGCGTCTGTTGTGCTAGTGAATTGCAATCAAGATTGTTCTCTCTCCCGCGGATCGAGCGAGCCCGACTTCTCGCAGTGTTTTTTGTAATGGGCGTTGATATACTCCTTTGTATATTGAATATTGCAGTTATTCATTTTATATACGCAGTGCGCGGTTCAGATTTTAGTGCGCGTTTTGTGACACCCTGTATTAATTTGGTTGCGCCGTGGGGATGGATTCCGCGTTATCCCCAACAAGTAATATCAGAGGCAGGTTCTGTAGGCGACTGATTGAACATTCAGGGAAGGTATGACTGCGGTGGGCGACGACTAGGTCCTATCCCCATCCTTTTAATCTGACCTTTAAATTAATCGGGTCTCCTAGTCATGCCAGAGGACAACCATGACAGGGAAGAATATGAATCTGAATAATTTTTCAGTGAAGAAGTTCAACGGTAGTGGCAAGAAGTTCAACGGTAGTGGCAGGTGCAAGTCCATGAGAGGGTCATGATGCATGTTGATATGTTACAGGGAGGAGACAATTTGTCGGAACACCAAAATATGTTCAGAGGTTTTCTGTGTCAATTAAAGACAGTTGGCACAGATATGGAGGAAGACGTGAAGACCCTATCACTTTTTATCTCGCTCACAAAGACTTACCATCCTTGTTGGCAATGCTCTTGTATGAGAAGGATACAATGGAGTTGATGAGGTCACGGTCATGGTGCTATCCAGACAGATGTCAAGGAGCCCTACTCTTGGGGGCGGTCACATCTTGGCAGCAACGAAGGGTAAGGAGAGGCAGTTTGGCAAGGGATTGAGAGAGCACGATCTCAATCTATGTTGAAGGAGGGTATGGTATATTACCATTGTAGACAGTGCGGTCACACAGGAGAGCGAGTTCACAGCGTGCAAAAAGGCCAGGATGCGGACTGAGTGACGTTGGGTCATGGTGTAGAGTGATGATGTCCTCGCCATCACTGAGAGTCAGAGCGACTCTGACAACTGGATGTGTGGATCACGGTGTGTCACAACACAATTGCTCTGTACATCAATGTTTTGTTCTCTGGAGGTGATGACTCGAGGTACAAGATCACGGGGCTAGGGATGAGTGACATGAGGATGCATGATGGGGTGGTTTTCAAGCTTGAGATGGTGCATATAGTGCCCAAGCTACGTCGGGATTTGACGTCGTTGAACATATTGGACTTAAGTGGCTACAGTTAGGTGGCCTAGGTGGAGTCATGACGGTGAAGTGAGGGTGTACGTGCTCAGGAAAGTTGTGTAGTACGGTAGTCAATATCGACTGATGGGGACCACGATGCGAGGTGGTGTGCCCATGATTTTTGTGGGTGACATGATGGATGGTCATGGTGGTGCAGTGGATCGCCCTTCTGTGGCTCGATTCGATGAGTCAACTTTTGCGATCCGGGTGTGTCGACATCCCTTAGATGAACCAAAGCAGAGATGAAGTTGACTGGAGTAAGTCGGTTGATGCCTCAACCTTGAGGTGGTGCTTCGTGCAGTCAGTACTACGTGTAGACGGTGCTTCGTGCAGTTGGTGCTACGTGAAGACTGATGCTTCGTGCAGACCGTGCGTCGTGCAGAATGTGATGTTTGAAATTCAAACAAGGGTGATGATTGTTATGTTGGTTTGACGTTTCTAACACCCAACCACTATAAAATAAGAATGAGAAGAAGCAAACCTACCTCCAACAACCCATGTGATGCTTAAAGAAAGAAAAAGATGGTTGTTCACTTTGACTTTTAATGCCAAATATCTTTATTTAAAGGGGCATATGCATGAAGAAAGGACCGAACTAGTTAACCGGGAGAGGTAGAAAACTTCATATCAGCTCGTGAAGAGAAAGGAAGCTAAAGCTACTCCTCTTGATCCCGAGGCCAAGAGGGGACGAGGGCCGCGGCCGGCACCAGATGGCGCCGACGAACGCAGGAGCACGTCGGCGGGTGCTGGTATGGCGAGGCGGCGGCGGGCCGCAACAGGAGCGGCAAGGCGGCAGCGGGATGCAATGAGTGCAGTAAGGCCGCGACGGGCTGCAACGTGTGCGGCAAGGTTGTTGCAGGCTGGAGCGGGTGTGACCAGTTTATGGTTGGCGGAGACACGATGACGGACTGCATAGGCACGCCAAAGCCAAGTCTCGGTGGGGTGCTTCTTCGGTGGTGGTGGGTCGTCTGACGACGACGAATGTTGGTTCTCTCACGAGCCTTGTGCGTCCGATGTGTTAGGGAATTGAAGTCAAGATTGTTCTCTCTCCCACGGATCGGCGAGTCCGACTTCTCCACGACGTTTTCTGTAACGGGCGTTGGTATACTTCTTCGTATATTGAATATTGCAGTTATATATTATGTATACGTAGTGCGCGGTTCATAATTTTGTGCGCTTCTTGTGTCACCCTGTATTAATTTGGTTGCGTCTTGAGGATGGATTCCGCGTTATCCCCCAACAGATAGTTCTCATTTAGTTGATTTGTAATCATCTTTGAATTTCTTGTAACTTCCACGTGGTCTTCCTTTTATTTTTAAGGGCATAAGTAATTCTTTGGTTTGAGTGGTAGTGTGCTCCATTCAGTGGCGGAACTAGAATTTTCGCTCTGCCCGGGCACAAAATTTTGAAACTAAAAAGTAAATGTTAGAAATAATTCACAACTATTATTTTGGTCTTAAATCGTGAGAAGATAAAAAATAAATTTAATTTGTTAAATATATTTTTAACCAATTGAAACCAACTCTTATAATCCTCTCAAATTTGACATGATCCCATTTTTGGACACATGCAACACAGACAAATAATTAAGCAACCCAAAGTTCATCCATTTAATTAAGCTTCGCAGACTAGCAGATTTCAGGCTAATGACAGTTAATGGATAGAAATGCTACTAAACAAACGGTAGAAATGCTACTAAACATCAATGTGGAATAAATAAGTGGTATCTGATTGCTTTTCATGATTGTAGCGTTAATTGTGCAAGTGGTTGTTATTTTATTTTTATCCAACCTAGAAAATTAGAAAATTAATTAGCATATTTCAATACAAAAATAAGAAAAAAAGGCAGATGAAGGAAAAATGAACCTGCAGCTTGAGTTCACTAAAACTCTAAATCTAAAAACAACTACAACGACAACACAGATTTAGACACTGCAAACTGACCTTATCTCTCAATGAGAGGTTAAGGAATCAAAGATGCCAATGCTCAGTAGCAAGAAATGTGAAGTCACCCGCTCCGCCGCTCAGCGCTCGACCCCACAGATAGCAGCAGGATTTGGCAACAGCGTCGCCAGCGGCAATGTTCAACAGTAGGAGTGTGCGGTGATCTTTGGTGGCAATGTTTAGCAGTAGGATTTGGCAACAATGTTGCCAGTGGACGTCACAATAGTGGGTGGTTTAGCGCAGCAGAGAAGTTGAAGAGCATCGCAGCTGAGAAGACAACTGGAGGAGATTCGGGGCTGAGAAGGCGAAGAGAAGCAAGAGCGATGCCCTAACGGGTGTGGTGAGGAAGGGTCGGGATGGTGGAGGCATCTCATATCTAATTGGAAATAAAAATCCAATGCAAAAGCAAATTCAACGCTGCTGATTGAACAATCATGTTAGATTTGGAAGGAAGCAGAAAGGAGGGCAGAGCAAGGCTAATAGACACAGAGCTATGACTAGCCTTTTTCTCTGAAACTTACTTTTATGCCTAGGGATAGAGCTAGGCAGTAATTTTTTTCCAGAAATCACCCTCGGGCACGTGCCCGGGCATGTCTCTAGTTAGTTCCGTCGTGGCTCCATTACTTCCGGCAACTTCCATTTCATTTCATGTCTTTGAGAATCAGTAATAGTATTGTATTTTGGTAGTAAACCTTCTAACTCCATTTGTATGATGTTAACGAGATTTCATTTCACGTCTTTAAGAATCAGTAATAGTCTTGCATGTTTTTAAAGTGAGCTGACGCCAATGTTTATGAACCATCCACATAGGGAATGTCAATGATTGATTCATGTAAGTCACTAATTCATTGGCACATGACAATCCCATTGTGTTTCACATTTTATGCAAATATTTAGTGTTAATTACACTGTTGTAAAATTTGGTACAAACACAGACAAAGCTATAATGAACACAGGTATACAAGAAACACAACACAACCACGCAAAATATATATAATCAATAATATAAATGCAAATACATGAAAAACGAGAGAAGAAATGATCGTCCGATGAAAACACGGAGGATGCGTCGGACACGCTAGATCCACGGGTAAGTAATAAATTTGGACTGCAATCCTTCTAGCGGACGCACAAGGTTCACCGGAACCTTCGATGTCCAAGTCCGACGTCCAACCACACCACCACCGGAAACCACGCCGCCACCGGAGAGGGAATCCAAGCCGGATCTAACCACTCTTCTCCTCTCCACGACAAGTGTCCTCTTTCGCTCCACGCTCTCCACCAACGCCGACGGCTATCTCCTCCAAGACCGGCGGCAACACTCTCCACCGACGCCGGCGGCAATCTCCTCCAAGTCCGGCGGCAACGCTCCTCTCCAAGACCGGCGACAAGGCTTGACACCAGCGGTTCCTCCGAGTGCACGAGAGAGAGAGAGAGAGAGAATAGAGAAAGAGAAAGAGAGAGAGAAATAGGGCTGGAGGGTCTTCTTTCTCCCAGACGGCTCTCTTCAATCAAGGCATGCAGCTACCTCCCCTTTTGGTTTCTCACGGTGGTGAGAAACCCTTTATTGGAATTAGGTTTCTAAAGCCTAAAAATTAGAAAACCTCAAAATAGGAAACCTCAGAATAAGAAAATAATTTCAGGAGCGAACCAATTACAACAATCACCACCTTGGTTCGGGATCTGGAGCCACCACCTGCACGAAGCATTTTCTGCACGAAGCACCAACTACGCGAAACAACACTGCACTAAGCACCACCCCAAAGGCCTGAGGCGTCAGCCGACCTGCTCCAGTCGACTCATCCCTGCTCGGGCTCAACCCCTGAATGTCGATACGATCAGATCGTTGAATCTGACTCGTCTAGCCAGAGTCTCAGATGGACGATCCCCTTCACCACCTCAATCATCCACTCTGTTGGTCGCAGAAATCATGGGCACACCACCTCGCATCGTGGTCCCCATCAGTAGGTACAGACCACCGCACTGCATAGCTCGCATGAGCACTGTGCGCCCTCGCGTCACTGTCAGAACTCCATCTCTCACCACAAAATTGCATCCTTTGGAGTCTAATTTGCCCAACGATATCAGATTCTTGCGTAGCTTGGGTACCAGGTGTACCCTCTCAAGCCTACGCACAACTCCATCATGCATCTTGATGTCCATCGTCCCTGTCCCCGTGACCTCACATGTTGAGTAGTCACCCAGAAAGACTGACCTAGTCGTCACCTCCAGTGAACTGAACATCGCCGCATCTGAGCAAATGTGCTGCGAAACACCAGAATCTAATACCTAGCTATCATAGTCGCATGGACTCTCAATGATGATGAGAGACACATCACTATCATCTGTCGTGACTACCGCCGTCTTGCTCGCTCTATGGGCGTCCCCTGAACTCAATGCATGCTGCGGACAATGCCTCATGATATGGTCACTCTGCCTGCAGTGGTAGCTCGTCATTACCTTCCTCGAAATGGATCTGGTGCGTGCACTCCTAGATCCCTTCTCGAGATGTCTCCCTCATCCATCTGCTGTCAACGCCTACTCACCCCCAGGAGTGGGGTCTGACAACATCTGGCTGGACAGTAACGTAGATGTGATCTGCCCCACATCTACTGTATCTTATCCATCATGTACAACCCCGTATTTGTCGAGTGGGCCCCAGGCTTAAGATGGGCAAAGGATCAAGCAAGGAGGGCTTTCGCCCAGATCAGGAGGGGACAAAAGAGTTTTGAGGCGAGTGCAGCCTCACTCGCGAGGGCACTCGCATGGTGGAGGGGCGGATGTATCAGTAGTCGGGCGAGTGAAGGGCGGAACCCCACTCGCCTAGAAGGCAGAAGACCCGGCGAGTGGTGCCATCACGGACCACTCGCCCGCGGGTGCGGGAGGTCAGGCGAGTGGTGCATTCACGGACCACTCGCCTAGAGGGATCCGAGGGTGAAGTTACCTGGATACCCTTGGTGGTCTGCCCATAGCCTCTTAGAACAACGGAGTTTGGCTGTTAGCAGACCATTTTGGGGTGCGTTTTATAAAACCAAAAGACGGATTTATGCTATTAGCAGACCAGAAGAGAAAAACTGTATATAGACCTTGAAAGGCACCATTGAAGGCAGATTTACAATTGTGAATTCCTATTCCAAATTACACAATATCTTAATCACCGACCAAACATAATCATCATCGTTCAAGTATTATTTCAATAAACAAGATCTAGGGGAAACCGAAGTCGGTACGTAACTAGTCCAATAAATGAAGAGATAAGCCCCTGCACATTTTTGGACTAAATTCCTTCCACCACCCATATGGTACATTCATCTCATGTATGGGCACAAACCTTAGGGGCATATATTCCTCGACTTAGAGTTCTTACCATATAAATCTCTGTATCGACGCACTTGTATATCAGCCGTGATGTAGAAAATCAAATATTTAATTTTACAGCGCTGACCAAGTTGCATCCCATTGTAACAAGAGCATGAACAAATAACATCCAATTAATCGGTACATTTTATATATGTTTGAACTCGACATGAACCAAGGTATAAGGTTCGAGATGATTTCCCTTCGACACGGGTTATGCAGACTACCAAAAGTAAGGGCATTATTCACAATATGATAAACTAAATCAAATCAATTTCAAGCGCCCTACCATCTCTGTCCATGATCGTTCAAGACATATTTATTTTTAAAATAGACCTTGAGATGTCAAATCACCAAATAAACCATATTAATCATGTTATCTTCACCACGAAACGATTATTAATTACACTCATAGGCTTAAGGAAATCACGCTCCGCTAATGATTCCAACAATCTGGAGCTCTTCCTAAGGCATGCATAGCTTCTCTCTAGGTCGAAACCTTAAGGATTACGACCTTCTAGTTTTGAAAAATTGTGAAGATTTTCAATTCCCTGAGAAACCCCAATCGGTAGGTCACTAGCTCAATAAACGAAGAGATAAGCCTCCCGAAAGTCCTGGGTTGAATCTCTTCGACCACCAACATGGTACATTCACCCTACATGTGCACACAATCGTGAGGGCATACCATCCTTGACTCGGAGTTTTATCCTAAACTTAATCCATTCTTTAGGCCATTATAGTTACCCCTTACGACACCCTTTTCAAGGTCAACATGTGGCCAAATAAAAATAGGCCTATTCTGGATTCCAATTCTTATTCGACCTCTGGTATCTGTCATAGTGATTGCTCCAACACGACAAAATGGGAAGTGTCAAGTTATTGGCAAGAAAATTAGGCTTACAAGTCTCCTACTACTTCAATAATAGTTTACGGGCATCAATTTTCCTACAGATGTCCTATTTTACTAGGTAAGAGATGGTAATAACATTCAATAAGCCAAGATGTGCATTATAGTATAAGATTTGAAAACCTACTATTACCTTAAACTCTTCCCTTAGCTGTTTTGTGCTTCCTCATGTCTCAACCAAGTCATACCCGAGGTCGATTTTTGACTAGGATACACCACGAAACGTCTTGGTAAGTTAGAATAAGGTGGTGTCCTAGTTAGGTTGGCACAAGTTCTAAGGATTAGCGGACATACTTAATGTGAATCCCGCATGAGCACATCATTGCTTCCGCTCATTCAGTTTGTCCTCAAACTGAAGAGTCGAGCGAGGAGTTGCACCATGGGGTAATAGACTTCTTTATCTCACGATCGTTGCAAGATGATACCATTTGTAAGACCCCCCCCCCTCCCAGAACACAAGACATGACCGAGAGGAGTCCTATGCCCAGGACAACCGCCTTGTGGAAGTGCCAGCACACGGGCTAGCCCCCTCCACACGACGCCTATCCTGCCGGCTATTCTCACATATCATCATGTCAACCCATCAATAAAAGAAAAACAACAGAAGCCATTATTCAGAAATAAGTAAAAGTGTCCAAAAGAACGGGTAGCTACAAAGCTCCTGCAAAATATCAGAGTACAAAAATTTGCCCTAAGGCTACATTTCAAAACACTCACTCACATCTGTCACTGATGGTAGCGAAGGTATCGTAGTCTCAGGCCCTGTCGCCCTGGCCGGGCTATCCTCATGTATCGTACGTTGCTGCTCCACCTAGGTGTGCTCCTAAAAATAGTGGTGTAACAACCGTTAGTCATAAAGACTAAGTGACTTCACATCCTCTCCCCCGCCGACTCTTAGGCACCGGGCGGATGGGAAGAAATATGACCCTGCAATATAATCAGTATATACAAGCCGATGGTATATGACAGTGTAATCATAGCAGATATATCAAGAGTAAAAGAATACATTTAATCTAGCAGTATAGTCAGTAACAGAGTATGAAAAGAGTAATGTAGGTAAAGAATTGAATTAAACTTAACTTATAAAGATGTCCATACAAGTTTATAAGTTAAGGGTCTTTCACAGTATTAAGTAACTCATCATAAAAACGTGCTCATACAAGTTTATATGATGAGGATCTTTATGCGGTGCAATGCAATGCAATGCAATGAATGCATGTATGAAGACTCACCCATGATTTACGCACGCACTCTAATTTGCTATGTCGACATAGACTTGTACTTCCCGCTTTTCGAGGGTAGCTAACCACTGAGGAATCACCCATCGTGGCCAGACGATGACAATGGATCGGACTCTCCACTACTAGGTAGGTATTCACACTACCAGACCTAGGCCTCACGTACGCTTCGACGCTAAGAAAACAACAGCGGAGCACCTGCATACTGGACACGAAAGGGGTCTTGGGAAGTAAAATATCAAGAGCCCAGCCCAACCGGTCAATGGCACGGAAGGGGTCTTTGGAAGTAAGCACAAAGAACCCAGCCCAACCGGTCAAGATCTATCTGCCAGTTCCCGTCGGTGTGACGACTGGCGAGCCCGTAGATCTGCCCAAGCAATCCTCCATCAAGGATCAATATGCAACCGTGTAAGAGCTGTAAACACTCAAGTAATTCCAATGTTCAATTGATGCTACCTAGCATACAAGAACCTACCAACCGGGTCCTTAACGAACACCATAGGATATAGTATATCATATAATCCACACCAAATCATCACTGCTACCCATACAGAGTTGTCATACTCTTGTGCAGTGGTACATGTATGAAAGAGAAATACTCTCTTTGATCCTATAAGACTACCTGTGCATGTAATGTCATGTTCAAGTTCACTATATAAATCTGCACATACATATTAACCATACCAATCCTCATGCTCGATTCACAACATGCTTTGATCACAATGAAATTCATAAGCATTATTCGATCACGCTTAGTCAATACCAATAATCTCGCGCACGTTCTCTTTAAGGATCATCAATCACGATCTCTACTAAGCGGTTATCACAAATCTAAACTCTCTGATAGATTACCACGTGATATATGTACGGTTTTATGCATGTTTTCAAAATCTTGTCTAAATGAGCAACTTAACATCTCATTTCGACGTAATAATTTATAACTACATATTTAATTCAGGACTCATTTCAAAACCAAATCATCTGAAACTTCTACCATAGATCATAAATACGGCTTGAATCATTCTCATCAAATTTCGACCTCATTATATTATACAATACTTATTTACGGTGCTCTACATTTATATGATACGACAAGCAATTTCATGATAAATATGTATTTAAAAATTCTGAAACTAAACAGGGGTGATCAAAATATCATCAAGCACATCTCTACCAAAATTTGCAAGCATCCGATAAACATTTTGAGAGAAATCAGTAAAACATTAAATCCTTGTACATATCCATTATTTTTTACTAAAACAGGATTTCTGGGAGTTACATACCACCAAAAATAATGTGCCACCCCATTCCGAAAAGGTATCGCCAAGGGCTATAACTTTTGTGTTGAGCCCAATGTCCAAATCTAAGCCTAACCTATCTAAAATTGGGTTTAAACCTAGCAGAGTAAATATGAACAAGATTGTAATGTGCATACACTAGATCATTTTCTGCACAGCCATTTTCGATTTTACTTTGCCGGAGCTACAGAGCTCCCCTGAAAACCCACAACCACTCGTTGGAAAAGTCTTTTCGAGGGCTACAACTTTCGTGTTGAGCATAAGACCTGAATGTGGTCGGATCATGCCTAAAAATAGGTTTGAAGTCCGCCGCGCGCAGAAAATAGATTTATGTCTAAATATTATAAAGTCTGCACGGATCTTAAGACAGATGAACAGCATCTGTTCATCTTCTTCCTCTAGCACACAAATACATTATTTCGCCTTCTCCCTCCAATACTCCCTTAATAGACCATCATTCTTCACGAAATCAGTTCCTACAACTTCGTATTGAAGAGATGACTTGATTGAAGAGATTCTTTCGGCGAACGACACCCTAGAACAGAAGTTCTAGCGCGCTCTCTTCCTAGAAACTCCATTAAACTCACCAAGGTCAAGCTCTTTTGAGCCGACATCTCTCCTAAATCAGATCTAAAGATCTAGCACTAAGGGAGAGGGGGCGGAAGTCACCTGATTTCCGACCATGGATCGAGTTTGCTCCTTGGCTGCATGGTGGCGGTCGGCCAAGCTCCAAACCTTCTCCCTAGCCTTGTTCCTTCAAGAAGGTTGCTGGTTAGTTTCTTGAGGTGTGAGGAAGAGGAAGAAGAAATGATCAGCCTTTTGGGGTGAGGGAATGAGGTTCAAGGTTTATGGGAGGAGAGAGAAAGTGGAGTTGATTTGACTAGTATTAATGGCAACAACTTCCCATGCATTGGAAGGACAACCCAATGCCACGTGTCCTCTTCCTAGTGGTTAGGAGTCATCTCTTAGCCTTGGGAATAAGCAGAGATAAGGCATATGTCTCAAGACTATATTTGGTTGTGTAGTCTTGATGTCTCAATTATATTTGGCTGTGTAGTCTTGATGTCTCGACTACATGGTACCCCTTCTCGACTACATTGTACACCTTCTCGACTACAGAGTACCCTTATCGACTACATGGTACACCTTCTCGACTACATGGTACACATTATCGACTATAGGGGACACCTTCTCGACTACAAAGTACCCCTTCTCGACTACATGGTACCCCTTCTCGACTACATGGTACACCTTCTCGACTACAGAGTACACCTTCTCGACTACAGAGTACACCTTCTCGACTACAGAGTACACCTTCTCGACTACATGGTACCCTTCTCGACTACAAGGTACCCTTCTCGACTACAAGGTACCATTCTCGACTATAAGGTACCCTTCTCGACTACAAGGTACCCTGCTCGACTACAATGTACCATTCTCGACTACAAGGTACCTCCTCGACTACAAGGTACCCTTCTCGACTACAAGGTACCCTCCTCGACTACAAGGTACCCTCCTCGACTACAAGGTACCCTCCTCGACTACAAGGTACCCTTCTGGACTACAAGGTACCCTTCTCGACTACAAGGTACCCTTCTCGACTACAAGGTACCCTTCTCGACTACAAGGTACCATTCTCGACTACAAGGTACCCTTCTCGTTTTATGAGGCCACACATCGTTTTGAAAACTACCGTCGGCAGTATCACTATCGCCGGCGCTAGCGTATTGACGATATCATCGAGGAACCAACCCCTTTCTGACGACATGATATCCTTCTCAACGACAAGGTATCATATCATTTTGAAGGCTACCGCCGGCGGTATCACTACCGCCCGACGCTAGATCTCTACTACAACTTTTCCCTTATTTCTTACCTTTAGGGAGTGGCAACGCTACACACACCCTTGTTGACCGTGACTCAAACTTGACCACCTCAGGGTCCTAGTACCTCCACCTAACCCGAGTCAACTTACCAACATTCGTTCAAGGGGCCTAACACGAATCAGGACATTACATAGGGTCCTGATAAAAAATATGCTTGACATGACAATCATAAAAAATATGCTTGACATGACAACGGTTATGACCGACACCAAGCAAAGAAACTAATTTTGAACATAAATGTGGATGAAGTTCCTTAGATTAGGTCGGTTGTTCACGAATGACGGTTCATAATCACCATGGGCAGACCCACGTGAAGGCACACATGGGCACATGCCAAATTTTTAATAATTGCGGAAGCCGCCAAGTTAGGGTTCACGCGCGAGTTCCTTCTCATTTCTCCCACAACTCGCGAATCTCCTTTCTAGATTCCATCGCCTGTGTCCTACCGTCTGAGTTCTTCTCGCAATTCAAGCCCTAGAGCCCTTGTCGCGGCTCTACCGAAGACTTGAAGGGGTAGGCTGTGTCTGTTTCCCACATTTTCTTCTTTGCCCTAGCCTAATTCTTTCAGTTTTAACAGATCTATTGTCTTCTCTAAACTCTTCCCGTTGAGTGCCATTTCTCTTCCTTCGGAGTGCTGAGATTCCTTCGTAATCGAGGTAAGTGTGAAGTGTCCATTTTCATCTTTGCCCTAGCAATTTAATGGTGTGTGCGGTGCGGCTTGGTGCGGTTTTAGCCCAAACCGCAACCGCACCACAAGGGTGCGGTTTTGGCGCAAGCTAAATCGCACCGAAATTATGCGGTGCAGTTTTAGTTTGGTGTAATTTTTTGCGGTGCGGTTGCGGTTTTGGTACGATTTTTAGAATGCAATATATATAGACAAAAAAAATTGAGGTAAAATTAGATGTACAATTTGGGTAAAAACATAATTATATGGGTTATATTATCATGAAAAAATGTGTTATACATATATTAAAAAAAAATACAATAAAATTAGTCACGAGCTAAAAATAGATCCTCAGATAGTACAATTCTCATGATATGTCTGCTTTAGTTGCATATGAAATGACACATCAAATGCAAATATAATAAATCTGAATGGTTTTAAGTCCTAGATATGCACATCAATCATATAATTGTAGCTTTATTTTTTCTTCAAACATTGAAATATTAAAAAAATACTAGTGCATACGCATTTACAGTTAGATGAACTATTATGATACTATTTGAACTTAACAAAAGCTTACAAATCAACACATTTATCAATAAATCGATAGATAACAATCAAACTAAAACAAGAAAGCAACTACATGTACTAATATAATTAGTTAATTACTATTATTAATTAATAATTTATAAGTTATACTTTTATTTATATGTATGTGATCTGTCACATGTTCATGAAAATTGAAAATATGTAATTAGTCGGTGCAGTGTGGTTTTTGCGGTTTTCAAGATCCGAAAATCACACCGCGCTCGGTTCGTAAAAGTTCAAAACCGCACCGCACCGAAACTACGCAATGCGGTTTAAAAATCAACGCGGTGCAGACAATTTTTGTGATTTTTATGCTCATTCCTACCTAGCATTGCAGAATCTGTTAGTGTTTGTGCCTCATTTATGCTTTAGTTATGTTGGAAATTGATAGTTTTCCTTTCTTTTATGCTAGTAGGAGAAATTTTTTGCTTGTTATAGTTTTATTTGTTAGCATTGTGCAACCTATGGTATTGCTAGGTTGGAATTTAATCTGTATGTGTGCAACTTTTATGTTATGTTATCTATGGTATTGTTAGGCTTGTTATGTTATGTGAGAAATTAATCTATAAGTGTTTCTACTTGTTATCACTAGCGTTATAGAAGAAATATCAAAATATTGTTAATGCAATGAACTTTGTAAAGATTTCAAAATAATTACTAATTAATTTGAAGAATGGTGATATTGAATGAGACTCTTTTATGAGCAAAGTATCAACATTTTGTAGTAAGCAGCATATATACATTCTTACTATGAATGAAAAATATATTCAAGCGGGAAGATCAATACAAAATGAACGAGTGATTGCAAATTATCATTATTTTCGTGTTTAAATCTTCAATTCAGTGTACAAATACATTCTTACTATGTATGACTGTTTTAATGAAGTGAGCACTGAACTACTTCTATGTGTTTCTTGTCTTGAACATAGTTATCAAGTTGTCTCATTTGATAAACAAAAATTGGTTCGTCTTACATAATTATATACATCTGATTTCACACAAATAAAATTGCAACAATTAACTTGAAGGACAACTTGATATGCATATTATTGACATGCGCTCTTTACCAACCAACGCGTTCTCTCGTAGTAAATGAATTGTTGGACTATTAAAAATATTGGGGGAGTTCAAAAAACAAAATCACTTTCAATTGGGCTTCAGACTTTTGAAATTGACATGTCTTTTGCCTATTGCAAATGTCACTATTGAAAGAATGTTCATTGCAACGAAGATTATAAATAGTCGTTTACGGAATAGATTGAGAGATGAATTGATAAATGACTGCATGATAGTTTATACCGAGAAAGATGTTGCTGACACTATAGTAATGATATTATTATTACGCAATTTCAAAATATGTCCACGAAAAGTGGCTTGTTAAACAGTATCTAAGATTTTTTTGGTTAATAAAATTATATTCATGTCTATACTAGTACAATTTTATTTAAGCATTATTATTTTTAAAATTATGCCCAGACTGAATAAAATTCCTAGTTCCAGCCAAATAATCACAATGTTCATGACAAATAGGCCCGTGCCAAACAGATCCTTAATTATTGTTATTGAATTAAATAAATGATAAAACATTATTTCCACTACAATTTGTATTTGTATTTTTAAAAACTGCACAATTTATATTTGATATATTTTTTCTTATTTTTTGAAATCAACCAAAGTAAAAAAAAAATTGTTTTTTCTTTTCATTTTTTTCAGATTTTTGAGCTAATCTTAAAGGATCTTTTCCGGCTAATAAATCTGTTAAAACTTAAAATTGCCCACAAATATCAAGTTCAAACCAACAGCCGTTGATAAGACCCGGCTACCCTCTGCTCGGCTTTTGGCCTCATCCCCCTCCCCTCTACCTTCCTCCAGCATTTCCCTCCCCTCCGAGTTTCGATTTGCCGGTCGTCGAACTGCAAGAAATGCAGAGAAGGGCGCTGCTCTTTCGGTCGGCGAGTTTCCGCCCGGACAATCTCGGGCAGAATGCTCTCCAGCTCATCGGCAACTTCTGCTTCGCACTCTTCGTCGTCGGCGTCCTTGCCTTCACCATTATCGCCGCCATTTACCATACAGTAGACCCTCTCTATCCTTCTCCCATGATTACCTCCTTCCTCACTTCCACATCCAATTCTACATTCCGCTCCGACGATTCCACCGCTCACACCGGCGAGGATTTCCGCTCCCCCAATTCTACCTCGGACGCCTCCTCCACCATTACCCTGCCCGACATTAACATCTCTAGAAAAGCCTTCCCCAAATACGAGGCGGTCGACTCTGGGACTTCCACCTTTTGCGCCGACGGACCGATCGACTGCTCAGACCCCGAGGTATTCCACACAATGATGCGTGCTGCAATCGAAATGTTCCGAAGCATTCACTTCTATCGCTTTGGCAAGCCAGCGCTAGGCGACGGCGATGGCAAGTCCTGCGATATGGCCTGGCGTTTCCGCCCGGAGGACACGAAGCGGGCTGGATTTTATAAAGACTACCGCCGCTTCGAGATTTCCCGATCGGCCAACTGCACCTACTCTGTCGTGAAGATCGGCGACTACCACACCGGCATCAACGCTCGTAAGAAACGGAAGCAAACTGAAGGCGGGGACTTCAAAGCTAAGGAAGCCGACGACTCACTATCCGGAGTGGTCGTGCCGGTGGTCGGTGGGGCGGTGAACGGCACCCTTCCGGCAGTGGAGTCACAGACCAAATTCAGTAGCGGGAAGTACTTGATCTACACCGGCGGAGGAGACCGCTGCAAGAGCATGAAGCATTACCTCCGGAGTTTCCTCTGCGCGCTCGGGGAAGCTCAGCATTTGAACCGTACGCTGGTCATGGATCTTAGCATTTGCCTCAATTCAATGTATAGTTCGAGCAATCAAGACGAGGAGGGGAAGGATTTCAGGTTCTACTTCGATTTTGAGCATCTAAGAGACTCCGCCTCCGTCCTCGACCAGCGTCAATTTTGGGAGGATTGGGAAAAGTGGCATACGAAGGATAAACTGAAGCTTTATTTGGTGGAGGATTTCAACGTCACTCCCATGAAGTTGGTCGGCATTAAGGATTCATTACTTATGAGGAAATTTGGCGCAGTAGAGCCGGATAACTATTGGTACAGGGTTTGTGAGGGGGAGACCGAGTCTGTGATTCAGCGTCCATGGAATCTAATCAGGAAGTGCAGGAGGTTAATGAACATAGTTTCAGCTATAGCTTCCAGAATGAATTGGGATTATGACGCAGTTCATGTAGTCAGAGGGAAGAAGGCCAAAAACAGTCAACTCTGGCCAAATCTTGTTGCTGCTGACACTTCCCCGGATGCTTTGATTTCTACTCTCCGGGAGAAGGTTGATGATGGAAGACATCTTTATGTTGCCACCGACGAGCCCAACACCACCTTCTTTGATGCTCTGAATGATAGGTACACGACCCATTTCCTTGATGATTTCAGTGACTTGTGGGGTGAGGATAGTGAATGGTATCTTGAGATGATGAAGTTGAACAGCGGGGTTCCGGTGGAGTTTGATGGGTACATGAGGGTGGAGGTGGATGCCGCGTTGTTCTTGAGAGGAAAGAAGCAGATTGGGACCTTCAACGATCTCACAAGTGACTGCAAAGATAGTGTCAATACCTGTAGAGTTTCTGCTTGATTCTTAATGGGCATCAAGTGATATTGGTATTTGAAGATCTTCCTTCTTTAAAATTCAATGAGAGGGATGATAGAGTATAGAGGAAGATGAAATTAGAGGGAATTTATGTTTTGATTTTACTAATCAGATTTTACTGCATAATCTGAAATGATGTTTACAGATACATACTTATACTGATACAGGAAGCTTCTGGAATAGATAAATAAATGCTATTAGTTGGCCGGTTACAAGTTGGGCAGTTATATTACTTTTAATCATCATTTAAGAGCCTATTAAGTGTTGATTTCATTTTACAAGGGACTACTTGCTTGTCGATCCTCAACATTAAAATTCAATGAGAGTGGGAGTCTATCAAATGAAAACACGTTTTATCCATGTCACAAAGCCGTATATCATAGATAAGAAGAGCCGTGAATGAAAGTATATAGTCAATGAACTCCCATCACTCATCATCCAACGCATTTTCTTTCATATGTCAAACCTTCTTCATGTCATCATCAAGATATAAAAGTCATTTATCATTAATAATCGTTCTTCGAAGATACATTTTATAAGTTTGAATCGCTTTAATATTATGATCATTGATGCAAAATAAATTTTGGCAATTAATAATAGTTTCAAGCCCATAAACTCATGAAACATCACTATTTCATGAAATGATTCATTATGAACATGACATCCTCATCTACACTGGTTATCCATGAGTATTCTTCATATGTAGCCATATTAATCTCTGAATGCTTAGCAACACTATGTTCTTTAAGGCTAGATTAAGAGTGTGTACCACACAAGGAGTCCAAAAGATGATAGAAACTCACTCTCAATAAGTTGTCCCACTCTTTTGCAATTTGTGCATTGTCCGTGATAACTTGAGTAACTTTTTCAAGTCCAATTTCAAGACCATTTTTTTGATTAAAGATAGTATGGAGTATTTGTATTTTGTTTGAACTTGGCAATTAACTATCTTTAAAAACATGGCTTTTGAATTTGTTATCGCCATGAAATTGACGAGCGTCTGTCTTTGGGGATCGCTTATTTTGTCTCAGCGGAAATATTGTCTCGATCTACTTCACGATGCAGGCTACTCTGGGTGTAAGCCTGTGGATATACCTATGGATGCAAATCACCAGCTCTCTGCTCATGGTTTAGACTTTGATAAACTCCTCCCTAATTCAAAGTATTATCGCCGTCTCGTTGTCAAGCTAATCTATCTTACTGTCACACGACCAAATATATCCTTTGAGGTCGGTGTGGTCAGCCGCTTCACGCAAGCTCCCTGGATCTCCCACCTCTAGGCGGTCGAGCGTATTCTTAGATATTTGAAGAATGCTCCGGGACAAGAACTGATGTATACGCCTTCAACTTCTCTGTCTCTCATTGCATACTGCGATGCTGATTATGTGGGGTCCATCGATGGTCGTTGGCCCACTAATGGTTACTGCACATATTTTGGTGGGAACTTTGTTACTTGGCGAAGTAAGAAGTAGACTGTGGTTGTTCGCTCCTCAGTAGAAGCGGAGTATCGTTCCATGACTGCCGCTGTTTCAGAACTCGCATGGCTAAAAAGTCTTTTTACTAAGGCGTTAAACTTTTATCACTGAATGTTTTCTTTTGTGATAGTCAAACTGATATTCACATTGCTTAGAATCCTGTTTTTCATGAATGCACAAAACACATCGAAGTAGATTGCCACTTTTTCTGGGAAAAGGCTCAACTTCGAAAATTGATTATGCGACATGTGTCGGCTACCAATCAAGTTTCTGATATACTCACTATGGCCTTATCTCACCCACTATATCGACAGTTCTTTTCCAAGTTTGGTGCCTACGACTTGTATGCTCCAGCTTGCGGGGGAGTGTTTAAGAATACATAAGAAGATTTTTTTCATTTTTATTGTATTTAGCCCATGTATTATGGCTCATTGGGCCCATTCCCTCTTAGGCTTTTTTAGTCCCACATTTTGTATTGACTCTTAACTCCTCTTTCTCTCTATATAAGGAGTATATTTGTACGTGTATTGATACAATAATTATATTATATTTTAAATCTTTTCTCTTTCATTTCGTACAATTTGCTTATCATTCAACTAATGTAGCTTGAATTTGGCCAAATCTTAATTGGAATCTGCAAAAAGCCAAGCCAGAAAAGAAGAGCTGATTGGATCCCAAAATTTTTTTATGGACTTTAATCAGTTGTGGCCAAGTTTTGAATTTTTTTTCAATGTATTAAGGATGAGGATGTTTGCATCCTCAAGTATGATATTTTCTTCATACGTATGATCTTATACATAGACTCGATAAATTATGAATACTATTATGATGAATTCAATTAAAAAAAATATCACACAATTATAATGTGTATTCTTTGTTTTCTTTCCCTGAGGATTCAAAGACTCAGTGTTTTGAGGAATCAACATCACTATCTTTAGGATTCATTATTTTGATACTTATTTAATTGTCTAGTACTAATGATTTCTTACTATTTCATTGTGTACATTATGCCAGGTTGGTGCGGCTTGAGGCTTTGATGAGTTTTGGAATCTTCTATTATGGTTAAGCAATGTTTAAGAGGACGTGAATCTCATGAAGCCCCTATTTGGTTGAGTGGGTTTTTGGTGAATGAAATTTGAAGGTGTTGAAAAGCTTATATTTGAGTAAAATGATGGTTGATGTTGAGGATTCTCTCATGTGATGAGAGATTGTTAAGACCCATAAGAGTGGTTGTTACCTTGTGTGGGGAATAAGAGCCGGAGGGGAAGAAGAGAGGTGAAAGACTACCAGTCTACCATGGAATGCTGTTTCAACGCCTCAGCCCTAGGTTCTTAAGATAAATGATCCCATCTATGACGTTCACATATTACAGGGTTATTTATAGTGTCTATCACAAAGAATTAAAAGTGAAATAGTTATGCAAGAAATAAGACACATGAGTGAGATCCTCCATAATATAGGTGTTACCTTTGTTTGTCTTCGAAGTTGTCATTGTTGTCCTTCAGGAGTGGACACACCACATGTTTGCTCGTGTGCTCGTCCGATGGGTCGGCTTCTCCTCGTTAACAATACCTCCATTTGAGAAATTTGTTTTTGTGTATGACCTCGCCTCAGACACAAATTTGATGGAATCCTGAGCGGAGGTTGAGCTTGGAAAATTATCGGGCGTATGTAGCTCATCAAATATCTCCTGTATCACCAAGATCTAGTATTTATCTACTATTATGACACTGTTTAGTTCGCGGTAGCTGATGCATAAAGCAACAACTACAATCCTTTCCCATACTTAAAGGACTGAGCTGGAGCAAGGAATTGTTGGAGAGTTAATCATGATCAGCAATTAATCCCAACTCCTCGTATCCTGCAAATTGAAGTCATGTAGTCACTGAACCTTAATCAGATGCAGAAATTTTGAATGAATGAAGATAATCTACTTTCCTGTTTGATCCTTTTAATCTTTCCGCTTGAGTACATGTCTTCTTCTTTATGTTCCCGTCTCTACTCTTTATTTAACATGGTATCAAAGCTAAATTTCAAGCTTGTAAGCATTCAAAATTGATCCTCATTTGATTCTGACATATGTTCAACACTGCTCTTGAATTCAACGAATCATATGACTGCTTTATCCAACCCATCGCAAATGTTTGTAGACTCACAAACGTCTATGCCAATTTTTGAAGGCGACAACTTTGATTATTGGTGCATTCATACGGGAACCCTATTCTTGTCCCAAGACCTGTGGGACCTTGCGCAGAATGACTACATTGAGATCCCACCATCTGCAACATCAAAAGAACCCCAGGGAAGCAACAACAGTAAAGAAAAGCTAGAGGATCAGAAGAAAGATGCTAAGGCCCTGCTATACAGACAACAAGTAGTCTCCGAAGGCAATTTTCCCTCGCATGCTGTGTGCAACAACCTCAAAGGAGGCCTGGGATATCCTCATTGCCGAATTCAAAGGCTCGGATGAGGTAATATCTATCAAGTTACAATGCTATTGGAAAGAATTTGATACATTGCTAACGAAGGAAGGAGAAAATATTCAAGACTTTTTCTCAAAAGCAATGAATATCATAAATCAAATTAGAGGAGCTGGTGATATTATTGAAAACCAACGGATAGTGCCCAAAATATTGAGAACCTACCAACCAAATTTGATCAAATAGTATCTGCTATAGAAGAAAATCCAAGGATTTATCCAACCTTTTATTAACCGAGTTCATGGGCTCATTACAAGCCCATGAAGAACATAAGAAACCAGAAAATCACAATTAGAGAACTACCTGAAACCACGGCTCGAGAGGAGTTCGGACTGGTTTATGTCCTCTCTAATTGTGATTTTCTGGTTTCTGAATAAAAACAACAAGAACCCCTCTTGCAACCTTTGCAAATGAAATAACTGTACAACCCCGTGTTTGTCGAGTGGGTTCATCAAACCATCAGATGATCTGGAGCAGAACTGGATCTGGGCGAGTCGGCCAGGCGAGTGGCGCGCCTTAGCTCGCACTCGCCTCTAATAGGCACTCTCCCCCCAACTTGGTGCGAGTGGCGAGTCCCAACTCCACTGGGCACTCGCCACCCCGGCGAGTCAGCTTAGAATAGCCTAGACTCGCCTGTTAGGTTGATGACATATTTTTCAGGGATTTCTATTTTGGCCTGCAGTTAGCCATTCCAAACAACGAGATTCCGTTGTTGGCAGACCAATTTGGACCCTTTAGTAAAACCAAGAGGCGGAATTTGGCTATCCGCAGACCGTTTTAAGAAAACTATAAATAGACCCCTAAGGGCACCTTTGGAGGGCATCTCTCACTTGTATCTCTCTCCTCTGGTTAGCTTTGGTCGGCTGGGGAAATCTGACTTGCTGCTCACTGTGGTTTCCGGGTGAGTGGGCAAGAACTTTCTGGCACTCTCCAAGGCGCCAACTCAGCAACTGGCTTGGGAGGGGAAGTTCTTTGGATCTTCCGGGTTAGTGGCGGGATCTCCTCGTTGCAGCTCGAAGGTATATTCTTAGTTTTCCACCCTTTGTGAGTGAGATTCCTAGTCCTGAGTGCCCGATCTAGAGATTGACCTTAGGTGAAGTAAGAGCAAACTACACCAGTCCGAACTCCTCTCGAGTCGTGGTTTCCGGGCTCAGAGGTTGAACTGTGATTTCCTGGTTCAACAATAACCACACAACAAATGACTGCTTCTATAAATGCGGATAAAGAAGAAGTGAAGTGTTACGAATGTAGTTGGGAGAGAGGGAGGAAGCTAGATCTAGAGAGATTAGGGTTTAGAACTACCTTGATAATTTTGCATAAGCCTTCCACAAGAGGATCCGGGTATATTTATACCCGGACCAAGGCCGGCCGGCCCAATTGGGGCTGAACCGGGTGGGTTCAGCCCCCGAGGGCCGTTATTAGAAAATGGGGGCTGAACCAGTTGGTTCAGCCCCGCTGTCGCCTTCGGATCCGTCCGGGGGCGTAACATTCCCTACCCCTTCAAGACCCAGCTTGTCCTCAAGGTGGGAATCTGGTGTCTCTGTCTGTTCCTTCAGGTCGATCCAAGCCAAGTCCCTTTGTCCCCGCAGCCTCTCCAAACAATAAAGAGAGCCCCCTGTCACCGGTGAGATTCTGACTCCATGCAAGCAATATTCCTTCCCATCCTTAGAAAACTCCATAGTCAACTTGTCCCAATCCAGAGTGACCCTACCCAGCTGTCGCAACCAGTGGGCCCCCAGAATCACATCGCCCCCCCGAATAGGTAATAAATAGATATCCACCTTGTCAGCATAGCCCTGCACACTGATCCCCACGTCCTGAAGCACTCCTTCACACTGCAGCTCATGTCCACTTGCCACCACAACCTGGGAAGAGGCGTCCTGGATGATCGCGTGCCCCAGCCTGTGTGCCACTGTCGGGCTGATGAAGTTATGTGTACTCCCACTGTCAATCAAAATGGACACCTGTTGTTGGCCGATCCACCCCGCAATAGTCATAGTGGGCGGTGTGGTGTCTCCTGCCATGGTCAGGGTCGATACCCCGTACTCGATTGTATCCAGAATGTGCTCCTGTTCTCCTCCTTCTACATCTGGCATCTGATCGTCCTGCAGCATGTAAACCTGAATCATCTGGCATTTGTGGTCTGGGGTGAACTTCTCATCACAGTTGAAGCACAACCCCTTTTCCTTTCGTGCCTGCAGCTCTGTCCATGTCAATTTCTTCACCGTCGCCCGTTCTGTAGTTGCTTGATCCTTTGTGGTGTCGGGAAGGTGTGTAGCGTTCCTCTTAGTGTCCCCCCCTGAACTTCTGTCGATTGAGGCGCTCTTCTTGAATTCGGGCCAAGCTGATAGCATGTGTCAAACTGCGCGGCATATATGCATGTACCTCATCTCTGATGTCCTCCTTCAGTCCGGAAATGAAACAACTCGTTAATGTCCTCTCGCCCCACTGCACCCTGTTTGCCAACCTCTCAAACACTGTTCTGTACTCCATCACCGTCCCTTTCTGGCGCAATTTCTGAAGAAGAGCCTCGACGTCCTCATACTCGAGTGGACCAAAGCGGGCGGTGAATCCGTCGACAAACTCGGGCCACGACGCGTGATCCCGTCCCCGAAGGAACCATTGTGTCCACTGGTATGCGTCCTCGTCGAGGTGGAACGACGCTAACTTGACCCACTGTGCCTCTGGGATCTCCTAATAACTGTAGAATAACTCAGCCTTTTGGATCCATTCGAGCGCATCTCCTCCTTTGAACTTGGGGTAGTTCATGCGGGTAACCTTCGGCGCCATATAAGCTCGTGGTAGTTGTTGCCCAGGTCCACCGTACTCTTGCTCGTGTCCATGCGGTCGTCGTCGGTCAGCGGCCACGTTCGGGTATCCCCAATCCTCTCCATAGGGGTTTCCCATTACTGGCGGCCTAAACCCCCATCCGCCTCCACCTCTGCCGCCTTCGGTGTGTCCCGGTCCTCCTGGAATGGGAAGGAGTCCATCCCGATGTGGGTACCCCACCCCTCTGAGTCGTTGGTCCTCCTGGGGCCCCTCCTGATAAGGGGGAAAGTCGTCAATTCGGCCTATCTCGGTTGGCTCGAGCCCGAAGGGCGGTTGTCGTGGGCCTCCTGTCCTTTCGATGTCGATCCCAAGCCCCCCTTGACGCTGGAGGCCCGATCATGACTCTCCCTTCCCCCACCGTCTGCGTATCCCGCAGTTGCGGGCAAAGGGGGATTTGGAACTGCACTGGTTTCGTTCACAGCACCTTTGCCCTTAAGGTGTTGAGTCAACATATTCTTGGTTTCGTCCAGGCAGTCATCCAATTTGCCCTCCAGTCGTTTTTCCGAGGCTTGTAACTTCCCTTCAAGGGCTGTCACAGCGTCGGCTAGCCCGATGTAGTTTTCTTCAAGAGTTGCTAGCCGAGTAGATTCCTCCCGGTTGCGAGTCACCATGGATTGTGACTTTGTTTTGGCGCGGACACGGCGATGTCGAGGGCTGGAAACAGTCGATCGGCACTGGAAACAGCGGTGGGGTCGGCGGAACCAGACGCTGGAAGCGCTGGAGCAACAGAAGCCCTAGGAGCAGGCGTCGGCCTCTGGAGCAGGCGGCGGAGGCCCCTGGAGCAGCAGGCGGCGGCGCAGATAGGATCTGGAAGGAGACACTGGAGTCGACGCTGGAAGGAGACATTGGAAGGAGGCGCTGGATGGAGACGCTGGAAGGAGGCGCTGGATGCGGCGGCCTGGAGTCGGGGTCGGGATCGGCGCTGGAGTCGGGATCGGCGACACGAGGCGTAACCGCAAAACCGCAGGCGTCGTTGGACGGAACCGAGAGTCGGGATCGGGATCGTCGCTGGAGTCGTCGCTGGAATCGCAGTGGATCCGAAAAAAATCTGGGAGGACGAAGCCTCTGATACCAATTGTTACGAATGTAGTTGGGAGAGAGGGAGGAAGCTAGATCTAGAGAGATTAGGGTTTAGAACTACCTTGATAATTTTGCATAAGCCTTCCACAAGAGGATCCAGGTATATTTATACCCGGACCAAGGCCGGCCGGCCAAGGGGGCTGGCCGGCCCAATTGGGGTTGAACTGGGTGGGTTCTGCCCCCGAGGGCCGTTATTAGAAAATGGGGGCTGAACCAGCTGGTTCAGCCCCGCTGTCGCCTTCGGATCCGTTCGGGGGCATAACATGAAGCATGAGGAAGAAGCATGGCCCGGATAAAGAAGAAGTGAAGCATAAGGAAGTGGTAAGCCAGCCTGAGACTATTGACTGGGTATTAGAGGAGCAAAGGAATATCTAATATATTGTCAGTGGTTGCTCTAACCACATGTTAAACAATATTGCAAGTTTCATTCACCTAGATGAGTCAACCAAGACCTTTGTGTTGTTTGGCAATGGACAAACACATAAGATTGAAGGAAGTGGTGTAATTTCTATAAAAACCAAATCAGGTGAAGTCAAGCACATACACAATATCCACTATGTTCTAAAGCTTACACAAAATTTACTCTCAGTGGGCCAATTAATGAACAAGGGATACCTAATCAAGTTTGATGACAACAAGTGCAACGTCGTGGAAAAGAAAAGTCGCCAATGCATTGCTTCATCCACCATGGCAGTGAACAAAATCTCCCACATGCAGCTCTATTTGGAGAAGGAGAGAGCAAACATAAGTAAGCAAGAGTTGATTTAATCTATCTGGCACAGCAGGTATTGACATCTAAACTACCATGATCTCAGCAGATTGCACTTAAGGCATATGGTCCTTGGACTGCCAAAATAGATGAAACTAAGGAGATACGCAGTTCATGTGCACTTCGGAAAAGCCACCGCCAATCTTTCTAAAACAAGGAAGCTGAAGAGCTGCCACACCTCTTGAATTGATACATGCGGACATTTGGGGGCCAGCTCAAACTCCCTCTCTCTTGCTTGAGGTACTTCATACGCTTTATGATGATTATTCAAAAATGAATTTGTTACATTCCTTAGAAAATAAAGCTGAAGCCTTTAGCAAATTCTTACTGTTTAAAGCCGAAGTAGAGAGATAATCTGAGCATAAAATCAAAACTCTAAGAACTGATAAAGGAGGATAATTTTTAAGTGAAGCTTTTATCTCCTACTGTCACAAAACCGGAATCTAAAGATAGTTTACTACTAGTAGAACACCACAACAGAACGGTGTAGTAGAGAGGAAGAACAAGACAATCCAAGAAATGACACCCACCATGCTATAGCATAAGAAAATGTCTAAACCTTATTGGGGTGGGGCTGTAAATATAGCCATCCACCTGCTAAACAGATCCCCAACTAAGAGTCTGGAAGATCATACTCCATATAAAGTGTGGAATAGAAGAAAATCTTACATCAGCCACTTCAGAACCTTTAGAAGTCTGACATACTGACACATTCTAACGGAACACAAAGAAATTAGTAGAAAAGACAGATTGCATCCTTGTCGGATATAGCCAAGACCCTAAGGCTTACCAACTTTACAATCCCCCTCTCAAAAATTATTCATCTCTATAGATGTTGTGATTATGAGAATTCCTCTTGGGATTGGGATCAGAATCATGACTCAACATGAATCTTGGAGGGTGCGGAAGAAGCTGAAGATGAGCCAGCTCCAATGCCATCCAGTACAAGACCTAGCAAGAATTTGGGCCTCTTCTTATTCATCATCTCCCATCAGGTATTGCTCTCTTCATGATATTTTATCAAAATTGTAATGTTTCCCTCATGGCTCAGGAACCTGAACGCTGGTCAGAAGCATCAAAAAAATTCAAATTGGGCCAAAGCCATGAAGGAAGAAATGGAAATGACAGAAAAGAACAGAACTTGGGAAATTGTTGAACCTCCTACAAGGAAACAAATATCGGCCTCAAATGGGTCTATAAAACCAAGTTCTACCCAGAAGGCAGCATACAAAAATATAAGGCACGCCTCGTCGCAAAAGGGTACACCAGATGCACGACATAGACTTGTTACCGATTAGGGTTGGAGAGGAGGAGAGGGAGGGATGAGACGAAGGGGGAAGAGACAAAGGGGGAAGAGACGAGAGACGAATCTAGCCCCTAGGGCTCCTTCCAAAATTGTTCTTACACCTCGATACCCCAAATGAAAGACAAGCCTATGCTTATATAGTGCCTAGTTACAATTAGGCGTGCAAATTTGGCCCGGGTCCGGTTGCCCGGCCCGGGTCTGCCCGGGTCTGAGCCCGATTAGGCCTGGGCCCGGTTAGGCCTGGGCCCGGTTAGGCCCGGACCAGGCCCAGTTTAGGCCTAAGGGGGCTCAACAGGCCCCCTTATTTGGGCAGGGCCTGGCATGGTGCCCGGCCCGGCCCAGACCCAGGCCCGCCCGGGCATTAAAGCCCGCTGGTAGTCAGCATTTAATGCTAGCAGCCAGCATGCTGCCGCCAGCATTAAATGCTGCCGCCAACATTAAAATGCTGGCGCCAGCATTTTTGCTGGGTTGCCAATGCTGGCGGCCCAGCAGAAATGCTGGGCTGCCAGCATTTAGGGCCTGATTGGGCCCGCTCTAAAGGGCTCAATCAGGCCCCCCTTTTTAGTGTATGCCCGGGCCCGGCCTGGGCCCGGTTTGAGCAGGGCCCGACCTGGGCCCGGTTTGAGCAGGGCCCGACCTGGGTCTGTCAAACAAAAAGCCCGGGCCTAGTAGGCCCGGGTCTGGCCTGGGCCCGCCGGGCCTTTTTTGCACGCCTAGTTACAATATATGCGAGAGCAAAATGGTAAATACCCAACGGCTCGAGATACATGTGCGATAATAAAATATAATGATGACGGGTGCGCTATGCCCATGCTCACTACTGGAGAACTTTCGTCATCGAATTGGGATCCGTGTCCGTGTCTCCTTGGTATCGACGATGACATATGCGATGTGTCCTCTTGTCCTCGTCCCTGAGCCTCTTTTTTCTTCGTAACAATGTCGCCCTCTCGAAAAATCGCCTTGTCCCCAAGGCCGAAGTAACTTTCGAAACACACGCCTGCTGGGATGGTAGAGGGGTGACCGGGTAGTTCGGCGCGACATCGTCCCACAGGTGGGCAGCAAAGTTCACAGCTGCTGGTTGCGTAGGAGTGAGGGCCACTGTCGGGCGCGGAAAGGGCACCGCCCCGAAAAAGAGGAAAGGGACTCCCTCTTGACATACACATCGCCATGTGAGCCCACTTGACATACACATCGCCCAGGGTACGAAGCCATGCGACGCCGAGAATGACGTCAGGGCCACCAAGATCGAAGGAATAAAAATCTGCGCGGAGAGGGCAGGGGCCCACAGTCATCTGTATGTCCGAAAAGTGGCCCTCACCGGTAGTGCGGCGGCCGTCTCCCAAACAAACCACGAGAGGAGCAGGAGACAGGCGAATGTCGAATAATGTCACCAAGCGCGGGGAGATGAAGTTGAAGTTGGCCCCACTATCAACCAGCATAGTCAGGGGAATTCCATACGTGGACCCATGAAACGTCATAGTGAGGGGGGCAGAGGGGTTGCTAGTCGCGGCGCACAGAAGTTCAATACGATGCAACCACGCTTGAGGTCCTGTGACGTCTGGAAAGTCATCGCCCTCCATGGATTTGAAATCCCCCAGGGTGATCTCTGGGTCTTCCTCTCCAATGGTGACGCGGAGCTCCTTCAAAGGACAGTCATGAGTCGGAGAGTAGGGTTGTTTACAACGAAAACAGAGGCCCTTAGTGCGAAGATCGTGATACTCTTGGTTAGTCAACCGTGGTCCGTGCGGCGGCTAAGATGTGGGGGAGCCACGATATGTGCCTGGGGTGGTGTCCAAAAGGGTGTAGGAGGGTAAGCAACAGGACCGGGCATCGAACTCCCTGGAGGTTGGACGGTGCCGATGGAGGGAACATTGAAGTCCGCTTCCACCAAGCGGGTGAGATCCATGGACTCGGTAATAGAGGGCGGGTGATGCGTGCGCAGGAGGGCACAGTTATGCGAGAGGAGCCCATGCATGAAGAAGCTGAGGTAGTGATCAGGGGGAAGGTCGGGCACATGCGTGGCCAGAGCGATAAATTCGTTGATATAGTCGTCGAGGGGCCCCGTTTGACGAACACCGCAAAGGCGCTCCCCCGCAGACCTCGAGTAAAGAACATCGTATCAACAAATAAGATCTTGATGTAGGTCATGCCAAGAGATAGCTGGTGCGGACTGCCGAAGCCAACATACCCAATGTAGTGCGGAGCCCTCCATGCCTATCATAGCTGTGGTGACTTTGTGCGGCTCTAAGATTTGTTGGATGTCGAAAAACTGCTCTGCTTGGGCAATCCAGCTCTTGGGGTTGGTGCCATTGAAGGACGAAACATTGAAGGACCGGGGTGCCGGGGAAAAAACACCGGTGGCAGAACCGCGTCCCGGGAAGAGTTCAGGGGTGCGCTGAGGAGGGACAAGGAGGCCGCAGTGGAGATTGCAGATGTGCTTGGGCGGCCGGCCATGATGGCATCAAGTTTTGCATCCATCTGTTACATGAGGGCTTGGAGCGAGGCAATGTCGTCGTCGTGACTGTCAAGGCGACAGAGGATGACCAGATCAGCCGAAGGATCAGGCGCCGGTGCGTCAGAATGGTCCATGGAGCGGAGTTGCGGTGGAATGCACACAGTGATGCTTGGATGGAAGCACACAGGTATGCCGAGAGGAGGAAACACGCATGTATGCAGGAAGGTAGGCAGCAACAGATGACACGCACCCCCAATGCGGAACTGTTGGCTTCGATGTCGTCAAAGGCGGAACTGCCGGTGTCGATGTCGTCGAAGGCGGACGACGGAAAGGGTGGCGAAGCGGAACGGCGTCGTTGTCGTCGAAGGCGAACGCGTTCGATGTCGTCTAAGGCGGACGGAGTCGACGTCGTCGAAGGCGGACGGGCGTTGAAAGAGGACGACGTAACAGTTGCTTCGATGCGTCGAAACTGCGACGAAGGTCGATGGTAGACGATATCGCGAAGAGCGCTGGAATTTCTTCGGGCAACGGAGACCGCGGCCGGAAGGACGCCAGGTCGGACCTAATCTTACCGATTAGGGTTGGAGAGGAGGAAAGGGAGGGATGGGATGAAGGGGGAAGAGAAGAGAGACGAATCTAGCCCCTAAGGCTATTTCCAAAATAGTTCTTACATCTCGATACCCTAAATGAAAGACAAGCCTAAGCTTATATAGTGCCTGGTTACAATATGTTACCGACATCCAATCGGACGAGCCGGAATGGCAGGTGTACTCGAGGAAGGCTCGCGCGCGACCAAGTATTAACACCGAAGCGAACGGTTCTGCGAGGGCCGTCTGACGTGGCCGACCGGCGCATGACTTGGCTATTTGCAGTTTTATTATTTGTTTATGTCTTTTTAATTATGAACATTAGTAGAGGTGGGTTCCCCCTATATAAGGGATCACCTTAGGGTTTGGAGTTATCTTTGGATCAATCTAATTTGGAGGGGCTGCTCCCCTTGTCTTCTATCTATCTCTCTCTCTATCTCTCTCTATCTCTCTCTCTCGTTCGTCCGTCTCCCGCCTACCCAGCCACTGTCGCCGCCGCTGTCGCCCAGCGCCAGTCCGTCCGCTAGCTCAGCCACTGTCGCCGCCGTTGTCGCCCAGCGCCAGTTCCTTCCGCTAGCCAGCCGCTGTCGCCGCCACTATCGCCGTTCCGATACCTGGAGCGGTATCATTGGTCCGACACCTGCCGTCTCCGCCCGCGTCAATTCCGCCGCCGGAAACCCTAATGGCCCCCAACACTCGTCTGCACCCCGCCGACTCCTCCGCCGCCGACGACGCCTCCTCCCTCGCGGCTAACGTCGCGATCCAGGGCTCGCAGATCTCCAAGCTCGAATCCATGATGGAGGCCGTCTTAGCAACTCAGTCCTCCATCCTCCTGCGCCTCGACGCCCTGCATCCACCGTCGGGCACGCCGCCGCCACCAGGCACCATGGCGGACGCGGCCTCGCTGCTCGGCACCCCTCCCTCCCCGCTCACAGCGGGTGTTCGTGCGCCGGCGGCGCCCCAGCCGTGCCCGGTTGTTCCGCCTTGTCCGGTGCCTCGCCCCACATACGCAATGGAAGTTCCATCCTTCGCCGGTACGGACCCTATGGGATGGGTTGCCCGTGCGGAGCAGTACTTCGACCTCAATGGCACTCCCCCGGCGGATCAAGTCGGCACCGCTATGGTCGGCATGGACGGCTCGGCCCTCCATTGGGCACGTTGGCTGCGACAAGTGCAACCCCTCATTGTGTGGCATGAATTCAAACAAGAAATGATTAGCCGGTACGATTCCCGCTACACCGGGTCCGCTATCGAGCGGCTTTGCTCTTCCTGGCAATCGACCACGGTGGACGCATACATCGATGAGTTCGTCGCTCTCGTCACCCAAGTCCCCGGCCTCCCGCCCGACCACTACCTGGGGTTTTTTCTGCAAGGCCTCCTTCCAAATATCCGCTCGCGTATTCGCACTCATCACCCACGCACGGTCTCCGAAACATTGGCACTTGCCCGTGCGGTTGAGGCGGACATCGGCCCCCGACACACCGTCCTACAACCTCTCCGTCACCATCCCGTGCGTGATACCGGCCCTCGGCCGGCCCCCGCGCCACAACCTCGGCCGGCTCGTCCGGACGGACACAACCGCCTCTCCACCGTGGACTACAACGACCTTCGGCGCCGCGGATTATGCTTCCACTGCCGCCAACCCTACTTGCCTCAGCATGTTTGCCCCGTCAAGGAATTCCACGCAATCTTCAGCGACGGCGACGGGCACGCCACCACCGAGGATTTGCCACCGCTGGAGGCCCCATCCGCTCTTCCCCCCACCGACCTCGAGGACGCTCCTCTCAACTTATTAGAACTGCCATTCTACTCTGTCGGGGGATTGACAGGACCCCGCACCATGAAGTTGGCCGGAGAACTTTGTAACCGCCCCGTCATTGTGATGGTGGACAGTGGGGCCAGTCACAACTTCATGTCCGCCCAGTTGGCACAGGAGCTCGCCATACCGGTGGATCCGTCACCAAACTTCTCGGTGTGCCTGGGCGATGGTCGCCGCCGTCCGACCTTGGGCCAGTGCAAGGAGGTGTCCATGACAGTCGGCTCGTGCCGGGTCACGGCTGATTTCTACATGTTCGAGTTGGGTGGCCTCGACGCTATCCTCGGCGTGGCGTGGCTCGAGACCCTTGGAGACGTTCGGGTGAATTGGGCGTCGATGACGATGATCTTTCAACAGCAGGGCCGCCAATGTCGCTTGGTGGGCGACCCTACTCTCCTCCGGTCCCCGCTGTCCTATCGGGCTATGACCCGAGTCGCCGACGTGGATTTCTCGGCCTGGCTGTGGCCCCTTCAGGCGACCCCTTCCGAGGCGGCCGCACCCATCCGGGCGGACATGAGCGCCATCCTTGCGGATTTCGAGGACGTCTTCACCGCCCCCTCGGGTCTTCCACCCCCTCGACCGACTGATCATGCTATCGTTCTCCACCCGGGATCTTCTGCGGTGTCCGTGAGACCATACCGTTACGGGCACGCTCAAAAGGACGAGATCGAACGACTCGTTCGCGAGATGTTGTTAGGCGGCATCATCCGACCCAGTGCTAGTCCATTCTCCAGCCCGGTGCTACTCGTCCGCAAGAAAGATGGCAGCTGGAGATTCTGCGTGAACTACCGGGAGCTCAACAAGGCCACGGTACCGGATAAATATCCTATCCCGGTAATTCAGGAGCTCTTGGACGAGCTCCACGGCGCGACTTGCTTCACCAAATTGGACCTCCGGGCAGGCTATCACCAAATTCGGGTCAGGCCGGAAGACGTGCCCAAGACGGCCTTCAGGACGCACGATGGACATTTCGAGTTCCTGGTCATGCCGTTCGGCCTCACCAACGCCCCCGCGACATTCCAAGCCACCATGAATGAGATCTTCCGCCCTGTTCTGCGTAAGCATGTTCTGGTTTTTTTTGATGATATTCTTGTCTTCAGTCCAACTTGGCAGGACCACCTCCGTCATGTTCGGGAGACGTTCGCCACTCTCCGCGTACATCATCTCACGGTCAACCGCAAGAAGTGCACCTTCGGCACCGCTACTGTCACCTATCTGGGCCATACAATCTCGGCCCACGGCGTGGCCATGGACGAAGACAAAGTTCAGGCAGTGCTGCGGTGGCCAACTCCCGCCTCCTTACACGACGTCCGGGCCTTCCTCGGCCTAACAGGGTACTACCGGCGCTTCATCAGCAATTACGGCGGCTTGGCCCGCCCCCTCACGCCGCTGCTAAAGAAATCCGAGGAGGGACCTTTCACTTGGCCGCCGGCGGCAATGGAGGCC
Source organism: Dactylorhiza incarnata (assembly GCA_033032865.1). Lineage (NCBI taxonomy): Eukaryota > Viridiplantae > Streptophyta > Magnoliopsida > Asparagales > Orchidaceae > Dactylorhiza > Dactylorhiza incarnata. The sequence continues at coordinate 223,591 of JAWHQI010000505.1, read as the reverse complement.
TTCACAGCGCTCCAAACGGCCTTAATCCACGGCCCAGTTTTGGCCATGCCGGACTTCCAACAAACATTCATCGTCGAGTGCGATGCCTCGGGCACAGGCGTCGGCGCCGTCTTGATGCAAGCCGGCCGGCCCATCGCCTTTTATAGCCGGGCTTTCTCCAATGCGGTGCGTAGCCGCTCGGCGTACGAAAACGAGCTCATGGCGCTTGTCTTGGCGGTCCAACACTGGCGGCCGTATCTCCTGGGGCGCCCCTTCATCATCCGCACCGATCACCACAGCCTCCGTTACCTTCTTCAGCAAAAGATAGCCACGCAACGCAGCAGGTTTGGGTGGCCAAGTTGCTTGGCTATGATTTCACCGTGGAATTCCGCCCCGGCAAGACCAATCGGGCGGCCGACGCGCTTTCCCGCCGCCCGCAAGCGCCGGAACTGACCGCCATCTCCCGGCCGGTGTGGGACGATGTCGCGACCATTCAACAAGAGGTGGACCGGGACCCGCACCTTCAAGACATCCGGGCCGCATTGCTGACCGACCCTGCCTCCAGACCGCCGTTCACCTTGATAGGGGGCCGCCTTTTTCATCGGGACCGCCTCGTCCTGTCTGCTTCCTCAGCGATGATTCCGGCTTTGCTTGCGGAGTTCCACTCCACCCCTGCAGGCGGCCACGCGGGCGCTTATTGGACATACCGTCGGTTGGCGGCCTCGCTTTTCTGGCCCCACATGCTCCGCCAGGTGAAAGCATTCGTGGCGGCTTGCCTTCCATGTCAGAAGGCCAAATACGAGACAATGTTCCCCGGCGGCCTCTTGCAGCCCCTACCGGTACCAGAACGTATTTGGGAGGACATAGCTATGGACTTCATCACCCGGTTGCCCCGCTCCAACGGCTTCGATTGCATATTGGTGGTCGTCGACCGCCTCACGAAGTACGCACACTTCATTCCGCTTCGCCACCCTTACACGGCCGCATCGGTGGCCGACTGCTTCATCGCGGAGATAGTCCGTCTGCATGGGTTTCCTCGTTCGATCGTCAGCGATCGGGACCCTCTTTTTCTCAGTTGCTTCTGGACCGAACTATTCCGGCTGCAGGGAACCCAACTCCGGATGAGCACTGCATACCACCCGCAGTCGGATGGCCAATCTGAGGTCCTCAACAGGTGTTTGGAAACCTATTTGCGCTGCTTCATCGGGGAGAGGCCAGGGTCTTGGGCCAAATGGCTTGGTTGGGCGGAATACTCCTACAACACCGCGTACCACCATGCCGCCCACACCTCGCCCTTCGAGACGGTATATGGCCGACCACCGCCGACCGTGCTCCGTTACATGCCCGGTGAATGCCCGGTGGCTAGCTTGGCGGATCATCTCCACGATCGGGACGTCATATTGGACAGCTTAAAACACCATCTTCGGCGAGCTCAGGCAAAGATGGTGTCGTTTGCTAACAGAAAACGCCGGGACCTTCAGTTCCAAGTGGGTGAGCGTGTGTTCATTAAGCTCCACCCCTATCGCCAGCTCACGGTGGCCCGCCGTACGTCGCCCAAGCTCGCTCCGCGTTTCTTTGGACCTTTCGAGATCCTCAGCCGCATTGGCGCCGTGGCATATCGCCTCCGCCTTCCCGACACCGCTCACATTCATCCTGTCTTTCATGTTTCACAACTCCGGCGGGTGATAGGCGATCATCCGGTATCCGATCATATTCCGACTGACTTGGACACGCCCAGCTCAGAGCCACTCTACCCGGAAGCCATTCTGGATCAGCGCACACCCACGGCCGGAGCGGCCCAACCGGAGGAGATCAAGGTGGCGTGGCGCAACCACCCCCGGACGTCCGCGACTTGGCTATTGCGGGATGACTTTCGCCGACAGTTTCCGGATTATTGCCTTGAGGACAAGGCAAATTTCCCAGATGGCGGTACTGTTACCGACATCCAATCGGACGAGCCGGAATGGCAGGTGTACTCGAGGAAGGCTCGCGCGCGACCAAGTATTAACACCGAAGCGAACGGTTCGGCGAGGGCCGTCTGACGTGGCCGACCGGCGCATGACTTGGCTATTTGCAGTTTTATTATTTGTTTATGTCTTTTTAATTATGAACATTAGTAGAGGTGGGTTCCCCCTATATAAGGGATCACCTTAGGGTTTGGAGTTATCTTTGGATCAATCTAATTTGGAGGGGCTGCTCCCCTTGTCTTCTATCTCTCTCTCTCTCTATCTCTCTCTCTCGTTCGTCCGTCTCCCGCCTACCCAGCCACTGTCGCCGCCGCTGTCGCCCAGCGCCAGTCCGTCCTCTAGCTCAGCCACTGTCGCCGCCGCTGTCGCCCAGCGCCAGTTCCTTCCGCTAGCCAGCCGCTGTCGCCGCCACTATCGTCGTTCCGATACCTGGAGCAGTATGACAATATATACGAGAGCAAGCAATAAATACCCAACGGCTCGAGATACATGTGTGATAATAAAATATAACGATGACGGGTGCGCTATGCCCGTGCTCACTACTGGAGAACGTTCTTCATCGAATTGGGATCCGTGTCTGTGCCACCTTGGTATCGACGACGACATATGCGATGTGTCCTTGTACCTGAGCCTCTTTTGTCTTTGTAACATAAACCTTCTCACATGTTACTCGAATGGAGACAGTCCGGGTCCTGCTCGCATTCGCAACACAAATGGAACTTCCAGTACATCAACTTGACATGAAATCTGTGTTCTTAAATGGTGAGATAGCTGAAGAAGTGTACGTTGGGTAGCCAGAAGGATTCGTTAAGAAAGGAGAAGAATACACAGTTTATCGTCTGTATAAAACTTTGTATGGCCTGAAATAGGCGCCATGGGCCTGGAACCAAAAAATTGACACCTACCTCCTCTCACACAAGTTCTACAAAAGTTTCAGCGAGTCATCTTTGTATCCGAAGGAATTCATCGATACAAACTTCATAGCACTATACCTATATGTTGACGATCTGATCTTCACTGGCTCAAAATCAAAACTTATAGCAGAATTTAAAGAAGAAATGAAGGAGTATGAGATGACTGATTTGGGTCTAATGCACCATGTCCTCGGATTGCAAGTTAAGCAAGCTCCTGGACGAATTTTGATCTCCCAGGTGCGGTATGCTCTTAATTTGCTCAACAAGTTTGGCATGACCGACTGCAAACTTGTAGCAACGCCAATGACGACTAACACCAAGCTTTTAAAATAAGGAGGAGAAATTAGCAGAGGAAGACTATATAAAGCTTGTTGGGTCGCTGTTATATCTCACTAACATGCAAGTTGAACCAATGTTTCCCATGAAGGCAACTACAACTGGATTGGGGGAAAGAGAGGAGGGTGAGAGGAATAACAAAGCAAGAAAGAAGATACATGAGGGAGACTCTCCATGTAGGTGCCTCCTTCGTCCATCTCCAACAAGAGCAAACACACAGCATGCCTTCGCCCGTGTCGTCATCCAGTGGGCCCAACTGCTTCCTCCATAATAATGGCGGCACAGTCCCACATCAGAACTGAAATATTAGAGTTGAATTACTCTCTTAACATTTTGCATACAAGATGAAGTAATGGGAGCAACATACTTAAAGTTTGTCATGATTGATATTTTTTAGTAACTCAAGGTGATGAGAAAGCAATGTTTCTATTCCCAGAACTTTCTTATATCCTAATTGATACTATTTTGATGACATTGCAATTCGATGGTGCTAATGCTATTATTCATTGCACAGAGGTGTAGACTGGCCACAGGAGCCCCAAAACCAAAGTCAGATTCAACAGTACAAATACAGCGAACGAGTTTTGCACATTCATGCTCTGCAGTTCTGAAGCCATCGTGCCACTGACCATGCCTCCGATAACGACGGTAACAATTTGTTTGAAACCTTCTAATTATCTCTTCAATGCCGACCTTGGCTCCGTTTGGTGCGGTGTTTCTGTTCCGGTGAGTTTGGATAAAAACGCTATCGTCATAAGTTGTTGAAGTTCCTTAGGAGAGGTCGGGCGTTCCAAACGACAATTCATAATCACCGAGTTCACGACCTCCACCACCGTGCCAAACGTACCCCTTATCTATCAGCTGGATTGTAGCAGGATATAATACAATCAGCGACCCAATGATAGAAAAATAGAAGACGTTTATCTAGAAATATATCATTTGTTGATGGTATTTGGCCTCCATTATATAGCACTAGCAGCGGTGACATGGTATACTTCCGGGCATGCCCTTGAAAGTTGAGATCTTGCAGCTTCTCAAGCCATAAAATCCCTTCGAAATAGGTCTTAAATTTATAAATGTTGGACAAAAACATAGAAAATAGGAATTGATCCCTAAAATGAGCAGAACCTGGATTTTGAGAGGAGAAAAATGCAAGGAAATGAAGATACACATAGAAGACAACAGATCGAGAAGGACACTGATACATTACAATAATTTTAAGCCTGGTTTGTGTGGAAGGAGAGGAAAGGGTGCGGTCGTGCTGTGAGAACCGTAGCGTAGAGTAGCGAAAAAGAAGCTGTGAAATTTTATAGAAAATCGAAAGCAGCCAACAATATTAATTAAGCTGCCTAACCTCCTCTTAGTATTAAGTGCTGCTTTTAAACTCCACATTAATGTGTTTCCCAACTGTTTTAACCTGTAAGGAACTTTTCAGAAATGTTCCAATTTTGCTATAAGTATTATGTATCGTGCAAGCAAGTTAATTGAATGAAAAAGGCTTACACCAAGTTTTATGCTCTTGGGTCCTGTCCGCCTCCCTTAATACCTGCAATCTACTAAAATTAGTGAAGTAAAATCAACAGTGGTATCAGAGCCATTGGTTGTACCCGTTTGAATACTCATTCTTTCTCATCCCCATGGCCTCATCATCTACCAAACAAATCCCTCTATACTCACATTCCACCATTCCTATCTTCAATGGTGATCATTTTGACTTCTGGAGTGATCAGATAGAGACTTTGCTTCGATCCCAGGGCCTCTGGGATGTTGTAACTGAAGGCCTTCAACCATCGCAGACCACTGAAGAAGGTCAGGAACCAACCTACAACAAAGAAGAAGAACAACGCGATGCTCTTGCTCTGCACTTTATCAAACAAGGGACATCACCCTCAATCTACCCCAGGATCATCGGCTCAAAAACCTCCCAAGAGGCCCGACAGAGATTTGAAACTACATTCAGGGGATCAAAGAAGGTAATAAAGATCAGACTCTACTCTCTACGCCGTAATTTTGATTCCACCTTGATGATGGAAGATGAAACCACTCAATAATTCTTTGCCAAAATCACTAGCTATGTTAATCAAATCAGAAGCCTAGGAGGTGTGATTGAAGAACAACAAATAGTAGAGAAAATATTAAGGTCCCTGCCAAAAACACACAAGCATATAGTGTCAACTATCCTTGAGGCACATGATTTAGAAACATTAACAGTCACTGATCTCATGTCATCCCTTCAAACACATGAGGATCTCCTCAATGTTGATCAATCTGCTATTGAGAAGGCATTTCAAACCAAGCTGAACTTTGAAAAGAAAACAAGAAAAACAGAACGAGAAATAAAGCCTTGGGCAGAGAATACCCCTCATTCTCAAGCACCTCACAAATCGAATAGAACGACATTTGGAAGAAGTAATGCTAAATGTATAATATGCAAAAAACAGAATCATGAGTCAAAAGATTGCTACTTTAGCTGCAAAAGATGTCGAGTCCCAAATCACTCTGAACAGAATTGCTGGCACAAACAGAAGGAACCCGACACACCCTCTGAAAATGAAGAAGATCAGTTCCTTCTTACCTGTCAAGCACCTAACAATCAAACCTGCACATCCTTATGGGTCATTAACAGTGGTTAATGTTAAGGCACAACTACTAGAGAGATTGAGAGAGGAGAAGATCTAGAGAAAGAGAGGAGAAATTAGGTCTAAAGAGGGAGAAGACTAACCTTGAACAACTCTTGCATAACCCCCAAAAGGGGGGCTGCCCGGGTATATAAATACCCGGGCAAGGAGGGGGCCGGCCGGCCCCTCCAAGGAGGGCTGAACCCGCCTGGTTCAGCCCTCGGCCGGCCGGTTCACTGAGTGGGGGCTGAACCGGAAGGTTCAGCCCCGTTGTTTAGCGCGCCCTTGCTCCTCCGTACGTAGTGACGCCCCGTAAAGCGTAGCGGGGGCGTAACATTCCCCTCCCCATCAAGAACCAACTTGTCCCCAAGGTGGTAGTCGGGGTAGAGCTCCTTGAAGTCGAAGAAGTCCACCCACGAATTGTGTGCCGACGACAGGTTCTTCCATTTGACCAACAGTTCGGGCCGGTATTCCGCGCCCCGATTCTTCCACTTGAGCATCAAAATATCTTCAGGGAGCGGCCGCAGCTCACCTGCCGAGGTGACCTCCGGTAACAAGTACTCGGTTGGACATGCGGCCCTACCTTCCGCTTGAGCAAAGAGACATGGAACGTAGGATGGATGCGCGAACCCTCCGGTAAAGCCAGTGTATAAGCTACCGGTCCCACCCTGTTGATAATCTGAAAGGGACCGTAGTAGCGTGGGGACAGTTTCTGATTGCCGCGACGAGCAACGGACAACTGTCGGTACGGCTGGAGCCAGAGGAACACCTCGTCACCCACGGCGAACTCCCGCTCAGTGCGGTGCTTGTCCGCTTGGGTCTTCATGCGATCCTGGGCTAGACGGAGATTCTCCCGAAGTGTGACCAACATGCGATCCCGGTCTAGCAGAGCGCGATCCACCGCTGGAATAGCGGTGCTCCCGGCCTCATAGCTGCCCAGGGTAGGGGGAGGTCGGCCGTAAACCACCTCAAACTCTCCCCACGGCACGTAATCCCATCCCCGCAGGACCCCTTGCGTCCACTGGTAAGCGTCGTCCTTCAAGTGGAAGGACGCCAACTGCACCAACTGCCCTTCCGGCACCTCATGATACTGAAAGAAGAGTTCTGCCTTTTGAATCCATTCCAACGCGTCGCCGCCCTCGAACTCTGGGAAGTACATGCGAGTTAATCCGGGAGTCAAGCGTTGTGCCCCATGGCCTCCTTCCCGTCTTGCGGGCTCACCTTGCTCAAATCCGTAGCCTTGGTACTGACCGTTTCCCCAAGGGGGGGGGGGGGGGGGGGTTGTTGTTGTCCGGCCCACGCTTGGCCAAATCCAGCCATGCCCGGCGGCCCAAACCCACGGGGAGGAGGGAGAAGCCCTCCCCCTTGGTATCCCGCAGGATCTGGAGGTCGCCGGAGCCCAACCGGCTCCTCCCAGCCTCGACGGAACCCCCTGGCTCCGGCCAGCCTTGCCGACGCTGCCCCTGGCCTGCTCCAAGGTCGCCGACCCCTCCTGCTGCCGGTCCTGGCGGAATCGACCCCGCCGCAACCCCGTATGCCGTCGCCGAGCCAAACGCTGCACCGTATGCCGCTGCCGAGCCCCTTGCTGTCCCGTACGCCGCGCCGCTAGGGCCTCCAGCCCCCTGCCAACCCCCGCCAGGAGGAATCCAGCTAGTGCCAGGCGGAAATCCGCTCGCCCGCACGCGCTCTTCGTCCGACAGCCGCCCGCCTTCCGCAAGCCGCGCGGGATTCGTCGCCCCATCCGCACCCGATCCGGTCGAATCCTCACCCGTAGTGGCTTTCCCTTTCAACAAGGCCTTCAACTCCTCCATATGAGCGTCGATTCGTCCTTCCATGGCTGCCATAGAGTCGGTGAGACCAACCATGTTCTCCTCTAGGGTTTCAATCCGTGAGGACTCTTCTTGAATGCGAGTGGTCACCATGTCCGAGAGAAGGAAAGGCTTTGATACCAAATGTTAGGGCACAACTACTAGAGAGATTGAGAGAGGAGAAGATCTAGAGAAAGAGAGGAGAAATTAGGTCTAAAGAGGGAGAAGACTAATCTTGAACAACTCTTGCATAACCCCCAAAAGGGGGGCTGCCCGGGTATATAAATACCCGGGCAAGGAGGGGTCCGGCCGGCCCCTCCAAGGAGGGCTGAACCCGCCTGGTTCAGCCCTCGGCCGGCCGGTTCACTGAGTGGGGGCTGAACCGGAAGGTTCAGCCCCGTTGTTTAGCGCGCCCTTGCTCCTCCGTACGTATTGACGCCCCGTAAAGCGTAGCGGGGGCGTAACAGGTTGATGTAACCATATGGTAAATGACAAGTCCTACTTCACCACTATTAATAATGATTGGGAAATCTGAAGTAATATTAGGAGATGGCAATAAGAAGATTGTAGAAGAAAAAGGCACTATTGCCATAATTACCATCAAAGGGACCACAAAACTTGTTCCAGATGTGCAGTTTGTTCCCACACTAGCCCAGAATTTATTGAGTGTTGGACTGTTAATGAGGAAGGGATATAGGGTTGTGTTTGAAGAGAAAACATGTGATATAATAGAAATCAAATTCAATAACTGTGTAATATCTGCACCCATGAATAACAACAATCTATGCACACTAAAACTAAAACCAGTTGCAACCACTAGTTTGATTTGCAATGTGGCTAGAGAAGGAACCATCTCCTCCACTTTGCACCACCGCCTGGGACATATCTGCTACCCCATTATCCATAAAATGCAACATGAATAATTAGTAAAGGGATTACCTGTAACACAAATCAAACAAATGGATTGTGTCACCTGTGCTCAGGCAAAATCTCACAGGCAACCTTTCCCAAATGTTTCCCACAAGAGGGCAAAGGGGCCTCTCGATCTCCTCCACATAGACCTATGGGGACCTGCCAGTGTGAACTCCCTAGGTGGCAAAAGATATTACCTCCTTATTGTTGATGACTTTAGCAGATACATGTGGATATCACACCTCTCCCAAAAATCTGAAGCCCTTGGACATTTCCTTACTTTAAAAACTCAGATAGAAAATCAGTTGGAAAGAAAAATTAAAGCTATAAGAAGTGACAGGGGAGGGGAATTTGTATCCACTACTTTCAATCGAATGTGTCAGGAGGCTGGAATTATCAGAGCGCTCTCAGCCCCCTACACACCCCAACAAACTCGAATCATGGAAAGAGGAAACCGCACAGTCATGGAAATGGCAAGGGCCATAATGTTTCACACTTCTTGTCCTAAATCATTATGGGGAGAAGCTACATCCACAGCTGTGTATATTCTCAACCGAACTCCTACCAAAGCATTATTGAATTCTACACCACACGAGGCCATTTACAATGAGAAACCCTCTCTCTCTCACCTAAGAGTCTTTGGTTGTATTGCTTTTACTCGTAAGAATGGCCCTGGGAGAGATAAACTAGAACCCAGTGGGCAGAAATGTGTCTTCCTAGGCTATAGGCGTGAAACTAAAGGGTATAGATTGTTAGATCCAATCACCTCTAAAATAATCATATCAAGAGATGTTACCTTTCATGAAGTAAATGGGCTTGGGCATCAGCTTCATGTGGGCTACCCTCATCATTGTCGGTTGAGCTTATAAGCCCCCTCCATTGCAATTCAGATTCCGCACCTTCACCTCAGGTGCACCCAACTCATGAATCATCACAGCCCATCCATGGCACAGTAGAAGAGTCTGTTGAGCCTGAAGCAACTTCAAGCCCCATTCAAGACCTTCTAATTCCATCAGCTGAGGAGCAAGCTACTCCAGACTCATCACCACCAACAAAAGTAAGGTCTCTCCAAGACTTGTACAATGCCACAGAATCTGCACTCATCACTTCAATACCCAGCAACCACACTGAAGCTGCTGCAGAAAAGGAATGGAAAAATGCTATGGAAGAAGAACTAAAAGCTATCAAAAACAATGACACCTGGTCACTTGTTGACAAACCTCCCAACATGACCATTATTGGACTCAAATGGATCTTTAAGTTAAAACAGAATGAAGATGGAAGCCTTTGCACAAACAAAGCAAGACTTGTGGCTAAGGGCTTTACCCAGAAGCCCGGTGATGACTATAATGAAACATTCGCCCAGTTGCAAGGATGACTACGATACGGTTCCTACTTGCCATTGTCGCACTAAACAAACTTCTTGTTTTTCAGCTCGACGTCAAATCTGCATTCCTGAATGGTGATTTAAATGAAGAAGTGTTCGCTTGTCAACCTCCTGGGTACGAGATAAAGGGAAAAGAAGATAAAGTCTACCGTCTACATAAAGCCCTTTATGGGCTCAAATAGGCTCCCAGCCAATGGCACCATCACATTGACACTTTCGTCATATCAGAAGGATTCAAACGAAGCCTCAATGAACCAACACTTTACTTAAAAATTGAAGGAGGAGAATGCATCTTTGTAAACCTGTACGTTGACGACCTTATCGTCACAGGAACAAGCTCAGAATTAATTGAAGATTTAAAAGACAGGATGAAGAAGAAGTATGAAATGATGGATCTAGGCGTTCTAAAGTTCTTTCTTGGGCTCCAAATCAAACACCTAAAGGAGGGCATTTTCATCTCTCAAGAGTTGTATATTCAACAACAACAACAACAACAACAGAACCCATATAGTCCCCAATCATTGGGGGTATGGGCGGGGGAAGATTGGAAACAGACCTAATCTTTGGCACTATGCACAAAGTGGCTTCTCTCAGAGGAGAAAGACCTAACCTTTGACAATAATTGCACAAAGTGGCTGCTCACAAAGTACCACTGAAATAGTGGCCCCCTATACCGTCGCGTTTGCTGCGGAATCATGACCTCAAATCAAAGCCAAAGACATCAGAGAGGGCAAACCCAAGAATCTATTTTGATTTATGTGCACATAACCATGCTTCCTTCATTCAGCATCCAGAGCATTGGTGAAGCACATATTGTATATTCAACAAATGCCGAAGAAATTTTAGATGGAGGATTGTAATCCTACTCACACTCCAATGTCTGTGAATGAGAAATTCACATCAAGGAAGAACAAAGAAGAACCAGCAGTTCCAGAAGTATATAGGAGTCTGATCGGCTCCCTTATCTATCTCACAAATACTAGGCCCGACATTGAAAACTCCGTCAATATCCTTGCCAGGTTCGTGAGTGATCCTTCTAAAACACATGTCTTAGTCGCAAAAAGAATTCTTCGTTACTTGCAGGGAACCCGCTCATATGGTCTTCTATTCAAGCAAGAAGGAAAGGCAAAACTGACAGGTTTCACGGACTCGGATTGGGCCGGTAATCCTGATGATAGGAAGAGCACTGGAGGGTTCGTGTTCTTCCTTGGCTCATGCCCTATGTCCTGGAGTTCCCACAAACAACAGTTCGTCGCTCTCTCCACCACTGAAGCAGAGTTTATGGCTCTTAACGCTGCAACTTGTGAAGTAATCTGACTTCAACGATTGAAGAAAGAAATTTGGGGACATAGAGAAGAAGGAGACGAAGGAGAAGATGCACCATAAATTTTCTGTGACAACACCTCGGCCATAGCTCTGGCCAAAAATCCAATCTATCACGCAAGGAGCAAACACATCGACATACGCTTCCACTTCGTAAGAGAAGCTCTGGAGAAGAAGATGATCAAGCTCGCATTTTGCCCATCAAAGGACCAGGCGGCCGACATCATGACCAAGCCAATCCCTAGGGCACGCTTCGCAGAAATACGCAAAATGCTTGGAGTTAGCGATGTTGCTGATTTAAAGGGGGTATAGGAAATCGAAATCAGCCAACAATATTAATTAAGCTGCCTAACCTCCTCTTAGTATTAAGTGCTGCTCTTAAACTCCACATTAATGTATATCCCAACTGTTTTAACCTGTAAGGAACTTTCCAGAAATGTTCCAATTTTGCTATAAATATTATGTATCGTGCAAGCAATTTAATTGAATGAAAAATGCTTAACACCAAGTTGTATGCTCTTGGGTCCTGTCCTCCTCCCTTAATACCTGCAATCTACTAAAATTAGTGAAGTAAAATCAACAAATTTTACATTTTCACTTGGCATAAATGAGATTAGTGCGAAGATTTGCAGTTTCCGTTTTGACAGAAATAGTTTTACCAAAAAATCATATTTTTAGTGCGATTTTTCAATCTAACGGGTCAAAATGAGAAACACTGTTGTTACATCATTGCAGTGGCTTTCGTTATATACATCCGCGCACACACACACACACTTAACTAGTGTATGAGAAAGACTCATGTCACATTGTTTACTTTTCAAGCTTTGACCTTTCCAATTTCAGCTATTTATCAACCAGTCACATGCGTTGGTACGCTAAATCCTAAATAGATAGATAAATAATAATATACACACATGAGTGACAGTGCATGGGGGTCTTGTGCAGCTGCGACAATACCCAGGCCACGATTACTTCCGCCCATGCACAACATTATACCATCGTGCGGGCGGAGGTATTGTAGTGTTCTTGAGAAAAAAAATAAGAGTATTAGTAATTTTTATTTTAAATCAATAACCAAGATTATTTTTTCCTTGAAGAGGAATGATTTTGATTTAAAATGGATGGTCAAGACGAAACAGATGGTGGACACCATTACAACATAAAGGGGTATCTTTATATATATATATATATATAAATAAATTAAAGTTTTATTTTCGTATGGCTGGAGATCTTGTGGCGGCCAAAAGCACCACCTTGATGATCATGGTTTTAAAGGTGGTTGAGTAAGCACAGTTATCCTGTCATCTGTTTGTAAGACCCGGGTACTCCTCGGGGCAGCTCAATTGATGATAAGGAATGAAAGAACTCCATAGTTAAGTGTGCTTTGGCTGGAGTAGTCACGGGATGGGTGACCTCCTGGGAAGTCCCTGCGCTGCCGCTTAACCGAAACATTCTTCATGAAAAGGGGGGTTGCGGCCTCCAACAACCCACTGGGCCCTGTGGTGGGACAGAGAGGGGTTGGGGTGCAAGATCTGCAGACCAGCTGAGGTTGAACCCTTTCGAGCTGGATGCTGGGGGTGCCGACGGTCATCCTTGCGAGCTGTGTGCTGGGGAGACCATTACACAGTTCATGATTGTGATGCAAACATAATTAGACACCAACCAAGCAATCTTCCAGCTATATGATTCCTTTGAACTTCTTAAAAGATTGCAGTTATGTCTGTCTCCATCTTATACAACTCAGCAATCTTCTAATTAAGAATACAATTTTAGGTTGATATAATGGTGCCCTGTACAGTGTATTAGACAATGCCCTTCATTGTAGCTTGTTAGCTGGGCCAGGTTCTGGCCCAGCCCAGGCTGGTTCAGACTGTCTTAGACCCGGTTCAATCGAGAATAGGATTGGGAGCAGAGGAGGACAAATAGAAGATTGAAACCATCCATTGTTGAGGGAGGATCAAAGTGCGACCTATGTTGAGGCATATAGGTTAGTGGTCAAACTTGTTCTCAGTCCAAAATCTTGAACTAGGTTAAAGGCCAACCTTAAGTATGTCTATGCCAACATATTTCTCTTCTATTTGATGTTGGAATAAACAAATTCTTCCCCACAAGTGTATGCTCTCCACACGATCCTATTTATGTAACAGATCGTATGGTCAATCATAAATTGGGAGAATTCGCACACACTCTCACTTTCATGAGACATGCGAGAAACAATAATAAATCTCGTCGTTAGTCGCTCTGCTAAGTATTCATGTGAAAAGTCGCATGTTATTAGACTTACGAGTCTTTTATCTTAAAGAGTATAGGTATAATATTTTATTGTCTAAAATGGAAGTTTTTCAAGCTCCAGATGCATGATGCATCAAAACCTCACTCAAATGCGTGAGAACGCCATAGGTATTCCCCGCATCTTTAAGATTTTCTTTTGTGTTTGGTTGCTGATTGTTTGATTCAAATCCGTCACCGTAGTCTCTGAGTTCCAAGTTCTTGTTGTCGTCGTCTAGTCTCAGAATCGCCTGTCTCGACTCCATTCTCTAGCCTCTGCCGCTAGTCAGGCCACTCCTACTCCTAATTTTTAGCCGCCAAGCTCATTTAGCATATCTACTCTTCCCCGGTTTCCTACACAATTTCTCTAGTATCCAGAGTCCAATCTATCATCATCGTCTTTGCATTCCACATCGGTGTTGCTGCAGCCGCCGGTAGCCACTGTACCGAGTTCCAATAGAATACAATTGACACTTTCGTCTTGTAGTTGCTTATACATTCATTTGTGCTTTAGAAGTAGTATGATTTATGAAATTTAGTGATCTTTAACTATTCTCGCATGTGCTGTTTATTTAATGAACCCCCGATGGATCCATGATCCCGTAGTCAAACCGGATCAACCGTCGGGTCGAGTTTCGTTAAGTTTATATTTTTCCCCACGAGAAAATAAAGCTCCATTTGGCTGGTTTTCTAGCACGGAAATGTCAAAAGCTGCTCCGCGCTTTGTCGCGAATGTTTTTGAAACGATTTACTCGGCTTTTCCACGTCATCTGCATTTTACTGTGGGCTCACAAATGCCTTAGAATCTACCTTTAGTTTAGGGGGTTTTTCTTTAAGGTCAACTATTTGCTTAAGCAGCACAAGTGCAATTTTATTTAATGTTCAAACCCTGTTTGTGTATGCTTATCTTATCCTGGTTTCATACCATTATCTCTTAATTTTCTGGGCCATCAATGCTACAAGAAAAAAACAAAAATATTAGTATTTTTTTTATTATCCGGTTGGTCTTGACCTTCATTATTAGTAGTAATCATGTCCCCGCGGATGGATATGGAGAAAATTAGATTAATGTCTTTATTTCTCCCACACAAGCTGATAAAGAGACTTCCGAGAATTTTACGCCGAAAGTTTAGATGAAAAATAAATAATGCGAACTTAGCCTTATGTCAAATTTTAACCAGAAGAAAAATAAAAAAATGTGGTTTGGTTTTTTGGCTATTCCATGTCTGTATTAGGGGAAATTTTTCTATACCGGCCAAACTGTTCGGTTTTAGGTAAAATCAAAATCGAATAGCTTCGATTTTTACACACCTCAAATCGAAACCGAATCGAAATAGAGCGGTTCAGTTTTTAAGCTTCGATTTTTACACACCTCAAATCGAAACCGAATCGAAATAGAGCGGTTCAGTTTTTAAACTTCTGTTTGGTTTTCCGACAATCTTTTATGCAAATAGATTGAAATTCATCAAATTCATAAGCTGATGCTAATAGGTAAGGATTTCTATATGCTTTCAATGTTGGTGTTTTATTTTTATTTAACCAATTATCAAAGGCAGGTAGGTATCTAAAGACATCAGATCTCGGCGAAAGAATAAAAAAAGGCCAAAATACACGAGCATTGTAGTAGCTGATGGGAGGAGAAATATTTCCCTATTTTTGTTAGTTTGATAAAATTAATATATATATATATATAATTACTTATTGCAGGAGATAAATGAGTGTTGTGTAATTTAGGGAACTTCCTAGCTACGAATACCATTGTTCTGCTTCTTTGATTTTCATTCAAAGATTTCTCTCCGGGAAAAACTTTGGTGACAGTTTAATATTTCTGCATTGATGATTCACGTTTCAAACATTCTATTGGTAATTGGTGTGCGTTTAACATCAATTGATGTGTGTACAATCCCGTATTAGACGAGTGACCCCCAAACCTCAGAACCCAAAGAATGAACAAAGCATCAGGGGGGCATTCACCCAAGTCAGAGGGGCATTCACCCAGGATAGTAGAGGGGGCGAGTGCAATCCTCGTTTATCAAGCACTCGCCCGCCTAGGAGTTCGGATGCACGGGCTCCCAGGCGAATGAGGGGCGGAACCCCACTCACCCGGGAGGCCAGGAATCTGGCGAGTGGTGCCTTCAAGGACCACTCGCCTAGTAAGATCTAGAGAACCCGGTGCACGGGAAGTCTGACGAGTGGTGCCTTCACGGACCACTCGCCCAGTGGGGTCCAGAGGTCAATTTACCTAGATACCCTTTGTGGGCTGCCAATAGCCCTTCAGGACAGCGGAGTTTGGCTATTAGCAGACTAGTTTGTGGTGCGTTTAGTAAAACCAAAAAGGCGGAATGAAGCTATTTGCAGACCAGACTAGAAAAACTATAAATAGACCCTTAAGGGCACCTTGGAGGAGACCCGATCCTTGAACTCTCTCCTCCTCTGGTTAATTTTAGTTGGCTCTTGGTGCGCTGCAAGGTGCCCAGTTGAGCATTGGTTTAGGAGGGGAAGTTCTCTAAGATCTTCCGGGTGTGTGGCGAGACCTACTCGATGCATCTTTGAGTCTATTCATTTTTCTTCATCAATAGTCAAGTGTGTCGGTAAGGGAGAAGTAGGTGTAGGCTACAACCACTGTGGGTCTGAAATCTTCTAGTGACCGGTCGACAGTTTCAATTTTTTGGTGCGGTGAGCGTGGACCGCAGCGTATACAAGAAAATCTCAAGTTGGGTTCCATGGTTGGAGGTGAAGAAGAAAGATCTGACCCAGGCCACTCGCCACCACTCGCGAGTGGGGTGACGATGGGGATGTTTGAGGACTTCAAGCGGGAGGTCCTGCAGACCTTGTATCTCGCATTCTCCGCCAGAAGCGAGTTCGAGACACCCGCGGTCCCGGTGGTGGCGTCCCAACTGTTAGGCGAGAACGCACTAGGCCAGTGACCCGGGAAGGAAGCAGCGACGGAATGAAGTGGGCGAGACCTGCCCGGGCGACAACTATTCCCCAGCCCGGCAAGTGCTGAGGTGTGCGAGCTGACTCCGCGAGACCATATCACTCGCCGAGTGGGGGAGGGGAGCCCCTTTTGTGAGCTGATCATCTTTGCCCCAGTTTCGGAGGAATTCAGGGAACCAGAGATGTCCTACTACACATGCAGGGATGACCCGGTACAACATGTTCAGTGGTTCGAGGATGCCGTCTCCATCAGACAAATGTTGGACGCTTTCAAGTGTCGATTCTTCGCCATCACCTTCAAGGAGAAGGCTCGAGACTGGTTTCACCACCTGCCATCGCGCTCGATCTACTGCTTTGAGGATCTGCGACGGTGCTTCCTTTTGAGGTTCTCGACGTCCAAGAAGAGGAGGAAGGGAGCAGAGTTCTTGTTTGCAATCAAACCGGGTGCGGAGGAGACGTTGGGGAGTTACGTGGACAGGTTCCACGAAATACTCTTGGTCAATGAAGTGTCGGGGCACACCCTGATGCTTGCCTTCATCCAGGGGCTCCGCAAAGGGTTCTTCAGAATAGAACTGAAGAGAGTGGCCCCACTTTCCTTTGAAGAGCTTATGGAGAGGGCAGAGAGGGAGATTGAGGGGGAGGCGGCGAACCCGACGTTTGCAAGAAAGTTGGCCAGGTTGGGCGGCGGAGAAGCGAAGGAGCAGGGAGGAGGAAGGCAGCAGGAGGTGAGAAGGAGGGACGAACCCAGAGGTTAGGGGTTCCAAGGGCAGCAGCAAGGCAGGGGGTACCAGGAGTCTTAACAACTGGCTAACCTGGAGACCCCATGATGGACCCAGGCACGGTCAAGGAAGAGGATATCACGGAGGGGGGAATTTCCATTGGGGGCAAGGGCAGTTCAACCCTCCGGGGTGGAGACAGGGTCCAACGCCGCCTCTCCCCCCTCATCAGCAAACCATGGCGGTTGGTCGAGGAAGAGGAAGGGGAAGAGGAAACAGACGAGGAAGAGGAGGAGGTAGGGTGGCGTTGCCCTACTGTGGCTTCCACCAGGAGGAAGGCCACGCGACGGCCACCTGCCTGGAGTTTTTGGAAATGAGGAGGATAACGGGTCCGACACAACAACATCAACAGTCAGTGAGGATCGAAGTACTACCCGGAGAAGGGGAGGACAAGTGTGAGGATTGAGCTGACGTAGGAGCTCGAGGGGGATCGGGGTGATCCATGGTGGGGTCGGGATTGAGGCAACTCGCAATAAGAGCCTCCAAACGATGTTCAGGAGGAGCATCGCTTCGACCTCCCAGAACCCGCCCCCTTTGGAAAAAATTACCTTCTCATTGGAAGACATGTCAGATTATGAGGATCCATTCTGCGATGCCTTGGTAATCCAGACGGCCATCAAAAACTTCACGGTCTCCCGAATCCTGGTCGACAATGGGAGCTCCGTAAATGTGATCTTCAAAAAGGCTTTCGATGCGATGCAAGTGGAAGCAAAGAGAGCGTTGGCCTCAGATGGGCCGTTGTTTGGTTTTTCGGGGGAAAGGAAGGAGGTCGAAGGAGGAGTCGAACTCCAGGTGACATTGGGAGGGGTCCCGAGGAACTGCTGGTTTGTCATAGTCGACGCTCCGAGTAGTTATAACGCCATTTTTGGATGCCCTCTCATCAGCACCTTCCGATTCATTCCCTCTTCCTTCCATCAGTGCCTTAAGTTCCATAGTGGAGGAGTTCAGGTCCAAATCCAAAGGGATACTAAGGTGGCGAGGCAGTGCTATGTGACTTCCGTCAGCACCATCTCCTGGATGACGGAGGCTGAGGAGGTGTACAGGGAGATGAGGGAGCCAACGTAGCCAGGATAAGTGACGGAGGGAGAAAGGGAAGTGGAAGAGGAGGTCCGAGTCCTGGAGGAGGAGACGGAGGCGACGCAGGAGGAGCATGCCGAGCTGATGGAGGTAGAGGTTTTGATGGATGAGGAGACCTTAGCCGAAAAGGGAAAGGTAGGAGGTGAGTGGGAAGAGCCGTCCTGGCTGGAGGCGACAGAGGAGGCAGTAGAGATGGAGGTTATCACTCGAGGAGGAAAGACGGAGAAGGTGCAGGTTAGCAGAGGTCTTAGCCCGGAGGATCGGGGAAAAATGCTGGAGTGCATCCAAAGGAGCGTGGACATCTTCGTTTGGAGCGCGACAGACATATCGGGCGTCGACGCTGACGTGGCCTGCCACCGTCTCAATCTGGACCCAGGAACCCGTCCCATCCGCCAGAAGAGGAGGACTATCGCCGACAAGCTGGAGGAGCCAATCCGGGAGGAAGTGGAGAAGCTCCTCAAAGTAGGTTTTGTATCGGAGATCTAGTATCCAGGCTGGGTCAATAATGTCGTCATGGTAAGAAAGGGCGATGGTCGCTGGAGGATGTGTATCGACTTTTCTCTTTTGAACAAAACATGCCCTAAGGATTGTTATCCTCTGCCTCGAATCGACACGCTGGTTGATTCAGCCGTCGGTTTTTCTGTAATAAGTTTTTTAGATATTTTTTCAGGTTATCACCAAATCAGGATGCACCCAACAGACGTCAAAGATGTCTCCTTCATCACAAGGGAGGGGTGCTACTGCTATAAGATGATGCCTTTTGGGCTAAAGAATGCAGGGGCGACATACCAAATGATGATAGACCGAGTCTTTCGGGAGTAGAGGGGAGGGAACTTGGAGGTGTACGTGGACGACCTCATGGTGATGAGCAAGGACGTGAGCTCTCACCTCCTGTACCTCGAGGAAACCTTCGCCACTCTGCGCAAGTTCAAGATGAGGCTGAACCCCTTGAAGTGTGTCTTCAGGGCCAACAAGAGGAAGTTTCTGGGTCACCTCCTTACCTCGGCAGGGGTGGAGCCCAATCCAGATAAGGTAAAGGCTATAATGGAGTTGGAATCGCCGCGAAATTCCAAGGAAGTCCAACGCTTAACGGGAAAGCTCGCAGAGTTGAGTAGGTTTCTCTCCCAGGAAGGGGAGAAATGCTCGCCCTTCTTCAAAGTGTTGCGAGACAACCAAAAGCTCGAGTGGTCAAAAGAGTGCAAGGAGGCTTTTCAAGCCTTAAAAAGTCAGCTCACCAAGGCTCCACTTCTCCAAGGACCCAAGGAGGTGGAAGGCCTAGCTTTGTACCTCGGAGTTGGGGCAGAGGTCATGAGCTCCGTATTGGTCCAGGAGGAGGGTAAGAAGCAACTGCCCATCTACTACGTGAGTAGGGTCCTGAAGAAGGCGGAGCTTCGGTATCCGATTCTGGAAAAGCTGGCATTCGCCTTGGTTGTCTCGACCAGGAAGCTCAGGTCGTACTTCCAAGCTCATTCGATTCAAGTAGTGACCGACCATCCCATTCGCAAAATCTTCGAGGGGTAAAGCATTCAGGGAGGCTCGTGAAGTGGTCAGTGGAGCTGAGCGAGTTCGACATCGCTTTTGTCCCCCGACTATCGATGAAGGCCCAGGTAGTGGCAGACTTTCTGGTGGATTATGTGGTTGAAATGGAAGAGGAGCAAGCCTCTCGACACGTCCCCTGGAAGTTACTAGTGGACGAGGCCTCAGTAAGAAACTCTCTGGAAGGAGGGGTGGTATTGGAAAGCCCCCATGGGGTAAAGATAGAGAAAGCCGTAATGATACATTTTCTCGTCACTAATAACCAGGAGGAGTATGAAGCAGTGATCGCTGGCTTACGTCTGGCCCAGGAGATAGGGGTTCACGATGTGGAGGTCCTCATAGATTCGATGGTAATAACATCGAGGGCGAGTTCGAAGCAAGAGAGCCGACACTCATGGGGTACTTAACCAAGGTGAGGGGCCTCATCGGGACATTCAGAATCTTCTCCATCAGGCACGTACCGAGGGAAGAAAGTACCCCAGCGGATCGGTTGGCCAAGTCTGGTCCTCAGGTCGGAGGGACCTTGATGGATCTATTCTGCTCGTCGATCGAGGAAGGAGAGCTGATGGATATTGAGCAGCGACCCTCGTGGAAGAATCCTTTTATTACCTTCCTAACAATGGGTAAGTTTTTGGAGGAGGTCCCAGATCAAAGGTGCTTCAGGCACAAGTTGGCCTACTACATGTTGCACGAGGGGGACATGTACCGAAAGACCCTTTTGGGACTCTTGGCACGATGTGTATCCGAGGAGGAAGTCCCGAGGGTCCTGGAGGAGGTTCACTCTGGCGAGTGTGTCAGTCACTCGGGAAGCAGGATGTTGGAGTCCAGAATAATGAGGCAAGGGTACTTCTGGCCGACCCTGAGCAAAGATGTGACAGAGTTCGCAAAAAAATGTCAGAAGTGCCTGTTGTTTGCCCCGCTTCAACTTTTGCCAGCTCAGAGGCTAAGAAGCATCACGACACCCTGGCCCTTTGCGATTTGGGGGATGGACCTGGTAGGACCTTTCCCCCAGGCAAGCGGGCAGAGGAGGTTCCTCCTAGTCATGATCGACTACTTCTCAAAGTGGTTGGAGGTCAGGGCGTTGGCCAAGGTGACCTCCCAGGTAATCCGCAACTTTGTACGTGGAGAGATCATCTGCTGACACGGGCTCCCGCATGCCATAGTCATAGATAATGGGCCACAGTTTGCTAGTTAAAAGTTCATTAGCTTTTGTAGTCAATTGGGAATATACCTCAGGTTCGCGTCTGTTCATCATCCCAGGAGCAATGAACAGGTGGAGGCGGCGAACAAATCATAGTGAACCTGCTGAAAAAGAAAGTAGAAAATTTGAAGGGGAATTGGGCGGAGCAGCTCCCCTCGGTCATATGGGCCTTAAGGACTACACCCAACACCGCCATCGGTGAGACCCCCTTCAAGCTCTCTCACAGTTGTGAGGTCGTCCTTCCCGTGAAATTAGAGGTCAAGACACCACAGGTAAGGGCCGCAAAAGGAGACAACGAAGAATGGGGAGTGGAGAATGAAGAGGAACTACGACTCTCTTTAGATCTGATTGAAGAGCTCCGAGATCTTGCCGTCGTTCGACAGGAGGAAGTCAAGCGCCGGATGGTAAAGTACTTTGACAAACATATCAGGATCAAGCAATTCGAGAAGGGGGGCCTTGTCTTAAAAAAGGTCGATGCGGCCGGAAGGTCAGTCGCGGTGAGGAAGCTCAATCGGGAGGTCCCCTATGTCGTTGAAGAAGACCTAAAATTGGGGTGATATCGCCTTGAAAATGTGGAAGGTGAGCCAATCGGTCACACATGGAGTGGTGATGACCTGAAATTTTTCTACACTTTAAATTCATGTAATAAAAATGTTTATTTTCAAACTTTGTTTTTCTTTATGAATGGTGTGTCAACTTGTAAGATGATAATTATGGAAATGTGATTGGACCCGAGCAGACCCGCTGACCAGGCTCTCACCTAGCTGGCAGGGTCGTAGGCTCACTCGGTGGCAGAGTGAAAGAAAGTTTCAAAATGTGGTTGACTCCGAGCAGACCCGCTGTCCAGACTCTCACCTAGCTGACAAGGTCGTAAGCTCACTCGATGGCAGGATGAAAGAAAGTTTCAAAATGTGGTTGGCCCCAAGCAGACCCGCTGACCAGGCTCTCACCTAGCTGGCAGGGTCGTAGGCTCACTCGGTGGCAGGGTGAAAGAAAGTTTCAAAATGTGGTTGGCCTTAAGCAGACCCGCTGACTAGGCTCTCACCTAGCTGCTAGGTTCGTAGGCTCACTCAGTGGTAGGGTGAAAGAAAGTTTCAAAATGTGATTGGCCCCGAGCAGACGATCATGCTCTTATCTAGCTGGCAGGGTTGTAGGCTCACTCAGTGGCAGGGTGAAAGAAAGTTTCAAAATGTGATTGGCCTCAAGCAGACCCGCTGACCAGACTCTCACCTAGTTGGCAGGGTCGTATGCTCATTCGGTGGCAGGGAAGAAAGAAAGTTTCAAAATATGGTTGACCCCGAATAGACCCGCTGACCAGGCTCTCACCTAGCTGGCAGGGTCGTAGGCTCACTCGGTGGCAGGGTGAAAGAAAGTTTCAAAATGTGATATGCCCCGAGCAGAACCGCTGACCAGGCTCTCACCTAGCTGGCAGGGTCGTAGGCTCACTCAGTGGCAGGGTGAAAGAAAGTTTCAAAATGTGTTTGGCCCCGAGCAGACCCGCTGATCAGGCTCTCACCTAGCTGGCAGGGTCGTAGGCTCACTCGGTGGCAGAGAAGAAAGAAAGTTTCAAAATGTGATTGACCCCGAGCAGACCCGCTGACCAGTCTCTCACCTAACTGGCAGGAACGTAGGCTCACTCGATGGCAGGGTGAAAGAAAGTTTCAAAATATGATTGGCCCCGAGCAGACCCGCTGACCAGACTCTCGCCTAATTGGCAGGGCCGTAGGCTCACTCGGTGGCAGGGTAAAAGAAAGTTTCTAAAAGTAATTGGCCCCGAGCAGACCCGCTGACCATGCTCTCACCTAGCTGGTAGGGCCGTAGGCTCACTCGGTGGCAGGGAAGAAAGAAAGTTTCAAAATGTGGTTGACCCCGAGCAGACCCGCTGACCAGGTTCTCACCTAGCTGGCAGGGCCGTAGGCTCACTCGGTGGCGGGAAGAAAGAAAGTTTCAAAATGTGATTGGCCCTGAGCAAACCCGTTGACCAGGCTCTCACATAGTTGGCAGGGCTGTAGACTCACTCGGTGGCAGGAAGGAAATACGAAAGATGATTCAGGGTGAGAAACAAAGAGGACAGAAATCTGAGAAAGGGAAGTATCCCAACCCAAGGTATGCGAGTGGGGTCCTCCGAGAGGGGCACTAGACCGACGAATGCGCCCAAGGTTCCAGCCTACCTAAGGAAACACGGGAATCATTCAGAACAGATGCGGTCTCGGCAAGGTCACACTTCTGGCAGAATCGTCGAGGTCGCCACCTAATTTCTAGAAGGGTATGGGCGCGTGCAGATGGTCTACGACTTTATCGCACGCCATTGAGACGAGAGCGCCTTGATCGCAGTCCTTGTACAAGTACTGGCGAGTGCGGGCACATGAACTATACGCGAGTGGCACGAAGAAAAGAGGGTAAAATTAAAAGTAAGTAAAAAGGGAAGAATGAAGAACAAGATAAATAAATGCTTCTTTTTATTACAAAAGTTCCCGCTTACAAAAAGGGGATCTCGCCCCTAGCACGAATTACATCAAAAGAGGAGAAAGAAAGCGAAAAACTTCAATGGGAGTCATTGGACTTCTTGATTGATGACTCGCCGCTTTCGCCTGAGGGACGGACATCACCGCTCTCGCGTTGAAGATGGGGTTTGCCCTCCGACACATCCAGCGGTGTGAAGAGCCAATGGAGAACATTCCGAGCAGAGAGTCTCTCGCCACCTTCTTTCAAGAGCCCAGCGTCTCGCAACACCTGCAACACATGCTTTGCTGCCCCTAGCGCGTTCTCCTGCATCATCACCTCGATTTCATAGTTGGTGTATTGATGCAGATTGCTCTTCTCGCTGTGAGGTGGCGGGACTGCGACGTCTCGCAGGCGTTGATTCTCGATCTGCAACTCCTTATCCTGGTCCTCGAGGCTGGCCACTTGCACGCGTAGAATGTCAGCGTTCGAGGTGTTCTGGAAGAAAGGAAAACGATAAGGTTAGGGCAAGAAAACAAAAGGGAGGCGTGAAAGCACAAGCGTCTGTAAAGGACCGCACTTACCTCTCGGACCGGGCGGTTGGCGAGAAGGGTCTCGGCGACGTCCAGCTTTTGTGTCAAGGACACGACCTCAGAGGAGGCAAGGGCCCGCGTTCTCTCAACCTCGACAAGGTTTCGCGCTAGGTTGATGCTGCGCCGCAAGGACATGCGGGTGGGCTCGAGGGCACGCAGCTGAGCCCGCGCGGCCTATCGACTGTAGAGCGCGAAGGATAGGGCGTAAGCTTCGCCGCTGGTGGTGTCCTGCTCCATCCAGGACGGGAGGAGAGTGGAGATCGAGGCCGGTTGGCCTTTCGGTCCCACTGAAGCAGGGGTTCACCCGCCTCATCAACATACTTCTCGCCCAGGCCGAAATTCTGGTGCCCTCTCGGCACCGGTCTCGCGGAGTCCTCTGCCGGAGCGCTGGAGATCCCGACAGCCCCATCAGCCGGGGCGCTCGCCTCAGGAACCTCGGCGGCGGCCGCCTTGCCTTTGGCGGGTGCCGAGGATTTGGACCGCTTGGAGGGAGACAAGGCGTGAGCGGTTTCGGGCTTCCGCTTCTGGCCGCTGGACTTGGAGGGGGACGAATCTTTTCGGCAGGTTGGGCGGCAGCTCGCGCGAGAGCTAGGGCAGTGTCAAGAGCTTCCTCGTTCGCGTGAGGCGGATGAAGGGGGAGATCCCGTACTCTTGCATCAAGTTTTTTGACTAAGTAAGAAAAGGTGGACAAAGAGATAAGCGAGAGCTAGGGCTGAAGCAGTACGCCTTACCATCTCCCGACAGAACTGGGGGTAGCGAGTTGACGTCCTTCCGCAGGTGGACGACGTCCATGCCATGCTCCGTGATGAATTTGTGGAGCTTGGCCTCATGACCTCCCAGCGTCGGAGGCTTGTAGGTCGATTCTTGTTCCTATACGGGAGCGAGAAGGTTGTTGCCGAAGTTACCGGTGACCAAGATGAAGCGCCGAACCCAGTCATTGTTCTTATTGGCGAGACCGGTGACTTTGAGCGGGTGCTGGCCGGAGAAGAAGGCGACTCCGTGTTTCGCCCGGAAGTTGAACAATTTGTAAAAGACGGGGAGGTTGAACTCGATCCTCTCCGCGCGCAGGTAGCAGGCGAATGCTACCAACATGGCTATGTAATTGGGGTTGAGTTGCGCGGGAGCAACCCCAAAGTATCAGAAGGTATGGCGCAGCTCCGGCCAGATGTGGAGGCGGAATCCCACCTTAAAGTGATCAAGGGGGATGGCGAGCGTGTCGGGCGAGAACTGGTTGACACAGTTGTGAATTCCAGGCCGACGCGCAATGAACCCGGGCAGAACGTAATCCGTGATTGCTATCGTGAACTCGTCCTCCGATAGGTCACAAGTCGCGAAATCGTGGGAAGTGAATGCCTGGGCACACTTGACCCTACTATCGGATTCTACAACCATTATGAAAGGGTGGGGGTTGAAGTTAGGTCACGCGAAAGTCTAGAGAAAGGCACGAGTGCAAGAGCGAGTGCGAGAAGGAGAGGAAGAAGGCATAAATGAAAGTAATAAATGCGGTGGGTAGGCCTGGCTATTTATAGAAAAATGTGAATATCGAGAAGTTATCTAGGCGTAGGGGTGCGGGTAGTGGTCGCGCTGCCCCGACACCTCGGAACTCGAGCCGACCCCACCTTCGCTCCCCACTTGCCTACAGGTGGCGGGTACCATGCGAAAAGTCCTCCGCAGGAAGGCGGGAGGGGCAGGATAAAGCATAGGGCGAAACCTAAGAGTTATGCGAGGCATCAGTATTCGACAAAACATAAAATAAATCGTGCGAAACAGAAATAGGGTTAAAATCTAATACAACAAGATTGTTCATAAGACAAGGCTATCTCGACATTCATTACAAAATAAAATAGCGGTGAGGAGAATACAGGGGGCGAGTGCCGGCAGGTTCAGTATTGAATCCATTGCCATTGACACCGACCTCGCCTCCCCGTCCTCGGTGGCACTCGCGAGTAGTAATACATGCTTACTGCGGTAAGCTCTTGATTGACCAAATGCATTTGGTCCCTTGCCCGCGCGATGTGCCTCCTGGGGGAAGTCGCTTCACACCCGGCTCCCCGTTGCTCCATCTCTCTGAAAAGGTGCGAGTAGTCCCTTTTGAGAGCGCCCAGCCTGTGCTCAAAGGCTGCCAGGTGTCCGTCCGTCTGGCCGATGAGGTCCCGCTGCATCCAGATGAGCCTCTCGAAAACCTCTGTCAGCCGCTCTGAAAGTGAGGTATTAGATCTTAGCTTTACTCTAGAGGGGGGGGGGGGGGGAATAGATTATTAAAAAGTTTTAACTTATTTATAGCGGAATTAAAATAGTGATATATGTATATGTACCAGAGTGAGTGTAAAAGCAAAATAAACACAAATCACACAGCACAGCACAGTACAGAAAGAAAAACACAATCACAGAAGACACAAGTGTTGGACATGTGTGTCACATCCCTTTGTTTGAGAATAACAAATCCCATATTGTATTTGATATTGCTTGTAGTGTGTTTATAGTGTGCAGGAACTATATGTACAATAGTCCACAGGTAGAAGGCAGCATGGAATCAAACTTTCTGAATGGAGCACTACCGCCAGTGCTAGAAGTTAACGCAGGCGCTAGCGCTACCGCCAGCGCTAGCGCTAACGCCAGGCGCTAGCTCAAGATCATCTCAGCAGTTTTGTCTCAGCGGTTCCGTCTCAGCAGTTCCTTAACGCTACCGCCAGCGCTAGCGATACCGCAGGCGCTAGCTCAAGATCGTGCACAACGCCACACCGCCGACGGTTTCGCAACCGCTCCACACGAACGCTACCGCATGCGCTATCAAATACCGCAGGCGCTAGCTCCAAGATTTATAAAACGATGTGTTCTCTCTCGTTTTGGTAAGAGAACTTCTAGAGAGGTTGCTTGTGCCACAATTCAGTGATGTTATGCTGCCGAAGATGGATCTCCCACAAAAAGCTTAATGGAGAATTCTGGAGGAGGACAACGTCACGCTACATCCGAAGGACGATCGCTTCAACCTCGCTTATACTACAGCGATCCTTCATCCTCAACTCCAGAGATCTCATATAGGGAGTTTTATTATTGTTTTCATTATTTCCATTCCATACTTTTTGTAACCGTTTAGAGAATTCGCCTTGTGTTGGCGACTAGGTTTGGGTAGGACTTAGGGAGAAATTCGCCTTGTGTTGGCGACTAGTTCTAGGTGATTAGATCTAGGGGGGCTCGATGCCATATCCGGGGAAGGATTGGCTAGAGCGGCTTGAGGCCTTATCCGGGGAAGGATAGGCTAAAGCCAACCGGTTCGTGGGGATACGAGTCGGTATAGAAAAGGAAAAAATTATTTACATATTTGTCGCCTCCGATTTCAAGCGATATTGAAATCAATTTTTGTAAACACTTTTTCATATAATATAATCATGTCTCTATTTGTGTTTACTTGGTTTCTCTCATTTGGCGCAATCTCTATTATACTGTGTTCTAAGTTTTCAATTCTATATCTAAATTGTTTATTTCAATCTCTTTCATCATAAAACAATTTAGTACTTGTTTCTAAAATTGCAAATCATAATTTTTCTATTCATTTAGCTAAATTGTTATTTTACCTTCACATATTATAAAACAATTTAGTAATTATCTTAAAATTATAAAAAAAAATTTATTCCCTTATTCACCCCCCCTCTAAGGGCGCCGTAAGATCCAACAAGTGGTATCAGAGGTAGGTTATTCCAAACGGTTTAAAAACCAGGAATAATGGCGTCTCATGATTTCGCTTCTACTAGTAGGGGAAACTTTCTTATAAATGAAAAATCTTTAGCACCACCTTTATTTGAAGGTAAAAATTATAATGGGTGGAAATTTCTTATGGAAAATTTCTTAAATCTTTGGATATTAAAGTATGGAATATTACAATTAAAATGCCCCCAAGTATTTTAAATAAAAATGAAATGTTTTTAAATGCCAAATCTATGAATAGTCTATATTATGCATTAGATCAAAATATTTTCAAACTTATTTATACACTTCCTACTGCTTATGAAGTTTGGAAATTTCTTGAGAATACTTATAGTCTTCCTTCCACAGATGATGAACAAGAGGAATTCCTTATGGATCCAAGAAAAGAAATCGACAAGGACCCACTCTTGGAGGATGATAAATCTAAGAGTGAAATCGACGAGGAATTCCTTATGGATCCAAGAGAAGAA
The DNA here is from genome assembly GCA_033032865.1 of Dactylorhiza incarnata. Taxonomy (NCBI): domain Eukaryota; kingdom Viridiplantae; phylum Streptophyta; class Magnoliopsida; order Asparagales; family Orchidaceae; genus Dactylorhiza; species Dactylorhiza incarnata. The sequence goes on along the minus strand of JAWHQI010000505.1, from coordinate 195,342 downwards.
ATCGATGAGGACTCATGCTTGGAGGAAGAAAAATACAACGTCACAATGTTGGACTCATTTGATGACCAAACATCAAGCAAAAGAGAAGATGGAAATTATAGCAAAATAAGAAAATCTAAATCTTCTTTTTTGTAACAAATTCTATTTCTACATTTCGTGTGCTTAAATTTGCTAAACGTAAAATTTCAAAGTTGAAACATGCTAATTCCAAATTGCGTTTAGAAAATAAAACTTTAAAAGCAAACGCTAAAGTAGAATCTAATATTGATGTGTTAGATTGCAATCTATTAAAAGAAAATTCCTATTCCTATTCCTTGTTTAGATTACAATCTATTAAAAGAAAAATTCAAGGATATTGAAAAAGGGCTCTTAGTTTCTAAAGAACATAATGAAAAATTGATAGTTGAAAATGATGCTTTAACTTATAAGTTAATTCAATTAAAATCTTTTGTTGAAAATTTTCAAATGTCATGTAATGAATTTCATCATAAGATTTTGAATAACAAGGATAAATTAACTTACAAAATCATTTCTAAAAAGGACCATTTTCACACATTAAATCAAAAGGAGTTTAGTTTCAAAAAGAATTATGATCCTCACAAAATTCTTAAGAGTCATATTATAAATCTCAATATATTTTCAATCATGACTCAAATTTAAAAACTCATTTTCATGAAAATCAAATTATAAAATATTATCCTTCATATTATAAGAGTATGTCTATAAGAAAGAGTGGAAATGAAAATTATCAAAATAAGAATCAATTATTTACAACATTTTGTAACCCACTCTTTCAACAATCACTTCTTAAGAAAGACAATCACTCTTATAAATTTTCAAAGAATCGTTATAATAAAATTCATTATGATTATCAACATCAATTTATTTTGAAAAATAATTTGAATAAACATAAATCCCAAATGAATTATTTTTCAAACAACTATCATTCCAAAAAGATGTCAAATAATCATAATATGAATTTAAAAGAAAAACAACCAAAGTATGAATGGAGGCCCAAAATTAAAAACGAAACACTAACTCCACTTGTAAAGGCCCATTCATCACTATCTCTCCAAAAGCCTACACAATGTATTTGGGTACCCAAAGGAACCATCACACATGGTCCCCTTTGGATACCTAAATCTCTCATTCACTAAGAATCATTGTATTGTATGAAGTAGAAATAAATTAAAAATGAAATATCAGTACTCTACTTCATGATATGCTTAATTGTTTTTTCTTTTGTTTATTTTTTATTTTTGAGCCAACACGTTAAGGTCACTTAGATATATTATGAAATATGACTTTTACATCTTAAGCCAAATGTTTATCAAATCAAATTGAATTAAAATTGAACATAAAGTCATATGATCTTAAAAGTGACCTACCTTTCATCTTTTAAAATTGCTTATATATATATCCTTATAAATCCTTTACCCATCTATGTCTTGAGTTAACATTATAATTTGAATATAGAAATTATTTTCAAGACTAATGAAATTATTTTTAAAAATGGATTTAAATGGTTTATTAAAGGGCTTAAGCTAAAAATTAAAATGCGCAACGTTTTTGATTCTTGTCTAATTTCTTTGTTGCATATGATACCCCCTATTTTGAATAATCATAATCAAGAAATATTGGAATCAAATGATATAAAAGAAACCATGTGTTTTTAAATCAAAAATTGTAACTCAAAATTGTAAATAAAAAACCATGAGTTGCTAACGCCAGGCGTTATCACTAACGCCGGCGGTAGCTTATTTTTATAAAAAAAATCCGATTTCTCTAATTATTATTTTCTGAAAAATTATGTTAAGTATCGTTATCCTTTTCTTTCAGATATCTTGTATTAAGATCAAAAAGAAAAAATTTACAAAACAATTCAAAATAGCCAAAACATTTTTTGTCCTTTATATATATGTAGTATAATATTCACTTTACAAGCAGTCACTACATATTAAAAGGGATGAATATGAACTATATAATCACAACCATGATCTATTAATATCATATGCTAAAATTCACTATAATCATATATCATAATTCATGATCTAACAAGAATCATCTTAAATCATCTAATATTATCAACATTAGGAATTATGAAATATGTGATGACTATTGATATTATAGTTTCATATCTTATTTTGTGTGTGATATGTATCTCTATTATTTTCATGTATCTCATTATATTTAGATCTAAGAATTAACTTGATATCAAGAATATGAAATCAAATAGAATAATCATTTCATTCTAGATCTAAAGAAAACTAATTTGAAATCTTCTCATATTACATGCAACACTATCTCCATTAAATCATATATAATAACATTGCCCAAAAACTCATTATTCTAGCATCACTTCTTAGTTTATGCTTAAATTTATATGCTAGGTATAACATTTACAATGTTATTAAAATATCATGATAACTATGTGATTTGAAATTATATAGAATACTAAAATTCAAATAAACACATAGTTTATGGATTAATCATTAGAATATATATGAATATTGTATCATAAATCATATATTATCATGCAAAACCAAAGATCAATAGATTCAATTATTGAATGCAAATTTTATTATAAATTTCAAAACACTCTATATATGATCTTTGTCTTTAATATGATTACATGATCATCATTTTTTAGACTTAAAAATCAAACATGCTTATTCAAAAGAAAATCACCAAATCATATTGTCGTAAGTCTAGAAAGAATAGAAATCACATACATCATGATGATCTAACATATATTCTATGCAAAATTCTCTATAATCATAAATCATAATTCATGCTCTATCAAGAAAAATCTCAAAACAATAATACCACCTAGGAATTATGAATCTTATGATAAAAATATGAATATTGTTTTCTTTACATTAGTTGGTGTATGGATATGCTTTGATATTGATTGCATGTATATCACAAATATATAGATTCTAGAATCAACTTAGGAATAATAAAGATATATCAAACTTAATCATCACTCTATTCTAGATCTATAATATGAAATTCTATTTTGGAATACATGCAATTTCAATATAAATCTTATGACATGACATTAAACCCAAAACTCATCATACTAGCATTGTCACTTATTGAATATTAGTAATTGTGCTAGTTATCACATATCGTCATCTCATAAAAGTAAAAAAAAAAACTATGCGGCTTTATAACTCATCACATTAAACAAAACCCATAGTTTATATACCAACCCTTATATTTAAAAGCATAGGTTGTCCAAAAGATTATTTCACCTATGACTTCATATCTCACAATAGCGGGGGCGTAGGGTTGTATGCATTAGAGACCTAACTTCTAAGTCATGTCTTGTCCTTAACCGGGGAGGGTTCCAGTGGGGCCTTGCGAGGTACTGGGGGGAAAGAGTGCTAGGTTGAGCATTCTCTAGTGTGTGCATATGGGATTAACACCCCAACCTACGACATGTGTGCAGCTCCTCATGCCCATCCGTCACTTAGTACGGGGCTAGGGTGTAGACATTTGGTCGGGGTAGTCTTTAATCTCAGGACATACTTATATTACTCATTGCATGATCATTTTATTTACTTATCACTTAAATCATGCATATTTTGGGTTGTTTAATAAAAAATGTCCTCTTGTGTCTTCATAACTTATCTTTTCATAATTAAATGGTTTTGTAAAACACAAGAATTTAAAAAAGCCAAAGTTTCATGCAAATTTGATCCACCTAGAGATCTCCCAAAATTCTGAAATTTCAGCATGGAACTACTCTAAGGACACTTAATCAAAATCAAAAATAAAAAATTTAAAATTCTCAAAAAATCACGTACTGTTTGCCGCGCTATCACTAGCGCCGGCGCTAGCGTGGGTGTGTGATTTTTCTATTTTTTAAAATTTCTAAAAATCAACAAAAATATGTTAGTTTATTTGTGCAAATTTATTTTTGTATTTCTGACATTTGTTATTTTTGTTTTATTCATATTATGAAAAATCAACTACAAAAATTCAAAATTACAAAAATATTTTTTTGTTATTTGTATTTTATTCATATTATGAAAAATCAACTACAAAAGTTCAAAATTCAAAAAATACAAAAATATGTTTTTGTTATTTGTGTTTTATTCATATTATGAAAAATCTACTACAACAATTCAAAATTTAAAAAATTACAAAAATATGTTTTTGTGATTTTCTGTTTTTATTTGATTTAAAAATGATAAAACAAAAAAACTGTATGATCTTTATTGCCAATATCAAGCATGTATGAATTCTATTATTTAGAATTATTTACAATGTTAAAACTTATTCCTTCAAATTACTATGAACATTGTTTTGCTTATCATGCTTTGATATATCTATTTAAAGTGCATCAATTTTATTGAAAAATGTGTAGAACCAAGCTTAGCATGCCTCTAAGTATGAGTAAATGTTTTATGATTGATAATGATACATTTCACTCACTTATTTTGGTAATCAACATGTGCGTCTAAATCTAAAAATGCTTGCTTGTGTATTGTATTTGTACAATGAATTAAAACTTGCATAAGTTTATTGCCTACACTACATTTGAATTGCACTTATGAAATTTAGAAAAGTGGTTAAGTTAAAAATTTTGGTTTGCAAAACATGTGTATTCGGAGAATGTTGTCTCACAAATATGAACCAAAATTATATATGTAGACAAATATAACTCCACCAAGCACTACTTGAACCTCCTGATAAGTCTTCATAAGCATTGTGAGGTTGAGCACCTTGGAAAGAATTGTAAAGTGTCTTGTGCAAACTTTGATTATTACACCACTTTGTTAAAAATTATGTGCATTAAAAGTGTGTGAAAGTAATTTACTTGTGTTTTATTGTGCACTTTACTTTACATTTGTCTTGTATTTTGATGATTTAAATCCATTGTTAACATTGCCCAAAATACACTTATGTGCACATCATTATTTTTCATAACACTTCTTCTCATGAGTATTGGATTCTAATGCTTTATTTATACTACTCTTTATATAAGAAATGCACTAGATAACCTAGCATGATCTCTACAATGTTTTGGTATTTCTTGAATTTACAATTAAGTAACATTGTAGTATAATCTCTCTTTGATATGTTCATTTCATGTTTGATATCTTTATAAAAAACTTTGAGATTTCAACAGGTTAAAACATCTTTCAATTTTGAACTAAAACTCATATTTTTTACTTATGCTTTTCATGCTTACAAACAGATGTTTCTTATAATCTTCCGCTATGCTAAAACTCTTATCTATTTATTTGAAATCTCTTCAATACTATACTTAAATTATGTATCTTTGTCTATATTACAAAAGCTCGATCATGCTTTACCTTTTTAAAATGCCTCCTTACTACCCTCACCCCGCCTTCTTTTGATAATACCAAAAGGGGGAGATTAATTGAAGAAATCTATATAGGAGAAATATAGATAAATAAGGGGAGTAACACATAAATTCATGAAATCTATCATTTAGGGGGAGTAACACATAAATTACATTTATGTAGGGGGAGCATTAAGATAGGGGGAGTATGCACATTATCATGCATATCATTTACTATAGTTGCACTTTTATCTTGCTTATCTTATCTATAATCACTATTGTTGATTTCTTGCTTAGAGGATTTGTTATTATCAAAAGGGGGAGATTGTTGGACATGTGTGTCACATCCCTTTGTTTGAGAATAACAAATCCCATATTGTATTTGATATTGCTTGTAGTGTGTTTATAGTGTGCATGAACTATAGGTGCAATACTCCACAGGTAGAAGGCAGCATGGAATCAAACTTTCTGAATGGAGCACTACCGCCAGCGCTAGAAGTTAACGCAGACGCTAGCGCTACCGCCAGCGCTAGCGCTAACGCCAGGCGCTAGCTCAAGATCATCTCAACGATTTTGTCTCAGCGGTTCCGTCTCAGCGGTTCCTTAACGCTACCGCCAGCGCTAGCGATACCACAGGCGCTAGCTCAAGATCGTGCACAGTGCCACACTGCCGACGGTTTCGCAACTGCTCCACACAAACGCTACCGCAGGCGCTATCAGCTCTTGCAGGCGCTAGCTCCAAGATTTATAAAACGATGTGTTTTCTCTTGTTTTGGTAAGAGAACTTCCAGAGAGGTTGCTTGTGCCACAATTCCAGTGATGTTATGCTGCCGAAGATGGATCTCCCACAAAAAGCTTAAAGGAGAATTCTGGAGGAGGACAACGTCTCGCTACATCCGAAGGACGATCGCTTCAACCTCGCTTATACTACAGCGATCCTTCATCCTCAACTCCAGAGATCTCATATAGGGAGTTTTATTATTGTTTTCATTATTTCCATTCCATACTTTTTGTAACCGTTTAGAGAATTCGCCTTGTGTTGGCGACTAGGTCTGGGTAGGACTTAGGGGGAAATTCGCCTTGTGTTGGCGACTAGCTCTAGGTGATTAGATCTAGGGGGGCTCGAGGCCATATCCGGGGAAGGATTGGCTAGAGCGGCTTGAGGCCTTATCCAGGGAAGGATAAGCTAAAACCAACCGGTTCGTGGGGATACGAGTCGGTATAGAAAAGGAAAAATTATTTACATATTTGTCGCCTCCGATTTCAAGCGATATTGAAATCAAATTTTGTAAACATCTTTTCATATAATATAATCATGTCTCTATTTGTGTTTACATGATTTCTCTCATTTGGCGCAATCTCTATTATATTGTGTTCTAAGTTTTCAATTCTATATCTAAATTGTTTATTTCAATCTCTTTCATCATAAAACAATTTAGTACTTGTTTCTAAAATTGCAAATCATAATTTTTCTATTCATTTAGCTAAATTGTTATTTTACCTTCACATATTATAAAACAATTTAGTAATTATCTTAAAATTATATTTTTTTATTCCCTTATTCACCCCCCTCTAAGGGCGTCGTAAGATCCAACAACAAGGTGTTGGATCGGTAGGCGCCCTTAGAGGGGGGGGGGGGTGAATAAGTGTTTTCAAAAACTTAAGATTATATTTAGAAAACTTTGATGTAATGCAATATTAAAATGTTTAACACAATTAGAAGTTATGTAAAACAAAATGAAGAGACATGCTTTTATTAATATTGAATAAGTTTTACAAAACTTGATCTCTTATGACGCTAGAGATCCGGAGGCGAATATATTAAAATCCTTTTTTGTTTTCTATACCGACTCGTATCCCCACGAACCGGTTGGCTTTAGCCGATCTCTCCCCAGATATGGCCTCAAGCCGCTCTAGCCAATCTATCCCCAGAAAGGCCTCGAGCACCCCCTAGATCTACTCCCTAGACCTAGTCGCCAACACGAGGCGAATTATCCCCTAAGTCTAACCCAGACCTAGTCGCCAACACGAGGCGAATTAACGAACTGTTTACAAGAATAAGAAATGAAATAAAAAGACAAACAATAATATAAAAACTCCCTATGTGGATCTCCTGGAGAAGTGGACGAAGGCCCGCAGGGTATGATCGTAGTCGATGCGGTCTTTCGTCAAGATGATGACGCGTGTTGAAATCTTCTCCACGGATCTCCTTCAGCTTTTCAGATTTGTGGGAGTATCTCTCTACAACTTCCTCTCTCTGATGTGGCACGAGGCTCTGGAGTTTTGGGATCTAAAGAGGATGAAGAATACGAAGGCAAGGGGTCCAATTTATAGCCTTCACGCTACCGCCGACGCTAGCGCTACCGCCGGCGCTAGCCCGGATTAAGAAACATTGTACGCGCCAGAATCTCCAATCCGAGGCAACAATTCCAGCATGCCTTCTGTGCAACGAGCTAACGCCGGCGCTATCCACTATCGCCTGCGCTAGTGATCAGTTTGGAGTTGATGGCTCAATTTCGGGGGCAACCTCCATATGTAAACCTTGAGTCATCACACAAGATTAAATACACATATAGGATTTGTTATTCTCAAACCTAGGAGATGCGGAAGACCGTGTTCCAACAAACTCCCCCTTTTGATAATAACAAATCCATTAATGATAAATCAGAGCATTAATCTATATAAGCATGAAGAAACATATTTGTGTGTGTGTGAAAAGGATGACTTAGGATAAATAATGATTATAGCATTTTAGTATTGCTCCCCCTAAATACATGCTCCCCTAATATGTAAGCTATCATCTTAATTAATCATGTTGGGTTTTTATTTTGATAGCGGATTGTATTTATAGGTCTCCCCCTTTTGTAATTTATCATGTTAATTCTCCCCCTTTGTTATTAGCAAAAGAGGGTTAGGAGGCACCTACAGAGAAGTTTGATAATAAGATAAAGCGTGATCGAGCTTCTTAGTGAGAGGAAATGATAAGAAGTTTTTAGAATAAGGTGTAGAGAAAAATAGATTAGAGTTTTGGCCTAAGAAAAATAATGATTTCCCCTTTATATAAAAAATATCAGAGTTTTAGCCTAAGAGAAAATAATGATTTCCCCTTTATATAAAAAATATCAGAGTTTAAGCATAAAATTATGATTTCCAAGTAACTAGTCTACCCAGACAATATTTCTACACCCTAGCCCCGTACTAAGTGACGGATGGGCATGAGGAGCTGCAATCATGCCGTAGGTTGGGGTGTTAGTCCCATATGCAAACACTAGAAAAACACTTAACCTAACACTCTTTCCCCCCAGTGCCTCGCAAGGCCCTACTGGAACCCTCCCCAGTTAAGGACAAGACATGACTAGAGATAAGGTTATCTAATGTCTACAACCCTATGCCCCCGCTATGGTGAGATGTGAAGTCATGGATAATAATTGTTGGAAACATTAAGCATTTAAATCTAATGATAATTTATAGCCTATGAGTTTTTATTTTTATTTGTCTTTATGAAAAAACACTCCCATAGCTATATTGAAAATCATGAATGAATCAGAGTTTGAGCATTTGCGGAAGATTTAAAAAAGAAACATCATAATAAGAGTTTGAGTTTAAAAAAAAACAAACTTTATAAAGATAAGAGTTAAGGCATTTTTCAACATCCTCAAAAGTAAAATATGATTTGTAGTAATAATAAGAAGATGTTCTTATAAGCAGTATTTCACTTGTTGGAGGAGTGTTTAACATAAAAGTTTATAAATCAGAGTTGTTACAATAAAAATGACATGCATGTAAGAACAGCCAATATAAATTTTACCAAGCAAGTCTACCAATTGTTTTGTAAGAAAAAAGTTGAGATTTAAGACTTGATATAAGCATGAAAGTGCAAGGTAAAAGTTATATGGTAATGATGATGCGGAAGACTTGTAAAAATACAAGAAACATCTTATTGTATTCAATGATGATCCATAAAAAGATATAAGAGTTTAATTTTAAAAAGAAGATGTTTATGTAAATCATGTTTCAATGAAAATCTTTTATGGTTGACAATAAAGTAACCAAGAATGAAATAATTTTATCAAAAAAAAATTACTACAATGTTATTTTAATTCACAATTTCAAAACATACCAAACATTGTAGAAAGCATGCTAGGTTATCTAGTGTATTTCATAAATAAAGAGTAGTATAGAATTAGCATTAGGATCCAATACTCATGAGAAGAAGTGTTATGGAAGATAATGATGTGCACATAGGTGTATTTTTGAGTAGAGTATACAAGAGTTTTAATCAAAAATACAAGTAATATGTAAAGTAAGAGCACAATAAAACACAAATAATTTTACTTCCACTCACTTCAATGTACATAGGAAAAATGTACAACTACCAAGGTGCTTTGCACACACAATGCTCATTAAGACTTATCAGGGTGCAAAGTAGTGCTTGGGGGATCACAGTTTTTTATTTTTGAATGTTTTGAAACTAGTGATCCGGTGTACTTTAAGAGAAAGTGGTTTTTATTTTGAAAGAAATATTTGATTTGCACAAGACACTTTACTATTCTTTCCAAGGTGCTCAACCTCACAACGCTTATTAAGACTTATCAGGAGGTTCAAGTAGTGCTTGGTGGAGTTATCTTTGTCACTTTATTTTATGATTGTTGTTTTGTACAAAGTTCTCTGAATACACTTGTTTTGCAAACCAATAGAATTTATGAAAAAGATAACCACTTTTCTTAACTTTTAAAAGTGCAAATAAAGGAGTGTAGGTAAGATACTTGTGCAATTTTAATTCATTGTACTAATACATAACATACACAAGCATTCTTAAATTAAACCATATGTAGACAATACCAAAAAGGTGAGTGAATAAATATCATTATCAAACATAAAACATTTACTCATACTTAGAGGCATGCTAAGCTTGATTCGACACACCCTTTTTAAAATATAATTGATGCACATATTAATAGATATATCAAAGCATGATAAAGACAATGTTCAAAGTATTTTGAAAGGATAAATTGCAACATTATAGAGGTTCTAAGTAATGGATTAACTCATGCTTGATATTCTCAATAAAGTCCGTACAGTATTTTTGATATTTTTGCAAAATAATTATAATTTAGAGTTTGAACTCTTATAATTTGATCTTGGACTTCCCGAGGACTACCCTGTGAGTGGTTCGCCCGGTACTAGGTGATATGATGGGATGATAGCCCAAATCACCCTTTCGCAAGATACATGTTAATAGAAAAGTTAAGTTCAAATAACAAATATTGATAGTTTTGTTTTTAGAAATAGAATTTAAACAAATGACAAAAACACTAAGGCAAAAACATATAATTTTTGTAATTTGAATTTTCTATTTTTGTATTTGATTTTTCAAAAATCTATTATAGGCAGAATTGCAAAAATGAGTAGTACATATAGATTAATATATTTTAAAGCAATTTTCAGAATTTTAAAATTTCAGAAAATCGGGGACTCGAGATAGCGCCGACTTTAGGTACTAGCGCCTGCGCTATCTCACAGAGAGTGCTTATTTTGATTGTATAGCCTTGATTTTCTTCGATTTTGCTTCCGATTTTTCTTAATTATGTTTTTGCAATGTAAGGTCTGTCTAATGAAGTGATGAGACGAGAAGAAATCGCAAAAAGTTGCGAAAGTTAAAAATTAGTACATGAGTTTCATCTTCATTAGAGTTTCATATGTATTAAACCTTGATTATTGAGTTTTGCACAACATATGCATGAGGGAAATGATCATAAATAAGTGAAATAATATTCATGCAAATTTTCAATTTCGATTTAAACATAATTATGATTAAACATAGTTGGGGTAATTGAAAATAATGCAAATATATTAACTACCTAAGTAAAATTTGCGCATTTTATAAATTTAGCCTAATACCCCTAAAGATACACCTTTTAAATTCATTTTGACATTTATTTTATTTAGTCTTAATAACATCATATAACAAATTTAGTTTTTCAATTTTTATAAGACTTTTAGGAAATGGATTTAGAAGGATAGAAAATAAAAAAGATGAGTAGATCACTTGAACAATGACATGACTATTTATTCAATATTATTTAATTTGATTTATTTATGAAATAAAGTCATATCACAAGTCATATAAAGTGATCATAGCATGATAGTTTAAGAACAATAAAAAGAAAGTTTAAACATATCATGAAGTAGAGAAATGATATTTCATTTTAATTGATTTCTACTTCATGCAAGTGGTGGGATACTAATGAATAAGAGATTTAGGTATCCAAAGAGGACCGGGAGTGACGGTTCCTTTGGGTACCCAAATACATCGTGTTTTCTTTTGAGGAGACAAAGATGAATGAACCCTTTCGTTTGACATTAATGCGTCATTCTTAAGTATGGATCCCCATTCATACCTTGGTTTACTATTGTTTTTGTTCATTAAATTTCCATTGTGATTTTGCAAAATATTATTTATTTGAAATTTATTTGCATTTAAACTTAAGTTGGGAATTGGTTGATATTGTAAATGAAGATGATGATAATGTTTTGAAAGTTCATTTACCATCTTTTGTTGTTTATTGTTTGGTTTAAATAGAGATGAATGGATCCATGTATTTAAGGTTTCATTTTTTATTTTTGGTCTCCATTCAAATATTGGTTTAATATTATTCTTATTTGTCAAATTTCCATGATAATTTTGCAAAACATTTTTTATAGGAAATTTGTTTATTTTTAAGTTTATGTTGGGAGAGTGGTTATTTTGTGAATGATGATGATTTGGAATTTCATTTTTAAGCATTTGATAATTTTTATTTCCTTTGTTGGGTTTAGACACATTATGAAAATTCATATTTAACTTGCTTTTGGAATTTGTTTGAGAATTTTTCTTTAAGATTTTCTTAAGCAAGATAATTTTAGTTTCTAATTCATCATTCTTAGTTTTTAAATTATGTCTAGCTTTATTATAAGCGATTGTGCTATTTTTAAGAGTGGTAGCAATTGATTCAATATGTTTTTCGTATTCATCCCTATATTCATCAAATGTTTCGTCCATCTCTTTAATTTCAATTTTATAGTCTTTACACTTAGCACAATCATTTTTCAAAGAAGAATTTTCTAAACATAATTTTTCATTTTGTTCTTTTATAAAAATAAGATCCTTTTCAAGTTCCTTGTATTTTTCATTTAAATTATTAAGATCTTTGCAAGGTGTTATGTTTTCATTAGAATTAAATTTTGCTTTTAAATTTTTATTTTCTAAGCGCAAGAGTTTATTAGTCCTTTTTAATTTCTTTATTTTGTGCTTAGTATTTTGTAGCAATTGTAATGAAGAGATAGAAGTACAAAAGATGGGATTAGATTTCTTCACATTGCTATCGGGAGAGGCACGATTTGAACATATTACATCTTTTTGCAACTCCTCTTCTGAAGACAGCACTTCTTCTTCTTTTTTATTCAATGTGTGCTCCATTGATTCGTCATGAAAGAAGCTTTCTTTAAGACTAGTGCACGCTTGCATATTCTCCGGTTCTTGTGATTGTTCCATACCTGCAGGAGGAGAATCATAAGTTTCTTCAAGAAAATGCCATACTTTGTATGCACTAGAAAAACAATATATTAATTTGAAAACATCTTGAGATAAAGCACAAAAAATATAATGCATAGCTTTTGCATGTAGGTGACGCTCTTGTTTATTTGATTCGTCCGCTGGTCTAACTATTGCTAAATCCCACGCATTGATATCTAAGCTTTTAATAAATTTTTCCATTAATAATTTCCACCCTTTATAATTTTTCCCTTCGAATAAAGGTGGTTTAGGTGATTTTTCTTCTTCACAAAAATTTCCCCCACTAAAAGAAGCGAGATCATGAGACGCCATTATTCCCGGTTGTTAAGCCGATTGGAATAACCTACCTCTGATACCACTTGTTGGATCGGTAGGCGCCCTTAGAGGGGGGGGGGGTGAATAAGTGTTTTCAAAAACTTAAGATTATATTTAGAAAACTTTGATGTAATGCAATATTAAAATGTTTAACACAATTAGAAGTTATGTAAAACAAAATGAAGAGACATGCTTTTATTAATATTGAATAAGTTTTACAAAACTTGATCTCTTATGACGCTAGAGATCCGGAGGCGAATATATTAAAATCCTTTTTCGTTTTCTATACCGACTCGTATCCCCACGAACCGGTTGGCTTTAGCCGATCTCTCCCCAGATACGGCCTCAAGCCGCTCTAGCCAATCTATGCCCAGAAAGGCCTCGAGCACCCCCTAGATCTACTCCCTAGACCTAGTCGCCAACACGAGGCGAATTACCCCCTAAGTCTAACCCAGACCTAGTCGCCAACACGAGGCGAATTAACGAACCGTTTACAAGAATAAGAAATGAAATAAAAAGACAAACAATAATATAAAAACTCCCTATGTGGATCTCCTGGAGAAGTGGACGAAGGCCCGCAGAGTATGATCGTAGTCGATGCGGTCTTTCGTCAAGATGATGACGCGTGTTGAAATCTTCTCCACGGATCTCCTTCAGCTTTTCAGATTTGTGGGAGTATCTCTCTACAACTTCCTCTCTCTGATGTGGCACGAGGCTCTGGAGTTTTGGGATCTAAAGAGGATGAAGAATACGAAGGCAAGGGGTCCAATTTATAGCCTTCACGCTACCGCCGGCGCTAGCGCTACCGCCGGCGCTAGCCCGGATTAAGAAACATTGTACGCGCCAGAATCTCCAATCTGAGGCAACAATTCCAGCATGCCTTCTGTGCAACGAGCTAACGCCGGCGCTATCCACTATCGCCTGCGCTAGTGATCAGTTTGGAGTTGATGGCTCAATTTCGGGGGCAACCTCCATATGTAAACCTTGAGTCATTTTGACCAGTTAACCTGCACACTTAGATCACACAAGATTAAATACACACATAGGATTTGTTATTTTCAAACCTAGGAGATGCGGAAGACCATGTTCCAACACAAGGATCTATAGTAGTTCCCCAATCAAACTGGGTACATCTACTCTTCTACCACCCTTGGTAGGAATCCACTAGGTTTTTGATCAGGTGCCCTATCACCACTGGGATTTTTGATCAGGTGCCCAAACACCACTGAGCTTTTGATCAGGTGCTCAAACCAATCACAAGTTTTTGATCAGGTGCCCTGCCACCAAAGGGTTAACTTTAGAAGGGAGTTAGAACCCTGCACAAGATGGGATAAAAAGGGTAAACAAAAAGGTTTATGAAATTCTTCTCTGTCAACAAGCTGAGAGAAGACCAGTGGATTGTTGTGTTGTAAAGCTCCCCCTGTCTGATAGAAATTCTTGACAGTTGGATGGATGGAGCTTTCTCTTGGATGTAGAATATCTTCCTTGATAGCAGATGAATCTGAGAGACAAAGAGTTCCTTAGATTATTGTTGCTCTTTGAAGATTAGAACCAGCAGCTGAAAACTGAGAGAAGAATGTTGATGTTCTCAGAGAATGAGATGCTGCTGTAGAAGATGAACTCTGTAATTCTTTTTGACATTTTGTATTTCTCTCTCGACTGATACTTCTCTATTATTTATTTCACTATCTTCTTACTGATCTTTCTTTTCCTTAGACAATATATCACTGATTTGAAATTCAAATCTTCTGGATAAAGAATGTAATATTCTGAAAAGATATTTCTTGGAACTGCAATCTGATTCAGCAATAAACTTTAATTCCTTTTCCTTTTCCATAAGAGTATCCTTTTCCAATATGTGTCAACGGCTACTTTCTCGAGAGAAGAGAATGAAAAGGAATAATAAAAGGAAAGATCAAATCTTGACTTATCTGATAAGTGAATAAGTCCAAATTATTGAATAGATCCGTTGCTGAATAGTCGATCTGAGTTCAGAGAAAATAGATAATTGATCCTTCAGAAATTTGTTAAGCTGGAGAAGAAATTTGTCGAGCTGAGAGCTGAGTTCGTCGAGCTGAGAGTTGAGTTCGTCAAACTGAAGGCTGAGTTCGTCGAACTGAATCTGGAGTTCATCGAACTGAGATGAAATCTGCTAAACTGGCTTGAGTATTGAATTCGTCGAGCTGGGAGGCAAGATTGTCGAACTGAAGCATGACATTCGGCGAATGCAGAGAGGAGTTCGTCGATCTCAAACTAGAGTTCGTCGAACTGAAGACAAAATCTGTAGAGCTGGCTGGAAGACTGAAATCGTCGAGCTGAAGAGCAAGTTCGTCGAACTGAAGCATGACGTTCGTCGAACGCAGAACGAATTTCATCGAACACAGATTGAAGTTCGCCGAACACAGAAACTTGGAATTTTTCCAAAGTTCTAGCTAGTCAGACACACTTAGACCTTGACCCTTAGACTATACAATGGGGTCAACTTGAGTCCTATATAGTCACAGATAGTGATCCTAGCCCAAATCAGTAATAGGGTTGTTCCAACAATCTCCCCCTATTTGGGTTAGGACACTATTTGACAAAATTAAAACAAACAAATAACAAAACACAGAGCATATATATCTGACAGAATTTTAAATCATTTCAGCAGATAAAATATATAGAACTCTGAGTTTAGGAGAATTTATCAATCCAACTTCTTCTGCTGCTGCAACTGCAATTTGAACTGGAGCTGGAACTTGAACTGAAACTGGAATGCTTTTGATAATCTTCTTTAGCAAAGCAGAATCTACTAGAGCTGTATAAGGAATTATAGCTTTGGAATAATCTTGGAACTTTGGCAAACTGCTGGAAATGGAGCTTTTTCTATATCAACAACCATATTTGTATCTGCATTAACTGGAGCAAAAACTGCATCTGAAACTGCATCATATGGAGCTTCTTCATAAAGCATCTTCCCCTGCCTAGTTTCAGGGAGACCTGAAGCTAGGCCCTTAGAAGAAGGGACATAGGATGAGGAGGAAGGGAAGGATGCAATTTTGGAAGAGGGATTGCCATTGTACCTGCAAAATGTCTCTGGTAGAGGTGGTGTTCCTCTCCTCATTTAACATATTAGTTTCATCAAAAGATACATGCATGGACTCTTCTATCTTAAGAGTTGATTTGTTGTAAACTCTATATGCTTTAATAGAAAGAGAGTATCCAAGGAATATACCTTCAGCAGACTTTGCTTCAAATTTCCTTAGATATTTCTTATCATTTTTATGCACATAGCATTTACAGCCAAAAATCTTACAATAGTTAACCTTAGGCTTTTTATTCTTAAGTAATTCATATGGTGTTTTACCCTTAAGTTTATGTATCAGACTTCTGTTCAACACATAATTTGCTGTGTTCACTGCCTCTGCCCAAAAAGAGTGTGGCAAGTGAGCATCAATAAGCAATGTAGTTGCTGATTCAATTAATGTTCTATTTTTCCTTTCAGCTACACCATTTTGTTGAGGAGTTCTAGGAGCAGAGAAACATTGCCTGATCCCTTCTTTTCCACAGAATTCTCTCCTCAGAAGAGATTCAAACTCAGTGCCATGATCACTTCTGATCAATGCAACTAGAGTAGAGTACTCAATCTTGATGGACCTGAGAAAGTCTGTCAGAACACTGAATGTGTCAGACTTGTTCCTAAGAAAGAACACCCAAGTGAATCTTGAGAAGTCATCTACAATAACTAAAGTGTAATGCTTCCCTCCTAGACTCTGTATTGCAGTGGGTCCTGTTGAAAATGTTGAAGTGTGAAGTTGGCGGTCTGGAAGATGACCGCGCGGTCTGGTCTAACCGCATGGTCTTGCGGTCTCCTTCTGCGGTCTGGTCTAGCCGCAGCTTATCGGCCTGACCACCGTTCCTTCTATCCAAGGTTTCCGAGGTGAGGCCGCGCGGTCTGGTCTGTGTGACCATGTGGCGAGCTGATTTCAGTATGGTGAGGCCGCGCGGTCTGGTCTGTGTGACCGCGTGGCGAGCTGATTTCAGTAAGGTGAGGCCGCGCGGTCTGGTCTGTGAGACTGCGTGGCGAGTTATTTCTGAACTGTGCGGGTTAAGTTGTTAACCACACAGAGTTGTTCTGGAAGTGGCCGTCCGGTCTGGTGGCTGTCCGGGTTCTTGTGGTGCGCGCCGACTAAGGTCTTCTTAGTCGCGCGGTCTATTCTTTTGTGTTCGCATAAGCTGGTCCCTTGGTGATCTGCTGGTGTATGCGGACACTGGTGTTGGTCGACTTGGCGAGTTCTTGCCTTGGTCGACTTGGCTGTGTTCGCGGTCTCTGGAGGAGGTCTCGTGTTGCGAACATAGGTGGTGGGCGTCATGACCGTGCGAGTTGTCATGGTTGCGCGACTTCTTGGAGGAGTGGCGATCTCCGGTCTAGTTTGAAGTCGGCGAGCTCACGGCGCAGAGCGATCTTCTGACTGCACGGGTTGACCGGTCTTGGTCGCGCGGTCAAGACGGTGACTCTATCTCATAGGGTGGTGACTGTATCTGGTCTCACGCCTATAAATATGAGTCATTGTTGCAGCATAATTATCGCACCAAGTATAAGCTGAGCTCGCGCCTATTTCTTGCGGTCTCGTTTTTGTGACCGGGCGGTTAGCTGATTGAACTTTCCTTGTGCAGCTTCTGCGGATTGTGCGGACAACAGCGGTCATCTCTTCTTCTAAGGTGTTCGGGCGGTCTTGCGGCTTGCAGTGCGGGTTGCTGGAGTTCGGGAGAATCAGTGGAGTTCGGAAGGTCGCGGAGGTTCAGTTGGTGTTGTTCAAGTCGCCGGCATCTGTTCGCGCGGTCTCCTTTTCTAGTCGCGCGAACACCCAGGTCGCGCGGTCAGGCGGTCTCAGTGTTCAGACCGCCTGTTATCTTTCTTCAGCACTGTATTTTCTTTTTGGTTGTGTGTACTGGCGAAATCATGTCTCGCCATGTATACCTCGCTCTGTAATGAAGATTTATGCTATTATCAATTAAAGATTGCCTTGCTTCATGTGCTTCTGGTTGTTGGCTGTAACTTTAAGTTGTACGATTCCTGCTCACTCCTAGATCTTCGGAAAATTTCACATGGTATCAGAGCTAGGTTGGAGTGGATAGATCAGTGAACAACTTAAAGTTGCCATCGCCTTTGTGAAGAAGGAACTAGTGGTAGAGCCATGGAAGCAGGTTTTGCACGAGGTCTTGGAATTGAGATGCTCACGTCGACTAACTTTAAGAAGTGGAAGTCGTGCATGCAGAGTTATCTTCTGGGCGAGGACCTCTGGGAGGTTGTTGGAGGAGATAGTATGGAGGAAGTTGTCCAAGTTGGGGATAATGGTCATATGGTGAGGAATTTGAGGAGGATTAATGCAAAAGCAGAGTTCACTCTAAAAATGGCAATATCACTTGACCTATTCGATCACATCTTAGGGTGTGGATCAGCTGCCGAGATCTGGAGAGCCTTGGATGGGTTGTTTAATAAGAAGAATGTAGCGAGGCTACAGTTCCTGTAAAATGAGCTGGCTAGGTCGGCTCACGGAGATCTTTCTATCTCTACATTCTTCCTGAAGATGAAGAACCTGTGCGCTGAGATTTCAGCACTGGATCCTGATGAGCCAATTTCTGAGGCGAAGCTGAAGAGGCACATCATCCGCGGCTTGTGGAAGGAGTATGTTGCCTTTGTGACATCGGTGCAGGGTTGGGCAAATCAGTCGTCTCTGCTGGAGCTGGAGAATCTGCTTGCGTCGTAGGAGAGTCTGGCAAGGCAGATGGCGGGGGTGTCAGTATCTGGGGGAGAAGGTGAGGTGCTCTTCACAGGGAAGAAGAAGAAATTGGATAAGAAGAAGAAGACCGTTGGAGGCAATGAGCCTTCAACTTCTGGACAGCAGGAGAGGGGCTATGCTCCCAAGGCTGAAGGGAAGAAGAAGGGAGAAGGACCCAAATGCTTTAGATGCGGAAAGCTTGGTCACATCAGGAAGGATTGCCGGGTGAATCTTCAGCCAGGGCATGCTGTTGCAGGGAAGGAGGAAGCTGAGGCCAGGCAAAATGATGGAGGATGGGGAGGAGCCTTCTCGGCTTCTGTTGGAGTTGCGGCTCCTATCAACTATCAGGAGGACTGGATCGTGGACTCGGGGTGTGGTCATCACCTCACCTGGGACGAGTCGAAGCTTTCTTCAGCGCAGCCTTACTCAGGTAATGATGTCATCATAACTGCTGATAATTGTTGGGTATTGTAGCCACAATTACCTTGATTTGAAGAAGTGTCCCTTTGAACTAAGTTGAATTGAGTTGTATTTGATGTTATTTTCAGTTATGTGTTTGCAGGTTCTAAATGACTAAGTACAAACCAATGTCAGGTTTCAATAAGTTGTTAAACACAAGACTATACTATGTAATTCCTCATGGTATAGACCAAAGTGTTAACTTATATGAAATCTCTCTATTGGGATGTACTTCATATTCAAACACAAAGAAAGGCTAAGAGAAAGTTGCGGCTAAGAGAAAGTTGCTGGAAGAAAGAAGGAAGAAATATTTTTTCTAAGTATTTAGCTTTTCGTCGAACGCCAGAATTCGTCGAACGCCGTTCGATGAACGAAATAAATATTTCATCGTTCTCTGGTTTGCTGAATTTGAAGCTGTTTCGTCGAACGCGAAAATTCGTCGAACGCAAGAATTTGTCGAACGTTGTTCGACGAACGGAATGGATGCATTTCGTCGAGCGCTGTTTGCCTATGATTTGTCGAGCGCTGTTTGCTTATATTTCGTCGACCGCTGTTTAAATATATACTTCATCGATCTCCGTTCGACAAAAGGAAGGAAATTCGTCGAACGTTGTTCCGTTCGACGAAATTTTGACAGAATCTGAAATTGCGCTGGCGCTGCTTCATTTTTCAAATGCTTTCCATTTAAGCTTCTACCGCGTACAACATTCATGGAAAATTTCCCTTGATTATTGCAGACAGCCGTTGGAATTGATTTAATTCCTTATCTCTTGATTATAGCCGTTTGGGAAGGAATGTCTTCCTTAATTTCTGCTTGCAGCCAGCCGTTAGAAGATTAATTGCCTTATTATTTGCTGATAGCCATTAGAAGATTATTTGCCTTAATTTCTTGGAGATAGCCGTTGGAAATATAATCTTCCTTATTTATTTTATTTAGCCGTTGGAGAGGAGCTGTCAAGATATATATTCCCTCTGATTTTTTAATCACAGTTAATCGTGAAATGGTGCAAATATTTTAAACAGATTATTTTCTCTCTTGTTCTGTTGGCTGATATTACTTCTCACGCAAGTTCTTCTTCTCCAACAAGAAAGTGTTTTGCGATTCTTCATCGCCAAGGGCAGTCGACAAGATCAAGCTATTCTGAATCTCTCTACTATCTTCCTGATCAAATCGACTCAAGTATTCAGATCAAGGTTTTTCAAGCAAGGTTTTTCTTCTTCTTCGATCTTCTGGTGCAAGACTTTATCTCTCAAGCAAGAAAGAAGAGGACCGATTTTCTCAGATCTGAAGTCAAATCTCATTGAGATTTCAAGAAGTTTGTTTTACAACTATTTCTCTTTGTAGGAGTTGCAGCTCCGAGTCGTAGGAGATTTCATCTCCGAGCTTGTAGGAAGTTTTTCTTCTGAGTTTGTAGGAGCCTTATCTCCGAGTTGTAGGAGTTTTACTCCAAGTTTTTGTAGGAGATTTTGTTCTCCGAGTTGTAGGAGATTTTGTTCTCCGAGTTGTAGGAGATTTTGTTCTCCGAGATTGTAGGAGTTTGACTCCGAGTTGTAGGATTATTTTTTAATCCGAGGATAGTGAAGTAACATAGTCTAGCCGGTCGTGCTAGATAGGTGAGGTGCAAAGTGGACTACCCAAGATCGGGGAACCACTATAAATCCTTGTGTGTACTGTGCTCTTTGGTTTTCTGTGTGCTCTACTTCTTATATTTTTAATTCCGCAAAAAACTATAGAAACCACCTATTCACCCCCCTCTAGGTGATTTAGGCCGCAACTAGATACTTTCAATTGGTATCAGAGCTAGGTTGTTCATTAAAAGGCTAACACCTTGAACAAGATCTCTAAATCTAGATTGCAAGAGACAGTATGTCCGGAATGGATAAATCTAAGGATTCCGTCAAGTTGCCAGTCTGCAATAAAGAGAACTTCCCCATGTGGAAGGAAAGAGTGAAGTTCTACATGGAAGCGACCGATCCAAGAATTTTTCAGATTGTGGAAGAAGGCCCTCATGTCCCCATGAAACCTTCTTCAATTAATTATAATATTCAAATTGCCAAGAAAATGCTGGAATTGACCAAGGATGAGATTGCTCTCGTCTCTTTGGATAAAAAGGCCAAGAACATCATTGCCGGTGCAGTGGATGATTCTATGTTGCAAAATCTGATAGATTGCAAATCTGCAAAAGAAATGTGGGATTCCCTAGTGGTTCTCATGGAAGGTACAGAAGAAGTGCGAGATGATCGACGATCTTTGCTGAATCAAGAGTATGAAGCATTTAAGCAAGATTCGAGAGACTCCATCTCAGACACTTATGAGAAGTTCTTTAGGATCGTAAACAGTCTTAGGAATTATGACCGAGAATTCACCGTCGGAGTATTAAATGACAAGTTCTTGAGATCCCTGACGAAAGAATGGGATACCAAGGCAATTGCTATCCGGGAATTTGGAAAGTTGGCTACGATGGAGCCACAAATATTGTTTGGCAAGCTCCCATCACATGAGCTAAAGCTGAGTATTAGAAAAGCTGAAGAAGAAGGATGCTCGACCTCTGAAAGGGAGAAGTCCGTGGCACTGAAGGCCAAAGAGGCAAGAAGAGGTAAAGCTAGATCATCTGAAAGGACACGGTCATCATATGAAGACGACGAGTCTGTGGCTTGCTCATCAAGCTCAGACATGTCCGATGGAGAGTTCTCTTCACTCTCCAAGAAATTCAAGAAATTGCTCAGTAAAAGGAGTCAAAGGAAAGGTCAATTCTCCTCATCAGATCATAGAAGATCAAGACATGATGATGACCATCACAAGAAAGAACACAGCAACGACAGGTATAAAACCAAACCGAATAAACATGTTTCGACTGATATCATTTGTTATTGCTGTAATAAGCCAGGACACATTAGTACGGAATGTCCTTACAAAAAGAAGAAAGAGAAGAAATCCTTCAAAGGAAAAAGGAAAGAAGAAAAGAGCTGATTCAATATATTCAAAATTTACTCCCAAATGTGAACTCCTATTCAGTTGCTGAGGGGGAGCTTTGAGCTCTCATGCTTTTTCTTCCCTATCTAAAGTAGTCAGAAAGGGGGAGAGAAGTTGAAATTGGAAGAGAATTTGAAGTTGGGAGGA
Source organism: Dactylorhiza incarnata (assembly GCA_033032865.1). Classification (NCBI taxonomy): domain Eukaryota; kingdom Viridiplantae; phylum Streptophyta; class Magnoliopsida; order Asparagales; family Orchidaceae; genus Dactylorhiza; species Dactylorhiza incarnata. The sequence goes on along the minus strand of JAWHQI010000505.1, from coordinate 172,813 downwards.
ATTGGCAAAGATAGAATTGACAAAGTTGAAAGAGAGAGAAAGTTGAAAAAGCTAAGTTTTTAACTCTCCTTATCTATTTGATATATATTTATCTAAGTGCAATTCAAATCAGTACATAGGTTCTGACTTCTTCAAATAGGGGGAGATTGTTGGGTATTGTAGCCACAATTACCTTGATTTGAAGAAGTGTCCCTTTGAACTAAGTTGAATTGAGTTGTATTTGATGTTATTTTCAGTTATGTGTTTGCAGGTTCTAAATGACTAAGTACAAACCAATGTCAGGTTTCAATAAGTTGTTAAACACAGGACTATACTATGTAATTCCTCATGGTATAGACCAAAGTGTTAACTTATGTGAAATCTCTCTATTGGGATGTACTTCATATTCAAACACAAAGGAAGGCTAAGAGAAAGTTGCTGCTAAGAGAAAGTTGCTGGAAGAAAGAAGGAAGAAATATTTTTTCTAAGTATTTAGCTTTTCGTCGAACGCCAGAATTTGTCGAACGCCGTTCGACGAACGAAATAAATATTTCATCGTTCTCTGGTTTGTTGAATTTGAAGCTATTTCGTCGAACGCAAAAATTCGTCGAACGCAAGAATTTGTCGAACGCTGTTCGACGAACGGAATGGATGCATTTCGTCGAGCGCTGTTTGCCTATGATTTGTTGAGCGCTGTTTGCTTATATTTCGTCGACCGCTGTTTATAAATATATTTCGTCGACCGCTGTTTATATTTATACTTCGTCGATCTCCGTTCGACAAAAGGAAGGAAATTCGTCGAACGCTGTTCCGTTCGACGAAATTTTGACAGAATCTGAAATTGCTCTGGCGCTGCTTTGTTTTTCAAATCCTTTCCATTTAAGCTTCTACCGCGTACAACATTCATGGAAAATTTCCCTTGATTATTGCAGACAGCCGTTGGAATTGATTTAATTCCTTATCTCTTGATTATAGCCGTTTGGGAAGGAATGTCTTCCTTAATTTCTGCTTGCAGCCAGCCGTTAGAAGATTAATTGCCTTATTATTTGCTGATAGCCGTTAGAAGATTATTTGCCTTAATTTCTTGGAGATAGCCGTTGGAAATATAATCTTCCTAATTTATTTTATTTAGCCGTTGGAGAGGAGCTGTCAAGATATATATTCCCTCTGATTTTTTAATCACAGTTAATCTTGAAATGGTGCAAATATTTTAAACAGATTATTTTTCTCTCTTGTTCTGTTGGCTGATATTACTTCTCACGCAAGTTCTTCTTCTCCAATAAGAAAGTGTTTTGCGATTCTTCATCGCCAAGGGCAGTCGACAAGATCAAGCTATTCTGAATCTCTCAACTATCTTCCTGATCAAGTCGACTCAAGTATTCAGATCAAGGTTTTTCAAGCAAGGTTTTTCTTCTTCTTTGATCTTCTGGTGCAAGACTTTATCTCTCAAGCAAGAAAGAAGAGGACCGATTTTCTCAGATCTGAAGTCAAATCTCATTGAGATTTCAAGAAGTTTGTTTTACAACTATTTCTCTTTGTAGGAGTTGCAGCTCCGAGTCGTAGGAGATTTCATCACCGAGCTTGTAGGAAGTTTTTCTTCCGAGTTTGTAGGAGCCTTGTCTCCGAGTTGTAGGAGTTTTACTCCGAGTTTTTGTAGGAGATTTTGTTCTCCGAGTTGTAGGAGATTTTGTTCTCCGAGTTGTAGGAGATTTTGTTCTCCGAGATTGTAGGAGTTTGACTCCGAGTTGTAGGAATATTTTTTAATCCGAGGATAGTGAAGTAGCCTAGTCTAGCCGGTCATGCTAGATAGGTTAGGTGCAAAGTGGACTACCCAAGATCGGGGAACCACTATAAATCCTTGTGTGTACTGTGCTCTTTGGTTTTCTGTGTGCTCTACTTCTTATATTTTTAATTCCGCAAAAAGCTATAGAAACCACCTATTCACCCCCCTCTAGGTGATTTAGGCCTCAACTAGATACTTTCAATAATACTGTGCATAGTGTCGAGAAGGTGGGGGTTGTTTCCTTGGGCAGTGATAGGGGGCCACTAACTTTGAAGAGTGTCTATCATGTGCCCGGAATGAGGAAAAACCTCTTCTCCGTGACCAACGCTGTAGACGCGGGGTATCACGTTCTATTCAGTCCAACAGAAGTGAGATTTCTTTGAATCGTGGAGGCGGTAAAGGCTGATGTCATTCATGTCGGGAGAAGGGCAACAGCCTTGTTCGTTTTATCGACAAGTTCATATGTTGACAAGATGAGGACAAATGATAGTGTCGTTATATGAAACGAGAGGTTGGGGCATGTATGGATGGATAAGCTGAAGGCTATGACGATAAAAGGTCTAGTGAAGGGCCTGCCTAGTCTATCTCCCTACGGTGACGGTCATATTTGTGCGGGATGTCAGTTCGGTAAGTCTCATTGACTGCTGTTTGATAAGTCACAAACAAGGAGTAGTGTGCCGTTGGAGTGTATCCACGGTGACTTGATGGGACCGACTGCTACCCCAAGCCTCGGAGGCAGCAGGTATATGCTGGTGTTGATCGACGATTATACCAGATATGTCTGGGTCTATTTCCTGAAGGAGAAGGCAGAGGCGTTTGCCAAGTTTGTAGAATTCAAGGAGCTAGTGGAGGGTCGGCTAGATCTACGGATAAAGAAACTGAGAACTGATAACGGGGGGGGGGGGGGGAGTTCACCTCTGGTGAGTTCTCTAGTCTTTGCAGGAAGGCGGGCATCCGGAGGGAGCTTACTTGTGCGCATACTCCACAACAAAACGGAGTTGCAGAGCGGAAGATCCGTCATCTGACGGAGACCTGCAAGTGCTGGATGCATGCCAAGAGTATCCCAAGCTCCTTCTTGGCGGAGGGAATGTCTTGTGCCGCCTACGTCATCAACAGGATGCCTCTCAGTCCCATCAACATGTTGACCCCGCATGAGATGATGTTCAAGGAAAAGCCAAGTGTGGCGCACCTTCAGTTGTTTGGCTCCACCTGCTATGTGCACGTTCCAGATGCGCTTCAGACGAAGCTAGATGCAAAAGCAAGGAAGCTAGTCTTCATGGGATATGATGATCGGAAGAAGGGATGGAAGTGCATGAACCCGGAGACGCGGAGATTTGTTGTATCTCGCGACGTTGTGTTTGACGAGGTGATGTCTTATAAGGGAAGTTCTGGTGTTGTCTTACCAGAAAGCAGGGTGGAGGAGCCGGAGAGAGCTGTGGAAAATCTTCAGGTGGAGCTGCCTTTGTCACCAGGTGGTCCATCCATTTCTAGTTCTGATACGGAGACTTCTGGATCAGGAAGCAGGGGAAACGATGCTCCTAGTACGTCTGGAAGGGGAGCTAGGAAAGAAGCAGCTGAGGATAATGCGAGTCAGGAGAAGGTGCTGAGAAGATCGAAGCGAACGATCGTTGCACCTGATCGCTATACAGGAGGAAACATGGTAAGCTTTGTCTCATGTTTCTTTGCTGGTCCCCTGGATGAGCGGGAACCAGTGAGCTTTGAAAAGGCCAAAGGCGTGAAGCAGTGGGATTCGGCTATGGAGGAAGATATGGAAGCTCTTGAGAAGAATGAGACTTGGTCTCTAGTGCCCAGGCCCAAGGGCATTACCCCTGTGACATGCAAGTGGGTCTATAAGCTCAAGAAGAAGGCAGATGGCAGTATCAAGCGATACAAGGCTCGCCTTGTGGCTCATGGATTCTCGCAGCAATACGGTGAATATTATGAAGAGACTTTTAGTCCGGTGGCGATGATGACTTCAGTTCGGTTCGTTATTGCCTTGGCGGCATTTTGGGGTCGGGAGATTTGGCAACTCGACGTAAAGAATGCTTTCTTGTACGGCGAGATTGATAAGGATATCTTCATGATCCAGCCGCCAGGTTTCGTATCTGAAGATTTTCCAGACTATGTCTATAAGCTGAAGAAGGCTCTATATGAGTTGAAGCAAGCGCCGAGGGTGTGGTACGGGAAGATTGCAGAATATCTCTTATTCTGTGGATTCGGTGCTTCAGACTCTGACTCAAGCTTGTTTGTCAAGAAGAGCGGGGAGCTTCAGGTCATCGTGCTGCTTTATGTCGACGATATGATCGTGACGGGGAATTCAAAGGAGGAGGTAGCAAAGCTTCGGGCTGAGCTATCTATCAGATTTGAGATGAAGGACTTGGGTGAACTTCACCATTTCCTTGGACTCGAAGTGCAGAGGAAGGAAAGTGGAGTGCTGGTGTCCCAGACTAGATATGCGAAGCGAATCGTGGAGCGATTCGGCATGAAGGAAGGGAAATGCATTTCTACACCTCTGGAGAAGGCCATGAAACTTCGGAAGGATGAAGGGAGGATTCTGGAAGATTCGATTGTGTTCCGAACTATGGTTGGGAGCTTGATTTATCTGACGATCACTAGGCCGGATATTGCGTTTGCAGTTGGCAGGGTGAGCCGTTATATGGCGGAACCACGGATGCCTCATCTACTAGCGACCAAGAATATTTTGAAGTATGTCAAGGCGACTTCAGATATGGGTCTCCTATACAGGAGGGATGCGGGCTTCGAGGTGCATGGGTACATGGATGCTGATTACGAGGGAGATTCGGATGATCGGAAGTCGACGTCTGGATTCGTCTTCATGGCGGGCCCTACGGCTATATCATGGTGCAGCAAGAAGCAGGATTCCGTGTCTGTCTCTACCACGGAAGCAGAATACAAGGCTTCGACCTTGGCAGCTCAAGAAGCCATCTGGCTTAGGAGGTTGGTGGGAGACGTCCATAAGGAGGTTCAGGGTCCGACTCTGCTCCGCGAGGACAATGAGCGTGCACTCAAACTGGTTACTAATCCAGTGTGTCACGCGAGGACCAAGCATATCGAGATCGAGCATCATTTCATTCGTGAGAAGGTGCTGGAGGGGTCTCTTTCGGTCGAGCATGTTCGGAGTATGGACAATGTTGCTGACATATTCACAAAGGCGCTGGCGAAGGGGCCGTTCACTCGGCTAAGGAGTTTACTTGGGCTGTTTTCAACTTCCCACTTCAAGGGGGAGTGTTGAAAATGTTGAAGTGTGAAGTTGGCGGCCTGGAAGGTGACCGCGCGGTCTGGTCTAACCGCACGGTCTTGCGGTCTCCTTCTGCGGTCTGGTCTAGCCGCGGCTTATCGGCCTGACCGCCGTTCCTTCTGTCCAAGGTTGCCGAGGTAAGGCCGCGCGGTCTGGTCTGTGTGACCGCGCGGCGAGCTGATTTCAGTAAGGTGAGGCCGCGCGGTCTGGTCTGTATGACCGCATGGCGAGATGATTTTAGTAAGGTGAGGCCGCGCGATCTAGTCTGTGAGACTGCGTGGCGAGTTGTTTCTGAACTATGCGGGTTAAGTTGTTAACCGCACATAGTTGTTCTGGAAGTGGCAGTCCGGTCTGGTGGCTGTCCGGGTTCTTGTGGTGCGCGCCGACTAAGGTCTTCTTAGTCACACGGTCTTTTCTTTTGTGACCTTGGCGATCTGCTGGTGTATGCGGACACTAGTGTTGGTCGACTTGGCGGGTTCTTGCCTTGGTTGACTTGGCTGTGTTCGCGGTCTCTGGAGGAGGTCTCGTGTTGCGAACACAGGTGGTGGGCGTCATGACCGTGCGAGTTGTCATGGTCGCGCGGCTTCTTGGAGGAGTGGTGATCTCCGGTCTGGTTTGAAGTCGGCGAGCTCACGGCGCAGAGCGATCTTCTGACTGCACGGGTTGACCGGTCTTGGTCGCGCGGTCAGGACGGTGACTCTATCTCATAGGGTGGTGACTGTATCTGGTCTCACGCCTATAAATATGAGTCATTGTTGCAGCATAATTATCGCACCAAGTATAAGCTGAGCTCGCGCCTATTTCTTGCGGTCTCGTTTTTGTGACCGGGCGGTTAGCTGATAGAACTTTCCTTGTGCAGCTTCTGCGGATTGTGCGGACAACAGCGGTCATCTCTTCTTCTAAGGTGTTCGGGCGGTCTTGCGGCTTGCAGTGCGGGTTGCTGGAGTTCGGGAGAATCAGTGGAGTTCGGAAGGTCGCGGAGGTTCAGTTGGTGTTGTTCAAGTCACCGGCATCTGTTCGCGCGGTCTCCTTTTCTAGTCGCGCGAACACCCAGGTCGCGCGGTCAGGCGGTCTCAGTGTTCAGACCGCCTGTTATCTTTCTTCAGCACTGTATTTTCTTTTTGGTTGTGTGTACTGGCGAAATCATGTCTCTCCATGTATACCTCGCTCTGTAATGAAGATTTATGCTATTATCAATTAAAGATTGCCTTGCTTCATGTGCTTCTGGTTGTTGGCTGTAACTTTAAGTTGTACGATTCCTGCTCACTCCTAGATCTTCGGAAAATTTCACAGGTCCAAAGAGATCCAAATGCAGTAAGTACAGAATCCTAGGTTAATCACTCTTGGATAAAGATTTGAAACTATTCTTGGTTTGCTTTCCTAGTTGACAAGCCCTGCAGAGTCCTTCCTTCTTGTATGAATCAGAAGGCACAGTCCTCTTACTAGATTGTCCTTGGAGAGCTTAGAGATAGTTCTAAGGTTAATATGTCCTAGCCTTTTATGTCATAATTCATTTGTTTTACTTATTGAATTAAATAAACAAATGTCTGAATTGGCAGAGTCAAAATTGACTAAATAAATATTTCCATGTCTAATACCAGATAACACCTTAATGTTTTTATTATTGGTAATAAGACATAAGGAATGGTTAAAAGTTACCTGATAACCTTCATCACATAGCTGGCTTATGCTAATGAGGTTATGCTTGAGACCCTTGACATAAGCTATCTCTTTGAAGGTAACTGCTCCAACTTTGATTTTTCCATATCCTTTGGTTTGTCCAAGTTGGAGTCTCCAAAAATCACTTTGGGTCCAAGCTTTGCCTTGTAGTCGCTTATGTTGGCTTTGTTTCCTGTCAATTGCTTGGAGCACCCACTATCCAAATACCACTGTTCTTTTATGCTTGGATAGCCTTGTACCTGCACAACAGAAAATAAACTAGTTGTTCTTGACCCAGACTACCTTGGGTCCTTTTGTCTTACCACAAAAATCAGAAATGTAAGAAATCTCAGGCTGATCCTTATAGCCTTGTGGATGATATCTCCTTGGAGGAATAATCCACTCAGTAAAGGGATTCTTAGTATGTTGAGAATTAGAATTCTTTTAAAATTCAGTACAATTTCTGTTCGACGAACTTGGCTAAGTTCGTCGATCGCCGTTCGACGAATTGATTTAATTTCGTCGAGCGTCGTTCGAATAATAACTATACTGAAAGTCTGTGTTCAGCTTTCGTTGATCTCCGTTCGACGAATTCGTGTGATTTCGTCGAGCTCCGTTTGATGAATTCTTTTGAATTCCTTTATTCTTAACATCCTTGCTTGAGAGGTTCTTACTTACTTCTACTGCCTCTTTGCTCTTGGCAGAAATGAATTTCACTGGTGTAGATAAAATATTCTTCTTAAGAAGATGTGTCTCACTTGATGATGCACCCAAGCCCAGTCTGCCATTAAGTTTGGCATTCACTGTGCTTGTGATGTTCATCAGTTTGATGCTTCTCCCATTGAGGGATTCTTCAAACTTTTTAGCCTCAGATAGTTTGTTCTCAATGAGAACAATATGTTCTCTGGAGGCAGCCAATTCTTTCTTATGATTTGCATTATCTTCAGCCAATTGATTCATTTCAACCAACTTATTTCTGAGAGAGATTATCTCCTTCTCAGATTTAATTAAATCTAAACAAAGAGTTTTGAATTCATCTTTGAATTCATTTGAATTAAAATCAAAGGTATAGATTACCTGATCACAGTCATTGTCAGATTCTAATTCTTCTGAATTATTTCTCGAGGCATTGATAGCCATCATGCAGAAGTTTCTTTCATCTTCATCATCTTCATCATCTTCATCATCACTGGAGCTGTATGATGATGCAAGTTCTGAATCATTGCATGAGCCATAAACAACCATCAAGCATTGATCCTTTTCATTTGTATCATTTTCATCTTCAGAAGAGTTGGATGATGACTCTGACTCTTCTGCAGAACCTTCAACCATATTGTTGAGGGAATTCCAGATATCCATGGCTGAGGTGCATTCCACAACCTTTTGGAAAATATCATCAGACATTGTTTGTGCCAATATGTTCATTGCTTTGGCATCTGCACTTCTTTGTTTCTTTTGAGCATCTGTCCACTCAGGAGGTGGAACAACATTATTGTTGGTTGCTGCTTCAGTACTTGTTATTGCTGAAGGAGTATGGGGTCCTGTCAAAATAGAGTTGAAAATATCCTCATCAATAGAATTCATATATAACTTGATCCTTGCCTTCCATAATGCAAACTTATTGAGATTGCACATAGGAGGTCTTGTGTTTCAGTAATCTTTGTTCTGTGCCATAAGTTTTTAGAAAAAGAAAACTCTAGAAAAAGTTAAGATCTAATTGATCTTTTGATTCAGGTGTTAGCCTGTGTAATCAATCAACCAACCTCTGATACCAATTGAAAGTGAGGTATTAGATCTTAACTTTACTCTAGGGGGGGGGGGGGGGGGGGGGTGAATAGAGTATTAAAAAGTTTTAACTTATTTTATAGTGGAATTAAAATAGTGATATATATATTTAACAGAGTGAGTGTAAAAGCAAAGTAAACACAAATCACACAGCACAGCACAGTACAGAAAGAAAAACACAATCACAAAAGACACAATGATCTATAGTAGTTCCCCAATCAAACTGAGTACATCTACTCTTCTACCACCCTTGGTAGGAATCCACTAGGTTTTTAATCAGGTGCCCTATCACCACTGGGATTTTTGATCAGGTGCCCAAATGCCACTGAGCATTTGATTAGGTGCTCAAACCAATCACAGGTTTTTGATCAGGTGCCCTGCCACCAAAGGGTTAACTTTAGAAGGGAGTTAGAACCCTGTACAAGATGGGATAAAAGGGTAAACAAAAATGTTTATGAAATTCTTCTCTGTCAACAAGCTGAGAGAAGACTAGTGGATTGTTGTGTTGTAAAGCTCCCCCTGTCTGATAGAAATTCTTGACAGTTGGATGGATGGAGCTTTCTCTTGGATGTAGAATATCTTCCTTGATAGCAGATGAATCTGAGAGACAAAGAGTTCCTCAGATTATTGTTGCTCTTTGAAGATTAGAACCAGCAGCTGAAAACTGAGAGAAGAATGTTGATGTTCTCAGAGAATGAGAATGCTGCTGTAGAAGATGAACTCTGTAATTCTTTTTGACATTTTGTATTTCTCTATCGACTGATACTTCTCTATTATTTCTTTCACTATCTTCTTACTGATCTTTCTTTTCCTTAGACAATATATCACTGATTTGAAATTCAAATCTTCTGGATAAGGAATATAATATTGTGAAAAGATATTTCTTGGAACTGCAATCTGATTCAACAATAAACTTTAATTCTTTTTCCTTTTCCATAAGAGTATCCTTTTCCAATATGTGTCAACGGCTACTTTCTCGAGAGAAGAGAATGAAAAGGAATAATAAAAGGAAAGATTAAATCTTGACTTATCTGATAAGTGAATAAGTCCAAATAATTGAATAGATCCGTTGCTGAAAAGTCGATCTGAGTTCAGAGAAAATAGATAACTGATCCTTCAGAAATTTGTTAAGCTGGAGAAGAAATTTGCGAGCTGAGAGCTGAGTTCGTCGAGCTGAGAGTTGAGTTCTTCGAACTGAAGGCTGAGTTCGTCGAACTGAACATTTAGTTCTTTATTCGTCGAACACAGAGCTGAGTTCGTCGATCTCAATCTGGAGTTCATCGAACTGAATCTGGAGTTCGTCGAACTGAGATGAAATCTGCTAAACTGGCTTGAGGATTGAATTCGTCGAGCTGAGAGGCAAGATCGTCGAACTGAAGCATGGCATTCGTCGAACGCAGAGAGGAGTTCATCGATCTCAAACTGGAGTTCGTCGAACTGAAGACAAAATCTGTAGAGCTGGCTGGAAGACTAAAATCGTCAAGCTGAAGAGCAAGTTCGTCGAACTGAAGCATGACGTTCGTCGAACGCATAACGGATTTCGTCGAACGCAGATTGAAGTTCGTTGAACACAGAAACTTGGAATTTTTTCTAAGTTCTAGCTACTCAGACACACTTAGACCTTGACCCTTAGACTATATTATGGGGTCAACTTGAGTCCTAGTCACAGATAATGATCCTAGACCAAATCAGTAATAGGGTTGTTCCAACACGCTCCTTTATTGTCTTAGCATCCGCGGGATCGCCGAGGAAGTTTGATAGATCGCTGGGGGAGGGAGGCAGCGAGACCACCTCCTCCCCCTCCTCAGAGTAAGGCTCCATCGGTGAAGCCTCTCGGTAGCCTGCGAGAGCGGAAGTTAGCTGATATTATTTAGTAGCGCAATCAATAAGGTCGAAGCGAGTGAGATGACTAACCTGGTACGTGCTCTTTACCTTGGCGCTGGCTAGACAGGGTAGGTTGCCCTTCGAATGGCCTACCGGGGGGGGGGGGGGGGGGGGGTGGGGTGAAACTATTTTCCCTTCCCCGGGCGAGAGGGTACCTGATTGGAGGTGGAAGTGGTGGCTAGATTGGCGGCGGGAGAATTATGGATGAGGTCCCTTCTTGCTGAGTGCTCCGACTCCTGTGCTGGGAGAGAGTTGTGATGGTCTCGCGGGATGGAGAGTTGCGCGGGATTAAGGATAACCCTGTAGTTCTAAAGGTGGGGGTTGCGGGAGGCAGGGTAAGAGAGAGATGGCAAGTGGTAAAAAGGTAAGCGAGAAAGCAGTAAACAGCTTACCGGCTCCGGTAGGGTCCCGCCGTGAGTAGCTGGAAGGCCGGACTCCTGAGCCGGCGGGACGTCCTTGACGATAGGTGGGAGCACATCGGTATCCGCCAGGTTGGTCTCGAGGCCGCCCCCATCGCCAGCATGTCCTGCGAGTGGTCGTAATTGTTGAGGTATCGCGCCACTAGAATTAACCACAAAACAAGTTAGATTATATTACCTCGGCGAGGTTGTAGGGAGGATTGCGAGAAGGGGGCGGAGTCCTTGACGCAGACTCGGTCACCAGGGGGTCCCACTGAACCACCCTGGCCTTTCTCGGCTGGTAGGGTGAGCTGGGATCCCTCTTCGATGAAAGCCAGTGAGCATAGCTGGCGGACTTGGAGGAGTTCTTCCCTTGCGCTGCGGCAAGTCAGTCCAGTAACTCTTGTAAGAGCGGTCTCGGCGACGGTCTCATGAACACCATCAAGATTGCGAGAGCTCAGACGGAAAAGAAGGAAAAAGCAGTAAGAGGAAAATGGGCACTCCCAATGCTGTGGCCTGAGATATATATAGCACAGTGGAGGGGCCCACCAAAAGATTCCCTCTAGATTAGCAAGCACTCACCAAATACTAGGGGTTGGATTTTTCTTTCCGAGCGTAGAATTAGCTCGCAAAGAGCGGAGATTGTGTACAACCCCATATTCGTCGAGTGGGCCCCAGACCCCAAAACCCAAAGTATGAACAAAGCATTAGGGGGGCATTTGCCCAAGTCAGAGGGGCATTCCCCCAGGATAGTAGAGGGTGGAGAGTGAAATCCTCGTTCATCAAACACTCGCCTGCCTAGAAGTTCGGATACACGGGCCCCCAGGCGAATGAGGGGCGGAACCCTACTCACCTGGGTGGCCAAGAATCTGGCGAGTGGTGCCTTCAAGGGCCACTCGCCTAGTAAGATCTAGAGAACCCGGTGCGCGGGAAGTCTAGCGAGTGGTGCCTTCACGGACCACTCACCCAGTGAGATCCACAGGTGAATTTACCTAGATACCCTTTGTGGGCTGCCAATAGCCCTTCAGGATAGCGGAGTTTGGCTGTTAGCAAGCCAGTTTGGGGTTTGTTTAGTAAAACCAAAAAGCGGAATGAAGCTATTTGCAGACCAGACTAGAAATACTATAAATAGACCCTTAAGGGCACCTTGGAGGAGACCCGATCCTTGGGCTCTTTCCTCCTCTGGTTAATTTTGGTTGGCTCTTAGTGCCCTCCAAGGTGACCAGTTGAGCATTGGTTTAGGAGGGGGAGCTCTCTAAGATCTTTCGAGTGTGTGGCGGGACCTCCTCGTTGCAGCTTTGAGTTTATTCATTTTTCTTCTTCAATAGTCAAGTGTGCCGGTAAGGGAGAAGTAGGTGTAGGCTACAACCCCTGTGGGTCCGAACTCTTCTAGAGACCGGTCGACAGTTTCAACAGTGTGCGTACATCCGACTCCTCATTTTGTATTTAGTCCCACATCTAGGATCATGTATTTGGTTCCCCTCTTGTGTGTATATATAGGGGGCAATGTAACATTGTGTAAGAATTAACAAATAATAAGAAAAACTATATTTATTTCTACTTGGTATCAGAGCGAGGTTCAGAATCGATCCGGTGCAAGCAAGTGAGGGTGCGACCTTGCACTTGCAGAGCGTGCGACACTTGCGCTTGTGGCAGGAGTGAGGCAAGAGCACACAAAGTGAGGCAGGGGGTGCTACTAGCGCAGGAGAGTGCGACTTGCGATATTACAACAGAGGGTGCGACACTGCAGCAGAGGGTGTCGTAATGTGGCTTGCGGCACTTGCGATTGTTACGGCTTGCAGCACTGCGACAATGGGTGCGACACTACGACTTGCGACACTTGCAATTGTTGCGCTTGTTGCGCAGTGCGGTAGCGTGCGACAGAATCACTGTGCAACAGAATAACCGTGTGACAGAAAGGAAATAGGAGGTGTGATAGAATCAACGTGCGGCATCAGCGTGGCATCAGAAGTGCACAACATTAGTGCAGGAGGTGTGGCAACATTAGCGTGCGACATCAACGTGGCATCAGAAGTGCGTGGCTTCAGCGTAGGAGGTGCGACATCAACGCAGGTGGTGCGGCATCAGCGCAGGAGGTACGACAGCGAGACGTAGCCTGACACTAGCGTTTCAGGAGCACGACAGACACGCAGCTTGTGCGACATCAACGCACCTTGCACAACATCAGCGCAACTATGCGACAGTCACATCAGTAGGGCACGCTGTAGTGCGCACATTGCGTAGCAGAGGAGGAGGCAGTGCAATAAGATTTGCGTGATACCGTGCGCTCATGGATAAATTAGTGTCCAAACGGGAGGAGGCGGACCTCAAGGTGTTCTTCGACTTCTTATGGATGTCCAAAGGTGAAGGATCCGCTCAGTCGCAACCGCCTTTGGTGAAGCTCGATCTCCCTCCCGTGGAGCTGAAGCTCGATGGACCAGCCACATACTTGAGATGGTCGCGTCGGGTAAAGAGGGCTCTCTCTGGAAGGAAACTGGAGGACTATCTGACTGGCGAGAAAGGGGAGCCAGAGAAGAACTCAGATGTGTACAATGAGTGGAAAACCACGCATAGTCTGTTACACACTTGGCTCCTAAATTCGATGATCGCGTCTATCACTATCACGGTGGATGGCATAGAGATTGTAAATGATGTTTGAAGGAAGTTACAGAGGCTTTACCCAGGAGTCGGCAACAATATGCGCGTGTTCCAAATCGAGCGGGAGATAGAGACTGTAACCCTGGGAGATTGCTCAATCCAGGAGTATGTCGCAGATCTAGAGCGACTATGGGCAGACTATGATTATTTATCTCCGACCGCATGCTGCAAAGACCCTGAATGCACAAAAGGGGAGTGGGATGCTTAGCGGAGGACTATGCACTTTATGAGGCGGTTGAACCTGACATTTGAACAAAGGAGTGCGATGTTGCTCGCTCAGCCAAAGATTCCCTCCCTGGATGAGACAATCTCAACCATAATGCAGGAGGAGAGCAGGATTAAGCTCCAGTCTGGTGGGACCACACTTCCAGGAGAGAAATCGGCTATAGCAGTCACCGATCAATTAAGGGCACGATGGATATAGGAGCGAGACACGACAATGTTACAATTGTGGTGAAATAGGTCATCTCCGACTAACTTTCCCCAAGCCACCAAAAGAGCGGGATGCAGGTGGACGGGGAAAGTTTGGAGGTCGTGGGCGCGATCGTGGAAGTCGTAGAGGTGGTGGACGAGGAGGCTATCGGGCAAATCTCATGATAAGCGAGGAGGTGACAGAAGAAGGTTTTGCTGATATGGGTCACCCAAAAGAGCAGGAGATTTTGGATGCATACCACCAGCTAATGCAAAGGAAGCAGAAAGGTATGATGGATGACACACTCACTCCAACTGGGTCTATGGGTAATATTGCCTCTTTTGCTCACTCAACCACAGGTTTTGGTGATACACTTGCCCTCGCATCCATATCCACCACTAAATCATCAGATTGGATAATCGACTCCGGTGCTTCTCGACATGTCACTGAGAATGCTAGGGAATTACATTTGTATACTCCCCTAGCAGTACCAGAATGCATTCAAACTACTGATGGAACTGCTCAACCAGTGGTTGGTAAGGGTACTGTGCAATGCACAAACACGTTGACTCTGTCCAATGTTTTCCATGCTCCTTCCTTTCCTATGAATCTCTTATCCATTCGTTCCATTATATATCAACTAAAATGTGTTGTTTTGTTTGATATTCCAAAGGTGATCTTCCAGAAGAAGGGGACTGACAAGAGACTTGGGACTGACACATGACATAGTGGCTTGTGGTACCTGGATAGGGAAAGTGTAGACTCAGCTCTTTCAACTATTATAGAGAGTACTGCATGAGACAAGAGTAGTGTGGAGGACTTGCTACTACTTTATCATCGGCATCTGGGTCACCCTTCTTTTGTTGTTTTGAGTCAAATGTATCCCCTTTTGTTTAAGAAAACAAATCACGACAAACTTGTATGTGATGCTTGCGAGTTAGGAAAACATACCAGAAACTCTTATTCTAGTTCTGGTAGTATGAGTTCTCATCCATTTAATTTAGTGCATTCTGCTCTTTGGGGACCATGTCTCACACCTACTGTAAATGGATTTCAGTATTTTGTGTCTTTCATTGTCTGCTTCTCTCATGTCACATGACTTTATCTAATGAAAAACAAAAGTGATGTGTTTGTCTGCTTCAAGGATTTCCACAAAGGGGTTCAAACTCAATGCGGTGCAGTGCTGAAGGTGTTGCGGTCTAACAATGGGACAGAATACACTAACAGAGTTTTTGTAGAGTACTTGTCCTCACAAAGAATCCAACATCAAACCACTTGTCCATATACACCAAAGCAGAATAAGGTAGCCAAACAGAAGAACAGACACCTTATAGAAGTAACCTGAAGCATGATGATATTAATGAAGGTACCAATGTACATGTGGGGGCAGGCTGTCCTAACAGCAACTTATTTGATCAATCGAATGCCCTCGCAAGTATTGGATTGGAAGTCTCCGATTGAGGTGTTGCCAAGGAAGAATGAAGAGATTTTACCTCTCAAGACCTTTGGTTGTGTATGCTTTGTATATGATAATAGACCCAATGTGGGAAAGGAAAGCTGGATCCAAGGGCTCTAACACGTGTTTTTGTTGGGTATTCGGCTACCTAAAATGGGTATGCGTGTTGGAGTCCGGTGGAAAGAAAATTATTCGTCAGTATGGATGCCATATTTAGAGAATGTGAGTCATATTATTCTTCTCCAATTGACTCGCCACTAGAGGACCCACTCGTTACAAACAATATGATGTGAAAGGAGGAGGATAACAGTGGTGGTGAGAAACGGATACTGAGTATCCCTTATCCTCTTATGCAAAAGGGCATAGAGTTGGATATGACTCCGGTACATGAAGAGCATGACTCTGCGGATAGAAGACCTCAAGTTCAGGGGGAGCTAAGATTGTATACAAGAAGGATGCATCTGAATAAGGCTATAGTACCTACAATGCCCACCGCACCACTTGTGCCAAGCCCTTGTCTTTACCGACCCCGACTTCTGAGGCACCTACTCCATCCACCTCAATCTCCAAATTTATAGGTGATATAGTTCCTCTTCCCACTATTCCCACTCTCACACCGGTAAGGAGGAGTTCCCGCAGGAATGCAGGAGTCTCGCCTGATCGATACGACTTTCCTCGTGATATTGTCCAATTTGTTTCCTACTCTCATATATCACCTATACACGGAGCATTCATTGCATCTTTGGACATTGTCTCTATTCCTAAGTGTTGGCAGGTTGCTAAGGAAGATCCACAGTGGAAAGTTGCAATGCTAGAAGAAATTGGGCCATTGGAAAAGAATAAAACATGGGATCTCATGTCGCTACCACCAGGAAAAAGGTCAGTTGAGTGCAAGTGGGTTTTCACTGTGAAACAAAACCCAGTTGGTCTTCTTGAGCGCTACACGGCTCGATTAGTAACAAAGGGATACTGCCAAACTTATGATATTGATTACGATGAGACCTTTGCACTGGTTGCAAAGATGAGCACAGTGCATACACTAATATCCTTGACAACAAATGAGGGATGGAAATTACATCAGCTCGACGTGAAGAATGTTTTTCTTCATTGGGATTTATTGGAAGAGGTGAACATGGAGGTACCACCGTACTTTGGAATGAACCAAACTGCAGGAAAGGTGTGCATACTCAAGAAGTCTCTATATGGGCTAAAACAGTCTCCTCGAGTTTGGTTTGACAAATTTATGATAGTTATGGTTAACATGGGATATCAGCAGACCAATGCTGACCATACAATGTTCTTTAGACAACATGGAGTTCACACTACAATGCTCGCTGTATGTGTGGATGACATGATAATTACTGGTGATCATGAGAGCAAAATTGATCAGCTGAAAATGAAGTTGGGCAAAGAATTTGAGGTAAAGGATTGGGGCAGCTAAGATACTTCCTGGGGATTGAGGTAGCTCATGGTGCATAGGGGATCGTTCTATCCTAACAGAAGTATGTGCTAGATCTGCTCAAAGAGACAGGGATGTTGGGGTGCAAGTCTGCAGTTGCCCCTATTGATCAAAAGAACAAGCTCAGTGATGTGGCAGGAGAGCCAATTGATAGAGAGAGGTACCAAAGGTTGGTAGGCCGCTTGATATATCTGAGCCACACACGTCCCGACATAGCTTTCGTCATAAGTGTGGTGGCCCGCTATATGCATGATCCTAGGAAGGGTCATATGGATGCCATATATCAGATCCTTAGGTACTTGAAGAGTGCACCAGGAAAGGGGCCGATAATCTGGAAGAACGGACATTTAAACATCGAGGGATATTGTGATTCTGACTGGGCTAGTTGTGTTGATTACATGAGGTCCACGTCAGGATATTGCATGTTTGTATGGGGCAATCTAGTCTCTTGGAGAATCAAGAAGCAAACTATAATTGCGAGATTTACTGCCGAGGCAGAGTACATGTCCATGACATTAGGTGTGGGGGAAATGTTATGGTTGAAAGCCCTGCTGGTTGAACTCAAGATAGATCAGAGAGGGAAAATGACATTGTGGTGTGACAGCAAGTCAGCTATTAGCATTGCAAATAATTCCGTCCAACATGATAGAACTAAGCATATAGAAATCGACAGATTCGTCATCAAGAAGAAGTTGGATGGGGGGTACTGAAGCTTGAACATGTGATTACAAAAGACCAAGTGACCGATTGTCTAACAAAAGGACTTAACTTACTGGATTTATCGAGGTTGTGTGACAAGACGGGCTTAGTGGATATCTTTCGCCCACATTGAGGGGGAGTGTTGGTAATTGGTGTGCGTTTAGCACCAATTGGTGTGCGTATAGCCGACTCCTCCTTTTGTATTTAGTCCCACATCTTGGATCATGTATTTGGTTCCCCTCTTGTGTGTGTATATATATGGGAGCAATGTAGCATTGTGTAAGAATTAGCAAATAATAAGAAAAGCTATATTTATTTCTACTCATTCTGAATTCCTTTTCATTTGATTTATCAGAACCTTAAAAAACCTATCAGCCAAGTCTTCGAAATTCTTGGCCAGCTGGTAACTTCTCACAAAGAAGTTATCTTATTTCATAATTTTAATATTTTGATTAAAGATTTGTGACAAATATGATAAAAAATGTATTAAATAAGAGCAAACTAGCATTTGGTCTAAGAACGGTCAATATCGTCACTTTTCATATATTTTTGTTGCAGAAATGCCGAAGTATCCAACATGAAGGGTCAAAGGTTGAGCATATTTGAAGTCCAGTGAAAAAGTTACAGCTTTGTTGTGACATATTATTTGGTGTTTAGAGCAGTTTAATGAAGTGCAGAAAATATGTTACAACATATTATTGTAGTTCAGGAAATTTTGTTGCAACAAATCGACGAGAACTGAGATTTCAGATTCAAAATTTCTCAAATTTGGCAGTTACGATAGCAAAGAGATGCATCTTTTTGGCAATTAGGAGATTCCTATTGGGGAGGGACGACTATAAAGGGGCCAAGGAGAGAGAAATTACTATCTTTTTACCATCTTTTCATCATCTTTTGAGAATTCAAAGAGGAGAACTAGGGTTTTGGAGAAGAAGAGGGAGGAGACGCGCCGGATTCCATCGAAGAGAGGAGTTGCGAAATTCTGAGTACAGTTTCCAGTAGCGTTTAGATCTCTAAACATCATGTCTTGTAAGATCTCTCTAATCTTGTGGTGTGATCCTATAATCATGAACTAATCTCCTAGGTTTTGTATTTTGAGAGTACTTTGTTCTATTTTGATGTGATCTCTATTTTTATTTCTATTTATGAGATTTTGTTGTGGTATCTTTATTGAGTTTTTGATCTTGGTGGTAAAACTTTTGGATTATATTTTCATTCTCTACTCCGCTTCTAGATTCGAGAGATGAGACGCGCAAGTCAATGGATGAAGATTATTTTACTACGCTTCGAGATTCGAGAGATGAGTTGCGTCGTAAATCTTTAACCAAAGTTTTCGGTTCCTTTTACTGCGCTTCGAGATTCGAGAGAGGAGAGGCGTAAGTGTATCATCAACTCTATATAACATATAAGAGAGAATGAGATTTCACATTTATGTTAGCAACTTTGATTTTTATTATTATTAATATTCTTTGTTTCGTCTGAGTTAGAGATGACAAGGGAAATGAGGGATATAGTGATTTTCGATATCGAGAGATATGAATCTCTGCCTTAAAATCATTGCAGGATAGTGCACCAAGCTTTTTTTTTTCTCATAATTATCTTTTAACTATCCATCATAATAGACTTAGGAAATCAAAATACAAAACTGTTCTCCCATAATTGATAAAAAGTCGTTAATTTTCCTCAAAATCTCTCAATTTGACTTGTTTTAACTTGTTTTCAAAATCTCTCAATTTGATTCACTTGGATTTAAAGAAAAGGTTACATGGTATTTACAAGCATTGAATTAATTACTTCTCCGTGAGAACGATCTTTACTCACTTTATATTACTTGAACTGACACGTGCACTTGCGTAATTTACACATCCGTTTCAGACGTATCAAGTTTTTGACGTCATTGCCGAGAGTGTGAACTAATTTAATATCTTCTTGCAATATTAGTAATCCTGAGTATTTGAAGCCCAAGTTTGTGTTTTTCTATTTGATAAATTAATTGTGAAGTTGTCTTTGTATTTGTACATCTAGTTTATGCATTATTTTAATTTGTGAATCCACCCATACAACATCATATTTTCTTACTCTCAATGTCGATGGTGCGGGTCTTATAATCATAGTAGTGATGAATGTTATACAGGAGACCGTGGTTATACGTCATATGACTCACCTTATGTGGCACCACCAATATCCTATGATACGTCATATGTCGAGCCTAATTATTATAATTACGCACATCCACAATAAGTATCGTTCCCTTATTTAAGCCTGAACCCTCAAAGGCCGAGAAGAAATGGGAAACAATGTATGTTCTGTCATAGCACCGACCACGCATTAAAATATTGCATTACATTTCAACTTAAAATGGAGGAGGAGGATGAGTCGACAATTCGAATCGTCTCGTCCTCTTCTCATTTCGGCGTTCATTCTACCTCTGATGATATATACACAGTACCATCTTGTCTATGGGGGAGTGCTGCTGATTTTTCTATCATAATTTCTGATGATCCGTGCAATGACATGGTGGTACCTCCTCTCCCTACGCATTCATCATCTCTTTTGGATTCACCCTGAGAGGAACCAATCCTTATATTCTCTGATATTGCGTTTGACACAGTTCCTCCATTGCATAAATTTTCTGCACTCATTTCCGCCGATCTTACTGTATCCATCCAGCAGGGCGAGGTTACAGATATTGTAGTCGAGTCGCAAAATTTTGACTAGGACATCTCATCGGTTGAGGAAGTATTCACTTCTTCACTCGTTGATGATGCCCATGTCACTTGCGTGACTCATATATCCTCTGGTATCTCTTGCCTCGTCTTTGATGTCGACTGCGGTGAACGATATTTGGAGCCTGTTGGGAGTGAGACCGGGACCACTTCCCCGATTTTCAATTATTTATGTATTTCTTCTAATTTATTTTCTAAACCCTCTTCGGCATCTAAGCCTATGCAGGTTGATGAGTCACATGTGCATCAGGAGGATATAGAGCAACAAGCTTGATTTGATGAGGTGAGCATCCTCTTTTATGAGGAGTTTGATCCCTCCTCCATCGAGGCAACTCCACTTGTTGTTTTCTCCCTATGTATTGTCCCTGTGGACGAGGATACCTTGCTAGACAAGGATAAATATTTTGATAAGATGAGTGGGGAGCATACCTCCTTCTCTTATTTTCTATTTCCCTTACCTGTGATGTTCAGGTATTACTATTTAAGAGAGGGAGTAACTGTGTTATCTCCGTATCAGTACCCGTTATCGCAACGAATATTATGGCAGTTACATGTTCACTTTATCTTTCACATGCCAATAATCTAGAATATTTTTAAGGCCTGAATAAGTCACGGTGGGGAGACAATAAACTCAGTAGTTATCTTATTTTTCCTGCAATTTTATTTTTCAAAGTCTAGTTTAAATTTTTTTTAATCTATTTTCCTTATTTGTTGGAGCTCACTACTGCAGGTATACTTCATTTTGACTTAGCAGCAGAATCTTTGGTCTTATTTCGCCTCTTGAGTATGCAAAGAGAAGAGATGTGAAGAAGCTTCATATTGTTAATTTTAGGGGAGTATTTATATTCAGTTTTTATTTTGAATGATTAAATCTTTCTTATTTAAATGTGATTTATTGTACTCATTCTTCAAGAAATATCTTTGTTAGGGACTAACAAATGAATAAGTGTGGAGGTGGGATAACCTACACCGATTGAAAAATGAATATGCCATGTAATATAAATTTGAAGAGCTTCACTCTTGTAACTGTTAATTCGAAACCTATTCTAGATATTGAACTTGATTTGATTGGTAAATTAGTCAATCCTAAGATTTTAGATCATTAATTTGCAGTTAGTAAGATAGGTTAAAGTACTCTTAAGAATTCCTTTTATTCCCTTTATTTCTTAAAAGAATTTGTTCCCTATAAATTAATTTTATTGACTTCCGAACATAATGGTGGAAGGGTGAGCAAGAACTGAGTCAATGTTGTAAGCCAAAACATTGTGAGTAGGTAGTTAAGGCAATTTTTGATTCATTTCGCACCTTAAAGTCTACTTTTGCTCTTGATCATTCATTACCCTTTGAGCTTGAGTCTTGTCAGTTTGATACAAATTGGCCATGCATAATTTCCCTACATTTTTACTAGTTATTTCTTAACAAGTTTTCCAACTATGGGTGTTTAATGAAAAAGAAAAAGATAAAAATGTGTTATAGTGATGTGGTCTAAGTATGTGTACACCTACTTAGAATGATCCCAACTACGATTATAAAAAAAGAGAAAAAAGTGTAAATGTTATAGTGATATGTGGCCTAAGTATGTGTACACTTACTTGGAATATTAATGATCCCAACTATGATTATAAAAAAAGAGAAAAAATGTGTAAATGTCATAGTGATATGTGGCCTAAGTGTGTGTACACCTACTTAGAATGATCCTAACCATGGACTAAAAAAATGAATGATGATTGTGAAAGAAACCCCATAGTAGGGAAAGTTATTAAGAATATTAGCTAGTAAAATACCTTTATCCTAACAAAAACTAAATCATGAATTCCTAACCAAGCCAAAACCCATCATATTGCAAGTCCTATGATTTTCGGTCAACTATCAAACTCTGGTGGAGGCTAACTTAAAGACTTAGCCTATTTTATCTTTTCATACTTATGAGGAAGTTTAGTGAGTTAAGTTGTTTGAGAGTAGGTAATTTTAAGTAATAGCACACACAACACTAGGAAATCGTTATGGAGCTTTAACTTTTATCAAACTAATGAATTTGTGTATGTTTGAAATTTTAATGATTGACATGTTTACCAATTGTTAATGTGAATTACTTGAGTAATCTTGATTAATTATGTTTAAGGGTAAGGAGGTCCGGATTTATATGTTGGTAGATATTCGCTCATTCAATGGCTTGCAATGATTTATCTTTGCCAGAGACTGACAAAGAGCTAAGTGTGGGGCATGATAACATCTCACAAAGAAGTTATCTTATTTCATAATATTAATATTTTGATTAAAGATTTGTGACAAATATGATAAAAATGTATTAAATAAGAGCAAACTAGCATTTGGTCTAAGAACGGTCAATATCGTCACTTTTCATATATTTTTGTTGCAGAAATGCCGAAGTATCCACCATGAAGGGTCAAATGTTGAGCATATTTGAAGTCCAGTGAAAAAGTTACAACTTTGTTGTGACATATTATTTGCTGTTTAGAGCAGTTTATTGAAGTGCAGAAAATATGTTACAGCGTATTATTGTAGTCCAGGAAATTTTGTTGCAACAAATCGACGGGAACTGAGATTTCAGATTCAAAATTTCTCAAATTTGGCAGTTACGATATCAAATGGATGCATCTTTTCGGCAATTAGGAGATTCCTAATGGGGAGAGACCAGTGGCGGAACTAGAATTTTGCCGCAGCACGGGCACAATAAATTTTAACATACAATCATTGTTGAAAATATTACTTAATTTTTTTTACTCTTTCCAAAATGCAAAATGAAAACATAAAAGATCAATTAAATTGTTGCAAAATCAAAACATACAAGTTATAAAAACAAAATATCACAAAAAACTTACATATCAACAAGATACTTTGCGCTGACACATGCTCTGGAAACGTGAAATAATTGTTTCAGTTGTAATTGTATCTGCAACATCTTTTTCAAGGTAAGCTATCAAACAATTATTCATCCATCCATCCCTCATTCTATTTCGCAAACGGTTCTTTATTATCTTCATTGCAGTAAACATTATTTCAGCACTAGCCGAAGCAAATGGTAAGAGACATATATGCCAACTTCAACGGTCTAAAAACTAATTGATAATGATCTTGCTTTTTTAATTCCACTAACTTTCTAAGTAATCCACTGATTCCTTTAACTTCAGAAAATGTATCCATCGATGTAGAGCGCATGTCAAAAATATATGTATCAAGCTGACCTTCAAGTAACTGCAATTCTATCGAAGTAAAATCATACGGATATAATTAAGCCAGACGAAGTAATTTTTATTTATCGTAAGAACAAAATTGATCCATTGTGTCGAGACAAGCGACACATAAAAGTAATTCTGTGTTTACTTCGTCAAAACGATCATTTAACTCATTTAGCATCTAATCAAGCAATGTATTAAAAATTTCAATCTTGAAATAATGTAGATTGGTAATCTCGCGTGCATTGAGTCTTAATCTACCTGGTCGAACACACTTATCTTACATATTCGGAACTTCAATGATATGTTTATTACAGAAAGTGGAGACTTCAACCATGAAGGATTGACACTCAACTTCATCATTTCTCATCCTTAGTAATAACAACTTTGACAATTTTACAAATGCAATGCGTTCACAATATCCTGATCTTTCTTTTGTAAGGCTTGAGATAATTCGTGTGTTTTGGCCAAAATATTTTTCATTAAATGAATAACAAAGACAAATTTAAAAGTCAAGATAACTTGTAAAAGTGCGCTTGAGATTCCTCTTTGGTTTTCATCTGCCCCATCAACAGTGATAATCTCAAGAACATCAATAATAGACGAAAACATACGAATAAAATTTAATACTGTACCATAATGTGAACTCCATCTCGTGTCTCTAGCTCTTTTAAGCTCTAAAGGTTGATTCAATCCTCGACCACATTCTATCTCACCACAACCAAACTCTCTAGCAACTCGACCAACTTCCAAGCCTCTGAGAGAATCACGCCGTTTACACGAGCCACCAACAACATTCAATACCGTGCTAATAAGAGTGAAAAGCTCAGCAATATCAGAATTTCCTTCCGCAACAGCTACCAGTACTAATTGTAGTTGATGGGCAAAATAGTGAACATATAATGCACAACTATTTTCTTTCAAAATTAGAGCTTTTAAACCTTTGAACTCACCCTTCATATTGCTGGCTCCATCGTATCCTTGTCCACACAACTTTGAAACAGTAAGGCCATATTTCATAAATAAACTATCAATAACAGTTTTTAGTGATAATGCAGAAGTATCGGATACATGAACAAAACCAAGAAGACGCTCTGTAATCGTGCCGTTGGAATCAACATATCGTAATACAACAGACATCTACTCTTTTGTTTATACATCGCGAGATTCGTCCACTAAATTGTAAAACAATCTTCTTTAATACGATGAACGATTCGTTTTATTGTCTCCATTGCAATTACTGATATTATTTCTTTCTGAATTTTTGGCGATACAAGTTGACAATTGTTATGAGCATTTTGTAAAACAATTGACTTGATGTCATCATTATGTGATGCAAGAAATTTCAGCAGCTTAAGGAAGTTCCCTCGATTGATAGACTATTTAGTCTTATCATGACCACGAAAGAATAATCTTTGACGTAAAAGAAATCGAACACAATCAATCGATGCACATAAACGAGCACGATAGTCTACACTTTGTTGTTTTTCTTGTCTAGCAAATGCAATTTGAATACCTTATTTTTGGTTCATCAATGCCTCACACATTTTTCTAGAAATATTATGTGGAGTCATGTGATTTCCAACATGTTTGTCAAGTACTATTTTATCTTTCTAATATCTAAAACCTCTACTAACAAAAGTAGGCTCACACGCTCTTTGTGGAAAAATATAACAATTGAGGAAAAATACTGCATCTTTTTCTAGACTCTATTCTAACCAGCCTTCAAAGTCATTATTCCAATTCTTATTGAAACAACGAGCTTTCTGTCCGATTTCTGTTTGAGGAAAAGGTTCGAAATGAGGCTGGCAAGGACCCTTCTGCAAATAATATCTTCTTATTGAGTCTTGAAGATTGACATCATAGAAGCTTATTGGATGTCTAAGACCATGATCTAAAGGTAAATCTTCTATTTTAAACTCTTCTATTCATTGTTTTTTACCCGTTGAACTCAACTCTTGCAAATCCATAGAACTTTGATATACCCCCTTTTTTGAAAAAAACTTCTCCATTGCTCAAATTAAACACACTGCATAAAATAATAAAACTAACAATAAAATTCAATACATTGAAATAAAACTTCAACTCTCCATATCTTTAAGATAACAAAAAAATCTACAAGCTTAGTGTAAATGTTCATATTCTAAATTATTTATGAAAATGTTGGAACCAATCACATAACTACTCACACACAAAAATACAAATCTACATCTACAAATACAACATCTATTAAAAAACACTGCAAGTCTGCAACAAATCTCAAACAAATGAAAAATCAATTACCATTTGTTGAGTAAATACTGAGATGGATGGGATCATGAAAATGAGAAATTTGTTTAGTTTTCCAAGTTATTCTATAGGTTTCATCTGCAATTTCCTTATGCACTAACCTACAAAATGTATAACATAATTAGAAGGATACTCTGATGAATATTATCAATTAAATTAGCATTTACTAATAACTAAACATAATCTCTAACTCTAAATGCGGGGGATTTGAAGTCTTGAAGTGAGGATACCTCACAGAAGTTCTTGATCCAGCATTTGCCAAAACAAATAAGACCTTGATCCAACAAAATGCAAAAGCCACCGATACTAAAGGAAAAATGATGGAATCAGTCAATCAAAACTCAGAAGATGGAACGAAAGCAGTGAACGAAAGTGTGGAGTGTAGACTGCAGAAACAAATCAGAACTCAGAATCAAGGTCACTGCTTTCGTTCCATCCAGGGTGGCTATGCATCCTCAGAACTCAGAATCAGCCTCCAATGGATTTTAGAAGATGAAACAAATTAGAACTCAGAAGAAGCAAATAAAAACTAACCCTAACTCCTAACACAAATCAGAACTCACAAGATGGCTGCCTGCCATATGGCCTCCTCCAGGCTCCAGACCTCCAGTCCTCGTCGTCGTCCTCGACATCACTCAGTCGACTGCTCACTGTCTGGCCCTCCACTCCTCATCGTCGAGATTCACTAGAGCAGTCGTGCACTCCAATCTACAGAACGAGGCGAGAACGGCGAGAATGGCGAGATCGGAAAATGAAAAGATTATGTGGCAGGCGCACACGAGGAGAGGGGCTAATCGCTATTTCTGCGATTTCACGCTCGGGCACGTGCCTGTGCGTGCCTGGCATTGGGTCCGCCCGTGGGAGGGACGACCATAAAGGGGCCATGGAGAGAGAAATTACTATCTTTTTACCATCTTTTCACAATCTTTTGTGGATTCAAAGAGGAGAACTAGGGTTTTGGAGAAGAAGAGGGAGGAGACGCGCTGGATCTCCATCGAAGAGAGGATTTGCGAAATTCTGAGTACAATTTCCTGCAGCGTTTAGATCTCTAAATATCATGTTTTGTAAGATCTCTCTAATCTTGTGGTGTGATCCTATAATCATGAATTAATCTCCTAGGTTTTGTATTTTGAGAGTACTTTGTTCCATTTTGATGTGATCTCTATTTTTATTTCTGTTTATGAGATTTTGTTCTGGTATCTTTATTAGTTTTTTATCTTGATGTTAAAACTTTTGGATTATATTTTCATTCTCTACTCCGCTTCTAGATTCGAGAGATGAGGCGCGCGAGTCTATGGTTGAAGATTATTTTACTATGTTTCGAGATTCGAGAAATGAGTTTTGTAAATCTTTAACCAAAGTGTTCGGTTCCTTTTACTGCGCTTCGAGATTCGAGAGAGGAGAGACGTAAATGTGTCATCAACTCAATATAACATATAAGAGAATGAGATTTCACATTTATGTTAGCAACTTTGATTTTTATTATTATTAATATTCTTCGTTTCGCCTGAGTTAGAGATGACAAGGGAAATGAGGGATACAGTGATTTCCGATATTGAGAGATACGGATCTCTGCCTTAAAATCATTGCAGGATAGTGCACCAAGCTTTCTCATAATTATCTTTTAACAACCCATCATAATAGACTTAGGAAATTAAAATACAAAACTGTTCTCCCATAAGTGATAAAAAGTCGTTAATTTTCCTTGTTTAACTTGTTTTCAAAATCTTTCAATTTGATTCACTTGGATTTAAAGAAAAAGTTAGCTGGTATTTACAAGCATTGAATTAATCACTTTTTCGTGAGAACGATATTTACTCACATTATATTACTTGAACCAATACGTGCACTTGCGTAATTTACACATTCGTTCCGAGCGTATCACCAGCCTCGTTGGTTTGGTTTCTTCGGTTTACTGAAGGTACAAACCGAACCCAATCCGTGTCGGTTATCAAACCCCCCTAAACCGAAACTGAACGGGACCGGTCGATTCGGTCCGAAAATTGGTTCGGCCCGATTCATTCAGTTTCGATTTTTTATGCACACCCCTAAAGACGGGGCCGTCACGATTATGACCATTGGTTGGTCGCCAAGCCAACATGAGGTGATATCTAAGTGAACATGACACGCGTGGCTCCATTAAAATAAATATCGGGCGTCTCCAAGTGAACTCTGTTGATATTCAAGCAAACATTTATGAGCGAAAATCTTTTTTATCCCTAAGAGTTCCTAACCCTAAGATATGCATATATGCATCCATATATGCATACATATATATATGCATTCATATATGCATACATATTGTTGCGGAACGCTCGGGTGCTCACAACCTTCGAATGCTCGAAGGAGATCTTCGAAGATTCGAAGGAGATCTTCAAGCGCCGAAGGAGAATTCCAAGGAAATCTTCAAAGGAGCTCTCTCGGGCGTCGAAGGCAAGGTGTCTTGAAATAAAGGTTCTGGGCTCCTTTTATAGCTTTGGCAGGGGGTAGCCTGGTAATTTCGCCGTTGTAACCACCGTAATCACCTGACGGGCGAATGACATTTCCGGTTCGAAGCACACAGATCACCATTTTTCGTAAATGACCGTTTCACCCATCAGGCAGTTCGGGCAACTTCGTTGATGGCGATGAAGGCGATGAACGGGTCCAGCAATTTGAGAAATTAGGAAATGTTAACTGCGCGCGTGTCGGGAACGTTGAAACGTTCTGAGCGCGCGAGGAAGTGTTCTGAGCGCGCAACGAACGCGGGAGCGTTCTGAGCGCGTAACGGACGCGGGAGCGTTCTGAGCACGCAACGAACGCGAGAGCGTTCTGAGCGTACGAGGAGACGTTCAACGAACACGTGAGCGTTCTGAGTGCGCGACGAACGGGAAAAATGAGAAGTCACGCCCCCAAAAAGGAATTGGGCTCTGCCCGCACCCGACGAGGGGTGTGATTTCGGTCGGATCCTCTGTGAGCCCCCCTGCGGAAAGGGGGGAGGCTCAGCCACACCTCGTCGCGGGGGGGGGGGGGGGGGGGGGGGGGGGGGGGGGGGCGTGGCCGCACCCTACATACATACATATATATATGCATATATATACATATATACACATATATACACATATATATACACATATATATACATATATATACACATATATATACATATATATACACATATATATATACACACACATATATACACACACACATATATATACACACACACATATATATATACACACATATGTATACATACACACACCGGCGGACCCAGGTAAAGACACGGTCAGGCAAGTGCCCGACCGTGTTTTTCGCGAATCCGTGCTAGGGTAAGAAGGCGGTGCTCGAAATCGGGAGGAAATCACGATTTGGGGGCGGCTGAGGGAAGGCGGAGGCGGTACTCGCGACGATTTGGCTGAGGGTACGTCTTCTTCTTCTTCTTCTTCTTCTTCTTCTTAATGTTGTTTTCCAGCCCCCTCTTCCCCTCTTAATGCTGTTGCAGCCCCTGTTTTCCTCCTCCTCCTCCTCTTCTTCTTCTTCTTCTTAATGCTGTTTTCTAGCCCCATCTTCCCCTCTTAATGCTGCTGCAACCCCTGTTTTCCTCCTCCTCTTCTTCTTAATGTTGTTTTCTAGCCCCCTCTTCCCCTCTTAATGCTGCTGCAGCCCCCTGCAGCCCCTGTTTTCCTCCTCCTCTTCTTCTTCTTCTCGTTCTTCTCCTTCTTCTTCTTCTTCATGCTATTTTCCAGCCCCCTCTTCCCCTCTTCCCCTCTTAATGCTGCTGCAGCCCCCTACAACCCCTGTTTTCCTCCTCCTCCTCCCCCCATGCTATATTGAAATTTAAATTTTTTGTGCTTCTTCAAACACTCGGTTTGGTTTTCACTTGACAGGACATTCGAGCACTTTTTCCATCTGATTGCAAGGAAATTCAAGCTTACGGCAAGGACGCAAGGTCCATTCTTCTTCCTCACTTAGATCTAGGTAGGATATAAATTATATAGAGATAGATATATATTTAGGTTTGTGATTTAATCCAGTTTGGTATAGATTTAGGTAGGATATAATTTAACACATATTTTTAAACACGTATTCAACTATTTTCAAAAAAGTTCTATGATTTTAATGTTTTGTTTTGAATTTTCAAAAGAGTTTTATGATTTCAATGTTAACTGGAATGTTCCTCTTGATTTAGTCCGTCTCTGTGATGTTTGTGATGTGCATATCGATTAGCCCTAGTTGCGCTAACGGTAATGTCCCGTCGGTTTTTGCACTGTGTTTTGAATTTTCATGTAATTGCATTTTATAATATTGTATTGAATATTTTCCTTACATAAATATCCCTGCAAAAAAAATTTTCGGGAACGCTGCCCCCGAACCCTCGCTCAGGGGGCCCTGCCCCCGATCAACAATACTTACATTGTGCCCGTGCGACTTCAAAATCCTAGTTCTGCCACTGCATACACACATATGTATACATATATACATACACGAGGGTCGAGGGGTGTGATTTCGGTCGGATCCTCTGTGAGACCCCCTGCGAAAGCAGGGAGGCTTAGCCGCACCGACGGGGGGGGGGGGGGGGGGGGGGGATGCGGCGTGGCCACACTCTACATATATATATACATACATATATACATGTATATATACACACACATATATATACACACACATACATATATATACATATGTATACATACACATATATATACATATATACATACATATACATATATATCTTTACCATGTATAAAGAAGTATCAAACTCATGAATTTTAAAGCCGTTGCAATGATTACGACCGTTGAATCTGACATGATATTTCATTAGCCATCAGATCAAATCACTCCCTCTCTCTCCACTTTTTCATAGGTCTCCTAAACCTACTAGGGGGTGACATAAAATTATGAAGTGTGGAGTATCCTACAACATGAAATTACGATTTTACCCCTTAATTTATTGAAAAATGAGTGTCATATGACCCTTTTTTTAATCTCACAAAAATTGTCAATGGTGAGATTTGAACTCAGGTTTCCACTATGTCAACCAAAGATGACAACCATCATACCATATGGTTTTTGTTAAACAAAATTGAATTAGGGTTTATATATACGTATATAAATATTGATCGACCCCGCCGAAAGTCACCACCCCTGCCGAATGTCGCCCCCGCCGAATGTCGCCCCCGCCGAATGTCGCCGCCCTTGCCGAATGTCGCCCCAGCCGAATGTTGCCGCCCCTTTCGAATGTCGCCGCCCTTGCCGAATGTCACCGCCCTTGCTGAATGTCGCCGCCCGCACGGGGGGCCCCGTGCCCTGTCACTCGTGTGTGTATATATATACATATATATATATATATATACATATATATATATACATATATATACACACACATATATACATATTTACATATTTTGACGAAACATTAAAAATTGTCAAATACAAAATATTGTTTTAATCTAATGACTTAATATATATTATAATATATTTCAAAAAAAAAATATAATATACATTTAAGTAATTACATCATATCTTTAAATTAAAAATAACGATGAAAGTTCATAAAATTGAAGAAAAGTTTAGTAGAACTTCTACACCTACTATGATATGCTATTATTAAGTATGTCCATGTTTTTTTAAAGGAAGGCTGTCATTAAGCATGTCAGCTGTATTCTCGAGAAACTATCATTAATTGATAGCGTGTTTATTTTAAGTCGCGTTAATTATTTGATAGGGACGAAGCCCCGTATCTATTGAGGTCAAGATACTTTCGTGATTGACGGTAGGGTTTTGGAACATTTGTGGACATTTAGCCAACGGTATGCCTTGCTTCAGTAGTTGCACCTCCGGTTAATTAATTGGAGATCGAGTTTCGTGGCGCACACAACCATATCAAACTTTAACAACTATTATTCATTAACCGAAGAATATGCGCCTCAATCCTTTGCTCTTGCTTTATCCACCCACTCCACTTTAGTTGACTTGCTTCCCTAACATTATTATGCGATAGCAAGGAATTATTATTATTATTATTATTATTATTATTATTATTATATACATAAAATTTGAACACGGATAACTATTCAGTTAATTTAATTCATGATATTTATTCTACCGTAGGAATAAAAAACATTATCTTGTAATGCAGAGAGTATTGCCTCATACTTTCGTGGCTAGTAAGGATATTGATCGGGTCAAACCCATTAATTAGGGCATCCCGCTTATGGAAGGATGAACAAACAAGGAAATCCAATATCCAGGGAATCCTCTATGTAAGGAAAGCTCCGCCTCGCACGCGATCGGCGCACCGGATCCTGCAAGCAGGAGGCGATCCCCGCACGATCCCACACGTTCGCGACCGGCCACGCAAGGGCTGGCCACCCGACGCTGGCCATGGTCGGCCGCCCTGGCCAAGGCGCAGCCTGCCTAGGTCACACCCGCCTAGGGCACCGCCAACCATGGTGGCGTCGGCCTTGGGTGCGGCCACCCAAGGCCGCCGCCCCGTCCTAGGGCCCAGTTGCCCTAGGCCGCGACCGCCTAGGGCGCCGCCACCCGAGGCCACACCGGCCTTGGGCGAGGCCGCCCTAGGCCACGATCACCTAGGGCGCCGCCGCCCGAGGTCGCGCCGGCCTTGGGCGAGGCCCCCTTAGGCCACGACCGCCTAAGGCGCCGCCGCCTGAGGCCGCCGTCGCCCAAGGCCGCACCGGCCTTAGGCGAGGCCGCCCTAGGCCGCACCGGCCTTAGGCGAGGCCGCCCTAGGCCGCGACTTCCTAGGGCGCTGCCGCCCAAGGCCTCGCCGGCCTTGGGCAAGGCCGCCTGCCCACCGTCCCGGTCGCCGTCTTGGCCGGCGGCCACGCGTCGTCTCCATCTTCCGGCTATCCCCGTTTAGGGTTTGGGGGTAGGGCCGTCATTTCCGGAAATTTGGCGATCCGCGTGATAGAATCCGGGCGATCCTATTGGCCGGTCCAATAATTAACGGTATAATTATCGGACCGCCCCTTCAAAAGCTTATAAATAGACCCCTTCTATTCACTAATGGACTCACTTTTGGGAAGAGGAGGAATTCTCTCTCTTACTCTCTCTTTCTCTCTCTCACTCTCTCTTTCTCTCTCTTCCCCTCTCTATCTCCTTAGATATTGGAGAATTGGAACCTGCTATCCACAGACCGCTTGGAAGCTGATAACTTGCTATCAACAAACCGCTGTGAGATTTAAAACCTGCTATTCGCACACCGCTTGGAAGCTGAGAACTTGCTATCAGCAGACCGCTGAGAGACTTGGAACCTGCTATCCACAGACCGCTTGGAAGCTAAGAACTTGCTATCAGCAGACCGCTGTGAGATTCAGAACTCGCTATCAGCAGACCAACCAAGGAGCCGAAGGCCCACAGTAGCACGGACGAAGCTAGGACCCGGGGGGCAAACCTGCACTAGAGCAAGGCAACTTACTTTCTCTCTCTCACCTCCATTATTGTAACGAGGCGCGACCTGTCGCCCTCGCTCTCTCAAGAACAAATCTGTAGAAGAACTCAAAGCATAGTGAAGGTTAGGTCGGTACGGCTCAGACCGCGTGATTTTCATCCCGATTGTGGGTTTTCCACGTCATCATCTCTTGGACTCGGTCTTCTCAGGAGACTCATTTATCTATTTGTACGTTCGGACGCTAGCGGGCTAAGACGGTCGAATTGCCCGATCTACCGTAGTCCCCGAGCGATCCGCAACAGATATGTTTGGTTTAAAGGAATTAGGGTAATTGTAAATAGAATTAGTTTTTAATTTTGTTTTGCTTTAATGCGATTAATTAAAGATAATTGAAATTATGTAGGAAATGAGAATAGGTTTCTTTTTTGATCGACATCTCATTCTCTAATTATCGAGTTTTCATTTTATCATTTATTTGTTGGATTCGTGACAATTTTTAAGTTGTAGGAGTGCTTGTTTTCTTGTCAATATGCACTTTCTGAGTTATCTCTCGTTGTTGGAGAACTAGGATATTGGTGGAGTTGAAATGGCGGCTCTGCTACATTATTACTTCATTGATGGCTGAGTTCAAAGGGGTTATCATTGAAGGAGATTGCCCGAATGTCCTTAATTATTGTAGCTCCTCCTTGAATGGTGCTATTCCGTCACATTTCCCGTGAAGCCAACCAATTGGCTGACTTTTGTGCTAAGTTTGGAACTACTTGTAACTTTATTTGGCATGATCTTGAATCTGCTTCGTCTGAGTTCATGCATCTTGAATCTACTTACCGAGCATGATTCCTATCTAATTTATCTCTACTTTTCCTTTATTAATGCAAATGCAATATTCAAGGGTTATCTCTCGTTGTTGGAGAACGTGAGCACCCTACGCACGTAGTAGAAGAGATGGAACGGTATTTGTGTTTCCTTTAATTAGCGACAATACCTTTGACGGAGTAGCGATACTGACTTCAATTCTCTACGCGGAACCCATGACATATCCCCCGTCAGAAGTGATAGGTACCCCCTAATATTGGCTGCGAATAGCCAAAGCACCCACCTCATTTGGTGGAGGAAATGGGGTTGACCAAAGTAAACCACACTTGCCCCGTAACCACCCAACATAATGGTGCAAATAGTAAAATCTCATATCGTGAGATGCAAATAGTAAAATCCCATATCGTGGGATACAAATAGTAAAATCTTCCATCATGAGGTGTAAATAGTAAAATCACTCAAAATATGAGTGCAAATAGTAAAATCCTCCATCATGTGGTGCAAATAGTAAAATCTCATATTATGAGATGCAAATAGTAAAATCCCTCATCGTGAGGTGCAAATAGTAAAATCCCCAATCATGGGGTGTAAATAGTAAATTCCCTATCATGGGTGCAAATAGTAAAATCCTTCAACATGAGTGTGTAAATAGTAAAGTCCCAAAATATGGGGGTGCAAATAGTAAAATCCCATATCGTGGGATGAAAATAGTAAAATCTCATATCGTGGGATGTAAATAGTAAAATTCTCCAATACGGTCTGCGTATAGCAAATAATATGGTTATGGTGTGCGTATAATCATATCCGTCATATGAGTACGTATCACCACAAAACTATACAAATGGGTGTGCGTATAACACATAAGTTGGTTATGGTGCGCGGGTAGCCGCATAACCATCATAACCATCGTAACCACCCATTATGGGTGGATGTAAATATCCGAAATTATATCGGTCTGCGCATAGAAAATTATTATGAAATATGTGTATTAATCTATATTAAATCGGCATATAAATAGTAAAAAGGGTGATTATGGCATGCGGATAACTGTGTAACCACCATAACCAACCCTGGAGCCCATAAATAGGACCCAGAGCCCTCCTTCATTTCCATCGTTTCTCTCCTCCCTCCTTTCCTCCTACGTGCAAGGGAAATCCTTGAGGACTCCGAAGATCTTCTTCGCCTCCTTCGAAGATCTTCGAGCACCTTGAAGATCCTACGAAGGTGTTCATCCTCCTTCGAGCAAGCATTCCGCTCCAAGCGTGCCTCAATGCTCTCCGCTCTCAAGACCGCTCCAAGCGTGCCTACGTGCGCTCCACCCTCAAGATCGCTCCAAGTGTGCCTCTATGCGCTTCCTCTTAAGACTGCTCCAAGCGCGCCTCCGTGCGCTCCACTTTCAAGACCTCTCCAAAGTGCGCCTCCACGCGCTCCGCTCTCAAGATCGCACCAAAGTACGCCTCCGCGTGCTCCGTTCTGAAGATCGCTCTAAAGTGCGACTCTGCGCGCTCCGCTCTCAATACCGCACCAAAGTACGCCTCCGCGTGCTCCGTTCTGAAGATCTCTCTAAAGTGCACCTCTGCGCGCTCCGCTCTCAAGACCGCTCCAAAGTGCGCCTCCGTGCTCTCCGCTCTCAAAACCGCTCCAAAGTGCGCCTCCGCGCCCTTAGCTCTCAAGATCGCTCCAAAGTGCGCCTCAGTGCGCTCCGCTCTCCAAGACCATTCTAGATTCCTCCGTGCACAACAGGAGATAAGTCGTGGACACCAAGGCACGTAGAACACGCCGCCCAAGCCATCAAGCTATAACCATCGACTCCAGAGCGCATCACCCTCCTCTGCGCTGAAAGAAATACTTAGCTCCGCGAGGGGTGGCTTGTCACCCTCCGAGCACATCTCTTTTCTCGCCCAATAATTGTAACGAGGAGCGGCATGTCACCCTCGCCTCCTCTCAGAAGCACTGTAAAGCAACCAACAAATAGTGAAGTTTGGTCGGCATTGCTCCGACCGCGTTATTTTTCACCTCTTTCTGAGGTTTCCCACGTTAAAAAAATTCTCTTGCCAGTTGTCTCATTCTTATTAACTGTTTGTGCATTCGACCGCTCCCGGGCTAAGACGGTGCAATTTAACCGATCTATAGGAGCCTCGAGTGAGCCGCAACAGTTTGGCGCCGTCTATGGGAAAGTGTTCCTTGCATTCCCAAAAGATTCTGAAGACTGTATCCCCTTCGCAGCAATACTTGAAGACTGACAGCAATGGCAAGAAGAGCTACCCGCGATGCTGAAAGATCAGCCCCTGGGGGGAACATCGATCCAGTTCCCTCACACTCACACGTCAACACATCTCTCGCGGAAGAGGCCAAGCTCGCACCCCGTGCGACATTGGAGGGATGCCCGTGCCCAATTGAAGAGTACCTCGCAAACAGAAAAGCGCCTCGAGCTCATAATCCTGCCTCCAAACAAGGCAGTCCACCTCCACAAGCCCTGGACCATACTCCAGTAGAGGAATTCATTCGCGAGCACCATATATTTGAAGACGGGTTCCCCAACGTATCCAACCAATGTCGCGGTGTCCAACCGACTAGAGAGCGTGCAGCTCATCACCACCACCACCACCACCACCACCCAGAAGCAGCAGGCTTCAGACCTGTAGACGAAAGACTCACCCGCGAAGAGATTCGCGACATGATCGCCGAAGAACGAGAACAAGCTGGGCAGTGCATAGCTTTGGCCAATCGCTCTCATCATCAGCGCTCACCATTAACACCCGAGGTCCTAGCACATCCAATTCTGCACGATTTCACGCTCCCAAACATCGAGACCTTTGACGGAGTGGATGACCCATCAGAGCATGTCGATCATTTCGCCATCATCATGAGGATCTGCAACGCCCCTGACCAGCTGCTGTGTCAGGTGTTCCCAGCCACGCTGAAGGGCCAAACAAGGACATGATTCTATTCCCTCACGAAAGGAGTCGTTAGCAATTTCACTAAGCTAACCCAGCAGTTCATGGATCCTTTCATCGCCAACCGCCGAATAGTTAAAGACCCCTCCCACCTGTCAGGGATCCGTTAGAACGAGAGAGAAACCCTTAAGGACTTTTTTCACCGCTTCACGTCTGAAGCACACCAGATTTCAGGAATCAACCCTGAGCTACTGCATGGCTTCCTCCTGGGAATGCTCCGCCCTAGCGGCTTCTACCCAGCACTGATGCGGGAAACAATTTCCGGCTACCCCCACCTTATTCACCGCGTTGAAGCCCAAATAGTTGCGGTTGAAGCAATAAAAACTCATCGACAACAATTTGAAGGCTGAAAAGAAAAAGAGAACAAGACCCACCAATGATCTTGAAGAGGAATGACAGGCCTCATGACGACTCCACCCAAGCCGGGGGCACCACCGACATCAAACCTTCACCCCACTCAATACCTCACGAACAGAAGTGTAGCTGGCCATCCGCGATCATCCTTCTCTTCAGAGGCCGAGGGCTCTTACACTAAACTTCGGAGATCAATCCAAGTACTGCGACTTCCATCGAGGTCACAAGAATAAAACAGAAGATTGTTCGCGATTGAACGCAGAAATTGAATGATTCGTTCGTCTAGGACTCCTTGGAAAATTTCTCCAAACCAAGGACCCTGAATCAATAGGTCAAGAATCTCCTAGCAGGGGGAAATCCCCAGGACGACCGTCCCAAAGAAGAGCATGTTCTCTGCCCGTGGAACGTCAAGGGCACCAGACATATATACTTGTATCTCATGTTTTCGGCATCCATGTAACAAACAAGTGTCATTTTTTATCATGCACCCAAACAACAAACGTCATTTTCAATTTTATTGTTTGCCTCAGAACAGAGTGTTTGAATCTCCCAACAAGGGACTCCAGCCTCTCCCAGAACAGAGTCTTCAGATCTCTCAACAAGGGACTCCGACCTCTCCCAAAAAAGAGTGTTCAGATCTCCCAATAAGGGACTTCGACCTCTCCCAAAACAGAATGTTCGGATCTCCCAACAAGGGACTCCAGCCTCTCCCAAAACAGAGTGTTCGGATCTCCCAACAAGGGACTCCGACCTCTCCTAAAACAGATCTCCCAACAAGGGACTCCGGCCTCTCCCAAAATAGAGTGTTCAGATCTCCCAACAAGGGACTCCGACCTCTCTCAGAACAGAGTGTTCCGGTCTTCCAACAAGGGACTCCGACCTCTCCCAAAATAGAGTGTTCGAATCTCCCAACAAGGGACTCCAGCCTCTCTCAGAACAGACTATTCGGATCTCCCAACAAGGGACTCTGGCCTCTCCCAAAATAGAGTATTCGGATCTCCCAACAAGGGACTCCGATCTCTCCCAAAATAGAGTATTCAGATCTCCCAACAAGGGACTCCAACCTCTCCCAGAACAGAGTGTTCGAATCTCCCAATAAGGGACTCCGACCTCTCCCAAAATAGAGTGTTCGGATCTCCCAACAAGGGACTCTGACCTCTCCCAAAACAGAGTGTTCGGATCTCTCAACAAGGAACTCCGAACCCTCCCAAAACAGAGTGTTCGGATCTCCCAATAAGGTACTCCAACCTATCCCAGAATAGAGTATTCGGATTTCCCAACAAGGGACTCCGACCTCTCCCAAAATAGAGTGTTCAGATTTCTCAACAAGGGACTCCGACTTCTCCCCGAACAGAGAGTTCGGATCTCCCAACAAGGGCCTTCGGCTTCTCCCAAAACAGAGTGTTCAGATCTCTCAATAAGGGACTTCAGCCTCTCCCAGAACAGAGTGTTTGGATCTCCCAACAAGGGACTTAGATCTCTCCTAAGAAGGAGTGTTCAGATTTCCCAACAACGGACTCCGGACTCTCCCAAAATAGAGTGTTCAGATCACTCAACAAGGACTCCAGTCTCTCCCAAAACAGAGTATTCGAATCTCCCAACAAGGGACTCCGACCTCTCTCAAAATAGAGTGAATGGATCTCCTAACAACGGACTCCGACCTCTCCCAAAACAGAGTGTTCGGATCTTGCAATAAGGGACGATGACCTCTCCCAGAACAAAGCACTCAGATATCCCATACAGAGACGTCGAGCTCTTCCGAATAGAACGATCAGGTATCCCAAGTAGAGACTCCGATATTTTTCGAAGGACCCAACGTCCACCAGACAGATTGTAACACCCCAAAAATCGTAGTTCAGCGAGGTAGGCGGAGTGGTAATGCTGCGCTCGGGATAGGCTAAAAATTCCACAACAGTTCTCTGCGCACGACCATTGTCCTCTTCGCGCACGACCAGTGATCGTGCGCTAGTGATCGTGCGTATCTCGCAAGGAATCGGAGTTCTGTCTCGGCTTATCGTACGACCATTCTCCTCTTCGCGCACGACCAGTGATCGTGCGCCTGTGATCGTGCGCCCTGTTTATTTCTGTTCGGCGAAAACGTGCGGGGATGACGATCCGACCGATCAAATATTTCGGGATTTGATCCAGCGGCTGAGATGTTTCGCTGGGGGGCTTTAGGGCTTGGATGAGGGGTTATTCCCTCATATTTTCAAGTCCTTTCTCTCTCTTAGGTTGGAGAAAGGAGAAGGGGGCAAGGAGGAAGAAGAGGGGAGATCCGCCATTGTTGGAGCTTCGGAGCTTCGATCGCCGATCTGAGACCGGCAACGCGTAGAGGGCGTCAAGGCGCTTCTTCTCCACCGTTGGTTTGCAAGCTTCTCATGGCTAGGAGGATATCTCAAAAGGTAACGACATTTCTCCTCCCGGTCTTTAGGATGCGTGCTTGGCATCCCTTTATTTTCTGCATTTTGGCACCGGATCCGTCGAGTGAGAGGGATCCGGGTCGCCTTGGTTCAAAAGGAACCATCGGGTTGATTGAGTCTGTCCCCGACATGATTTGCACTAGAGATCCGCTCCGTTAGCGGATTAGGCATTGTGGGTGAAGCCGTATTTGTGGTCGTTGGTCCGATTCGGTGATGTTGATTTACGCGCATTTTAGGGGTTTTGTTAGAAATCCGATTACGGCGAACTCGTCGTTGTGATGCCCTTGTAGCTTCGTGTGGTAACGAACGTTGGGTTTAGGGCGGAGAAATAATGTGCGGAATATGGGGCTTGTGATGCCTAGTGTTGTGCGAAGGCGCGATTGGTCTTTGTGGTCGGCTGGCTATCCCGTGAAGACTGAGATTCACGTGTGGAGAGTGTCCCGGCAAGATTAGTCCCTTCGATTGTTGACTGACGAGAATGTCTGTGCTACGGATGAGTCCGTTGACGGTCGCCAGGCGAGACAATCGGTGGACGTTGTCCCGAGAGTAAGTCCAGGGCCTTGGGACGTTTTGGCTAGCCAGAATTCTTAGTATCGGTCTTGGTGTGTTGTTGGCGGCCCGAGCGTGTGAGCTGTTAGACAAGCCCGATGGCATGGTGAGCCAGGCGAGGTGGGTCTCAGCGAGAGCTCTTGGCCTTGGGTTATGATGCCCTTGCGGGGAAATGATGAGTACCCTTGTGTTTGTGATGTGATGATGATGTGTGATGATGTGATAGATTCATACGCTTTAGGGTGCCTTGGGTGAAACCCGGGTTTGCATTCATTTTGCATTGATAGGCCCCTTTTTATTATCTGCTCAACATAGAAACGTGGATGCTGTATGTGACACTCATACCTGTTTTTATGCTGTTTTTCGTTTATGTACATTTCCATACGAAGTGCTGACTTGCAGGGTGAAGTAGTTCCCCGGGGTCCGCTAGGACGGCCGGGAGGAGGGATGTTGTTACACCGTTTGTGGTCAGCCATAGCTGACCCTCGTTTACCGCTCTTTGTGATTTGGTTGCAGGGCAAGAATCGCAGGCTGGACCCAGCGCGCCGGCCAAAAAGGCCTAAAGCCTCATGAAGTGTTTACCTTGTCTTCATGCACTTTTATTATTACATTTTGTTGTAACCGGCTTGCATGCCGAGGTAGTTTAGGTAAAACTATTATTTGTCCCCTTTTGTTGGGACGTTCTTTTGTATTGAATGTTTGGTGATTTGGACTGTGGTTTTGTATGGCCTTAAGGCCAGTTGGACTCCTATGTAGTATGGACAACCTCTGTGTTTTATGTTTGTTTCCGCTGTGTTGTCTGAGTTTTGAGAATGGGTAGTCAATATCATCTTTTAATACTGAAGCTGTGGCGGTTATATGTCGTGGGGTCCCGGCCGGACCCATGTTATATGATCATTGCAGGGGAGGTGTTACACAGATAAAGAGCTCACTCTCCTTCCCTAGTGACCTCACTACCACAACACAAAGCGTACGCCCTTCACCGAAACTTTGGGGCCATACCCCCAAGAAATTGGTTATAATCAAGGTCATGCGTACGGAACAACGCCGACACCACAAACATCCAATTAGAGGCATCCAAAGTGCAATAACAATACCGCACATGGTACAAGTACAAAGGTACAAACCACACCTAAAGGTACTAGGATGCAAAATGCAGGAGCTACTCCTCAACATCAACATCAACATCAGAGCACTCATCCTCGGAGAGATCTCTGATACCATGTCCAGCTACATCGCAGCAATACGTCCGCGCCACCATATGTGAAATCGTTGATTCCAGTCTTGCAGTTATCCCATACCATTTTTCCAGACCTCGATTTGCTCCACATTTAGCAA
Source organism: Dactylorhiza incarnata (assembly GCA_033032865.1). Classification (NCBI taxonomy): domain Eukaryota; kingdom Viridiplantae; phylum Streptophyta; class Magnoliopsida; order Asparagales; family Orchidaceae; genus Dactylorhiza; species Dactylorhiza incarnata. Next base: position 131,343 of record JAWHQI010000505.1, on the reverse strand, counting down.
GGAGTGCAACCGCATCGGCCTCCCCTGCGAGCGATGCCTCAAAATTTGAAAAACAAAACTCGCATGAGTCTTTGCGAAAATAGAACATCAAGTACGCGTGACATACCACACACAATCATGCGCACACACATCTTTGTTCAAGACACCATCGTGTCGCCCACCTTCGACGAATTCTGACACAAGCGAAGCGCCCCTGCACGCGCACAAAGCACGGAGTTATGTCTCGCGCAAAAAAGCACAGGTGAACACCAAGCACAAGAGGCGCCCGAGCGCGCACCCCGGGCAAGCCTAACGTGAGGGCGCTCATACCACGAATGCCCATCGCATGGGTACGCTCCCCGCATGCGCAAAGCACATGGGTGTGCATCCCTCGCATGCGGGTGTGCACCCCTCACGCGCGGGTGCGCACACTGCGAGCACCTCCACACGGGTGCCCCCGCAGGCACCTACGCGAGGATGCCCCTGCGTGCGCAAGGTGCGTCAGCATGCACACTACATGGAGGTGCGCACCCTGTGCGCACAAGGCGTGCGGCTGCGCTCCTCCCGCGCACCCAACACGCAGGTGCGCCCCTCGCATGTTGAATTTTGAAGTGTAAGTGGGAGTCCGGGCGGTCTATTTTTTGGAGACCGCAGAGCTCGCGCGGTCTGCGAGAGCTCGGTATTGGCGGAGAGCTTCAGTTTGCCAGTCTGCTCTAGTACTCGCAGAGTCCGGGCGGTCTAGTAGTGAGACCAGGCGGTTTACATGAGTTCGCTCTCGCGGTCAACCTTGGTTGGTCAGTTGTGCTCATGTAGTTCTGTTCTTATATAAGTCGAGCGGTCTGTAAGTATTTGTTCTCCGAGCTGTCTTGGTTGATCCGGTTTTGCTCAAGTAAAATTATGGTCTTATGAAGACCGCGCGGTCTGGTTCTGGTGACCGCGCGTCCTAATAAGGGTGGTGTCTTTATCTCTTATGGGCGGTGACGACATCCGTTCATTTGCCTATAAATAGAGGTGCATGGGTAGCCATTCATTATGCAAGAACTGTAAGAACTAAAGTTTGGATTGATTGTGTCGTCTCGTTTTTGAGGTCGCGCGGTCTGAAGGTTGTTGACCGTTTGTTGTGTTCACAGGTTAGGCGGCCAGCAGTCTCCGTCAGCATTTTTCCTTCTTTCCATCTTTGAATAAACCAGCTCGCCAACGTTCTGTCTGGGTGAACTGTGTTTGATGTTCTTAGTCTGTTTGCAGCAAACTCAGTTGATCAGGTGACCTTCAGCGGTCAGGTGGTCTTGAGTTGCGGTCTGGCAACAGTGAGCAGTTCTTCTTCTGTGTTCGTGGGTTACTTATCTGATCTTGAGACCATGTGGTCTAGGCGATCAAGAAGTACGGACAGGGATTTATTTCAGCAGTTCAATAAGAAGCAGATTGTGCGGTCTGTGATTGGCGGTCTGGCAGATTACAGGTCAGCGACCTATTCTGTTTGTGCGATCTCAGTGAAGCCGTGCAGTCTTGCAGTGATCGAGCGGTCTGTGCGGTCTCAGAAGTTCTAGCCGACAGAAGCTTGTTTTGTTGTCTTGTTTTCTCATCTATGTTTCTCTTATAAATCATGTCTCGCCATGCATGCAACGCATTGTAAAAAGATAGTTAATTAAGATCATCTTGTCCTTCATTGTCACTGGTTAACTGTTTTGAATTGAATTAAAGTCTTCCGATGTATTGTCTTCAATCCTACTCCGAAATTTTAACATCGCGCACCTGCGCCCAGGTGCCCCTGCGCGAGCCAGCGCGCAGGCGCCCCCGTGTTGCGCATGAGTATCTTCCACACACGTTTCCCTCCTTGCATCTCCTTAACCCAATGAGCGTTGTTCGCTACTGCTTTTACGCACCTCCTTTCATGCCTCCACCACACCATTCACCTCCGGCATGGATACAATGAGTTGTTCACCCGCACAAATTTAGCACGCACTCTAGGAAGAAAAATTCCCATACTCTTGCAAGAGTGTCGGACTCCGGGAATTTGGGCGGCAAATGATAGTACCCCCTAATCTGGGCTGCTAATAGCCAAAACACCTGCCTCATTTGGTGGAGGAAACGAGGTTGACCAAAGTAAACCCACTTGCCCTATAACCACCCAACATAGAGGTGCAAATAGTAAAATCCCAAATCGTGGGATGTAAATAGTAAAATCTCATATCGTGGGATGCAAATACTAAAATCCTCTATCATATGGTGCAAATAGTAAAATCACCCAACATATGAGTGTAAATAGTAAAATCTTCCATCATGAGGTGCAAATAGTAAAATCCCCCATCTTGGGGTGCAAATAGTTAAATCCCTCATCGTGGGGTGCAAATAGTAAAAACCCCAATCATGGGGTGCAAATAGTAAAATCCCCCCATCATGGGTGCAATAGTAAAATCCTCCAACATGGGTGTTGAAACCCAGATACCGGTTCAACTGTTCGAGACTTGGGGGTGACCAAAGGCTACTCGTTTAGTGATCGACCCATGTGAGACAAGGTGATAAGAAGCTAGAGAGCATAAAGAACAACTCCAAACTGCCTATAAACAAGACCCGCGTGTTGCAGCGAAGAGGACCCGCCACATACCCAAAAGTTTATAGGAACTTCCCCTCCTAAAGCCAATGTTGAGCTTGATAGTTTATAAGGATGTAGTCTTAATCACCTAGAGGGGGGGGGGGGGGGGGGGAATAGGTCTCATTTCTTTTAAGCTAATGTCTAACTGTTTCTGAATTAATATTAGTAAGAAATGAAGCACACGGAAAACACACAAGTATTTATAGAGGTTCCTCAAGACAGGGTATCATGAGTAGTCCTCTTTCCCCCTTCACCTTTCTAACAATGAATTAGACAAGGCCAACTCTTCCAATCTCAGCTCCAAGAGTTTACAACTCCGATCCCTCAGGATCTCTCAGGTTTTTCTCAAACCTTACCTCAGGCTCAACAACCCTACCTCAGGCACAGCTGCCCTACCAACTCAGACCTATCAAGAAGTCCTACCTCAGATCTCCACAGAGATCCTACACTAAAGCTGAACTCTCAGCTCTACACTCAGGCCCAACAACCCTACTCCCTCAGGCAAAATGCCCTACAAACTCAGAACAAATAATGTTCCTACATAAGGAAATAAATGTTGCTTACAACAGAAGATAGAATATTAACTCTTTCAAGCCTTGATCTTCTGTTGCTGTCTTGAAGCAGGGAAGAGAACAATAACTTCAATCCTGCCTCTTTCTGATCCTTGTCTTCAGTAGATGAGTAAGGATCAACTTCTTCTTCTTCAATCACACAGGAAGAACAATCTTTCTCTCCTTTTCTGCTTCAGGAAGCAGGTCGAGAGATCTTGTTGACAGCCGACAATGTAACAGTAGTTGTGTGTTCTTTTTGCCAAAAAGCTTCTTTCTTAAAAGCCCTAAGTTATTCTTTTATACTTCTCCAATCTTCAACGGCTATCAGATGGCCCCTGACAGGGTATGGAGGTGATTGGAGCACCTTATCTTGCTTTTCTGCCACTTGCGCCAAAAGCAAAACCCGCCAGCATATTTGAATCTGTCTCAGCGGTTGGGCTGTGATAGCTACTAGTCTCAACAGATATTTCTGTCTCCATCCCAGCGGATCTGCTGAGACAGACAGTTGTCTCAGCGGTTTTCCTCTATCTGCAGCTCAGCTGGCCCAGACACCTTCTCAACGGCTCCTGGCCTTGTCTCAGCGGTTCAGCTGAGACTGAGAACTTGTCTCAGCGGTTTTGGCAGTAAACCACTGAACTTACTCTAGACCTTGGAATATCCTAACCCTGCATAGTCATGAGATGAAATAGGGTTTATCAAATACAACTTGTACTTAGCATTGAGTGTGATGTTTCTTCAAATCAAGGGAACATTGATGGTAATATTCCCAACAATCTCCCCCTATTTGAAGAAGGCAGAACACCCTCAATGCTGAGGTACATAACACAAATACTTATCATGTAACTTCACTACATGGTATTCATCATAACATAATCATGTTAATATTTTTATGACATTCAAGATAATATTATAACAGATAATATTCATGACAAGCATAATACCAACATAGTTTATCAATCCAATAATGTGATTAAGTAATCAAGTTAAGGCATCACAGATTATCTTAAGCACTAACATAGAATAATATTAGCCTATGAATGAGATTAGCTCTCAACAAAAATAATAGATTCAACAACTCATTCATTTTCATTTCAGATAAAGTGTTGAAACATTGTTCAAATTGCATTCAGATATTCATAAAACTTAGATACATTTATTTAAATTTTTCTCTTCTTAGAAGATGTTGAGCATTCAGCAGTGTCTGTAACAGTTTCTTTCCCTTTGGTTGAGATATTTTTGTCTGCATTTGCTGCTTCTATTTCAGCAATCTTCTTCCTATTCTCTTGCCTTTTGAAGTACATGAATGGCTTTGGAATGTACTTTGATGGCATCCTTCTTGGATTCTCCTTTCTTACTAGATTTTCTATAAATATCCTTTCTCTCTTAGTGTTTCTTTCCAAGTGTTTTATCCACTCTTCAGAGGGATAGATCTTATCAATATCTTTGCAGATTTGTTCATGGATGATCCATGCATTTATAATGATGCTTTTGGAGTCTTCACTCCAATTCTCAAAGTCTAGATCTTTGGTTTGTTCATCCCTCTGCTTGGCCATAAACTCTTTAGCAAGCATTGTGTGTTCTCTTTCTCTTTTCTTTGCCAGTCTTGCATTCTGGTCTATTTCTTCATGTTTAGAGAAATCTCAATCCTCTGCTCTTTGCCTATCCAGGAGGGGAAGGTTTAAGGCAAGTCTTGTTCCTTGCAGAACAGAACAAATGTGCTCTACGCCATTCAGAACAACCCAGAGCTCTGCGCACCTCGGGCATTAGCCCCAAACCCAAGGGGCAGTCTAGGTACTGCGAGTTCCATCGGGGGACCGGGCATACCACTGAAGAGTGTACCAGACTTAAAGACGAAATCGAATGTCTCGTCCGCCAGGGACTCCTAGGGAGATTCCTACAAGGCCAGGTTCCCAATCAGCCTCAGCAGCCTAGGGAGGCAAGGGAGCAGCCTCCTGCTCCCCGGGGCACGGGAGGAGGAAGGCCGATGGTGGTAGAAATCGAAATGATCGCTGGACCTCCCGTCCTAGAAGCGCAAATCCTCTCGATTGCCAAACCCCCAAGAGACCACGAAGACAAGAAGCTCAAACAGGACATTACGATCGCTTTCGGGGAAGAAGACCTGCAAAGGTTACGGCTACCGCACCAGGATCCCTTCGTAATCAGCGCAGGGATTGAGGACCATTGCTTTAACGTAAAAAGGATATTGGTCGATAACGAAAGCTCAGTTGATGTTCTGTTCCTTTCTACTTTGCAAAGTATGAAGCTCACGAAGGATCAGCTCAGCCCGGCAGCCGGGACCGTCTACGACTTCGACAACCGACCTGTTCTAGTTCAAGGCATGATCACTCTCCCAGTCATATTGGGTGAGTTCCCGAGACAGTCAACGTACAACATCCAGTTCGTGGTAGTGGAATCCACTTCCGCTTATAATGCCATCTTCGGGAGACCGCTCCAATCTATCTTTGGAGCAGTTCCGTCCATTCCGCATCTAGCTATGAAGTTACCGACCGCCGCAAGAATAGGGGTCGTAAGAGGAAATCAAGAAGCGGCCAAAACCTGTTACCTGAAGCAAGCTCAACCGACAAAGGCAACCGCCTTCAACATCAACAACTTCGACCTACGGGACGAAACTACTCTGCAGCGGGGTGCGCCCGTTGAAGGGTTAGTGGAAGTACCACTCTCTCAGCGGGACCCGACTCGGACCGTCCAGGTCGGATCCCTCTTATCGCAGGAAGAATGAGAAGAGTTCACAACCTTCCTACAGGAGAACGAAGACATTTTCGCTTGGAGCCCGGAGGACATGCCAGGGGTAGACCCTGAAGTCATTTTTCACTCCTTAAACATTAACCCTGCCTGCAGGCCAGTGATTCTGTTGGGAAAATGATTTCTCTTAACCCCTGAAAATGAGTTGAATATGTTTTCTAAGAAAGAAAAATCAAGGTTAAATAAATATGCGTCGAATAGTATTCGACGCAACGTCGAAGTGGTGTCGACGTTCCTTTCAGATTGAGTCGAAGTAACTTTAAGAAGAATTCGACGTATCCTATGTCGACGTAGCTCTGACTTCTAGTCGACACATCTTGAGAAGTCGACGCACCTTAGTCGACGCACCTTCCTTATTCTTCTCTCAACGTCCAGCCAGGACGAATTCGACGCTTACGTCGAATAGTAATCGACGCACGTCGATTTCTATGTTTAATTCAAAAATCGCCAGATCTCTTTCCTTCTGTTATAAATCTGATTTATATGGAATCAATTTATTCTTTATAGCCGTTCTGAATCATTCTTTTCCTCTAATAGATTCTTGGCTAATTTGATTAAAACCATTATGGACATTATTTGAAATCAGAATGAATTCTTTCCTTCTATTGATATAATTATTATGGAAATATTTCTATCTTTCTATTTCTCTGTCTGCTAATCAATTATCCTCCTATAGTATTATTTGAATGGACAGAGCTATAAAATAACAAGGAGGTCGGCAGAGAATATATGAAGTGATCCACCATTTTTACATTTGAAAAAGAGGAAGAGCTCCCAAGTAAAAAGAAAGAGAATTGAGAAATAATTCTGCAGCAACCATCAAGCTTCCATCTTCTCCTGCTTCTGAAGCCATTTTGCTGCAAACTCTGATAGCTCTCAAAAAAGAGAGAAAAAGCCTACAATCTCCTTCTCACTATAGAAGAGAGATTTCATTCACTACTTCTTGTGCTTCCAATCTTCTTGCTAGGAAGAAGATTCTTTCTTGTCTTAAATACTTCTTCTCCTTTTTCTCATTTCACTTTCACATATTGTAAAAGAGTTTTTAGAATCTCTCTTTAAAAAATTCAGTTGTACTGGTTCTAAGAGTCTCCTTTTCAAAAGACTCAGTTGGTTCTAAGAGTCTCCTTATCAAAAGACTCAGTGCAAGATAGTGAATTCCTACCAAGGGGGTAGAAGAGTGGACTACCCAAAGTTTGGGGAACCACTATATTTCTTTGTGTTGTGCTGTGAATTTTCTTCTTGCATTTATTTTCCTTACTTGTTTAATTCTTGTTGGTGTGTAGGAAGCTCTAATCTGTGATCACTACACATATATATATATAATTATTAACCTTGCACAAAAATATTTTAATTCTCTATTCACCCCCCTTCTAGAGAATTCTAGTGAGGTTAACTGTGCACTTTCAATTGGTATCAGAGGCAGTTTGATCTAAAAAGGTTAACTCCTTGATCAAAAAGATCCTACCTCTTATTTTTATATATATATTTCTAAAAATTATTTTTCACATGGCACAAATCAAAGATTATGCTTCCACCAGACCACCAATGTGCAATCTTGAAAAGTTTGCAGTTTGGAAAACAAGAATTAGGATTTATATGAATTCTATTGATGAAGAGTTATTTAATGTTATCTTGACAGGTCCTCCCAAGCCTTATAGAAAAGACTCAAGTGGTGAAGTGACTCAAACACTTGTCCCAAAGGCTGAGTGGACAGTTGAAGAGAAGAAGGCAGGAACATGTGATGCAAAAGCTGTAAATATTCTGGTCTCAACCCTCTCTGATGAAATCTTTCAAAGGGTTGTTGATTGTGAATCAGCCAAAGAAATTTGGGAGGCTCTCATAAAGATGGTAGAAGGAAGTGCTGATGAAAGGAACGATAGGAAAGCTCTATTGATCTCTCAATATGAGAACTTCCAAAAGAAGAATGAAGAAAGCATCTCTGAGATGTATGACAGATTCAGTCTGATCATCAATCAACTAAGGGACTTAGATAGAGAAATCTCTCTCACAGAGATCAATGACAAATTGCTGATGAGTCTCCCAATGTACAACCCCGATATTCGCCAGGTAAGGAAATCAAGCGAGACGGGAGTGGCGAGATCCAGACCTCGCCAAGATCGGCCCCAGCCGATGAGACCTCGGCAGACCACCAAAATAGGCAGCGAGGTCCTCGCGAGGCGACCCTCTAAAAGAGACGCCGCGGGTAGTATTCACGAGAGGACCCGCGAGAACTTCTTCAGCAAGGTTCTCTCAAGGCGATCCCCCGGAAGAGATCGCGGACAGGACCCGCGAGAAGGCCTGCGAGAGCTCCGGCAGTAAGGTCATCGCAACCCCTTATCCATAAATCATTAGGATCAACTTACCATTTTACCCTTGGTGGTCTGCCCTTAGCCTCTCCAAACAGCGGAGCTTGGCTGTTAGCAGACCCATTTGGGGTGCAAATAGTAAAATCTAAAGGCGGAATCCCGTTATTTGCAGACCAGATCAGAAAAATCTATAAATAGGACCTTAAGGGCACATTTGGAGAGGATCTCACTTCAGTTTCTCTCTCATCAGGCTTTCTTTGGTTAGCATTTACAGAGCTCTCCAAGGTGCCCAAGTCTCAGTTTTGGCTTGGGAGGGGAAGCGCTCAACGATCTTCCGGGTTAGTGGAGGGACCTCCTCGCTGTGACTAAGGTCTTAGTCAAATTCTTAATCTTCCGTCCACCCTCCTCGAGAGATCAGTAAGGGCTAGCCGCACCTCATTTCGGTGAGGGCCCCGAGCTCTACGAGAGACCGAGAAATCGGTTTCAACACCCAAGTTCATGGGACTCAAGGATATGGGCAATAAGAGACACAAGAGGACAAAGGAAAATTTCAACAGATGCTCTCTTAGGAAAACTCAGATCTTATGAGCAACTGCTGAAAACCAGAGAAGAAGAGAAGAGAAAACACCCCCAACTTCTTCAAAAGACAGGAACATTGCATTAAAAGCAACAGAAGAAGGAAGCTCTGTCACTGAAGAAGAACTATTCAGTTTCCTGGCCAGAAAATTCAAGAAATGGGTCAGGACAGATGGATCAAGAAGGAGAGAGTCAAAACCAAGGTATGACAAAACTCCTACTAAAGAAATTGTTTGTTATTCTTACAGGAAACCTGGACATATTGCCCCAGAATGTCCAGAAAATGCTGAGACAAAGAAAGACCTGAAAAAGAAAGATCTCAAGAAAAAGGGGAAGAAGAAAGAAAGAGGCTTTATTGCAGAAGCCTGGAGTGAAACAGACTCTGAGGACAGCTCCTCTTCTAAGAGTGACAATGAAGAGCCTAAGCAAGAAGACCTATGCTTAATGGCATTGAAGGCTCAAAGAAAGATGATGATGCTAAATCATGGAGTGAGACAGGATCAGAAGAAAGCATATCTTCTGAAGATGAAAGAGAAAATAGCCTTATTCTCATAGAGGAATCTGAGGATAAGGAGGAGGTAAGCATTTTTGATGAAATAGATTTTCAAAATGATAATTTCAGAAATGATTTTATGGGAATGTGTCTAGATCAACTAAAAGCTAATCAAGAAATTAAGGATCTAAAAGAACAAATTAATATGGCTAAAAACCAGAGAAATAGAGAAGTTAAATGCTCTAAAAATTATGAATTAAGGGCTAACATCATAGAAAAGGAAGTAGAAAGGGCTAGAATAGAAAACCAGCTCCTTAAGGATAAGGTATCCCAGGCAAAAGCTTTTAAAGAATCAATAAAAATGAGAAGTCAAACTCTCAAGGAAATCACTGAACAACAAAAAAGGAGACATAAAAATCTTGGTCTAGGGGCTGATCCCTCAACCAGCCAAATTCCATCCAACAAACCTGCTTGGATGATCCCTGTAAAATTCACCAAACCTAGCAAATCAAACCAAGAAAAAGACTCACTAAATAAGGAAGAAGACTCCCTCAAGGAAATAAAACAATTTGATGAAACATCATATTATTCAGCTGATGACTCTCAAACTTCATCTGAAGAAGCAATTAAGCCAAAAGAAACAATACATAAAAGAGCCAAATCAGAAAAAGGGAAAAAGGAAATTTATGAAGATACAGTTGCGTCGACTTCATATCGACATATGAATGATAGTGCGTCGAATTCTACTCGACGCAATCTCTCAGATGCCTCGACCTCAACTCGACGCTTGAATAAAAGTACGTCGACATCAAATCGACGCAACATTGTTCATGCGTCGATACCAGATCAACGCTATCTGGAGAAAGCGCCGAATATAAATCAACGCAACTATCAACATACGTCGAATAGATATCAACGCATACAAAACCAGAGCAACTTAAATGCCTATCCTCCAAAAACCTTCCATCTTAACCCCTATTCAGGACCCATTCATCCTAATCATGATTTCTATCCTAATCAATACCTCTATCCTAACCAAACTTTCTATCCTAACCAAAATTCCCATCTAAATCAAACTTTCTATCCTAATCAACACCTCTATACCTCTCTAAAATCAAAATCTCACAATACTAAGATAATCAAGTGCTACATATGTAACAAAACTGGCCACCTTGCCAAAAAATGTTGGCACAATCAATCAAACTATCTGTGAAAATTAGTCCAAGACTAACTTAGAAACCTTTAGGATTAGGAAGAGATAAAAATAAATAAACACCTAGAATTTTTCAGGAAAATCAAAAGTAACGTCGACTTCTAATCGACGCACCGTCGATGACTCAACTCAATAAGTGAAATCGATGCATGCGTCGATTACAATCGATGCATACGTCGATACGAAACCCTAGCATCTTAACGCGAGCTGTATCGACGCTTATGTCGAATTCCACTCTACGTAACGTCGATTTCATGAAAACGAGCGGCAATACTAAAATATTTTCGGTCACATCCACTGAAGTACCGAATAAGCCTCGAATAGTGTCGCATTTCGACGTTTCACCTGACTTAAAAAGACTCTTCAGTTAGAAACCTTCACTACTCTGCATCCTTCATCCTTCTTGCTCCTCAGTCCAGCCGATTTCTTCCTCTCTCTCTCACTAACCTAAAATGGCTCCGAAGACCAACTCTGGTTTCGACATTGACCTTGAATCTTTCCAAGACGCCGCAGAAAACTACAAGAGCATCATTGCTCTGTTCACTGAAGCTGGACTAGATAAGCTCATCTCCACAAGATGCAAGCTCCTGGAAACAGAGCTCACAGAGCTGATGACTCATGTTCAGATATTTGAACAAGGAGAAATCCAAGGAACAATCCATGAAACATCTGTCTCAATATCTACAGAACACATTAGGACAACCTTTGATCTTCCATCAGGCACACCCTAATATTATCTTTGTTCAAAGCAAATAGGGAAAGAAAATCAGCTTCTAAAGAATAACTACATAAGTCTTCATCACTCCCTTATTAGGTGATGAATCTATATACCTCACACCTGATGAAATCAAGCATCTGCTAACCACCATGAAGTTTTCAAAGGATAAACCAATCCATCTAAAGAAAATAGACTTTTCTGAGGAGTACAAGACTGCTAGCAGATATAGCAAGAAAAATCCTGCTATGCAAGGCCTCAGCCCATGATGCAGTGCCCAAGCAGCAACTGAATATCATGGGGGGCCTGGTGCTGAAGAAGAAGGTGGACTGGGCCACATGCTTGCTCAAGATGATAAGCTCTAAATACTTACACAAAGAAAATGCATATATGAGGATTATGAGTCAAGTACTCTTCCACTCCTTCCCTGACCTATGTAGGTCAAAAGGAATCCCTATTCCTCCAGGGAAAAGGATGTCAATAGCTCTATTCTTCAAATGGACCAGGCAAATTCCTAAGCCTGGTTCCATTCCTGAAAAGACTCCATCTCCTCCTAACTCTCATGTTCATCCATCTCTTCCTCCTCATACTTTCTCATCCTCTCCACCTCCTTTATCACCCATACCTCATGTATCAACTAACTTCTCTCCAGCTTCATCACCACCTCCACCACTCTCGCCTCATCACCAACCACAACATGAACCATCTGCATCCACTGAAGCTCTCCTCACTCAGTGCATTGCATCAGCAGCTCAAACATTCCAAGCAATGCTGGATGAGCACTGCTCCCAGATTCATTCCTCCATCCTACACATGCACACCCAAATAGATGGGGTCAGTGCCTCTGTGCAAAGTCTGAAGACCTCTCTCTCTTCCTCTAGAGTAACCAGGTCTTTCTTAACCTCCTTGGCCAAGAAGGTCAAGAAGGGGGAGAAGCTAGATGAAGAGCAGCCCTCCACTCCTAAATCTCTCTCCCACAAGTCAATTGGAAATGAGAGAGTACCTGAGCTACATATTCAAGAACAAATAATAGAGGTACTCAATATAGCAAGAGAGGCTGCAAATCAAGTGGTACTGTTACAAGGGGAGGTAACCAGAGCAGAAAATGAAGTTGAAAAGGAAGATATGGCAGATGGTGAGAAAAATAAAGAAGCTGAAACTCAGGGGGAGCTAGATACTGTGATAGGTGAAAAGGGAGCTCAGGGGCCAGGTACTGCTATGACTGAAGCTGAAACTGAAAAAGAAACTGTAGAGGCAAAAGTAGAAGCAACCAAGGAAGTTCCATCCCAAGGGGAGCAAACTGATGTAACTCAGGGGGAGCTGAGTGAACTACCTGGTGTTGAGAAGGAGCAATCCCCCTCTCTTAAAACAATTGTATTCACTAGAAAAAGGAAGACTCCTCCTACCCCTCCTGAAATGCCTTAAAAACAATGATTGATATATTTATGGTTGAATACTGATTGATCTGAACGTGAAGTTTGTTTATAAGATTTCCTTTTCTAATTTTTCTTCTACTTGCTTAAATGCTTTGCTGTGACTGATCAATATGCTGATACAATTTCTCTCTAAATAGGGTTAAGACAAATAGGGGGAGATTGTTGGGAAAATGATTTCTCTTAACCCCTGAAAATGAGTTGAATATGTTTTCTAAGAAAGAAAAATCAAGGTTAAATAAATATGTGTCGAATAGTATTCGACGCAACGTCGAAGTGGTGTCGACGTTCCTTTCAGAATGAGTCGAAGTAACTTTAAGAAGAATTCGACGTATCATATGTCGACGTAGCTCTGACTTCTAGTCGACGCATCTTGAGAAGTCGACGCACCTTAGTCGACGCACCTTCCTTATTCTTCTCTCGACGTCCAGCCAGGACGAATTCGACGCTTACGTCGAATAGTAATCGACGCACGTCGATTTCTATGTTTAATTCAAAAATCGCCAGATCTCTTTCCTTCTGTTATAGATCTGATTTATATGGAATCAATTTATTCTTTATAGCCGTTCTGAATCATTCTTTTCATCTAATAGATTCTTGGCTAATTTGATTAAAACTATTATGGACATTATTTGAAATCAGAATGAATTCTTTCCTTCTATTGATATAATTATTATGGAAATATTTTTATCTTTCTATTTCTCTGTCTGCTAATCAATTATCCTCCTATAGTATTATTTGAATGGACAGAGCTATAAAATAACAAGGAGGTCGACAGAGAATATATGAAGTGATCCACCATTTTTACATTTGAAAAAGAGGAAGAGCTCCCAAGTAAAAAGAAAGAGAATTGAGAAATAATTCTGCAGCAACCATCAAGCTTCCATCTTCTCCTGCTTCTGAAGCCATTTTGCTGCAAACTCTGATAGCTCTCAAAAAAGAGAGAAAAGGCCTACAATCTCCTTCTCACTATAGAAGAGAGATTTCATTCACTACTTCTTGTGCTTCCAATCTTCTTGCTAGGAAGAAGATTCTTTCTTGTCTTAAATACTTCTTCTCCTTTTTCTCATTTCACTCACATATTGTAAAAGAGTTTTTAGAATCTCTCTTCAAAAAATTCAGTTGTACTGGTTCTAAGAGTCTCCTTTTCAAAAGACTCAGTTGGTTCTAAGAGTCTCCTTATCAAAAGACTCAGGGTGGTTCTAAGAGTCTCCTTATCAAAAGACTCAGTGCAAGATAGTGAATTCCTACTAAGGGGGTAGAAGAGTGGACTACCCAAAGTTTGGGGAACCACTATATTTCTTTGTGTTGTGCTGTGAATTTTCTTCTTGCATTTATTTTCCTTACTTGTTTAATTCTTGTTGGTGTGTGAGAAGCTCTAATCTGTGATCACTACACACACACATATATATATATAATTATTAACTTTGCACAAAAAAATTTTAATTCTCTATTCACCCCCTCCCCCTTCTAGAGAATTCTAGTGAGGTTAACTGTGCACTTTCAGATTCAAAAGAAGAGGAACTTTGCCCCTGAGCGGTTGAAGGCGATCGAAGAAGAAGTAGACAAACTCATGGAGGCGCGGTTCATCCGCGAAGCGGAATACTCCACGTGGCTCGCTAACGTGGTTATGGTAAAAAAGGCCTCGGGGAAGTGGCGAATGTGCGTCGACTACAACAACCTAAACTAGGCGTGCCCAAAGGACAGTTTCCTCTCCCGAGGATCGACCAGCTCGTCGACGCGATGGCTGGCCATGAGCTTCTCAGTTTCATGGACGCTTATTCAGGCTACAACCAGATAAGGATGAACCCCGCAGACGAATAACATACCACCTTCCGCACCGACAAAGGAGTCTACTGCTATAAGGTGATGTCATTCGGCCTTAAAAATGTCGGGGCTACCTACCAAAGGCTGATGAACAAGGTCTTCAAGAACCTCATCGGAGAAACGATGGAGGTATACGTGGATGACATGTTGGTGAAGAGCGTCCACCGTTGCGACCACTTGAAAGACTTGGGAAAGTGCTTTCAGCTTCTCTGTCGCTTCCATATGCGGCTCAACCCCAGCAAATGTGCGTTTGGTGTGACGGCGGGAAAGTTCTTGGGTTTCATGGTAACCCATCGGGGGATTGAGGCCAACCCCAAGAAGATCAAGGCGTTGGAGGATTTGTCGCCACCTCGTTCAATTAAGGAAGTGCAACGTCTGAACGGGAGGATCACCGCGTTTTCTCATTTCTTGTCACGGACAGGAGACAAATACCTCCCTTTCTTCAAAATTCTTTGGGGAGCGCGCCACTTTTGGTTCCAGTGGACTGACGAGTGTCAGGCGGCCTTCGAACTTCTCAAACAATACCTGGCCTCACCACCACTTCTGTCAAAACCCATCCCCGGAGAGACCCTGTTCCTGCACCAGGCAGTTTCTCCCACGAATCTCAGCTCGGTGTTGGTGAAAGACAAAGGAGGGGTACAATGACCAGTCTACTACCTCAGTAAAGTCCTCACAGACACAGTGGCAAGGTATCCGGCATGACAAGACAACATTAGCTCTCATCTTCTCGGCAAGAAAGCTTCGGCCCAACTTCCAGGCTCACACAGTAAAAGTGTTGACTCAGCTCCCGCTGCGAGCAATCCTCCAGAAACCAGATGTCTCTGGAAGGCTAGTGAAATGGGTCGTAGAGCTTGGCGAGTTCGACATCCAGTTTCTGCCCCGGCCGGACATCAAGTCACAAGTACTCGCCGACTTTGTTGTAGAGTACACCCTTCCATCAGAAGCAGCTCCTATCAATGACACCACTAGTCCCCGCTGGACTCTCTACGTCGACGGTGCTTCAGGAGCTGAAGGAGCCGGAGCAGGATTGCTCCTCATAAGTCCCGATGAGATCACCTTAGATTATGGCCTCCGGTTAAAATTCCCCGCAACCAACAACATCGCGGAATACAAGGCACTGATCGCCGGCCTCCGACTCGCCATCGATTGCAAAGCAGAGAACCTGACGATTTATGCAGACTCCCAACTCGTAGTCTCGCAAGTTGAGGGAAACTACGAGGCCAAGAACGACCAGATGACGAAATATCTCGCGCTTGCGAGATTGCTCCTGTGAAATTTTTCGAATCTTTATGAAGTGAGCAGGAGTTAGTCAACTTAGAGTTACAAGCCAAACAACCAGAAGCAAATGGAGGCAAACAACTGATCTTTATTGAAAGCAACTTCAAATTACAAGGCAAGACATGATTGGCGAGACATGATTTCGCCAGCACAAACACCAAAGAGAAAAATACAAAGTTGAAGATAACACGAGACCGCGCGGTCTCCCCTTGCGACCTCAGCAACTCGCCAACCCGCAGACCGCAGCCGACCTCAGAACAACACCAGACTGCTGATCAGTCCGCACCCTTCCTTTCGAACTCCTGATACTCCCGAACTCCAGCACCACAACTCCAAGCCGTAGACCGCCCGAACACTTTCAGAGGAAGAGGTGATCGCTGCTGCCCGCACTATCCACAGAAGCTGCACAAGAAGAGTTCAATTCGCAGACCGCCCGGTCAGATAATCTCAGACCGCGGGAAAGAAGAAAGTTCAGCTTACACTTGGTGTGTGTTAATTATTGCTGCCGATGGGTCCTATTTATAGGCGTGAGACCTGATCCAGTCACCACCCTATGAGATAGGATCACCACCCTCCAGACCGCGCGACCTGACCGGTCACACCTCGCGATCAGCAACAGTACTCCTGCTTCATTCTTGGTGAACCCGACAGCTTCAACATCGACTATGAGAGACCGCCACTCTCACAGCAGATCGCGACTCCAAAGAAGATCGCCAGACCGCCCGAAGTTGTTCACCTCCTGTGTTCATCCGAGACCACGAACACAACCAGTTCGCTAACAGACCGCGAACTCCTGTCCGCATGCCGGTCTCCTCCTGAGACCGCGAACAGCGACCAACTCGCATACCAGTCTCCTCCTGAGACCGCGAACTGAGACCGCGCGACTAAGACCCTTAGTCCGCGAATACCACCAGAAAGCCCGGTCAGCCACCAGACAGCATTCAGGAGAAAACCTGGATCAAGCTGTGCGGTCACACCAAACCGCCACAGCCTTGAAGAGGACAACACGCCACGCGATCAAACACAGACCGCGCACACCTGAAGACAAATAACCCGCCACGCGATCAGAGACAGACCGCGCACACCTGAAGATGAACATCCGTCTTGGACCCAAACCAGCGATCAAACCAGGAGACCGCAGCTAGGCTACGACCAGCCAGACCGCAGCGGCAGACCGCCAGGTCGTGCGGTCACACCAGACCGCCCGACCTCTTCCCAGACCGCCCAGGTCCAAAGGCCCTCCAAACTTCCACTTCAACAATTTCAACACTCCCCCTTGAAGTGGGAAGTTGAAACTAGCCCCAGTAAGCTCCTTAGCCGTGTGAACGGCCCATTTGCCAGCGCCTTTGTGAAGATGTCTGCGACATTGTCCGCACTCCGCACATGCCCGACCGAAATAGATCCCTCCAGCACCTTCTCCCGTATGAAGTGGTGCTCGATCTCGATATGCTTGGTCCTCACGTGACAAACTGGATTGGTAACCAATTTGAGAGCACTCTCGTTGTCACCGCGTAGCAGAGTCGGCTCCCGAACCTCCTTGTGGACGTCTCCCACCAACCTCCTAAGCCAGATGGCTTCCTGAGCTGCCAAGGCCGAAGCCTTGTATTCCGCTTCCGTGGTGGAGACCGACACAGAATCCTGCTTCTTGCTGCACCATGATATAGCTGTAGGGCCCGCCATGAAGACGAATCCAGACGTCGACTTCTGATCATCCGAATCTCCCCCGTAATCAGCATCCATGAACCCGTGCACCTCGAAGCCCGCATCCCTCCTGTACAAGATACCCATGTCCGAGGTCGCCTTGACATACTTCAAAATGTTCTTGGCCGCTAGCAGATGAGGTACCCGTGGCTCCGCCATATATCGACTCACTCTGCCAACTGCATATGCAATATCCGGCCTCGTGATCGTCGGATAGATCAAGCTCCCAAACAGAGCTCGGAACACTAATGGATCTTGCATAATCCTCCCCTCATCCTTCCGAAGCTTCATAGCCTTCTCCAGCGGTGTGGAGGTGCACTTCCCTTCCTTCATGCCGAATCGCTCCACGATCCGCTCTACATAACCGGCCTGGATCACCAGCACTCCACCTTCCTTCCTCTGCACCTCGAGTCCAAGGAAGTGGTGAAGCTCACCTAAGTCCTTCATCTCGAACCTGATAGACAGCTCGGCCCGAAGCTGCGCTACCTCCTCCTTCGAGTTCCCCGTCACGATCATATCGTCGACGTATAGCAACACGATGACTTGAAGCTCCCCGCTCTTCCTGACGAACAAGCTTGAGTCTGAGTCTGAAGCAACAAATCCACAGAATAGGAGATATTCTGCGATCTTCCCGTACCACGCCCTCGGCGCTTGCTTCAACCCATACAGGGCCTTCTTCAGCTTGCAGACATGCTCCGAAAAATCTTCAGACACAAAGCCTGGTGGCTGGACCATGAAGATGTCCTTGTCAATCTCGTCGTACAAGAAAGCGTTCTTGACGTCGAGCTGCCAAATCTCCCATCCACTGAAAGCCGCCAAGGCAATGATGAATCGAACTGAAGTCATTTTTGCCACCGGACTGAAAGTCTCCTCGTAGTCTTCACCGTACTGCTGCGAGAACCCCCGAGCTACAAGGCGAGCCTTGTACCGCTCGATGCTGCCGTCAGCCTTCTTCTTAAGCTTGTAGACCCATTTGCATGTAACATGAGTGGTGCCCTTGGGCTTGGGCACAAGAGACCAGGTCTCATTCTTCTCAAGAGCTGCCATCTCTTCTTGCATTGCAACGTCCCACTCCTTCACGCCTCTGGCCTTCTCAAAGCTCGACGGCTCCCTCTCATCCAAGGGACCAGCGAAGAAACATGAGACGGAGCTCACTGCGTTTCCTCCTATATAGCGATCAGGGGCGACGATCGCTCGCTTCGACCTCCTCAGCTCCTTCCCCTGAACCGCATTATCTTCAGCTGCTTCTTCTCTAGCTCCTCTTCCAGACGTGCTAGGAGCATCGCTCCCCCTGCTCCCTGAACTAGAAGCCCCCGTCTCGGAACTAGAAGGAGATGGTCCACCTGGTGACACAGGTAGCTCCACCTGAAGATCCTCCACAGCTTTCTCTGGCACTTCCATCCTGCTTTCTGGTAGCTCCACATCAGAAGACCCCTTGTAAGATGTCACCTCATCGAACACGACGTCGCGAGATACAACAAACCTCCGCGTCTCTGGGTCTATGCACTTCCATCCTTTCTTCCGCTCATCGTATCCCACGAAGACTAGCTTCCTTGCTTTCGCATCTAGTTTCGTCCGAAGAGCATCGGGAACATGCACGTAGCAGGTGGATCCAAACACCCTAAGATGTGCCACGCTTGGCTTCTCTTTGAACATCATCTCATGCGGAGTCAACATGTTGATGGGACTCAGAGGCATCCTGTTGATGACGTAGGCGACACAAGACATTCCCTCCGCCCAGAAGGACTTTGGGATACTCTTGGCATGCAACCAACACTTGCAAGTCTCCGTCAGATGACGGATCTTCCGCTCTGCAACCTCGTTCTGCTGTGGAGTATGTGCACAAGTGAGCTCCCTCCGGATGCCCGCCTTCCTGCAAAAAGTAGAGAACTCACTGGAGGTGAACTCCCCTCCGTTGTCAGTCCTCAGATTCTTCACCCGCAGTCTTAGCCGACCCTCCACGAGCTCCTTGAACTCCACAAACTTGGCAAACGCCTCTTCCTTCTCCTTCAGGAAATAAACCTAGACATATCTGGTGTAATCATCGATTAACACCAGCATATATTTGCTGCCTCCGAGGCTTGGGGTAGCAGTTGGTCCCATCAAGTCACCGTGGATGCACTCCAACAGCACACTACTCCTTGTCTGCGACTTGTCAAACGGTAGCCGATGTGACTTGCCGAACTGACATCCCGCGCAAACATGACCTTCACCGTAGGAAGATAGACTTGGCAGGCCCTTGACCAGACCTCTCACCGCCATAGCTTTCAGCTTGTCCATCCCTACGTTCCCCAACCTCTCATGCCATATAACGGCACCATCATTCGTCTTCATCTTGTCGACGTAGGAACTTGTTGATAAAACAAACAAGTCCTTTGCCCGTCTCCCGACATGGATGACCTCGGCCTTTACAGCCTCAAAATTGCGTAGAAACTTTACTTCTGTTGGGCCGAACAGAACGTGATACCCAGCGTCTACAGGGTTGGTCACGGAGAAGAGGTTTTTCCTCATACCAGGCACGTGATAGACACTCTTCAAAGTAAGTGGACCTCTATCACTGCCCAAGGAAATAACCCCCACCTTCTCTACTGGATGCACAATATTATCAGCAGTAATGATTGCATTGTTACCTGTATAGGGCTGTGCAGAAGAAAGCTTGGTCTCGTCTCCGGTAAGGTGATGACCACACCCCGAGTCCACGATCCAGTCTTCCAGATAGTTGATTGGAGTAGAAGCTCCAACAGAAGCCGAGAAGGCTCCTCCCCAACCTCCTTCAAAGTGTCTGGCCTCAGCTTCCTCCTTCTCCGCAGTATGCCCAGCTTGGGTGACCATCTTGCAATCCTTCTTGATGTGGCCATACTTGCCACACTTGAAGCATTTCGGACCTTCCCCCTTCTTCTTCCCGTCAGCCTTGGGAGCATACCCCCTTTCCTGCTGCCCAGAAGTTGAAGGCCCATAGCCTCCTCCAGCGGTCTTCTTCTTCTTATCCCACTTCTTCTTCTTCCCTGAGAAGAGCACTTCGCCATCTCCCCCAGCTATCGACATCCCCGCCATCTGCCTTGCCAAACTTTCTTGCGATGCAAGCAAGTTCTCCAGCTCCAACAGAGACGGCTGATTTGCCCACCCCTGCACCGACGTCACAAAGGCAACATATTCCTTCCGCAAGCCGCGGATGATGTGCCTCTTCAGCTTCGCCTCAGAGATAGGCTCATCAGGATCTAATGCTGAGATTTCAGCGCACAAGTTCTTCATCTTCAGAAAGAAAGTGGAGATAGAAAGATCTCCCTGAGCCGACCTTGCCAGCTCATTCTCCAAGAACTGTAGCCTTGCTACATTCTTCTTGTTAAACAGCCCATCCAGGGCTCTCCAGATCTCTGCAGCCGATCCACATCCCAGAATGTGATCAAACAGATCAGGTGAGATTGCCCTCTTCAGAGAGAACTCCGCCTTCGCATTCGTCCTCCTCCAAGTTCTCACCTCAGCCCCATTATCTCCTTCCGGGACAACTTCCTGCGTCTGATCTCCTCCAACTACCTCCCAAAGGTCCTCACCTAGAAGATAGCTCTGCATACACAACTTCCACTTCTTGAAGTTAGTCGATGTAAGCATTTCAATTCCAAGACCCCTCGCTTCCATTGCTCTACCACTGGTTCCTTCTTCACAAAGGTGATGGCTACTCTAAGTCACTCACTGCTCAACCACTCCAACCTGGCTCTGATACCATGTGAAAATTTTCGAATCTTTATGAAGTGAGCAGGAGTTAGTCAACTTAGAGTTACAAGCCAAACAACCAGAAGCAAATGGAGGCAAACAACTGATCTTTATTGAAAGCAACTTCAAATTACAAGGCAAGACATGCTTGGCGAGACATGATTTCGCCAGCACAAACACCAAAGAGAGAAATACAAAGTTGAAGATAACACGAGACCGCGCGGTCTCCCCTTGCGACCTCAGCAACTCGCCAACCCGCAGACCGCAGCCGACCTCAGAACAACACTAGACCGCTGATCAGTCTGCACCCTTCCTTTCGAACTCCTGATACTCCCGAACTCCAGCACCACAACTCCAAGCCTTAGACCCCAAACACTTTCATAGGAAGAGGTGATCGCTGCTGCCCGCACTATCCTCAGAAGCTGCACAAGAAGAGTTCAATCAGCAGACCGCCCGGTCAGATAATCTCAGACCGCAGGAAAGAAGAAAGTTCAGCTTACACTTGGTGTGTGTTAATTATTGCTGTCGATGGGTCCTATTTATAGGCGTGAGACCTGATCCAGTCACCACCCTATGAGATAGGATCACCACCCTCCAGACCGCGCGACCTGACCGGTCACACCTCGCGATCAGCAACAGTACTCCTGCTTCATTCTTGGTGAACCCGCCAGCTTCAACATCGACTATGAGAGACCGCCACTCTCACAGCAGATCGCGACTCCAAAGAAGATTGCCAGACCGCCCGAAGCTGTTCACCTCCTGTGTTCGTCCGAGACTACGAACACAGCCAGTTCGCTAACAGACCGTGAACTCCTGTCCGCATGCCGGTCTCCTCCTGAGACCGCGAACAGCGACCAGGTCGCATACCAGTCTCCTCCTGAGACCGCGAACTGAGACTGCGCGACTAAGACCCTTAGTCCGCGAATACCACCAGAAAGCCCGGTCAGCCACCAGACCGCATTCTGGAGAAAACCTGGATCAAGCTGTGCGGTCACACCAGATCGCCATAGCCTTGAAGAGGACAGCACGCCACGCGATCAAACACAGACCGCGCACACCTGAAGACGAACAACCCGCCACGCGATCAGAGACAGACCGCGCACACCTAAAGACGAACAGCCGCCTTGAACCCAAACCAGCGATCAAGCCAGGAGACCGCAGCTAGGCTAAGACCAGCCAGACCGCAGCGGCAGACCAACAGGTCGTGCGGTCTCACCAGACCGCCCGACCTCCTCCCAGACCGCCCAGGTCCAAAGGCCCTCCAAACTTCCACTTCAACAATTTCAACAGCTCCTCCAGAAGATCTCATCATACCAAATCCTGCACATCCCCCGGGAGCAGAATTCCAGGGCAGATGCTCTATCTAAGCTTGCAACTTCGCCCACCAGCTACCAATCACGAAGGCGTCGAGTGGAAGAGATCGTGGTTCCAGGTATACAGGGGCCATGGGAGATCGCGCCCATCCACCAGGAAGAATCATCCTGGATGGCCCCTCTACGAGCCTACCTTGAGCACGGGCACCTCCCCGAGGACCGTCTGGATGCACAAAGGTTACAGATGCGAGCGACATCATTCGTCATCATAGACGGAGAACATTACAAGCAGGCGTTCTCAGGGCCCTACCTAAAGTGTCTGCCAGCAGGAGAGGCAGATTACGCCCTAAGAGAAGTGCATGGGGAGTCTGCGGAGAGCACCTAGGTGGGAAAGCTTTGGCCCAGAAGATACTACGCCAAGGTTTTTATTGGCCAACAATGAAGAAGGACGCGACCGAGCTAGTCCAAAAGCGCAGGAGTTGTCAGCTGCACGAAAACGTACCTCATTAGCCCCTGGTCGCACTCTCCACACTCCAAAGTGCGTGGCCTTTCGCGTAATGGGGAATCGACCTCCTCGCCCCCCTACCTCTCGCATCTGGGCAGAGGAAGTTCATCATCCTAGCCATCGACTACTTCACCAAGTGGGTGGAAGCGGAGCCCCTGGCCAAGATCACAGAAGAGAACGCCAAACTGTTTGTCTGGAAGAGCATTATCTGTCGCTTCGGTATCCCAGCAATGATCATTGCCGATAACGACACTCAGTTTACCGGGAAATCCTTCACCAAGATGTGCGAGGACCTGAAGATCAATCTCCGTCACACAGCCGTAGCACATCCGCAAACTAACGGGCAAGTGGAATTCACGAATCGCACGATCCTCAAAGGGCTGAAGACGCGCTTGGAAGAAGCTGGGGGACAATGGGTAGACGCACTCCCAAATGTACTATGGGCATACCGCACAACAGAGAGGACCCCTACAGGAGAGACGCCTTATAACCTCTGTTACGGTACCGAAGCTGTCATCCCGTCGACATCGGCATTCCAAGCACCCGGGTGCTAACTTTCGATCCCACCAAGAATGGAAGACTACTTCGAGAGAATCTCGACTTAATCTACGAAGTCCGAGACGACGCCGCCCAACGTGCCGCCTCCTACCAAAGGCGCATAGCCCGACTCTATGACAGAAGGGTGAAGCCCATACCAATCAACGTAGGAGATCTCATCCTACGCAGCATCGAGGCAGCCGGAAAAGGTCCCCAAGGAGATAAACTCTCACCAACTTGGGAAGGTCCGTACGTTGTCACGACGGTCGTAAAACCTGGAACATACAGACTCAGAACAACGGAAGGAAAGACTCTACCACGCACCTGGAACGCCCAGAACCTGCTTCGCTTCTATCAGTAATATCAAGGCTTCTATCACGTAGAAAGTCGCGAGCTCAGACTCGTTCGCCCTCGGTTTGAATACACCAGTTATTCACCGGCAGATAAACATTAAATTGCAAAATTGTCACTTAAATTCATATGATTTTGAGCTTACATGCATTACTCCAAAACATGGAAAATGTAGAAACAGGGGAGGTGAGGAGGTGAGAACATATATAGAACTTCGAGGGTATTTATTTCTGCATGCCAAACTAATCCAATGAATGTAATTAACCCTAGGGCGGGCGAAGTCACGGAGACCGTAGGATGGTGTGAATGCTATTGACATTTACGATATCATGGGAGAGCTGCGGAGATGTCGTAGTATTTAATATGCAATGAGTGTTGAAGATAATCTTGCCACATGGTGTCGTTTTGCTCCAGCCCTGCTCTCAGTATTGGCGTCGCTGCTGTCTTGTTGATGAGCCCCTCAAGTTCCCAAGAATGTTTTGTCAAAACCTTGTGTTGTACTTGTTTTATTCCTTTCTTTTCTCTCCAAAGCTGCTATACCAAGCTTGGATGAGTCTCTTTTTTGTTGCAAGTCTTTTTGAGTTGTTCTTACAGTTGTAAGAAGCATCTTATGTAAACCTATCTTTAGTAAATGCAAAATAAGTAGTACCGTCTACTTTCTCCCCTCCTTCTTGTTCTATATATGTTCTCAATCCTCAACATGGTATCAGATCTAACATCCCGACTTTTATTGGGTCACTAGACCCTAGTGAGCCCAATAAAAGTAGGCCCGAGCAATAGGAAATGACCCGATATAGGATTGTGTACTAGAGGACTCCGATTTGACTTCCGTCAGTTCCGTTAGACTCGTATAATTGATACGAGTGTAATGGAACTCGTGCCATTCTAATTCGAGGTCGTTTGGAGAAAACGATCGTTTTTGGGTATTATTGTGCGCCGCAACTAAGTCGTTGGGGTACAGTGGTCAAATGTACTCTGATTTGACTTCCGTCAGTTCCGTTAGACTCATATAATCGATACTGAGTGTAATGGAACTCGTTCCATTCCAATCCGAGGTCGTTTGGAGAAAACGACCGTTTTTGGGTATTATTGCACGCCGCAACTAAGTCGTTGGGGTACAGTGGCCAAATGTACTCTGATTTGACTTTCGTTAGTTCCGTTAGACTCGTATAATCGATACGAGTGTAATGGACCTCGTTCCATTCCAATCCGAGGTCGTTTGGAGAAAACGACCGTTTTGGGGTATTATTGCGCACCACAACTAAGTCGTTGGGGGTACAGTGGCCAAATGCACTCTGATTTGACTTCCTTCAGTTCCGTTAGACTCGTATAACCGATACGAGTGCAATGAAACTTGTGCAATTCCAATTCGAGAGACAAAAATAGATCTTTTCTAAGAATCTACTTGTATAAGTTCCCCCAAGAACCAAATTTCACTCTATTGCACTTGTAAAATTTAATAAAGAATAAAACAAAGAAGTGCATTCATGGTTAACCTCTTATTATACTAACACTAAATCAAATTGACGTATTAACTTCAACACACGGGAGAAAATAGCAAAATTAGCAAGTTGAACGATCAGGGGAGCAAAATAAATAATGCTTAATGGACTAAGTGAAATAAATGTGAGGTGTAATAATGATAACAATCCTTAGAGAGTAAGTCTGATAAATGTGAGGTGTAAAGGCAGGGAAATTTGAAATAAACGGGGGAAAATAAGTTGCAAGTTTTATTCAAAGGTGAAGAAATTAGGGAAGTTAGTTTTTTTTTTAAATTCAAACTTCAAGCAAGCAACGGGCTTTTTAGTTTTCTCAAACAGAAAAACCAGTTTCTCGATTCCAACTAAAATTAGCGTACCTGGCTGGGATTATAAATAAGCCACACAGCGATGGGAAGTCCATCAGCATCCGCTCCTTACCCTGCAACGATCACTGGTTAGTAGTCGCTCACAGGAAGACGATCGGCATTCCTTCTGCTCCGGCTACCATTGACGACTCCTTTCTCAGCTGCATTCCTCCTGCACAGCACCGGCCACCATCAGCATCTTCGTTAATCTCAGCTGCATTCCTCCTGCACTGCACCGGCCACCATCAACATCTTCGTTAATCTCAGTCTCAGCTGCATTCCTCCTGCACAGCACCGGCCACCAACAACATCTTCGTTCCCAGCTGCATTCCACCTCCTTCAGCAGTCCGAGCAGTAACAGCTCTCCCGTCATCATGCCCAAGCGCGACAGAAAGAGACGAGCCAACAAACGCCGAATGAGGGAGACGGACAACCCCTCAATCGATTCTTCCACTGCTCAGGGTTAATTTCCTGTATTTCACTTCCCGCCCCTTCTCTTCTTTAACGACTTTTCTAAACAATGTCGCTGAATTTCAGAAAACAAGAACGACGAGGCAGGCGGAGACTACGCACTGTCGCCTCTGATTGACAACAATTTCCCCACTTGCGCCGCCGTGGACGCACCGCCGCCCCAATCTGCTATTATTCCGGAACCCTTGGAGGAAACTGAGGTGGAGAAGAGCGGTGAGCAGAACCATCATCCAGTATCAGAGATAAAGGAGGTGCCCGAGGAGGACGACGATCCTGAGGTTCCTCTTCTGGAGCAGCATCAACCAGAATCCCAGCAAGCCTGGCCGCGCCCTTCTCCTTCTTCTCCTTCCCCTCCTTCCCCTTCCCCTTGGTGGCGGAAACGAGCAGCAAGATAAAACGACCGTTTTTTCGGTATTATTATGCGCCGCAACTAAGTCGTTGGGGTACAGTGGCCAAATGTACTCTGATTTGGCTTCTGTCAGTTCCGTTAGACTCGTATAATCGATACGAGTGTAATGGAACTCGTTCAATTCCAATCCGAGGTCATTTGGAGAAAACGACCGTTTTTGGTTATTATTGCGCGTCATACTAAGTCGTTGGGGTACAATGGCCAAATGTACTCCGATTTGACTTCCGTCAGTTCCGTTAGACTCGTATAATCGATACGAGTGTAATGGAACTCATTCCATTCCAATCCGAGGTCGTTTGGAGAAAACGACTGTTTTTGGGTATTATTGCGCGCCACAACTAAGTCGTTGGGGTACAATGGCCAAATGTACTCCGATTTGACTTCCGACAGTTCCGTTAGACTCGTATAATTGATACGAGTGTAATGGAACTCGTTTCATTCCAATCCGGGGTCGTTTGGAGAAAACGACCATTTTTGGTATTATTGTGCACCGCAACTAAGTCGTTGGGGTACAGTGGCCAAATGTACTCCGATTTGACTTCCGTCAGTTCCGTTAGACTCGTATAATCGATACGAGTGTAATGGAACTTGTTCCATTCCAATCCGAGGTTGTTTGGAGAAAACGACCCTTTTGGGGTATTATTGTGCGTCGCAACTAAGTCAGTGGGGTATAGTGACCAAATGTACCCCGATTTGACTTCCGTCAGTTTCATTAGACTTGTATAGTCAAAA
The DNA here is from genome assembly GCA_033032865.1 of Dactylorhiza incarnata. Lineage (NCBI taxonomy): Eukaryota > Viridiplantae > Streptophyta > Magnoliopsida > Asparagales > Orchidaceae > Dactylorhiza > Dactylorhiza incarnata. The sequence goes on along the minus strand of JAWHQI010000505.1, from coordinate 104,040 downwards.
CGAACGTCACAGAACTCATTGACCATCAATTCGAGGTCATACAGAGAATATGCCCGTTTTGGATTATGCAGACCGCCTCAGAACAATGCACGAAATACGGAGCACACGAACTCGAAATCGGGCCCGGTGAATTTTGATGGACCCCGGGACCATGGAGGACCCAGCCCTAAGTTGACCTTGGTCAACCCCCCCCCCCCCCCCCCCCCCAAGCATGAAATTTTTTGGGAAAAGAAAAGAAAAGGGGGGAGGAGAGAGAATCTCCTCCCTCAAGGAGGGGGGGGGGGGGGGGGGGGGGGGGCTGCCCATGAATAGGCAGCCCTCTGTTAGGGCAAGGGAAGGGGGAGGGGGAGAAAATATCTCCCCCCCCACCAATTCCCCCCTTTAACCCAGGTGGCATAAAGGGACGGAGAGGGGAGGCCTCCCTCTTCCCCTATAAAAAGGGCCCCAGCCCCTCCCTGAGCTCACTCCAGCCCCCTCCTCCTCCTCCCCCTACCGGCCAGCCCTCCCCTTCCCCCTGCCGGAGCTCTTCCCAGCCAAACCGCCACCACCACCTCCTCAACACGGCGAGCCACCCCTCAACCTATCGAGCCCCTCCTCCACAGGTAGAACCCTCCTCGTCCTCCATTCCTACCTCTCGGTGGCATGCCCCCCCCCCCCCCCCCTCCCCCGTCGCCGGAGCATCGCCAGCCCCACCCCAAACCTTGCCCAGGTTTGGATGGTGGAGCTAGCCGTAACCTTGCACCCCCAGTGCCGGTGGTGGCGCTGGGGGAGAATGTACCCACCCGGGGACCCGAGCTCTGACGGGAGGAGGCGGCAGGGCCGCTAGAGGACGCGCCTCCGGCGGCACCCGCACTCTCCCCCTCCCTCCCCGTCTTTCCCGTACGGGGAAAGGGCCGCCCCCGGTGGCGCCAGGCCGTCGGACCCCCGCCGGAGGACTGCCCCCTCCCTGGCGCCCCAGCCAGGGGAGGCAGGGGAGGCGCCCCCAGCAGAGGCAGCGGCGCAGCAAGCCTGCATGGCGTATGCAGGCTGCGCCACCCCCTGCCCCCCTTTCCCTCTATTTCCCGGCGGTGGCCGGCGGCGCCAGGCCGCCGGACCACCTCCGGAGTGGTAGCCGGACCCCGGCGCACCGGCCGGGGGCGGCGCCGGCCCCAGCCAGCAGCTGCCTGGCGGCGGCAGCGGTCGCCTCCCGCTGTAACCCAGCGGGATAGCAGGGGCCGTCGGATCTCCACGATGAGATCAGACCGCTCCCCTATCATGGTTTCCCGCCTCCTGCCTCCACATGTGTGCCCCCACAATGGATCCGCCGTAGATCCGCTGTGGGGACCCCGGGAGGGCGCACGGTTCAGCGCCCCCTGCTCCCTCCTTTCCTCTATTTGCACCCCAAAGCCCCTTTCCCTATTTTATTTTTCTGAGGGAAAATGGGGCACTTTTGGCAAAAACTCCCAATATGGAAAACGTTCCCCACTCAGAGGGGCACCTCCTGTAATTTTTTGTGATTTTTAGGATGAGTTTTACTATTTTTAAATCTATGTACAAGGTCTGTTTTAAGGAATTAAAAGCCCAAAGTAGTTTGGAAAAATCCCCAAAAATTATAGCCTCTAATTTAGGGTGTTTTGCAATTTCTATCAAAGTTTGAAGGTGTGACCTTTTCTTTTGGTTCTTTAAAAGTCTTTTACGAGCAAAATTAACGCCCGAAAGCGAGCGAAATTAATTGGGATAAATTGGCAAACTCGCGACGCGTATTTTTGTTACGTAGCGAAATGATGTATATCGATCTAAGGAATCGACTAAGTTAAAAGTATCGACGCGCAATTCGGGTCACAATCGCGAGGCGACACCGCCAATTCATTAACGTGAAAATATTTAAAATATGAACCCAAGGCACACGGAAACAAGGAATTTCATGAAATATAAGTAAGCTCCTATGAACGGAGAAAAGACCCCTATGAACGGGGATCGAACGGAACTTCCTCCTAAGAACGGAGTCGACATTGAAGTCTCCTGTTATGGAGTGATTGGACTACTAACCCTTTACTTATTATGCTCTCCAGTCTCGTACTGGTCCTGCTTTTACTTTCTGCATTTATTCTTTAAATCCAGTCTCGAACTGGTCCCCCTGCTTTTACTTCCTGTTTATGCGTTTAGTAATCCAATCACGCACTAGTCCCCTTACTTATATTTCTGTTCGTTCATTTCCAGTAATCCAGTCTCGCACTGGTCCTTTATTTATTGCTTTCTGTACTTTTAGTAATCCAGTTTCGCATTGGTCCTTTATTTACTGCTTTCTGTACTTTCAGTAATCCAGTCTTGCACTGGTCCTTTATTTACTGCTTTCTGTACTTTCAATTCTCCAGTCTCGTACTGGTCCTGATATTTCGGCCCCTGCTTCCGGCCTTTCTTACTGCTTAAGTTGCACTTTATTTATATTTTAGTGCTAACAACAGACCTACGCTGGCAAGCGGTGCTTCTCCTCCTTTCTGTGAGGCCTTGGTTGGGGAAAACCTGGAGTTGAGTCCCTCCTCCTAAGTTAGCGCCAAATAAGGAGCCCTCCTACCGCCGAGCCTCCCGGTCAAGAGTCGAGTGACCGGTCGAGTAAGAATGTCGCGTCAAGTCTTAAAGCACTTGCTCTGTGTTTAAGCTTTTGAAGATTGTTTTGGAAGTGGCGGGTCGGTCACGCCCGTAGACCGTTCGTACCGGTGCGTGTGGGTTGACGACTCATGGCGACAGGGAGATGTGCATAGCGGATTATCACCACCCTGAACCCGCAGTTTTGCCTCCGCTGGTCGGCCTAAATTTCGGAATCGCCGGATGTCGCTCACATCCAGTTAGTACACCAAGTTGTACGAGAGGGCCTGAGTGATACGGTACGACTACATTCAGAAGTGGCAGGCCTGACCACTGTCACCGACGACCACATCGGTGAGGCCCGCGGGGTTCGCAACCCCGCTTGAAGCAAAGCGGTCCAAGCTGTGTCGACACAGAGTTTTTGTGTGTACAGGTTTGAATACCTAAGTGCGGGTATGTGCGAGGTAGTATTGTTTGTCGTTTCGTACCGCACGTTTAAGTCACCTCATGGAAATTATGGTTGGTAGGCATTATAGATATATATACGTATATATGTTTTACCTACTGCTAACCCTCTACCTTCCTTCGGCTATTTATTCCCGTCCTTTAGCCCTCCCCCAGGATACGGATCCGGGGAGGGGATGTGTTTTCTACTTAGCTCTGTGACTAACGGTTATTCTTATAACCAATCACATGAGACGGGACAGCGTGAAGCCCCCGCACCGCAGGATGAATTACCGGCCTTAGAGATGGCCCGATCGGATACTCCAGCCTCGCCCCCTGTCTTCTGCGACGTGATTCATAGAGTATAGAACTAAACTAGGATCATTTCGTTATAGTTATATGTAGCCTCCGAGGTAGATGTTGTAAACAATAGGCTTCGGCCTTTTTCCTATTATGTAATTATAAGTTGTGTGCTAGTTTTCCTAATTCTAATACTTCCGCTATGTGATTCTGATGTGTTGTTGTGATTCTTGTGCCTGACAAGGCGACCACTCAGTGCTTGAGAGGGTGGGTCATTGCCATCCGGGAAGCGCTAGTGGCCGTCCTTGGGCAGTAAGATCCCCCCTCCCTGAACCGGGTTCAGTTTTGGGGGGGGGGGGGGGGGGGTCTTACATCAGAGTGGGTTCTAGTTGCTATTTGCCATCAGAATGAAATTTTTTGGTGCATTTGTACAACTACCCGTTCTTGAGTTGGGTTCTTTCTATTCTTTTCTTTTGATCGTCATATGACATCATCTAGCAACAATGTCACCCCTCAACATTACTCATCCAATAGTATACCTATCTTCGAAGGAGATGCATACGATTTTTGGCATGTCCAAATAAGAACCTTGTTTATCTCACAAGGACTTTGGAGAATTGTCCAAGAAGGATACAACAAGCCCACTGCTGAGAATCCTCTGACTGGTTGGTATACTGCCACAATTACCACCTATGAAGAAAACTATAAAAAAGATGATAAGGCCCTGCTGTACATTCAGCAAGGAGTAACAAAAAGCCTTTTTCCAAGAGTTATGGGCGCTTGTTCCTCAAAAGAAGTATGGGACACCTTAAAAACTGTGCTCCAAGGATCGACCAAAGTAATTTCTATCAAACTCTTAAACTTATGGCAAGAGTTTGAATCCCTCAAAATGAGGGAGGATGCATCATCTCAACAATATTTCACCAGAATCTCTATTATTGTGTATCAAATTAGTAGCTTTGGAGATGCTTTAGAAGAAAACAATTTTGCTATAAAAATCTTACGAACTCTTACCCAGAAATATGAATCAGTAGTCTCAGCCATTGAAGAATCAAAAGTCTTAAGCAATCTCACAGTAATTGAACTAATGGGCTTCCTTCAGGCTCATGAAGAAAGGACCAAAAGATATGAAAATACTTCCTTAGAAAAAGCTTTTCAAAGTAAAATCAATCTTCAAAACACCTTTGAGAAATTTCCTGATCCTCACATCCAAAAAGTAAGAGGACAGAATAACTCTCAAGTGTTCTGCCACTTGTGCAAAAGACCAAATCATGTAGCCCATGACTGCTTTTATAAGTGTAAAAGGTGCAAAAATCCCACTCACCTCAACAAAGACTACTGGTTTCAGCAAAAACCAGTCAAGGATGATGTTCCTTATGAAGACAAGGATCAGGATCGGGTATCTTACACTAACACTGGTTGTGAAATTACTGACAATGATATGTGGTATATTGATAGTGGTTGCTCTAACCACAAGACAAATCAAAAAACTTATTTTGTTAGCCTTGATGATACTGTAAAATCTGAAGTTCTTATGGGAGATGGTAAGTCAAAGAAAATAGAGGGAAAAGGAGTGATATCAGTCAAAACCAAAAATGGTCAAATCAAATATATCCATGATTTTCAATTTGATCATGACCTTGCTCAAAGCTTATTAAGTGTAGGGCAACTAGTCAAGAATGGATACAAACTAATTTTTGATGCCTCACAATGTATTATTGTTGACAAGTATTCATTTCACATTGCCACTGTCAATATGACCTCCAATCAAGTGTTTCTCATGAATCTATCTACTATTAAGGATCAAGCTTTAGTTAGTAAACAATCTGACAACACTAGAATATGGCATGAGAGATACGGTCATCTTAATCTCAGAGATTTAAGAAATCTGGGAAAAGAAAACTTTGTTTTAGGTCTCCCCTCCATTGAAGAAGAAACAGCCATGTGTGAAGACTGCACCTTGAGTAAGATACATAGAACACCTTTTCCCCCATCAAAGCTTCCATAGAGCAGGACAACCTTTCGATGTTATCCACATAGACATCCGGGGACCTGCCCTCATTCCATCCATATCAGAAAAACATTACTACTTATTGATTGTTGATGACTTCAACTGGTTCATGTGGGTTTATTTCATAAAACACAAATCTGAAGCCTTCCAAAAATTCCAGCTGTTCAAAGATCAAACTGAAAACCAGCAAGACAAAAAAATTAAATGCTTAAGATCTGACAGAGGAGGTGAATTCCTAAGTAAAGAATTTACCAACTTCTGTGCAGAAAATGGCATAAGAAGGGAGCTAACTGTGAGAGGTACACCCCAACAAAACGGTCTAGTAGACAGGAGAAATCGAACTATCATAGAAATGATAAGGTGTATGCTGAGAACAAAGCAATTACCAAAAGCATACTGGGCAGAGGCAGCAAACATTGTGGTTTACTTACTAAATGGAGCACCCACTCGTGCTTTAGTTAACAACACTCAATATGAACAATGGAATGGTAAAAAAACCACAAATTTCTCATCTGAAAATAATTGGAAGCATTGCCTATAATCTTGTACCAGCAGAGAAGAGAGATAAGTTGGGGGGAAAGGAGAAAAAACCATATTCGTGGGATATAGTGAAGAATCAAAAGCTTACCGACTGTACAATCCAAGAACAGATAAATTAATCATAGTAAGAGATGTTATAATTGATGAAAATAACATCTGGAACTGGACAGAAACCGTGCATCAGAATTCCAGTCCTCAGGTGGTTACAGATTCCTTCTTCGATGAAGATAATCATCATCCTAATTCAGTCAATCAAGTGATCAACCCCATCGAAGAAGAAGTTCTGCCATCCTTCCCTGAAGACAACGGTGAAAGCAGCCTCCTACCTCCTGAAACTTCTCAGGAATCTGTTTCCCAGGATTCATCATCTCCAAAGAAGTTTAAAAGTCTCACAGAAATTTACAGTAATTGCAATTTAGCCCTCATCTCAAAAGAACCTGTCACGTACAAAGAAGATGCTAAAAATCAGAATTAGATTAGTGCCATGAATGAAGAAATTCAAATGATTGAAAAAAAACAATAGCTGGGAGCTTACTCCCTTGCCTTCCAACTAAAAATCCATAGGCCTCAAATGGATTTATAAAACTAAATTTAATGAAGATGGATCAATCCAGAAATATAAAGCTCGATTAGTAGCCAAAGGCTACTCTCAAGTTCCGGGGATAGACTACTTGGAGACATTTGCCCCCGTAGCACGATTTGAAACTATAAGAATTGTGTTAGCCCTAGCAGTTCAAAATGATTTTCCAGTCTACCAAATGGACATAAAATCTGCGTTTCTAAATGGGGACATCAAAGAAGAAATTTATGTTACTCAACCTGAGGGCTATGAGATTAGTGATGAAAAAGAAAAAGTATATCGCCTAAAAAAGGCCTTATATGGGCTCAAAGAAAAGCCCCCCCCCCCCCCCCCCCCCCCCCCCCCCTCCCCGTGCGTGGAACTGCAAGATTGATGCAAGCCTTACCATCAATGGTTTCAGAAAAAGCAACTATGAGCCAGCTCTGTACTTAAAGAAAGAAGAAAGTGGAGGATCTGTGTTTATGCCGATGATTTTCTCATCACGGGATCCTCTCATCAATCTATTTGCCTTCTCAAAAATAACCTCGAAAAAGATTTTGAGATGACCAATCTAGGTCAAGTCAGATATTTTCTTGGCATACAGATACTTAGAGAATCCTCAGGATTAATAATAACTCAAAGCAAATATCTGAATGATCTGCTAATAAAATATCTGAAATATCCGAACACTCCAAACCAGTCTCCACACCACTAATTATGCATGAAAAAAATGAAAAAAAAAAGATGGAGAAGAGAAATGCAATGCTGAAGAATACAAAAGCTTGGTTGGGTCTTTGATATATCTGACCAATATCCGCCCAGACATTGAGTTTGCTATTAGTCTGGTTTCTAGATTCATGAGTTCTCCTAGTATCAAACACTGCATAGCAGCCACAAGAATTTTGCGCTACCTCATTGGGACCAGGGAATATGGGATAAGATATGAGAAAGATAAAAGTAATCGTCTTCATGGGTATTCCGACAGTGACTAGGGTGGTTGTGCTGATGATAGAAAAAGCACAAGTGCATTCATGTTTTTCCTTGGCAACAAGCCTATTTCATGGTGTTCCCGCAAACAAAAAGTATTGCTCTTTCATCCACTGAAGCTGAGTACTCAGCCCTTTGTGAAGCTACTAGAGAAGGCATCTGGCTCAAAAGGTTAACAGAAGAGATACAAGAAGAAATAGGAGTAGTAGATATCTTGGTGGACAATACCTCAGCCATTGCCTTGGTTCACAATCCAATTTTCCATAACAAAACCAAGCATATTGAGCTAAAGTTGCATTTTACCAGGGAGCTCATTCACAATGGTGATATTACTGTCAACCATTGCAGTGCCAAGGATCAAATCGTTGATGCCCTAATAAAGCCCCTTGCTGCGGAGTTCTTAAAAGAGATTAAGGAAAAGATGGGATTACAAAATTGCTGCGATTAAGGGAGGGTGTTGAAGATAATCTTGCCATTTGGTGCCGTTTTGCTCCAGCCCTGCTCTCAGTATTGGCATCGTTGCTGTCTTGTTGATGAGGCCCTCCAGTTCCCAAGAATGTTCTGCCAAAGCCTTGTGTTGTACTTGTTTTTTTCCTTTCTTTTCTCTCAAAGCTGCTATATAAAGCTTGGATGAGTCTCTTTTTTGTTGCAAGTCTTTTTGAGTTGTTCCTGCAGTTGTAAGAAGCATATTATGTAAACCTATCTTTAGTAAATGCAAAATCAGTTGTACCATCTACTTTCTCCCCTCCTTGTTCTGTGTTCCCAAACAGCAACAATGAGTGCACTGACACAAATTGACCGCATTAGTACAAACGCAAGATTAATGCACTGGAGTGTAAATGATAGCAACAATCGTGTGAGAATTTGAGGTTGTGATGATTATAAATAACCATGTGTGGAGTAGCTCCTGCTTTGATGTTCGTCTGGAAGAGGGGGAGGTGAAATATCAAGAGAAACAACCCTCATTATTTAAGATATTTTGAAACAAAACATTTAGTAGGTGTGTGTGGGAGCGTGAAAACATGTACGAAAGTAATTGGTTTGTGAGAAAACACAACTTGTGAGAAGACATTTGATTGGTGTAAGTTTGTGAGACATGATGTGCGATGTATGAAGCCATGTTGGTCGATAATTTGTTTTATAAAAGTTGTATGGAACACGTATTAGTGAAACTAAGTGGATATTGACCTATGATGTGAATTGTATGAAATTAAACCCATATTATGAGCGAGCAAATATGATGCAACATTTGTTTGTGATCATGGTGTTGGGAAAAACTTCTTTGATTTAACTTAACAAATTATCTTAAAAGTGATTTTATATCTTAGTTTGAAATTACCCATTGTATAGCGAGGGTAATCTGGTCATTAGATGTCTTAGGATATCACACTCAACCTAGGGTGTCAAGACCATATCAAGAGAAGCAAAGTTTGGGTAAAGTTAACAGTTGCGTCGAATGGAAATCGACGCAACATCGAGTTATTGTCGACGCTACACTGACAAGAAGTCCAAGCAACTCACTCCTTCTGTCGGAGTAGATCAAGTCGATGCTATGTCGAATGGATATCGACGTAGAGGCCATGGACTTGTCGAAGTACATAGAGAAGTCGATGCCGCTTCTACTTCAACTCAACACAGAAGAAAGAATCTGTCGAAGCCATCTAAAGTCGACGCAATGTGGACTTCATCTCGACGCAGATAATGAAGTTCAGAGCCATGCATTCAACTCGATGGTTATGTCGATAAGGTATCGACGCAACATCGACAAGTTGAGTTCAATCAAAGCAAAGAATTCAAAGCTTCTCCTACAAGGAATCGAAGGTGCGTCGATAAGAGAGGAAGAGAACTCGACGCTACGTCGAATACAGTCTGAAAAGGAAATATTTTCAGCTGTTATTTTGAACACTCTCTTATGGCCCACAATACCGAAGACCGTTCTCCAACAGCTCCTTAATTGCCTCAACTAGAAAGAAGAATTAAAGGAGGACAGAAAAGCTTTCTTGGAAACAAGCTTACAGTTGGTGGACGGATCGTGAATTAAAGAAGGAAAGGAAGAGAAATTATGCAGAGAAAAACACCTTTTCAGGACCTACTAGAAAAGGAAATTAATTCAAATTAAAGAGGGAAAATATAAGGCATGAGCAGAAAGAAAAACATAGAGCATTCATCACTATCGGCTGAACTTTTGGCATTAGGGCTTCCTCCTCTTCTTCTTCCTCAAGGAACCCTAATAGACAAGAAGAAAAGCAAGAACTGCTCTCTCTCTCTCTCTCTCTCTCTCAGTCAAGGATCTTCTTCTCCTCAACACAAAACATTGAAGAAAGATCTACAGAAGATTATACTCTGCTCAGAGAAACAACTGATGCCTCCTCACCAATATTATATAGCAGCAGCACTATTATAAGAGTAGAGAGAAGAAGGATCAAGAGCTTACAAGAACCCTAGCAATCATCACTATCATAAGCTAGAATTAAACTGATATAGATCCTGAATAGCCCTCAAAGAACAACACCTTAAGGATTGCTGTTACAGAATTCTGAAAAACAGATTTCTGATTCTTTCTTCTTCTTCTTACTCTTCTTTCCTTACACCCCCTGTAAAGAGTTTTGAGAATCCCTCTTCCAAAGGATTCAGTGGTTCAAGATCTCCTTACCAAAAGATCTGGTTGGTTCAAGATCTCCTTATCAAAAGATCTGGTTGGTTCATGATCTCCTTATCAAAAGATCAGTGGTTCTGAGAGTCTCCTTGTCAAAAGGCTCAGGCACAGGTGGTGCAATCCTACCAGGTGGTAGAAGAGAGGACTACCCACATTTTGGGGAACCTCTATAAAATCTTTGTGATTCTGGTTGCTCATTTTCTGTGTTGTCCCATTTAGTTTACTTTTTCCATTACTGCTTTTCTTGCTTTACTTAAACAGCCTGTGTTTTATTCTGTGTGTGGAATTGTAGAGCATAACACTTAGTGTTTTTAATATATTTGCACAAATAGGATAGAAATATTTGTAAATCTTTATTCACCCGCCCCCCCCTCTAGAGCATATCTCAGGGGCACACAGTGCACTTTCAATTGGTATCAGAGGGAGATTGATCATTAAAAGGTTAACACATTGATCACAAAACCTCCTGCACTTATTTCTTTATTACAAATATATTTTATAAAGAAAATGAGTTCTAAGGATTATGCTTCCACAAGACCTCCAGTGTGTAACTTGAATAAGTTCACACCCTGGAAGGCCAGAATAAGGCTTTATATGAATTCCATTGATGAAGACATCTATAATGTTCTTCTTACATGTCCTCCAGCTCCAGTCAGACAAAAGGTAGGAGAACCTTCAACAACTGAGGCTGTCCCAAGAAATGAGTGGATAGAGGCTGAGAAGAAGGCCAATGCATGTGATGCCAAGGCCATGAACATTCTGGTATCAACAATGTCAGATGATATTTTCCAGAAGGTTGTTGAATGTCAATCAGCAAAAGATATCTGAGATTCTCTCACCGGAATGGTGGAAGGAATCTCAGATGAAAGAAAGGACAGAAAGTCCCTTCTCATATCCTAGTATGAGAACTTTCAGAAAAAGGCTGAAGAATTTGTTGCTGATATGTATGACAGATTCAACATTATCATTAATGAGCTCAGAGGCTTGGACAAGGAGATATATCTTTGACTGAAATTAATGATAAAATCCTCATGTGCTTCCCTAGATCATGGGATTTAAGGATCTGGGCAATCAGAGAATCCAGGTGCCACAGAGAAATCTCTACTGAAGCTTTGCTAGGAAAGCTTAAGTCATATGAGATGCTTCTAAAGAACATGGTTGAGTTTGAAGAAAGGGAGACTACTCAAGCTCCTATCCAAAGGAATCTTGCCCTGAAAGCTACTGAAGGAGAGTCCTATACTCCTGAAGATGAGATGTTCAATCTCCTAGCATGGAGATTCAAGAAATGGGTCAAGACAGAAGACTCAAGGAGAAGAGAAAGGGACTCAAGGCCCAGGTATGATAAAACTCCAAAGAAGGAGATTATCTGCTACACCTGCAATAAACCAGGACACATAGCTCTTGAGTGTCCACAAGAACAAAAATAACAGAAGCAACAAAAAGGATGAAAAGAAGAAGAAGTCTTTCAAAGGGAAAGACAAGAAGAGAGTCAAGGGCTTCATTGCTGAAACATGGAGTGACTCAGATGCTGAGTTAAGCTCATCATATTTGAAAGTGATGATGAAGCATAAGCAACCTGCATGATGGCACTGGGGATGTCATCAGATGATGAAGAGGAACATGTATCATTATTTGATGACTTTGATTTTAGTTCAGATGATTTTAAAACCTGTTTTAAAGATTTATGTATTGATCACCTTAGGGTAGAAAGAGAATTAGACACAGTTAGAACTGAGTTAGAAAACCTTAAAAAAGATGACATATACCTAAGAAATCAAAAATTAACAAATGAAATTAATAATAAAGAGTCAGAATTGATTGAACTTAGAAAAGAAAACATAAAACTAAAAGAAGAGCTAGCAAAGGCAAAGGCCTTTGAGGACTCACTCAATGAGAGGAATCAGAAGCTCAAAGACATCACAGAAAATCTCTCAATGAGATTTAATCACCTAGGGTTAGGAACAGAGCCCTCCACTAGCACAGAAGCACCTAGGAAACCTGCCTGGAAAAATCCAGTATCCTTTGTTAGACCTAGTGAGTATCAACCAAGTGAGAAAAATCCATCATCTAAGGGTAATGCTAGTAGTTATCCAGAAGGGATAGATGAACCTAACAAAGTAAATCAGAATAAGAAAGAAAAACCCTTAGGCAAGAATAAAGTAGAGAAATTAAATAACCTCAACCAAAAGGTTAAAGCAAAACCTAAGGTAATAAAAAATTCTGCTGATCTTCTTTATTTAGATACAATCTATACTCATTTCAAGTATCAAAATAATAGGTTTGGGAAACTCATTCCTTATCATCCAAAAGGGTATCATGAAAGACTCTTTTATTCCTTCATTAAACCCTACAATGGTAAAAGCAAAGGGCCCAAGATAACCTAGGTTCCCTCTAATGTTTGAATTACTTGTGCTGGGTATGGAAGGGGACTATCTAGGAGATAGTAAGAAAAGGAATAAAGAACTAAACTCAATCAAGGGAGTACTACTTTACCTAATTCCCTTGTTATCTTTATAGTTCATAAAATTATTATCTTAAACTCTATTTTCCATAAGACACAATTGCTCGGAAAAACATCAAGAATTTTCTAAGGAAATGGATATGTTCATTCATAGGTGCGTCGAATAGAAGTCGACGTACCATCGACTTCTACTCGACGCTAGCGTCAAGACACTCAGAGTGGACAATTCGAATAGAATTTGTCGCGGCGTCAAGTTCATATCGACGCATGCATCGACTCAATGGTCGCTGCCAAAAGTCGAGGTAGCGTCGATTGGAAATCAACACAACGTCGACAGGATTATGTCGACTTAAGATCTGCTGAACTATCTCGAAGTTACGTCGAATATTAGTCGACGCAACGTCGATATAACAGCGCGCCCAGAACTGCCTCTAGAAGCAATCTCGACACAACTTTGTGCGCTAAATAATAAGCTTTATCGACGGTGCGTCGACCTAAACCCTAAGTTGCGGCGATTCATCTCCTTTAAAACAATTACAGCGTCGAGATCATTGCGCTTTCAAATTTTCCTCTCCTTGCTCTCTTGTTCTCCAGTTCTCCCGTGCCTCTCTCTCCCTTTCTCTCTCTCTCATTTTTTTCGTGTTCGCAGGTACCTTCAATCAAATGGCTCCACCCAAAGTCAACTCAGGGTTTGATGTTGATATGGACACATTCGGTGCAGCGACAAATAGCTTCAAAGCCATTCTTGGCTTGTTTCAGGAAGCTGGCCTAACCAAGCTTTTCTCCATAAGGTGTAAGATTCTAGATGTAGAACTTACAGAATTCAAGAACAGTGTTCATGCTGCAGATGATGGATCCCTTCAAGGGAAAAATTTCTGGACAATATATCAACATAATTGAAGAAGTTCTCTCCCAAACATTTGATCTACTTACTGGGACTGACTCAGAAGAATTGACAGGAGAAGAGACAAAGAATGTCCTAGAGATCATGCAATTCAAGAAAGACAGACCTATAAATCTGAAAAAGATCGACTTGGCAGAAGAGTACAGGTTCCTGGCTGATATATTTGGGAAAGTTTTATTGTGCAAAATCTCAGCTCATGATGCAATTCAAAAGCAGCAGTTGCAGATTATGAGCACTCTTGTCCTCAAGAAAAAGATAAACTGGGGGAAGTTACTCCTGAGAATGATTGGGCACAATATTCCCACAAAGAAAATGCTTACATAAGAATAATGAGCCAAGTGCTCTTCCAACTTCTAAGCATCTGCAAATCCAAAGGAGTTCCCGTACCTCCTGGTAAAAGGATAAATATTGGGATTTTTTCCAAGTGGACCAGGCAAATTCTACAGCCTGTTCAGTCTACACCTTCACCTCCTCCCTCTCCTCCCCCTCAAGATTCAGAGAGACAAATACCAGATCCCCCAAGGGATAATATTCCTCCTCCTCCCTCTGCAACTCCACTATACAATGTTCCAGTTCACCCTCAGGATGATGTTCCAGCTCATCCATCTCCTCAGCAACAACAACAACAACAACAGCAGTAATAGATCCATCAATCCATTCCATCTACCTCAGTCCCAGATCCATCACCTCACATTCCCACAACATACCTCCACCTCAGAATCTCAGTTTGCTCCACCTCCACCTCCATCAATTTATATCTCACTTGAAATCTACAATGCACTCTCTCCTATCCAAGAAGATTTCCATCCATCACCTCCTCCATCTATCACACATATCACTTCAATTGACCTTGAACAAGTCATCTCAAAAGCAGTAGGGCTAGCTTCTAGCACCTTTGCTGATCTTCTGGCTGCTCAATCAAGAAGATTTGATAAAAAGTACTCTCAAGTGGAAGCTGAATTGATGGTCTCCAAAAGATCCCTACAGGGCATCAAAGACTACATGTCTTCCTCCATAGTGACCAAGGAATTCTTAACCTCTCTTACCAGCAAGGTAAAAATGGGGGAGAATGTTTTGGAGGAAGAAAATAGTTTGGAGGAAGAAAGGCCTGTACTAGATGAGAATGGCCTTAATAAAGGGAAAGATGCTAAAGACCCTGGGAAAGTGACCCTCTTCCAGGGTCCAAATGTTCAGGGGGAGCCCGTTCCAGATCATCAAGAAGGTAATGAAAAAGTAAATGAGCCAGAGAATCAAGTGGATATTATTGCAGATAATCAGGGGGAGCTTCCATCTACTCAGGAGGAGCCTGCTCCAGAAGTCCAAAGAAATCTGGATAAATAGATGATAGATATGAGTACAATAGTGGTCCAAGGGGAAGTCCAATAGGATTTACTGGATGAAGTGGCAAAGATTGTCAAGGAAGATGTTGACTTTGCTGAGCTGAATGCACATAGTCAGGGGGAGCTCTTCAATGACAACATTGCTGAAGAAGCAGAAATGTCCCATAAAGATAGTGAGCCTCTGAAGATTGCTCCAAGGAAGGTTACTCCAAAAGTATTTTCAAGGAAAAGAAGAACTCCTGAGAAGGAGAAATGAGGTTCATATATTTTGAAAAGTCTTATATTTTTTGAAAAACAGTTATGGTGATCTATATATAGTTCTTAACAATTAAATGAAATGGCTTGTGATTACAGTCTGTCATTTTCTTATGTTTATGCTGTCTTGAATATATTTTTGTTTATATAAAAAGGAATGTGTAAAATCACTTTATTTAATCTGTAAAATTTATTAAGATAAATATGAGAGATTGTTGGGAAAAACTCCTTTAATTTAACTTAACAAATTATCTAAAAAGTGATTTTATTTCTTAGGTTAAAATTACTCATTGTATAGTGAGGGTAATCTAGTCATTAGATGTCTTAGGATGTCACACTCAACCTAGGGTGTCAAGACCATATCAAGAGAAGCAAAGTTTGGGTAAAGTTAATAGTTGCGTCGAATGGAAATCGACGCAACATCGAGTTATTGTCGACGCTACATTGACAAGAAGTCCAAGCAACTCACTCCTTCTGTTAGAGTAGATCAAGTCGACGCTACGTAGAATGGATATCGACATAGAGGCCATGGACTTGTCGAAGTACCTAGAGAAGTCGATGCAACTTATACTTCAACTCAACGCAGAAGAAAGAATCTGTCGAAGCCATCTAAAGTCGACGCAACGTGGACTTCATCTCGACGCAGATAATGAAGTTCAGAGCCATGCCTTCAACTCGACGGTTACGTCGATAAGGTATCGACGCAACGTCGACAAGCTGAGTTCAATCAGAGCAAAGAATTCGAAGTTGCTCCTACAAGGAATCGAAGGTGCGTCGATAAGAGAGGAAGAGAACTCAACGCTACATCGAATGCAATCTGAAAAACAAGCCTTTTCAGCTGTTATTTTGGACCCTCTCTTATGGCCCACAATACTGAAGACTGTTCTCCACCGGCTCCTTAATTGCCTCAAATAGAAAGAAGAATTAAAGGACGACATAAAAGCTTTCTTGGAAACAAGTTTACAGTTGGTGGACGGGTTGTGAATTAAAGAAGGAAAGAAAGAGAAATTATGCGGGGAAAATATCTTTTCAGGACCTACCAGAAAAGGAAATTAATTCAAATTAAAGAGGGAAAATCTAAGGCATGAGCAGAAAGAAAAACATAGAGCATTCATCACTATCGGCTAAACTTTTGGCATTAGGGCTTCCTCCTCTTCTTATTCCTCAAGGAACCCTAATAGACAAGAAGAAAAACAAGAACTGCTCTCTCTTAGTCAAGGATCTTCTTCTCCTCAACACAAAACATTGAAGAAAGATCTACAGAAGAATATACTCTGCTCAGAGAAACAACTGCTGCCTCCTCACCAATATTATATAGCAACATCACTATTATAAGAGCAGGGAGAAGAAGGATCAAGATCTTACAAGAACCCTAACAATCATCACTATCATAAGATAGGGTTAATCTGATACAGATCCTGAATAGCCCTCAAAGAACAACACCTCAAGGATTGCTGTTACAGAATTCTGAAAAGCATATTTCTGATCCTTTCTTCTCCTTCTTACTCTTCTTTCCTTACACCCTCCCTGTAAAGAGTTTTGAGAATCCCTTTTCCAAAGGATTCAGTGGTTCAAGATCTCCTTACCAAAAGATATGGTTGGTTCAAGATCTCCTTACCAAAAGATATGGTTGGTTCAAGATCTCCTTATCAAAAGATCTGGTTGGTTCATGATCTCCTTATCAAAAGATCAGTGGTTCTGAGAGTCTCCTTGTCAAAAGACTCGGGCACAAGTGGTGCAATCCTACCTGGTGGTATAAGAGAGGATTACCCATATTTTGGGGAACCTATATAAAATCTGTGTCTTCTAGTTGCTCATTTTCTGTGTTGTCCCATATTGTTTACTTTTTCTATTACTGCTTTTCTTACTTTACTTAAATAGCCTGTGTTTTATTCTGTGTATGGAATTGTAGAGCATAACACTTAGTGTTTTTATTGAATTTGCACAAATAGGATAGAAATATTTGTAAATCTCTATTCACCCCTCTCTAGAGTATATCTCAGGGGCACACTGTGCACTTTCAATACCAGATTGTTGAGTCCAGCGTTCCTTCACTTGACCCGTAGCGTCTTTCCTACTTCCTTAGAGAAAAAGTAGCACCCTTCCCATCAGTCTGGGCTTTTGGGATAGTTGGTTGCGCTTGATCCTACAAGTGGTATCAGAGGAGGTTGCTGGTTCGACGTCGGGGGGGGGGGGGGGGGGGGGGGGGGGGGGCTGATTAAATCCTGAAATTTCTCTACCTGTGTAGGTCCCGGCGGGTCAGGCGACCGCGGCCATATGAAAATCCACCTCTGAGTCATGTGGTGCGCCACCTCTGAGCCATGTGGAGCACCTCTGAGCTGGCGGGTCGTGGTGGACGCTGGGGGAGATTGTTGGGTCCACCGTACCGTTCCTTCACTTGACACGTAGTGCCTTTCCTACTTCCTTAAAGAAAAAGTAGCGCCTTTTCCATCAGTCCGGGCTTTTGGGATAGTTGATTGCGTTTGATCCTACACATGAGACTATTGCTAGAAATTATGTGCTTGGTGTATTTGAAGTAGTACCGCATGGCAATTTTTGATATATGTATGTGATTTATCCGTTGTCGTAGTTATTGTTTAATTATCATGTTGTATTGATGTTTCGTTACTAATTCAACTAATTACTATCTACTTATAATAAGCCTAGCTAGTATATTGCATGTGATGTTTGTGGATATTGGTTAGTCGTATATCAACATGAAGTGTACACGTAATGGTCTTTAAATTATTTCAGATTGATGTGTGTGGAGAAAGAGCGTGTGCAATTAAGTCATCTTTAAATCTACGAAGGATTCATGGACTAACTTATATCGTGCAAAGAAGTCCTTTCGAGATAGGGAAGTAAGTGTGACGAGGAGGCATAACTGCGTAAAAATCTATTGTATTTGTTGGTAAGGTGAGAAATGAACAAAGTTTTCTGACCCTGAAAAGATGTATTTGAATGTTTTAGCAAAAAAGAGTTGTCATTTGAAATTTGTATTATTTGGATATATGCTAAATGTAAAAAATATCACTCATTGATATAAATTAGAATTTCTTAGAAAAATAGTAAGGCTTGCAAAGATATGACTTGAAACATGAAAGTTGAATTTATTGCTCACCAAAAAAACTCATAATGCATGCCATTCTTGTTTATGGAATTTTATGGGAATGATACACTATTCATGGATCCGTATTTGATAGAAACTTGATCGAAGGTTAAGTTTGGAGGACGGTTGTGAGCCACACAACTTAATTGTTGACCAATCCATCTAGATTGGGAATGTGGAAATAATCTTTGATGGTAATCAAAATTTGGTTGTTATAGTTAACACAAATATGACACGAGACATTGTGATCCACACAACTCGTTGAACAGTCCTTCGATCTATAACAGGGATGTGGAATTAGCAATCTTCGATGATAATCAAATTTAATTTGCAACGGTCGACACAAAAATTGCACGAGCTAAAAATGATTGTTACTATGACGAATAATATCGTGGCCAACATATTTTTTTTACCACCTTCTTCAATTTTATATATATTTTTGAGTAATGATAATAGTACGGTCATAGATCATTTGTAAATTTTTTAGAGGGGTAAGGTTGAAGATGAACGTAGTGAACATGAATATATCAATGATAAGTGGTAGGCAGCGGGGTAAACTAGCACAAATAGGCATCGAGCACTACGTACTATAGAATTACAATTATCATGACACCATTTAAGGAGAGCGTTGTGAAAAAGGAAAAAATTGTTTCTGCGTGTAACACATCAAAGATCATCATGTGTTATACGCTATCAGACCGTCGCTTTCTGTAAGCACGATTTTTTAAGCATGATTGATCGAAAATACGACCATATTACGCCTGCATGTATTTTTGCAAAAAGGACTGTATTTTATCTCGCACGGTTAGAACCGTGCGTTACATGTTCATAATTATCTCTAGCGAAAAAGGGGGTTATAGTTAATGCACCTATAGATGAGGATATGAAGTGAAATATTAGTTATAGTTGGTGATGCACAATTGTAGGGGTAGGATTGGCCCATAAGCGCAAATTTATATTTGATTAAAATAAACGAAATTAATGGGGATAATAGTGACTGCAAAATATATATTTTTCATGATTAATGCTAAATATATAGTTTTGCCTTTCATGGGCATGCCTTAGTGGGAACATATGGGAAAATTAGGAGGTGGTTCAGTTGATGTGTAGGAAGGAGTTAGGTGCTCATGTTTGGAGTAGTTGTAGTAATTAGTAAATGAATAAAGTCTAGTCTTTTGCATTCCTAAATTGACTATTATAGATCTGCGGTCCGTGTGGTGTCGTTGTGAACGCAGCAGTTACGAACTGTCGTCGTCTGTGAATGCCCGACAAATAATCTATCGAACTGCATCCACTTTATATTCAAAATTAAAATTTGTCTTGGTGGCAGTCATGCATCACCGTTGTCTTGTCAAACTCATATTTCAGCAAAGTAAAAATAACGCGCTAAACGGATGACGGTTTATAAATATATAAACTACAATTCTGTTTTTTCTTTTATAAATATATAAACTACAATTCTGTTTTTTCTAAGAAAGATTGATGAATTTTTTTTGGAAGAAAATAATTTTCTTCGTAAATATTTTGGAATAAAAAAGATATTTTTATTTTTGAAATAAAAAAAATTCGCAATAATTTTAACAACAAATATTTTGCAACAAAAAAAATTTATTGTCATGTTTGAAACGACAAAAATTCTTACTATTTTGTAGGTAAAATTTAAATTAAATTACATAGCTAAATTTGATGCTAATCATCAAGAAATTATCTAGATTTCTTAATTTTCTTTGCTAAATGAGGTTATTCTTATAGTGAATCACCGCCGCGCCAAACGGATCCGATCTCATAATTATTACGTGGCTATATTTTGTTTTTTTTATTTTAGTTCTTTTATTTACATTTTTTTATTAAAAAAGAGAGAGAGAGAGAATAATTTATTGGATATACAAAATTTCTCTACGACGCTGCCTTCACGTTCTACTTTCGATATTCCCCATCTGGAGGAGATATCATGCCTTTAACGTGGTTCGGCTCAGTTCAAAAGTCGTTTGTGTTGGGTTGACTCCTTCCTTTTATACCAAAACCCTGCAAATGACAATTCACCCCACATTAATAGAATATTTATGTATGGACTCTCTCTCTCTCTCTCTCCACCTCTCTCTCTCTACACCTCTCTCTCTCTCTCTCTCTCTCTCTCTCTCTCTCTCTCTCTAAGTGTGATTTTATTTTTGGCAAAATAAATAAATCATTCCTAAAATTTAATTTATTTAAAATAAGTCTTTAAGATTTTAAACATTTTTGAAATAAGTCTCACTTAAATTTTCGTTATTTTTTAACGAATTTTGTAAGATTTAAACATTCCACGTCATAAAAAAACCAAGTTATAATAATTTTAATTATTTTTAAATAATAAATATAGTTAATTTTCACAACAACATCATTCTGAATGGTGCAAAATCCAGCCTTGGACATATTTCAAACAAATAAATTTTAATTATGGAATTAATTTAGATATTTTGCCTTTATTTTTATATAAATAATTATGAATTATTTAAATTTTCGTTCTCCCCACATGCTTAAGCAAGCGCGGAGAAATAATTAATGAGCTAGCTTGGAACGGTAGGCTGGCAGATTTATTAATGTAATTGGCTGTCGATCGTTACTGCATGCTCAAGGTACAGAATTGAATGGCTGCGATCTAGAGGGACGGTTGATTCAAACTCGTCAGCGGCACTCTGATCGCCGTCCACTGCCCATCTCCTTCGCATCTTGCATCATAATTTTATTTTTTATAATTATAATACATATAGTATATATTAATTAATTAAATTTTCTGTTTTTATTTTAATTTGCTGGGTAAGTACTAACCAGTAACCACTGCTATTTATGCTCAGCCTCACGTTAATAAGCAATCTCCAACTCATTTATTGTATATGTTAACGCCTTTCACTCCCTCTCTCTGTTTCTCTGTTTCTCTAGCCTATATATAAAAGATCTTTATCTCTGGCGTTCACTCTAGCTTCCGCCATTGCTTTCTCTTCATTCTCTATCTTCCAATGGCCGTAACAGAGGAGACTTCCCCTGCTCCCCACGTTGTGAAGGGGAGGAGAACGAAGCGGCAGAGGCTTCTGCTGCAGTCTTCAGCTCCGGCGACGTCGCCATCTTCCTCCGTTGAGATCTCCGGGAGAAGCGCCGAGGAGGAGCAGGAGGAGGAGGACATGGCTAACTGCCTCATGCTCCTGTCCAGAGGATACTCTGTTTTCCTGCCGCCGGACTCTGATAGCAGGGAAACCGCCACCGAACTAACGGAGAAGGTCACGAGCGGAGGAGCGGCGGCGAATGGGAAGGCCTCCGCCGGCGGTCTGTATGTGTATGAGTGCAAGACGTGCAATAAATGCTTCCCATCCTTCCAGGCGCTGGGCGGCCACCGGACGAGCCATAAGAAGTCAAAGCCGCCTCTGACGTCGCCGGCGATCGACCCGGACTCGATTCAGTTAAGCATCAACTCCTTCTCAAACGCCTCGCAACTCGAAAAACCCACGAGAGTCCACGAGTGCTCGATCTGCGGGTCGGAGTTCTCCTCCGGGCAGGCACTTGGCGGCCACATGCGGCGGCACCGGCCGGTGAGCCTTCCGGAGCCGGTGGAGGCGAAGAAGGAGAGGACCAATATTTTGCTTTCTTTGGATCTCAATCTCCCAGCTCCAGCAGAAGACTATAGCTGCAGCCGCGGCGACTTGCCGGCATCTTCCTCCTCCTCCTCCGCCGAAGGATTCTCCTTTGTGAGTAATAATACGCCGCTCTTGTTACCAAGGTCGTCTCTTGCAAATTGCAACTTCTGATTCACAAATGCTATTCTCCTTAAAAATCCCCTTTTTTAAATTTCTTTTATTTTTCTTCATGATTAATTTTATATTTGGTAAATAAAGAATCAGGAAACACTGGAAATTACATGATTTTATTTATAATTCACGATTTTTTTTTAATTATGCGAAAGTCATTTTTTTATTGTATAAGCTGTGGTGGAAGCAAATTGTAACCTGGAACCTGCGTGTTGTGTTATTATTTTGACTTTAAAAACTGAACAAATATTGAACCTAAAATACTTTAAAAAAAAAGTAAAATAACTATTTGTTCCAGCTGCACTAGGGTGAGTATATTAAGGCTCTGTTTGGCGCGGTGGGGGCGACTGGAGAAGCAGTGGTGGGAAGCAGTGGGGGAATAATTAGCTGTTTTGCAGAGTGGTGACATAATCTGATAAACTGTTTGGAAGAACAACATTTGCAGTGGTAGAAGAACAGCGTTTGCAGAATATATATAACTTATATTAATATAATTTTTTTATATTATATATAACTTATATTAATATAAATTTTTTAATATTATATTATATATTATATATATTATAAACGTAATATAATATAAACATGTTATTATATACTTAATAACTTATTATTTTAATGTACTGTTATTATAATACAACATTTTATTTTAATTATACACTAATTATGTGTTATATTGCTTTAATAATACATGTTATTATATTGCTAATAATATGTTATATTAATTATATGTTATTTATATTATATAATACTTTATTTATATTATAAATAATACATTATCTTTATTATTATTTAGATTACAAATATGTCATATTAATAAATTATAAATATTATAAATTATTTATGTTATAACTTATTAAATATATGTATAATATACGTTATTTATATTATAACTTTATTATAAGTATATAATAAGTTATTAAGACTTTTTAGATTTTATAAAAAAATTTTAAAAAAAATAAATAAAGCTGCGCTGCAGCCGCAGTTGGCTTCCCTGCCGCGGGTGCTGACCCGTGGCAGGAAAACAGCTGCCTGCAGCTATTATTCACGGTGGCTGATGCCACTGTGCTACCCAAAAAAAATGTTTGGCGCAGCTTTTTGATAAATAGTGGCCCCCACTTTAAAAACGCCCCGCCAAACAGAGCCTGCGAGAAACTCAAAAATCGTTTGAAAATCGCTCGAATATTGAGTTGAATCGGAATTTATTATAATTGATTCATCTCATATTTCGAGTCAGCCCTAAATCAATCAAAATATAACTTGAATTAACCAACTCGAATTAATTAAAAATATTAT
Source organism: Dactylorhiza incarnata (assembly GCA_033032865.1). Lineage (NCBI taxonomy): Eukaryota > Viridiplantae > Streptophyta > Magnoliopsida > Asparagales > Orchidaceae > Dactylorhiza > Dactylorhiza incarnata. Next base: position 80,834 of record JAWHQI010000505.1, on the reverse strand, counting down.
TTATTTATTAATATAATATTATTTTAAAATTAAAAACACTAAAATTTAAACATAAATAAAAAGTAAAGTATTTATGAATTCATTTGTTTGGAAGACATTGATTTTCAATATTATTTTACTTTTCCCTTTTGAGGGGGAGATCGAATGGTTAGAATATTACTCAATATGTGAAAAAAAAGAGAAAAACTCTCTAATTTATTTTCCAAAGGATATGTCCCATTATGAGATACAATTTGAGATGATGTGTCTCAATGTGGGATACAAAAAATTACAATAATTAATTCTGGAAATGTGTTTAGGAAAAAATTTTGGTTCTCAAAGTGATTTTTATGCATTAAATTATATTTTTTAACTTCATTTTTTTAAAATAAAAAAATATTAATGTTTGTATTTTTACGCTCATTTTTAATACCATATTACTCATATTCCGATTACAACTGAAAAAAATACGACCATAAAATCATGCATTATGATCGTATTTTTAATTTTCGATCGTAATGTCATTTTACGACCATAATGCATGATTTACGGCCGTAATTTTTCAAGTTATAATCGGAATATGAGTAATATAGTACTTAAAATGAGCTTAAAAATACAAACATTAATATTTTGTGATTTATTTTATAAAATTGTTTTATTATAAGTCGAAAAATGTGATTTAGTGCATAAAAATCACATTGATGCACATAGAAGAGTGAATGTAGAAGCACCCAAAAAATTCTCATGAGTTATGGGGAGATTTGAAATTTCTCCTATTTTTGCTCCCCTATTTTCTCTCTGCTTTCTCTCATATTTTAAATCTCAATTTCACTCTCCTTTATTTTCGTTGGGGAGAATAAAGCGGACGACTCTACGTGGAGAAAGGAAATTTTTGACTGGCGATGCGAACTGCACTATTCTAATTTTTGCTTCCTACTACGTATGGTGTCACAGTGGAAACCACAATCTTCGATCGATTGTGCGCTGGTTTGGATTTATTTTTATTACTTAAATTATTCTGAGCATCTACATATAAACATATATTTATAGATCGTTGGACGAGATCTCATTGACGAGATCTGATTGATGAGATCTGTTGGACGAGATCTATTGGATGAGATCTCCTGGATGAGATCTCCCATATGAGGTCTGCTAAGAGCAGGCTAGCAAGGTCTGCGAATAGCCGCCTGGAGAGATCTGCGAATAGCCGTCTGGCGAGGTGGCTTCTTGAAGTGTCTTCCTTAGGCATTTCTGATCTCGACGAATTATGAGTTATACAACCGTCTTCAGGAAGTTGATCTCCATTTTGGCAAATGTAGAAGGGGTCGCTTATTTTAGTGGCTTCTCATTAAATGCCAAGGTGCTTCAAAACAAGATTCATCACTGACATGATAAGTTCGTAATCGTGCAAGGTCCATTTGGATCAGTGCCCCTTCGATCGATCTAGAGGGACGACGACTATTACAAGCCGCCTCACATCCCTGGCCGATCAAGGGACCTTGACCTCTCTCTCCTCCAGCGAGAGAAGAACATGGTCCATTTGGATCAGTGCCCCTTCGATCCTCATTGCACTAGGCTCTCAAAATATGGAGAACTTGGTTGTTCAACTCTAACCATGTTCTTCATATTTAGAGAACATGATTTTTTTTAATATATGTATGTATATACATATTGTTGAAGCCTGGAAAATCTCGACTTCAATATTTGGATCAATGCATCCTAAGGTTACTAGTTCGACGGTCCGACTTTACGGTTTGATGGACAAGGACAAATAAACTAAGAGAGCAACAACAAGACCCAGATGCTGCGACAGGGAGGTCCCACCACGTACCCGAAAGCTCAAAAGAGACTTCCCCTCCATAACCAAAGATGGTCGAGCAAGGTATGAGGAAAGCACCAACTTGGGGAGTATCTAAAGTGGCGATCAAGGGGATGATCAAGATTTCACGGTCCACGTCTTCAAAAAAGGATTCTGAAAGCTCGGCCAAAGGTCAAATTCCTGATACTCCATGAGATCCTATTTATAGGCTAATCCAAAGGGGGGAGGGGTCTTATTTATAGACCTGCCCTACTCGGCGACTATGCGACATTGAGAGGATCTCGCCTAGCTTCGACGATGATCTCACCTGGTCGCCCACCTGGAAAGTATGAGGGGATGCTCGCTCATACTCACCTAGGCCTTTTACTGTTCCTGCTGACTAATTTGTCTTGATCTTTGCTCCTAGTTTCCGCTTTGACTTTGACATCTGCCTCCATGACTTGAATGAGTATTATCCTTGACGAATATGAGTTGTACAAAATCCCCACACTTTGCGAGCTACGAAGGAGCTCGGAAAAAACATCCAACCTTTATTCTGCGAGCTGCTCCTGACCAGTATCTGGCCTACTCGACACCATCTTGCTGACCCCCGACATCTATAAATTGAGGGGTTGGTTCTTTCATTGGACACCTTTTCTGAACTCGCACGAGATGTCGCTCACTGCCGAGGAAGCACTTCGGGCAAGCATCACCGAGTTAGCGGGATACTTGCAGACTCCTGGTCTGAAGCGTCCTCGCGAGGGTGATGATCTCTCTGAGTTTCTCGCGTCGAAGAAGAAGAAGAGGAAGATTGTGAAGAAGAGGAAGAACCAACAACCCGCTCCAATGAATGTCACTACCTCCACCGCTGATCAATATCAGATTCTCGCGGGCACCCAAAGATTGATTGACAATTGGGCCTTGACGACGATGTCGAGCAACCCGCTCATGAGCCATCTCACCTTCCTGCGCAGTAGGCCCCCCATGGGGCGGACCATACTGGATCCCAGACCCAGTCGCAACCAGAACTCGCCTTCTCGCAAGGTTAGGGCTTCATGCTCGCTTTTTAGATTGTTGTCGACTTCGCTTTGATCGCGCTGATGATCTTCCTTCTTTTTGTAGTGTCGCCGACTACTGGAGATCATGGAGAGCATCTTGCGGTGCCTCTGCGATTAACTCCTCTAATCGCCCTTGAATCCCAGCCGGTATCACGAGTTGGTCAACCCATTCTGATCAATTACAACAACAAGAGGACGCCGCAACCTGGGGTGTGCAAGGTGTCTCCACATCCTGTGAGCGACCAAGAGGCTCCACCGGCGAGTAACCCACCTCCTCTGATCCTGAACATATCATGATCTACTCCTGCGAGAACATCGCAGTTGCCCGTGAGCAACCTTCCAGCGCTGCCTCCTTTGCCGCCAACATCTGTTGCTCCGCCCATCATCCGCCCTTTATCGTCCTCTACCCCTTTGATCCCTCTTACGACATCATCGCAGGGTAGGGGAATCAGGAGGTCATCGGTCTTCTTTGTGCCAAGAGGGGTAGGGCGACTACTGGATGGTCGCGACAAGGGACATGTCGCTGACCTTCCCAGACGACCTAGATTGTCTCCATTGCGCTCTGCTCCAACATACATGGATCATCACGGGGGATCTTCGTCAGGGTGGCGAGATCCAACTCATCGCAACTCTTCTCCTCGCCGGGCTTGAACTCCTTGCAAGGATCGATCTCGTAGTCCTCACCGCGAGGCGAGGAATAACACCCCCCCCCCCCCCCCGACCTGGTAATTCGTCGTTTTCTGTATAGTTTCTACTTCTTTGCTGGAATTTTTGTCGACTGGACATTGATATTCTTTTTTGGCAGGTCGCTCTTCTACGTTGGGGGCGCGCTGATCGACGTCATCGGGCTTCCGCTCTGTGAGTATCAGGAGAAAAATGTTCGCGCCTACTTGGAGCTTGAGGCCAAGTTAGACCCGCTGTGCATTTGTGAGACCCATCGCTGCATCCCCACGCTGGAGGTGTGAGTAACTAAAAGTGAGGAATTCGAGGAGCAGTTGGCCGGTGCGGAGTCTCGGTTCTATCTAATCAATAGCTGGTGCGGCGAGTATCGATGATAGAACATCGCCATTACCTCCATCACGAGGAACTGGTTGGCATGCGGGCGAGCATGGGCTCGACGGGGAGGTTGGCGCGAATGGAGGATGAACTTCGCAAGGGTGTTCATGCGATGACTTTAGCCATCGAGCACTTCAAGCGTGCGCACAGTATGGGGTGGATCGGACGATATCCTCAGCCTCTAGATCAACGTGTGAACCTTCCTGGGACTTAGGAATTTTTGCCTTTTTCTTCTTTGAGTGCTCGCCCTTGGCGACTATGTAAACAACGACTTTGATTGTAATTTTATTTGGCAAACATTTGATCTAACCTTTTATTTACTGTCTTGTGTTCTGTGATGCTGCTTCTGCTTGTTTTCTTCTATTTTGTGAGTATAGATGCTAGGTCGGCATGTAGACTAGATGGGCTTCTAAATACTTTCATGCAGGTCGGCGATTTCCTGTGCGTGATGATTTGATGAGGACTTCATACGCTACTCGCTAGACCCTTTTTCTAGTTGCGACGTGTTGGCCGATACCCCCATTTGCCTCTGCCTATAAATAGGGGTATGTATTTATTACGCAATCGGCGACTTGCTTTTTCTTCCTGCAAGGACCTCAGGCTTCCTTCCTTCTCGCCATCTGTACTCGCTCTTTTTTCTCGCACTTCTCTAAGATGACTGGCGATGGTGCTGCTCGGCGTGTTGGTCATGCGAAGAACTTTACTGCTGCGATTTTCAAGAACTCGGCCACCGAGCATAAGGATTTTGACGACTTCAAGGAGAGATTTTTTCCGAAAGGATACTCGGTCAGGCTTCCTCGCCAAACGGAGCGACTAAACACTTTCCTGGAGTGCGAGATCATCCTCCCCATCCGCTATTTCGAGATCGTCCTGCGACTTCCTCTGTGGCCGGAGTACTGCCAGATACTTCGCTACTACGGGATAGTCCCCTCCCAGATTAATCCGAACGGGGTGGCGATGATCATCGCCTTCCTTTGTTTTCTGCGATCAGAGAAGATCACCTTTGATCTTTTTGGCTTCAGGAAGATCTTATCGTTAAGGGCGACTAACGAAGGAGTCATCTATCTATGCAGCCACATCTGCACTATTGAAACCGTCAATCGACCTCTTGAGGAGTTCGGACCCACGGGTGGGGTGTATCCTACACCTACTTCTCCCTCACTGGCACACTTGACTATTGGTGAAGAAAAAAGAATAGACCCAAAGCTGCAGCAAGGAGGTCCCGCCACACACCCAGAAGATCTTAGAGAGATTCTCCTCTCAAACCAATGTTGAACTAGGCACCTTAGAGGGCGCTAGGGGTCAACCAAAACTAACCAGAGGAAGAGAAAGCCCAAAGATCGGATCCCCTCCAAAGGTGCCCTTAAGGGTCTATTTATAGATTTTCTAGTTTGACCTGTCAATAGCGTAACTCCACATTTTGGTTTTGTTAAACGCACCCCAGAATGGTCTGCCAACAGCTAAACTCCACTGTTTTGAAGGGCTATTGGCAGTCCCCCAAGGGTATCCAGGTAAATTCACCTCCTGGTCCCACGTGCGACTGATCCGTGAAGGCACCACTCACCTAACTTCCCGCACACTGGCTCTCTAGATCCTATTGGGCGAGTGATCCGTGAAGGTACCACTCGCCTGATCCTTGGTCCTACTGGGCGAGTGGTCCGTGAAGGTACCACTCGTCAGATCCCTGCCCTTCTGGGCGAGTGGGGTTCCGCCCCTCACTAGGTCTTCTGCGCATTCGAACTTATAAACTGGTGAATGCCCCTCTTATGTGAGTGGTCCTTGAAGGCACCACTCGCCATATCCCTGGGCGAATGCGGACCTGTCCGCTTTGTTCATCCTTTTGACTGTCTTGGGCCTGGGGTCCCACTCGATGAATACGGGGTTATGCATGCACTATTAGTCGGCACGACGAATAAGGCTCATCACTAGGGCGAGCGAATAGTCATTGTCGACGGCGATTTGGAAGGAGTTACTCGCCAATGCCAGCAGCCGCCCGAGGTCATCTTCCTCCTGCCTTTGCTGGAAAGACCAAGGGAACAAATCTGCAATGCATTCCGAGGCAAGTTTGATGTCGTCTTCTGGCGACAACACGTCAACGAATTGGCGTGGATCATCCCGGGTGAAGGTAAATTATTGTGCGAGTATCTTTCATACTCGCACTCTGCGGCATTCTTCTCGTCTGGCGACTAACATCGTTTTCTCGTCTTCTATAGCTTCTCTCATTCTTCCGTGCGAGCCTCTCCCCTCGGTGAAGGAGGCAACTATTCTCGGTAGGATGCAGGGATTCCCCCTCTCGATGATGAGGAATCTCGGGATCCCCGATCGACTAGTCGATGCTTCTTGACCACTTGCTAGAAACCGGCGAGAAGAGTGATTTCTCGCAGAAGAAGGACAAAGGAAAAGGCAAGGCCAAGGCCTAGGAGCCCGTGAGAAAGAGGAAGAAACTCGCGAGCACCTTAGCGAGAAAGCGGACCCCTCAGAGGCTGTCAAGCCTCACCTCCATCCCAATTTCGGGGAAGGAGAAAGAAACGAGTATGCATATGGTTGCCCACTAGTGACCTGGGCCGAGGGCGAGAATAAGGTGACTCTCAGCACCAACTTTCCTGCTTGGTCGAAATATTGGGAGGATAGAGATGAGGCGTATGATGTCACCATCACCATCTATGATTGCGTAGATGCAGAATCTCTTCTGGACATCTCATCTGAGTATCTCGCACACCAGAACTCGCGCTCGCACTTGTGGTTTATAGAGCTCAGCCATCAGACGGTGAGGAGCTTACTCACTGTTGAGGCATGGATCAAGGCGCTAAGTAAAACCATCCTCGCACTGGGGTCAAAAGCCGTAAAGTGCAAGGCTTATGAGGTAACTGTGACTTGATTGAAACATTTCCATATTGTCGCTTCTCACTACTCGCTTATTACCTTGCTGACGACTACCTTTCTTACTCGCAGGATGTCGGGATTGAAATGGAGAAGAAGATGTCCAAGCTGGAGCTGGAGCTGGAGGACACCCGAGCAGCTCTGGGGTCGCTCAAGTGTAAATTGTCGAGTTGGAAACTCGCCCGACAGAGCAACACCATCAGGGACAAAGTCCCTCTAGAGAATGAAAGAAGATCTGGAAGCACGACGATGAGAAGTCACACATTCATCGTGGCATCGCGTAAGCAACTGGGAATATTATCCTAAACAAGTTGAAAGTCGAAGGTTATTTGATGTCGGAGGCGACCAACTTGACGGTGATGGACCTCATCCCTGGACTACTCGCTGAAGAGTACCACTCTCCTACTTCCGCCTCATATCCATTGTTGGACAATGACAATGACGATGATGAATATTTCAAGGATGAAGAGATTGTTGACGAGGAGTATATCGACGGAGATGATGCATGCGATGACGACGCCTAGTCGACATGAACCTTTTTTGACCAACCTGTTGGACTTGTGCATATTTTTGCAATGTAATACTCACTTAAATGAAAGAAAGATATTTTTTGCTTGCCTGCTTCTTTTATGCTCGCCTGTTTGCGAGATTCGATAGGCTCTTAGGCTCGAAGTGAGTTTGAGTGATCGTCGTTTATGACCGATGCGACTTTGAAAGATGCTCTCCATAGTTGCCAAGCTTGCAATACTCGCACACGTATACTCGCACATGCATGCTCACACCTATGTATACTCACCTTCTTCAGAGGTTGCAGACACTTGAACCAGGGGTGGGTGACACTCGAGGGGTCCCGTAGGATGCACACTCTCGAGGATTCTATCTTACTTTGCGGCAAGATGCTGAGAGGACCTGCATGTAGGGAATGTGTAGGATCAAGCACAACCAACTGTCCCAAAAGCCCAGAGTGATGGGAAGGGCGCTACTTTTTCTTTAAGGAAGTAGGAAAGGGCGCTAGGGGTCAAGTGAAGGAACGATGGGACCCAACAATCCCCCCAGCGTCCAGCATGACCAGCAAGCTCAGAGGTGCCCCCACATGGCTCATATATGGCGTACCACATGGCTCAGAGGTGGTTTTTCACATGGTCACGGTCGCCTGACCCGCTAGGACCTACACAGGTAGAGAAATTTTGGGATTTATCAACGCCTCCCAATCTCGAACCTGCAACCTCTCTAGGATACTACTTGTAGGAACAAGCACAACCAACTGTCCCAAAAGCCTGGACTGATGGGAAGCGAGCTACTTTTCTTTAAGTAGGAAAGGGCGCTATGGGTCAAGTGAAGGAACGCTGGACCCAACAATCCCCCCCCCCCCCCCCCAGCATCCAGCATGACCCGCAAGCTCAGAGCTGCCCAACATGGCTCAGAGGTGGCGCACCACATGGCTCAGAGGTGGTTTTTCACATGGTCGCGGTCGCCTGACCCGCCAGGACCCGCCAGGACCCACACAGGTAGAGAAAGTTCGGGATTTATCAGCGCCCCCCGGTCTCGAACCCGCAACCTCCCTCTGATACCACTTGTATGATCAAGCGCAACCAACTGTCCCAAAATTTCGGACTGATGGGAAAGATGCTAATTTTTCTTTAAGGAAGTAGGAAAGAGCGTTACGAGTCAAGTGAAGGAACGCTGGACCCAACAGAATGACAATCGGGGGTTCCCGTGGGACACACACTCCCGAGGCCTCCATCCTACTTCGCGGTGAGATGCTGAGAGGACCGACAAGTAGGGAATAACCGTCGAGGGGTCCCGTGGGACACACTCCAGAAGCCTCTATCCTACTTCAGGTTCTCTCTTCTTGAGAGGTCTTCGTCCTGTCACTCAACAATCAGATAGGATTAACCGCACCAACTCACATGATTTGGAAGAAACGGCAATGAGCTTGACTTTGCATCGAGCTTTTAGCTCTTTGAAGTTGATGACACCTTTATACAAGGTTCCCTCTATCAGTTAAATCGATCGTCTCTTCATCGAGTTGGGAGGTTGGCGTCCAAACTCTTTTATGATAATCTCTCCAGTCGGATGAGAAGTGCGATCGGGGGGTCATTCGGGCAACATGCATGGGGGGGAGCTGATCTCGACCGCCAATGCAGAGGCTTGATCTTAGGAAAACTCGCCAACCCGACACACCGTCTGTAAGACCCCCCCCCCCCCCCCCCCCCCCCCCCCCCCCCCCCCCCCCCCCCCCCCCCCCCCCCCCCCCCCCCCCCCCCCCGACGACACTAAACCCGGGTCGGGGGAGGAGGGTCTTACTGCCCAAGACGACCACCCAATGCTTTTCAAGTGGCAACAACCTACTCACTTAAGCTCTGGATGATTGCCTTGTCAGGCAAGGAAACACATCACATCAGATCACACTGCAGAAACAATCATAAGGAAAACCAACCAGACATATATAAATATACAAGCAAAAGATCGTATCCATTGTTTATACATGAATGCCTCATGGGATCCAAAACGACTATCGCTAGAACTCTCTCTCACTCCTCATACTATTGAAACTCACGTCTCGAAAGTCTGGAGACGATGGGGGTGCCTCTGCTCGGGTAGTCTCAAGTGTTGATACGTCATCACGTGGCAACTGGGCTTCGCGGTACTCTGTCTCCTGTGAATGGTTATATAATTAACCGTTAGTCACATAGCTAAGTGGAAACACATCTCCTCCGCGGATCCATATCCTGGGACGAGCCTAAGCACACAAACAATAAATAAATAGTTGAAGCAAAAGAGAGTTAGCAACATCATTTCTATATAATGTATTTTCATTTCATATGCTAGGAGCAAATATCTGAAAGACTGCAACATATAAATAACTGGAAGCAACGGTAATATCAACAGTTATTTAAAAGTAGCTCAACTAGCAGTCACACAATCAACAGGTGCTCACAACCTGTAATTACGCCGCAGGTGTACAAAACCTGCCAACACACTCTATGTTGACATAGCTTGGACCGCTTCTCTTCCAGCAGGGTAGCGAGCCCCCCGGGCCTCACCGATGTGGCCGTCGGTGACAGTGGCCAGTCCTGTGACTTCTGGGTGTGGTCGTACTGCACTACCCAGAACCCATCGTACAACCAGGTGTACTCTTGGATGTGAGAGACATCCTATGATTTCTGAAATTTAGGACAACCAGTGGAGGCAATCCAATGGGGTATAAAATGGTCGTTCACCCGTGGTACACATCTCCCTGTCGCCATGAGTCGTCAACCCTCCCGCACCGGTACGAACGAGCGGCGAGCGTGAATGATGTCCTGCCACTTTCTACCGCAAGAAATTTACAAGCATTTCAATTAAATAATAATAAGTATATTTCGGGTCTACAACGGCCTGCCCTACTTGACATTAACTAATTTAGGCAAACGACCTTCTTAAATTAACATGTGCGCTGCTCAACTTCTAGTCAAGGAGAGCAACGAGCGTGGGGGGAACATTATTTGGGGCTAACTTTGGAGGAATAACTCCACTCTCGATTGTTCCCAACTAACGCTCTACCAGAAAGTCAACCGCTCGTCAGAGCAGAACCCGAGCTAGAAATGCAGAAACAGTAAATTGCATTAATTAAGTGCGGTAAGGAAAAGTGTTGCTAAAATAAGCTGCAGAAATGAAATGCAGAACTGTAAAAGTACTGAACTGAATGAACTGAAATAAAGTGCTGAAATGAACTAGACCTGTACGAGACTGGAGTAGTACTGAAAAGAAAACTGAACGGAAAGGACTGTAAATAAAATACTGAATGGACTAGACCAGTACGAAACTGGAGTAAAAGAAAGTGCAATAGAATAAAAGAGTTAGTAGTCTTTCACTCTATTATTGGGAATCTTCAGTTCCATCTCCGTTCATAGGAAGAATATTCTGTTTCATCTCCGTTCATAGGAATGCTCTTTTGAATTTCACCCATTATTAAGGTCCGATAATAAGTTCAGTTATGCCTCTTAAATATCGCTTAATCGAAATTGAAGAGCTTATTATGAGTTCCTTAATTTCTCGATACATATATTAAACTGATTTGATTATCGAGAGTATAAACATTTATTCGATGATAAGAGCCAACTTGATTGTTCGGGTTGGGACGATTCCGGGTATTTTAGAGAGCCTGATTTTTCCTCGAAAACCAACCTCGTGACTCTTTTCAAAATAAAGGAAAACTTCAAACATCTGAATCGAGGTTGTGAAACGCCATACTTATCGCTCGTATCATTCGTTTTCTTGATGTACTCAAAACACCCGAGAAATATTTTTTTTAATAAAGAGCTCGATGATTTGCAAAAGCATCGTATTGCTTCGAACTTGAGATTTCACTTCTATGAATCTCGTCATTATTTATTTGTAAAATAATGCACAAATTATATCGCGATCGCGTGCTACGATTCCTTCTCCCAACAATATTTGAAAGCTCAAAATTTAAAAGCGTGACCCTTTATTCTGAAAAATCGAAGAATCATAAATACTTACCCAAATGTCCCCAAATTTTAATAACACACCAAAGAGGGCTTCATTTGTCCCAATGAATTTTCCCAAGATTTTTCAAATAATTTGGGGCCTTGGTCTGCATATAGCCATTTTTCGGGGCTGAGATTGAGCCAGACTGCGCGTTTTTTCTTCTGTCCCCATAGGGAATCTGGCGCTGATATGCTGTGGGGGACGCTGATGCTGAGGCAGGGGCGGGATTTCATGATATCATGGTCGTCCGATCTCATCGTGGAGATCAGACGACAACTGCTGCTCCCTGGTGGTGCAGAAGGTGGCGGCCTCTGCCACCGTCGGCCAGTAGTCGCCAGTCGACGGTGCCACCCCCGGTCGACTCGGCGGGGGCCGACGAAACGTTTGGTAGTAATCCGACGGCATGGCGCTGCCGGCCACCGCCAGATTTCTCAATCCTGAGAGCTTGGTGGCACGACCGACACTGTTCCCGTCGGTGCCGCGCCACCCTGCGTTTCGAGGGCTTACACGCAACGCCACTGCGCCCGGCCGGCTCGCCGGGGGTCGGTCTTCCCCCCGTTGATGGTCCAGCAGTCAGCCACCACCGAAAAATCGAAACAGAGCCCAATATACATATATATATATACATACAAATATATACATACATATATATACATACAAATATATACATACATATATATATACATACATATATATGCATACATATATATACATACACATATATATACATATACATATACATATATATATACATATATATATACATATATACATATATATATACACAAATATATATACACATATATATACATATATATACATATATACATATATATATACATATATACATATATATATATACATATATATATATATATATATATATATATATATATATACGAGTGACAGTGCACGGGGGGCCCCCCGTGCCCCACGCGACAGTACCCCGCCCGCCCCGGCGGGCTCCGCCCACCCCCGGCACGCCGCTGTTATATTTATAAGTCCGTTCGACGAACGGGAGCCCGCGTTCGTCGAACACGGGCGCCCGCGTTCGTCGAACGGGCGCCCGCGTTCGTCGAACGCGGGCTCCGTTCGACGAACAGGCGCCCGCGTTCGTCGAACGGTGGTGCGGGCTGGCTCCGTTCGACGAACTGGCGACCGCGTTCGTCGAAAGGGGGCGCGGGCTCCGTGCGACGAACGGGAATCCGCGTTCGTCGAACAGGGCGCCGTTCGACGAACGGGGCTCGCGTTCGTCGAACACGGTACTTTAATCGGACGGGCATTTTTTTAGGCGCCTGATCGAACGACTGGAGTTGACTCCTTCGGCTGCACCATTACACCAAGTTTTTCTTTGTATATATAGTATAAATATACATATATACATATATACATATATATATACATACATATATATATACATATATACATATATATATACATATATATAGATACATACATACATATATATATACATATATATATACATATATATACATACATATATACATATATATATATATATATATTTATATATATGCGGCGGCACCACCGTCTTCCACCGTCGGGGAGGTGAGCCTCCAGTGGTGTACCACCCTCCCAGCGCCACCACCGGCGCTAGGCGGGGCTTATCACGCGCGACCACTAGCCAAGCCTGGAGCTTGGATTGGGTGGCACTGACGGCGCTCCGGCGGTCGGATGGTGCATGATGCACGTCAGGAAGATGAGGAAGGGGGGGAGGGGAAGAATTTCCACCTTTCACGGGAGGGATTGGAAGGTGCTGGGTTGGTTCGCCATGGGAGGTGGCAGAGAATTTTTCAGCGAGGGGAGGCTCTGGCAGGGGTGGGGGCGTTCGTTTGGGCTTAGTCTGAAGAACTAGAGGGGGAAGGGTCTTTATATAGGCCGGGGAGGTGCCCCTCCCCCCTCCTTGCCGGTGTGGGACTAATCCCACTTTAAGGTGGGACTAGTTGCCTCCTTTTGTGGCTTAAGGTAGTTGTTAAGCTCCTGGGTGTGCTGCCATGTGGCATGTGCATGAGAGGTAAGGTAGAAACCTTTGGTCTTGGTAATGGGCTCGGGGAAAAAAGGAGGAGAGGGGTTTTGGGCCTCCTCTTGGCCCAAGGTCCATTCCCTGTAGGGAATTTGATGAAATTAAAGCCTTTTCAAGGCTAGAAGATGAGTCTTAATGATCTTGGTGATGTGGGAGGTGAAACCTTTCTTGAAAAATTCCAAAAATTAAGTTTTTAGGGGTTTGACCAAAGTCAACCCTGGGGTGGGTCGCTCATGTCGGTCAAAGTCAAAGTGGGTCGAGGTCTCCGGGGGACGGGTCAATGTTGGGGTATTTTGGTATGATTGATGTGTGCGCGCTTTTCAGTGCACAATAAAGCTTGCACACATCAATCATACCACCGAAGAGCAGGCCGACGCAGACCCCGGTCAAATCGGAGTTTAATTGCTCAATATCTGAAAATTGTGCGTCACGACGCGCTATGAAACTCAAAGTGCCCATATTTGTCATATGACTTCAGATTGCAATGCAGCGAGTCCCATCATACTCGTATTGACTATTCGAGTCCATAGGAACTGACAAAACTCAAATCGTAGTTCTCTAACTTAATATTCAAATTTCTCGTAATCGTGACGTTCCACGATGAACGGTAATATTAACCATATGCCCTCGGATTTCAATGAAACAAGTTTCATCACACTCATATTGACTATACGAGACTATAGGAACTGATATAACTCAAATCAGAGTTCTCTTGCCCAAAATCCCCAAATAGGGTCACCTCCCTCCTCTTTGGGGCATTGGGTAGGGGTTCATGCCACTTTTATTGGGTCTATTAGGGTTCTAGTGACCCAATAAAAGCTGGGATGTTGCAATCCAATAAAAATAAGAGGATTTTCATCCCCAAAAACTTGCTTAAAGTAGTGGGTGAGTGTAACATACCTGGAGAAAGAGCTCGGGGTACTTTTCTCGGACAAGGGTCTCGGGTTCACACGCGTATTCATCTCATCCACAGTTCGACCATAGAATCTTGACCATCGTGATGGTTTTGTTCGGCAGGTCTTTGACTTTGGAGTCTATTATCTTTATTGCCTCTAGCTAAATAGATCTGTCGGACTGTATCGGTGTTGGCGGAGTGGGAAGATGATGATCCGGTTGTCGAAGGACACGTCTCAATGAAGAGATATGGAAAACTTCATGAAGATTCCCCAACTCTCGGGGCAGGGCTAATCGATACGCAATTGGGCCAACGCGTTCTATCACCTGATATGGTCCCAAATTGCGGGGATCCAACTTCTTCTGCTTCTTTAACCGGGAGATACCGTGCATGGGCTTGATTTTCAAAAACCCCATCTCTCCCACGTTAAACTCCACCGGTCGATGTCGCGCATCATAATACTTAGCATGTTGGCTCTGCTCTTCCCGTATCCGATCTTGGATTAGCCAAATAATTGTCGTAGTGTCATCAATATAAGCAACTCCCAGGGCTTCAGGGTCCTCGTCCTGGGCCCAAGACAACGGGGGTCCGACAATGTCTTCCATACAGAGCCTCGTATGGTGTCATCTTGATACTTTCCTTGAAGTTGTTGTTATATGAAAATTCCACCAGTGGTAAGCAACTGCTCCCAAGGCTCGTTGTGGTCTACTATGCATAGTCGGAGCAGATCTTCCATAGTCCGATTTGTTCTTTCGATCTATCCATCGATCTGCAGGTGGAATGCGGTGTTGAAGGCTAATTTGGTACCTAGATAAACCTGCACCCTCCTCCATTCCTTCGAAGTGAAGCTTCCGTCACGGTCAGATACGATGGACTTGGGTACTCCATGAAATCGGACTACCTGCTCTATAAAAAGTCTAGCCAGAACATCGACACCATCGCTTTGTCGGTTTGGAATAAATCAAGCTACCTTCGTGCGGCGATCCATCATGACCCATATTGAGTCATTTCCTGTACGCGATTGTGGTAGGTTGTGGGCAAAATCCATAGAGATGTCTTCAAACTTCCACTCTGGTATTGGCAGAGGTTGCAATAAACCTCCTGGGTTGCTACACTTGGTCTTGACCATCTTACAGGTCTGGCAATGTGTCACATAATCGGTGACGTATTTCTTCATACCCGGCCAATACTGAGTTCTTCGCAAATCAGTACCTTGACTGGTGTGCTTCGCGAAGTATCTCCTCTCGTATTACCCCGCTGGAGGGGATGAATACGCGGTGCTTGTATTGCAAAATGTCATCATGTAAGTTATAATCATCTTGTGCACCATCTTGCAGAGTTCGGATGATTTGGGCTTCATCCTGATCGATCTTTTTGGCCTCGTGTTTCATATACTGAATATCATGCTGAATCTCCATCCAATATAATTGGGCTTGGTATTCCAGCAGATCCCTGTGAGCGATAAGAGTTATGCTTAAGTCTGCTAAGGATCAGATCAACTTCTATGGTAACAGTTCTATCCAGCTCCCGACCACTGAGGGTTGACGACTTAAGGAATCAACAACTTTTTTGGCTTTGTCGGGGTGGTATTGGAGGGCAAAGTCGCAGTCACATAGAAATTCTAACCACCGGCTCTGTCAAAGATTCAGCTCCTTTTGAGTGAATATGTACTTGAGGCTTTTGTGGTCGGAGAAGATCTCGCATATTACTACATACAAGTAATGCCTCCAGATTTTGAGAGCGAAGACCATAACGCCCAACTCTAAGTCATGGGTCACGTAATTAAGTTCATGTGGCTTCAACTGCCGCTACGCGTAAGTGACTTCCCTATTGTGCTGCATAAGTGATACGCGAAAAGTGTTTATATACGCAAGTGCACGTATCGGTTCAAGTAATAAAGTGTGAGTAGAGATCGTTTCCACGAGGAAGTGTTAAATCTAACGCTCGCAATTACTAGCTTAACCTTTTCTTTAAATTCAAGTTGATTAATTAACGAGATGATTGATTTTGAAAACAACTTATAATAAATTCTAAAGATTACAACTACGATTATCTAAAAATACTTTTGATAACAATTTAGAGAAAAAGTCTCGTACGTTGATTTCCTTTGCTTATTGTGATGGTTACTTGAAGTGATTTGATATGGACGCTAAAATAACTATCATGCAACGATTTGAAAGTGGAAAACATGATCTCTCGATCTATGAAATCTGTTTACCCCTTATTTCCCTAGTTATCTCTAACTTAAGTAACAATAAAGAATAACATTAAGTACACAAATCAATGTTGCTACCGAGAAGACGAAATCTCTTTCTCCCTTCTACGATATATTGAAATTATGATAAACTTACATTACTCCTCTCTCGAATCTCACAACGTAGTATAAAGACGGAAATTTTGGTGAAATACTTACGCAACTCTTCTCTCGAATCTCGCCACGCAGAATAAAACATTCATCTAGCCTGACTCCTCTCTCGAATCTTGCCAAGCAAATTTAAAGATGAAAACTTAACTCAAAATTTCCAAGAACAACTTCATAAATTCAATTAAGATAAAATCTCAAATATTCATAATAAAAATTAAGGTTCAAACATCACAATAAAGCAAAGTACTCGCAACATACGAGACTTAGAAAATTAGTTCATAATGGAAAAAGGAGAACACGCAATTGTAAATATTTTACTAGACATGGTTAAGGAGAAAAGAAAGATGTAAGAATTTCTTCCCCAAAATGCTGCAGGAAAATCCATCTCCTTCTTCCCCTTCGCCGAAAATTTGTCTTCTCCCCTTTGCGTGAACAGTAAAACCGCATGAATAGTAAAAACTGCCCGGAATTTCTCTTTTTGGCGTGAGAGGGATAACTTCCCCCCACTTTCTCTCTCTCCTCTTGTCCAATAATAACCACCTTATGTGTTTTCCCCACTTATAATTCGAAAATCCACTGAAAAAGACGCACTCTCTCCATGTTTGTAACCGCCGCAATCATAAAATGCGGAATTAAAATTTGTAATTTCGGATCCAGACTTGTTGCAACAACTTTTCAACAACTGAAAAAGTTGTTGCAACAATTTTACTTGGACAGAAAAATTGTTTTTTTCTTCATTTCTTCGGGATGGCTCCTTCAGCATTTTTCTTAGGGATGATACCTCCATCATTTCTACAATGAAAACATAGCAATATAATGAATATATCCATACTTAAATTAATAATAAAAATATCGAAGTATTAAGCATTTTAAATACACGATCCATGAATAAATGTGTTATAAAATCATATTTAATAGTGATAATAACTTCTTTTCAAGAAGTTATCACACCCCCACACTTAAGACTTTGCTAGTCCCTAGCGAAGATAATTCACAATAGTTTAATTGGGTGATCAACTATATAATACAACTTCGATAGACCCTTATCACTGATATAAGAACAGTTATCACAAGAAATTTCTTTTAACAATTGAAAGACTTATCAATCTTCAGGATTTCACAATTACAAAAGAAAATTTATTAGATTGATCGAGGATAACATTCAGTTTAGCTTTCTAGTGCAGTGTGTGTCAATTCTCAAAATTCATTAATCCTACACAAGTTTATAATCTTGAACTTTCATACTAATGAGGATGAAAAAGAATAAGTTGAATCATGATTTGGTTTTCACATAAGTTTGGTAGTTCGATTGAAAGAGAATTTACAGGGACATCATAAACGTGGCTAGAACTATAAACTTTTGATAACGAGATAAAAAAAATCTTCTCCTTAATAATCTTAATGATGGTATATTATATGGGGTTTAGTTTAACTATACAACATTTCTTGAAGTCATAGTTGGGATCATTCCAAGCATGTGTGAACATACTTAGGCCGCATATCACTATGAACTATTTTTCTCTTTTGCACAATGTTTTTATAAATCTCATAGTTGTGATCATTCCAAGCATGTGTGAACATACTTAGGCGGTTAGGCCGCATATCACTATGAGATGTTCTTTTTTCACTTTTTTTTATAAATCTCATAGTTGGGATCATTCCAAGCATGTGTGAACATACTTAGGCCTCATATCACTATGAGATGTTCTTTTTTTCACTTTTTTATGGAAAATTAAACACCCATAAATATAGACATTCATTAAAATATATTAAGAAGGATTATAAGATAATTCGTTTCAAAATGAAATGACTCACAAATTGAAGTCCCTAGATCCTCTTACCAATCAACTACTGAACTCAGATTTTAGCTTACATCAATAATTCAATTATTGCTTAAGCTTCCATCATTTCGTACATCATTCAATAAAAATGTTTTTGCATAGGAGAAAATTCGTTTGAGAAAATAAAATAAACTGCATAGGAGAAAAATCTTAAATGAAGCTTATCCGATCAAAATAAGTTTTAATTTTATAATTGGTAATCCTAAGCTTGACTCGTCATCAATTGTAATTAAATGACTTGAATAACACAATCATGAGTATAAGATTAAGGGTAATCAATGAAGTAATAAATAAAACCATGTTTCACCCATCTAGAATAGTGTCATCACCCCCACACTTAGGATTTTTGCTAGTCTCTAACAAAGATATCACTTAAAGCATGCATACGATATGTCATATTTGAGCAAAGGAATATTTAATCAAGCAAAAGAAAATGTGAATGTAAATACTCCCCTGGAATCAGTAATCCAAAGCTTCTTCACATCTTTTCTCTTTACGTACTTAGGAGGAGAAATAAGATCAAAAATTCTGCTGCTAAGTCCAAATGAAGTGTACCTGCAGTGGTGAACTCCAACAAACAAGGAAAAATAGACAACAACAAAAATTAAACTAATTAAACTAGACTTGGAAAAATAAAAATGCAGGAAAAATAAGATAACTACTGGATTTATTGTCTCCCCAGCATGACTTATTCAGGCCTTAAAAATATTCTAGATTATTGGTCTGTGAAAGATAAAATGAACAGGTAACTGCCTTAATATCCGTTGTGGTAACGGGTACCGATACGGAGATAACACAGTTACTCCCTCTCCTGAATAATAATACATGAAATTCACAGGTAAGGGGAATAGAAAATAAGAGGAGGAGGAGGTCTTCTCCTCACTCATCTCATCAAAATATATATCCTTGTCTAGTAAGGTGTCATCGTCCTCAGGGATAATACATGTGGAGAAAGCAACAAGTAGAGTTGTCTCGATGAAGGAGGGATCAACCTCCTCACAAAAGAGGATGCACACCGCATCAAATTGAGCTTGTTGCTCCCTATCCTCCTGATGCACCTGCGACTCATCCACTTGCATAGACTTAGATGGAGAAGGGGGTTTAGGAAATAAATTAGAAGAAAGACTTAAGTAATTGAAAATCATGGGAGTGGTCCCGGTCTCACTCCCAACAGGCTCCAAAGCACGTACACTGATGTTGACATCCAAGGCGGGGCAAGAGATATCAGAGGGTATAGGAGTCACGCAAGCGACATTGGCATCGTCAACAAGTGAGGAAGTGGATACTTCCTCAACCGGTGAGATGTCCTCGTCAAACTTTTGCAACTCGACTAGCTACAATCTCTGTAGCCTCGCTCTGCTGGATGGCTAAAACAGGATCGGTGGAAATGAGTGTAGAAAGTTTATGCAAATGAGGAACTGCGTCAACCGCAATATCATAGAACATGTGGTTTGGTTCCTCGTGGGCTGAATCCAAAAGAGATGATGAATGCGTGTGTAGAGGAGGCGCAACCATGTCATTGCACAAATCATCAGAAAATACAATAGGAAAATCCGCAATACTCCCCCGTAGACAAGGTGGTATTGCGTATGGATCATCAGAGGTAGAAGGAACGTCATGTGTGCGGAGTGAATCCGCAATAGCCCCCCGTAGACAAGGTGGATAATCAGATATACTAATTTCAATATACGACCCCTTATCCTCCTCCCTTTTACGTTGTAATGCAGCACACTCTTTTAATATATGGTCGGTGCTATGACAGAATATGCATTGTTCCCCACTTCTTTGCAGCCTTTGAGGGGTCGTGCTGAAATAAGGGAACGATACTTGTTGTAGAGGTGCGTAATTATAAAAATTAGGCTCGTCATATGACATATCATATGATAATGGTGCTCCGTAAGGTGAGTCATATGACGTATAACCATGGTCTCCTATACAACATTCATTACTATTATGAGTATAAAACCCGCACCATCGACATTGAAAGTAAGAAAACATGATGTTGCATGGGTGGATTCACAAATTGAAATGATGCATAAACTAGTTGTACAAATACAAACCACTATTGAGGCTCGCTTAGAAAATTTAAAATAACAATGAAAAAAAAGAATTAAAAAAAACAATAACTTCACAATTAATTTCTCAAATAGAACAACAAAAACTTGAGCTCTAAATACTCAGAGTTTACTAATATTGCAAGAAAACATTAAATTAGTTTATACTTCCCCGGCAACGGCGCCAAAAACTTGATAGCCGAAAAGCAGATATATACGCAAGTGCACGTGTTGGTTTAAGTAATAAAGTGTGAGTAGAGATCGTTCCCACGAGGATGTGTTAAATCTAATGCTCGCAAATACTAGCTTATCCTTTTCTTTAAATTCAAGTTGATTAATTAGCGAGATGATTGATTTTGAAAACAACTAATTATAGTAACTTCTAAAGATTACAACTACGATTATCTAAATGTATTTTTGATAACAATTTAGAGAAAAGATCTTGTACGTTGATTTCCCTTGCTTATTGTGATGGATACTTGAAGTGATTCGATATGGACGCTAAAATGACTATCATGCAACGATTTGAAAGTGGAAAACATGATCTCTCGATCTATGAAATCCGTTTACCCCCTATTTCCCTAGTTATCTCTAACTTAAGTAACAATAAAGAATAACATCAAGCACACAAATCAATGTTGCTACCGAGAAGGCGAAATCTCTTTCTCCCTTCTTCAATATATTAAATTTATGATGCACTTACGCCACTCCTCTCTCGAATCTTGCAACGCAGTATAAAGGCGAAAACCTTGGTGACAAATTTACGCAACTCCTCTCTCGAATCTTGTCGCGCAATATAAAATACTCATCTAGCCTGACTCCTCTCTCGAATCTTGCCAAGCAAATTTAAAGATGAGACTTAAGCCAAAATTTCCAAGAACAAAATCATAAATTCAATAAAGATAGTATTTCAAACATCCACAAGAAAATTAAAATCAAAACATCACAACAAACAAAGTACTTTCAACATACAAGACAAAGGAAATTAGTTCATGATGAAGGAGAGATCACACACAAATTGGAAGTTCTTACTAGACATAATTAAAAAGAAGAAGAAAGATGCAAGAGTTTCTTCCCTAAAACGCTGCAGTAAAATCCACCTCCTTCTTCCCTTGGCCGAAAATCTGTCGTCTCCCCCTTTCGTGAACAGTAAAACCGCCCGGAATAAAATCTGTCCAGGAATTTCTCTTTGGCGTGAAAGATAACTCCCCACTTTTTCTCCCTCCTCTTCCAATAACTACCTTAAGTGTTTTCCCACTTATATTTCGAAAATCCTCTGAAAAAGACGCACTCTCTCCATGTTTGTAACCGCCGCAATCATAAAATGCGGAATTAAAATCTGTATTTTCGGATCCAGACTTGTTGCAACAACTTTTTTAACCCAAAAAAAGTTGTTGCAACAATTTTACTTGGACAGAAAAATTGTTTTTTTTTTCTTCATTTCTTCGGGATGGCTCCTTCAGCATTTTTCTTAGGGATGATACCTCCATCATTTCTACAATGAAAACATAGCAATATAATGAATATATCCATACTTAAATTAATAATGAAAATATCGAAGTATTAAGCTTTTTAAATACATGATCCATGAATAAATGTGTTATAAAATCATATTTAATAGTGATAATAACTTCTTTTCAAGAAGTTATCAATAAGTATGACTCCTAATCCTTTCAGGGCCAGTTTGGGTGAGTTGTTGTTGATGAAAAGTTGTTGATACATAGCTGCTGATAGTAAAAGCGATGTTTTTGGAAAACAGAGTTTTGTTAAAAAACTGTTTGTGTGAAATGGAGTTTCCAAAGCTTTTGATAAGCTGTTTTGTACAAACGGTTTGACAAAAATGGAGTTTTTTGTTGGTTATTTTTTTATTTAATTTAACTTTTTTGTTTAATGCCTGAAATAGTTTTAAATATTAAAAACAAATGTCACACGACATACCAAATAAAATTAGAATGGTTTTCAGATATTACAAACCAACGTTACAGAACAAAATTTTAAAGTCTTTCCGCACAGATTCATTGGCTGCATGGCAGTAGTTCGGCGTATCACCTATATGATTGAAAATATTTTATATTAGATTCTTATATTAAAATAAAATATAACATATATGAGTAGTGAATATTACCTTCTTGCATCATAGAGCTGTTGTGTTATAGACTCACACAGTGTTATCATCTCGTCAACACCACTTGCTGTATCAATGCATATATAATATTGTCTCTGTGAGTCTAGTCCGCCTCCCGTACGCATTCTCTCACTTTCTCAAAAATCAGGATCTATACGTGATGGATGCCTCCGTATAAAATTATGCAAAGTCATTGTCGCCAAGACGATATGTGTCTGTTTCTCAAAACTATTGGTTGGCATATCGCGCAGTATTGCCCATTTTTTCTTCCACACACCAAAAGTGCGTTCAATCACACTCCTAAGAGAAGAGTGTGCTTGATTAAAAATCTATCGAAGTCCCTCCACTGGACGATTACCACGAGCAAAATCAGGAAGATGGTTCCGCGTATCTGGATATGGTTTGATATACCCTCTCTGTAGTGGATATCCAGCGTCTACTAAATAATATTTTCCTGCATGGTCGTCGCACAAATTTTAATGAAAAATAAGGGAAAAAACTAATATAATTATAACTGCATTACCTAGGGGGTGCGGGAAGTTATACTTGGGATTGTTTATAGCAAAATTAAAAATCTGACTATCATGCGCAGATCCCTCCCAATCAGCCATGGAGAAAGTAAAATACATGTTGAAGTCACAAACAGCCATAACATTTTGTGTAATAATTCTATGTCGCCCAATATATGGTACTTGTTTTTTAACTGGAATACTTGCATCAACATGTGTCCCGTCTAAGGCACCAC